>CM060395.1:198570722-199314191 GCA_030545235.1 Helianthus tuberosus | reverse complement strand
AGACGAAGTGTGTATAGATTGCTAGAGACTTCATAACACTATGTGACAATATTTAATTAAATTCAAATTTCATTGCAAATGCTAAATTGTCATACAATATTCAAAACAAAATACAACATTGTTTCAACAAATAACATAACATAAAAAGATAAATAGATTAAAGGTGTGTATCTAGTCCACCCTAAACTTGTTTCATCATTCATCCATACTTCAATAATCAACCTGCAACATGTATTAAAATAGAGTTTCAATGCAAAGGCAATGAGCGAGTATACAAGTTTGTTTACATAGCATAATAGAATAAAAGCTCAAATCCAACATGATTCATAATATGTGAATTACTAGTATGCAATTTTGGCGTACACTATGATCAAACCCAAGAATCCAACGCATAAAATAGTCTAATCCCAATTGATAGCGGGATAGTAAATGTTTAACTTAACAATACCCCCAAGTCTCAAAGGCGGTGCGTGAATCCTATAGCGCTATAATTGTTAAGGTGGGCTAGCAAAGTTAATGAGCATATACGTTACAAATCGTTCAAATAGAGCATACAAGAATCATAAGTAAAGCACATTAGTTTCATGTTTGTACAAGGATTGAGTATGTTTAGTTTAGTTTAAAGATGTTTGCATAATTATACATGTTGCATCCCAAAGTGTAAAGGGGAAAAAGGGATCGAGTATACTCACGGTGGTTGCAAGCTTTCCTACTTGAAATCCCGCGAGTGAGTTGATGGATGGATTAGTTTGGAGCACCTAGTCCTTCTACACGAGGAAACGTAGGTGTGTGAGTTTGGCGTTCAACGGAAGATTATAATTTTGGAGTTTAACATAACATAAAGTATGATATCAAAATAATCATCTTTAACTTATACTCTTGTATGACACTACGTAACCACTAGGGTTATATTGTATTTCATGGGTAGTATGCCCATTAGAATCATACTTGGAGTGTTAAGTCTTAGATGGTATTCTACTACTTTAACATATAAACACAAGTTTAATATTAAAGGTTCGAATGAGTGTATATATACTTAGGTTAAGTATTATATATTATTAAGTCCAATAATTCAAGTAGGAGGTAGAAGAATAAGATCTTCATTTAGGCACCTCAAGTTGTTCATAGATGTCATGTATGGGGTAGGAAGACAAGCTTCCATTTAGGAACCCCTTGAATGTTCACCACTTCTCTTGATGTAAAGACAACCAAGGAGGGTCACGAACTTAGGATTAGTATAATATAAACAATCTAACTAAGAGAAATCATCAAATCATGTGAGGATTGTATGTTTGGAACAACCCAAGTTGTTCCATAATCACTCTACATCAAGAACTAGCTCGAACATGACTTGTGGGTCAAAACACCCTAACAAAATAGAAAGTTTATGAGGTTTAATCCTCCGATTTAAATGTCTCAACCATGTTTTTAAGCTTAACCAACCATAAGAGAGGTTGTAAGCATTAGGACATTGGTGTGAGATGTGTTAGACACAAGTTGGATGAAGTTTAAACAAGTTTGAACAAAACAGAAAGTTTATGGACAATTTCAGGGCATTTCCAGGTCTGATTTCTCCAAGGAGAAGTCAAGGAATCGAACCCAAGGATTATCCAAGCAAGTAGGAAGAAGAATCAAGTGATTTCGTTGAGAAATGAGCAAGTTACACTCACTTTTGTACAAGGTTATGAATCTGTCCGAATTTCAGATTCTTGCAAGAACTAGAGAGTATTTTGGAGAGATTTGAGTGTTGTGAAAGTGTAAAATGGTGTGGAGAAGGGTTATATTTATAGTGGAAGAGCTTGAAGGTGATTGGAGGTGATTAGAGGTGGCTTTAAGGTGATTGGGGAGGGTTAGAATGATGGGATTAGTGCCAAAATCGCGTCTGATCGAAGCTGGTTGAGTTTTTGCGTAACAGGAAGGCCATGCGGCCCGCATGAGGTTTCATGCAAGTCAAAGCGGGCCGCCCGGGGTTGGATTATTGGTTATAAGTTTCAAAAATTGCACTTTAGCCCCCAGACTTGTTAAATTTGGTGTTTTTAGGACTTTTAAGGGCCATTCTTGCCATATAAGTATATTTTAAGATAAGTTCAAGTACGAGAAGTATAAACCAAGTCTAATTAAGCGTATAAGTATCATAATCAAGTTTCATTTACGTTCAATACACGTTTTAGGCATAAGTTTAGATTAATTACAAGTTTAGCACATAGTTTCCAAGAATGACGATTAAACATCAATTGATTCACCAATTCGAACATACGAGCATATATAAAGTGTGTATAACATATTTGTAACAAAATACGATTTTCATTAATGATTCAAGTCTCGGTTTTACAACGATTACAAGGAAGGAACGATTACAAGAATACAACGTTTCCAAAAATAGAAATACGAACAAAACTTTCTATAAATGGAAAGTACAAAAGAGCCGGGCGTTACAAAAGGCCGGCAATCCGGCTTACACCCTACCAAATTAGCCATCTACCCTATTTATTGTAACCCCACTCCAATGCCGAACAGGTTAGACTTGTCAATATTTATTTTAAGACCTGGGCATAAAAAGAAAACACGAAGAATTCTCACAATGTTTAAAAATTCAGCTCTGCGCCATTCTCCCATCAAAATAGCGTCGTCCGCATACAATAAATGGGCAATGTTCGGCCCACTATTAGGGGTAGAAATCTCTTTTATAACTTCAGCCTCCTTAGCATTATTAATCATTGTTGGTGAATACGTCTGTCGACTTCGTCTTGTATCGAGTCTTGTACTAGAATTGTTAGATCAGGGCACGTAGTTCGAGAAAATAGGATTTATGAGTATTTCGCATGAAATGTATCTTAGGTAATTTCGTACGAAATCACTGTGATTTCGCACGAAATCAAATTTCGCTTGTATCTAATTTCACTTGGGCAGGTTCATGCGAAATTAGATCTCCTATAAACAGGCTAGCTGCGAAATCATTTGTAACGAAATTAGATTCCGGTACTGAAGTGTTGCCGACGTGTCGAGTGATCTGTAAACCTGTTAAATCAATATACAAGACATTTAGAAGTGAATCAAGTTGTTTTCAAGTCAATTCATCTGTTTCCGCCTTTTGAATTGATTAGAATTCTTCTGAACGACTCGTTTGGTCGTGAAAACGATCCTACAAGTGGTATCAGAGCTCAGGAGGAAGAGTTCTTACCAAAACAACCATAATTTCTGACTTCTACACCTTCTTTTCAAAATTAAATAGAATTTTACGGTCAAAATGGTCTGAATTTCACACATTATAAGCGAAACAGTGTTTTAACGAATCCTGGAAAGAATTGGACCTTAATTCGTTCTTAAACTGATAAAATTGGCTATTTCGCTTGAAAAACATATCGGTCATGATGATGTCAGCAGTATTTCGCACGAAATTAGCAATTAATTTCGCTTGAAATTGCTATTTCGCTTGAAAAATACTTGATTTCACACGAAATTAGGTTATTTCACTCCAAGGTGTTATTTCGTTTGACTAATTTCGCACGAAATTAGGTTATTTCGTACCAAGTTGCTATTTCGTGTGACTGTTTTCACACCAAAGAGGATATTTCGTTTGAGGAAGGTTATTTCGTGTGAAAGTTGATTCCGTTTGAAGGGTATTACGCACCAAAGGGTATTCCGTTCCAATAGTGATTTCGTTTGAGAAGGCTATTTCGTTTGAATTATAATTTCGTTTGAAATTGTGTTTTTGTGAGAAATTTACCGAAACATGGAAGAAGAATTTTACAATGCATTTGCTACACTGGTTGCTCCTGTTACAGTTGCTGAAACTCTTTACAGTGAGAATGAAACGGGAACTTATCAAAAACCGCCGAAGCTTATGTACATCGAAGATTTTAGAGGATGGCAAAATAGGTTTGAAAACTGGGTGCAAGCTTACAAGTTTGACGCATGGTGTTCATTAGAGAAAGATTACGAGAAACCGAAAAATGAACGTGGGCTTGAAAAGGCTTTTTGTGATTTTTCAGAGATTGAAAAATTGAAGTATACAAGTGAAAAAAATGATGATCAGTATTCTTCAACAAGCAGTTAAAGAAGATATCTTTGTTTTGCTTCAACATGAGGGTACTGCTAGATCAATTTGGACGGCATTGATTCAAAAGTTTAAAGGAAGTGCAGATATGATCAAGAACAAAAAGGCTTTACTGAAGAAGTCATTTGATATGTTTGTAGCCTTAGAAGGTGAAACAACAAAAAAAAAAAAAAAAAACCATTGATAGATATTGCCATTTGGTTTTGGAAATGGGAAGATTAGAAATAAAGAAAGACGACGATGAATGGGTTGATAAACTAGCTGATGCATTACCACAACAGAAATGGGGAACTTATTTGTTGATTCTAAAACACATGAGAAAATCTGAAAATATGAATCTGGCACAGTTTATTCAGAAGATTGAAGAGCATGAGTTGGATATCCAGAAAACTGCTATCATGTCTAATCCAAATGCTCAACAAGATGTGAGTTTATACTACAGAGAAAACAAATTTGAGGTTACTCCAAGCCCAAAGATACAAACTGGTTTCAGTGCTGATAGTTCTTCTGGAACAAAGGGAAGTACTGTGACTCAAAGTGGTGGACCTTCATCTTCATATTCAAGCTTTGATCCAAATTTTACAACACCAAGTTCTCAACAAAAGAATTCTACAAATCTGCAGTGCAATGTTACCTTGAACATTCAAAATGGTCAAAATATTTCTCCAGAAATAGCTAAGCAACACATGGCATCACTTGTTGCTATGTTAGAATCATATGAAAGCTTGATTGCTGGCAAAATTGGAAATCCGATGTTTACCAAAGAGTATTATGACCAAATTGATGCTGACGAACTTGAGTTGATGGATGTAAAGTGGTGTTTAGCCAGTGCGGTTAGAAGGGCTGAAAAGTTTCAACAAATCACTAGAAGAGATGACTTAAATCAATTGTCTAAATCCCCGATAGGGTTTGACAAATCAAAGGTTACGTGTTTTCGTTGTCATGAAAAAGGTCATTTTAAGCGTGAGTGCAAAAACAAAGAAGCAGATGGAAGACAAGATCAGTCTGGAAAAAACAATTATTATCAAAAATCAATTTTTCATCAAATTGCTCAACAACCACAAACAGCACATGCACGTACCATTGAAGAGAAAAGAGCTTGTTATGGTATAATTGACCAAGATGATGAAAAGGTTGCAGAGGGATTTAGCTGGGATAAATACATTCCATCGGGTTCAGGACTTGTTGCTAGAATCTTAGAAGAAGAAGCAGTCAAAAGAACAAAGATCTTTAGATCATCAGAAAGTGATGATGATACTGATGACGAGGAAGAGTATATTAATAATGCAAGAAAAAGTTTAGACTCATTTAGTTTTAATTTGTTTTTTGCAGATAAGATCGAGATGTTGAATGAGAAGATGGCTGCTAGATTGAAAAGAGAGTCAGAGAAAAGAAGGATTGTTGAAGAAAAGGCAAAGTTGGAAGCTGTAAAAGCAAAAGCTGAAGAAAATTCAACAGAAAAAGTCAAAGATGAAAAATGTGAGATAAAAATAGAATGTGATGAAGAAACAGATGTGTTTGAAAAGATAGTTGAGAAAGTGGTAGAGAAAATTGTTGAGGTCGAAAAATTAGTTGAAGTTGAAAAACTTGTCGAAATTGAGAAAATCGTCGAGGTAGAAAAAATTGTTGAAGTTG
Source organism: Helianthus tuberosus (assembly GCA_030545235.1). Taxonomy (NCBI): domain Eukaryota; kingdom Viridiplantae; phylum Streptophyta; class Magnoliopsida; order Asterales; family Asteraceae; genus Helianthus; species Helianthus tuberosus. The sequence goes on along the minus strand of CM060395.1, from coordinate 199,308,499 downwards.
AGAAGATTGTCGAGGTTGAAAAGATAATTGAGGTCTTTAAGCCTTGTCAGAAATGTTTAGAATCATGCAAAGATTGTGATGAGAATGATAAGAAGATAGTTGAATTAGAAAAGATGAAAGAAAATTTGTTGTCTGATGTGAAGTATGTGAAAGAGTCATACGATGTGCTGAACAGAACAGTTGATGGTCTGAACAAGACAAACAAAGAAGTTGATGCTGCTATGACAATGATGAGTTCTACGTTAATGACAAAGCAGAAGGTCATCAACGAGTATATTGAAGACTGTGCAAAATTGAAGCAAGATTTGGAACTTGAAAAGATTGGGAGTGAAAGAATCAAACGTTTGTTATTGAGTTATACAACATGTGATTATTTGATTGATAGAGTTTATCCTACTGTTGCAGGTCTTGAAGCGTTTCAAGATAAAAAGACAGAAGATACAGATACTGGTAAAAAACAAAATGTCAAATATAACAAGTGTCCGCCCCCGATTTGGAATAGTTATTTTCCCAGAAAGCCAAATGAGGAACGTTTAAATAAGGCTCTCAACATCAAGTTAAAGTCTGAAACCATTGATGAGTTACCAGATAATATTGATGTTACATTCACAGCGTCTGACACTGATCATGAGTCTGAGTTGTTAAAGAAAGTGGTCGATCAGGTGTTGGATATGGATGAAGAGTCAAAGTCGGAGTCTAAGTCTGAAAGTTCGAGTTCATCAGAAAAGAGTCCGGGTTCACCGGTTAAACGAGTTTACAATAAAGAATTCATGTTATCAAAATCTAATTTGAATGATGGACCAATCAAAGTGGCTTATACTTTGAATGATTCAGACAAATTATATTCTGATGAGGAATTTCCAATAAGAAGTGTCAAATCGGAAATGATTAAACAGGTTTTCAAATTAACAGAAATTAATATTTCTGAAATAAAAGATTTAAATCTTCATGAACAACCTAAAAAGCACACTTCAAGAGTTCAACAGAGATTGAACAAGAAAAAAGGTTACAGTTCTGGTTCAGGTTATCGAAAGAAACCAAACCATAACGGTAATTTTAAAAAGAAAGGATTAGGTTTTAATTCTTCAGAAAATTATAAAAATGAGAAAAATTATAAACCAAAAACAAAATTTGTTGCAGGAGGAAGTTCTGAAGAAGAACAGAAGAAACCATTCTGGAGACAGTCAAACCAAGAGTTTCTTGCTGAAAGAAAGAAGAAGTTGGTTTCAAGAGTTGACAGAAGAAAATGTTTCAAATGTCACCAAATTGGACATATTGCTTGGAACTGTCAACAATACAACAACACACAACAGGGAGTTTCTTTTAACTCAAGATTGGAAGAAATACATATTGATGAAAAGAAACAATCAACTGATAAATCTAAAGTGTTTGAAAATTCGACTTTCGAAACTGGTGATGTTTCAAAACGTTTTTACAAAAGAAAAGTCGATTTGAACAAACAGAAATGGGTTGTAAAATCTGAAAGTAGTTCTGACAATGAATCTGATTCCATAAAATCAGAGGAGTCATTTGTTGAGAAAAAGAATGAGATTTCCGTTCCTGAGTTGAACGATGAAAATTTTCCACCATTGCGGGCAGAAAATCTGAAATCAAAAGGTAGGTTTGAGATTTCAGGTCAATTCTTCTCTGGTAAAGAAGAATTTGATGCTGAAAAGGCTTTCAATGGGAAAGTCAAACATATTTTTGGAAAGATGGTAGATGGGAAAGTGAAAAGTGCAAAAGATTTTTACAGATCAAAAGGAGGTTGGGATAGAGTTGAATCAAAATCACCCAAGGCTGGTCAGGCTTGGGTGACAGCATTTTCAAACTAAAATTATGACTTGTCGGAGCTCCCAGGTTGGTAAGAGTGGAGCAGGAATCGGCATCATTCTTGCGAATGTTTGTTTGGTAAACTTACAAGTGGTAGTTTTCTTGAAATTGTTATATTTTCATTTTACAAGTGGTTTTGGTTGATAAGTTAACCTACATGTGGTTGAAGAAGGTTTTCACTTACAAGTGGTTGATCAAGGTCATTAAGTTGAACTTGAGTTAACTTTCATTCAAAGAGTTGGAAAACAAAGTGATGAAACCCCGATTTTACAAATTGATAAAATCAACAAAACTAATTTTCCGGAAAAACCATTTTATTAAAACAAACTTAAGTGTTTGAATGGGAAAATAGTTTGTTGTAAGGGGGAGTTCTGATTGTTTATGCCAAGTGGATGGCAAATTGAAGCGATTCAATATCAGTTGTCACTTTGCTTGTATAGTTTGTTTTCAAATTTCTTTTAATGATTTTGAATTTTAGGGGGAGTAAGAAATTTCAGAAAATCCAAAAACATTAGAAATTTTGAAAAAGTCAAAAACATGATAAAATGAAATTGAGTTTTGTTGAGAAAAGAGGAAATGATAGTACATCAGTGGACGATTACAGCATGCTAAAGAATTGGAAAGTCAAATGTGATAAACGGTCTCACTGATGATATGCCAGTAGGTTTTTGCACATTTAGTAGATTGTGTCGAGATATAAACCTAAATTTCAAACTTACTTATATTGTGGGGAACATCTCTCGGATATATGGGTAACCCCCGAAATCTTGTTTGAAAGGTCCCTCTTTCTGAGATACTAGGTCTTTATACTCAGTGATATCTGGGGTATTATCCCGGGACTTCTGATTTTGCGGAAGCAATGGCCTAGTCCCCGTATAATACTTTCTGCTTGCTTGAAATATAACATCACCCTCAGTACAAAAAAAAAAGATGAAACATTGCAAAATGCTAATCATGTGCTGTTGAAGAAAAGATTCTCTAAAGGGAACACACTAAAAGTCGAAGCCATCATCTCACTGATTTTGCGGAAGCAATAGCCTGAGCTCTCATGGCCCTCGCATTTAACCCTTTACAGATATCATCTGTGGTATACTCACCTGTAAGACTGAATATTGGGATCTGGATACGGGAGTATATTCTGAGGTGGGACACGGGAATAAGTTTAACTGCTTAAAACATTAATATCGTATCTCGAAACAGTTGAACTTTGTGTGAAAATTTAAGTGGATCAGTATACTGACAATCTAAGTGAATCGTTTAGAACTTAAAATGTTTAAAGCTTAACGGTGCTAGTGATTGGTCTCAAAAACTGATATGATCCTCTTACACAAACTCACAAAAATATTGTCTGTAAATATTTCTTTACTGCATTTCATTATATCAAAAATCCAAAAAGATTTTCGGAGTGTTTTAGCATAAAATTTTGAAAATTCAAAAAGATTTTAGACAACTGATGTTGAAAAGCTGATTTTTAAAATTCCAAGTGCTAGACATGATGAATAGGTTTGGGAGAGTGTGTTTGAAATGTTTTGCCTACATGTGGTCATCAGAAATTAAAATTGTTATATCAATAATTGACGTTTTGAGCTGGATTAATCAAGTGGTAAACAGAGTATAAATTTGTCAAATTTTTAAATTTATGAAATTTTATGTGTGATTAGAAATTTGTGCAGGATAGTCGTGTTTATACCTGAGCAGAGTGTGAGCCAGATCACGATAAGCTAGACTACGATTCCAGCATAACTTTAGGGGGAGTCTGCTAGTTGAGAGGAGTCTGTAGATGATAGAGTCAGAGTTTGATCCTGAATCTGATCAAGAGAATTAGTGAATGATAAGAGTCAGGTCGAGATCCTGAAGATGAAGAGAAGAGGAAAGATTGAGGATGCTTTACTCTGTCAGATACTTTGAAAGAGCCCAAAGACTAATCAAGACTGAAGATTGTGAAGACTCAACACTGAAGACTCGTCAACATTCGAGGGGGAGTCTGTTGGTGCATACGTCTGTCGACTTCGTCTTGTATCGAGTCTTGTACTAGAATTGTTAGATCAGGGCACGTAGTTCGAGAAAATAGGATTTATGAGTATTTCGCATGAAATGTATCTTAGGTAATTTCGTACGAAATCACATAGTGATTTCGCACGAAATCAAATTTCGCTTGTATCTAATTTCACTTGGGCAGGTTCATGCGAAATTAGATCTCCTATAAATAGGCTAGCTGCGAAATCATTTGTAACGAAATTAGATTCCGGTACTGAAGTGCTGCCGACGTGTCGAGTGATCTGTAAACCTGTTAAATCAATTTACAAGACATTTAGAAGTGAATCAAGCTGTTTTCAAGTCAATTCATCTGTTTCCGCCTTTTGAATTGATTAGAATTCTTCTGAACGACTCGTTTAGTCGTGAAAACGATCCTACAATCATACAGGAGAGAGCCTCCATGACAACCAAGAATAAGAACGGAGATAGCAGGTCACCTTGTCTCATGCCCTTCTCGCATCTAAAGGTGAAAGTAGGAGAGCCGTTGACCAACACCGAAGAATTAGCCGACTTAAGAATGCCCATAACCCAAGAACACCACTTGCTATGAAAACCCATTTGTTGAAGGATACTCACAATAAAGCTCCAACTCACATTGTCATAAGCTTTGTCGAAGTCAATTTTAAATAAGAATGACTTGGATTTCCTCTTTTTAATCCTTGAGATAAGCTCATTGACGATAAGAGGACCATCCAAGATGTATCTCCCTTTGAGAAATGCCGACTGGGAATCCGAAATCACGTCGTCAAGAACCATCCGCAAACGGTTAGCAAGGACTTTCGAGATCACCTTACTAATAGCTCCAACCAAATTTATGGGCCTATAATTATTTAAAGAGATCGGATCTTTAACCTTAGGAACGAGAGCAATAAACGAAGTCCCACTACCTAAGTTTATGGCACCGGAATTATGGAACCCCTCAAAAATTCTCAAAAAATCACCCTTGAATAAATTCCAAAAATGTTTAATAAACCTGAAATTCATATCATCCGGACCCGGAGCCTTCTCATCACCACAATAAAAAACGGCCTCTTTAATTTCACGCTCGGAGAAAGGTTCAATTAAAAATTGCTATCCTCTACCGAAATCTTCTTGATATTACTGCACAACAATTCAGGCCTATTATGAACAGAGTCTTTAAATTTATCCCGAAAAAAAGAGAGCACTTGTTTCTTAATTAACGCCGGTTTGGAGCACCATTCCCCATTTATACAAAGGCCGTGAATCGAATTAACGGCTTTCCTATTATTCACCATAGCGTGAAAAAATTTGGAATTCTCGTCACCATCTAAAGCCCACTTCAAACGTGCTCTTTGCTTGAGATCCGAATTCTTTCTGTAATCTGCTTCTTTCACAATTTTCCTATTCTCAACCAAGGCCCATTCTTCTTCCTCTGATAGGTCCCTAATCTCCATTTCCTTTTCCAAAAATTCCAGTTCAGCAAGAGCCTGATTTTCACTTTCTTTTTCTTTTGCTAAAAAATCATCCCTCCATAACTTCAACCGAGCTCTGATATGGGCAAACTTGGATAAGAGACTCATATCAGGAGGATTAAAAGAGATAAAACTCTCCGCAGCCTCAGTGACTGCTTCCTCGAAGCCAGGCTGACCGATCCATGAGCTGAAAACCCGAAACGGACGAGGACCAAATTTAAGATCGGCAACCTCTAAAATGATCGGACAATGATCTGAATGTCTACCCGGGAGAACCCTCACACACGCCAAAGGCCATGTATTAAAAAACCCAGCGCAAACCAAAAAACGATCCAGCTTACTTAGCTTTCTGCCATTATCCCTGTAACACGTGTATTTCCGGCCCTGCAATGGATATTCCTGTAAACCGTTCTCAAAGATGAAATTATTAAAATTTTCAGCACAAGCTACTTTAAACGTGGAATTTTTCCTTTCTTCCAAAAAGTGAACGTTAAAATCACCTGCTAGCACCTACTGACCCCATACGAGTTAATCAAAACCGAGAGACCATCCCACAACTGATGTTAAGTAAACTATTAATGTTAAGTAAGAAGTTAGATTTTATATTGTTTATATAAGAATTATTTTCATTTTCTTTACATTTGGTATTTATGCTTATCTTTGTAAACTATTAATGTTATGTAAGAAGAGTTATATTGAACAAGATTTGTATACATGATACCCTTCTCATCAGTGGCGGACCCAAAAATTATTTGCTGGGGGTGCGAATGAGGTGTTCAATCATATTTTTAAGGGCTGTGGTCGGGTTTTTGCCTAAAATATACACTAATTTTTTTTTCAAGGGGTGCGGCCGCCCACCCTAGCTAAAGGGTAGGTCCGCCCATGCTTCTCATGTCACACCAATAGTTTTGCTATACGTGAAATTATACTAAATACGATTGCATTATACCCTTCTCATGTCAAACCAATAGTTTTGATATACGTGAAATTATACTAAACACGATTGTTGTTGTAAATTTGATATTTATGCTTATTCTTTAAGTATACAAATAATATTATTTCTTTTTTCATCATTTCAAAAAGGGGTATTTGCAAAACTACATTTTTTTAATTCACACTCTTTCATACCCGCATACAACTATTTCGTGACTCAACGGCGGTTTATTATTTTAACTCGATAATTTAGTAGCGGAGCTAGCTCAATATTCAAGGTTATCTTAATTTTTTTTTTTTTTTTTTTTTTGTGATCAAGGTATTCTTTGTATAAAAAAATAAAACTTTTACACTACATAGACAGAGTTGAAGTGTATCTTTACACTACGGAGACGGCGTTGAGGGGCTACCCCTCCTTATCACTGTCTCTGCCCCTGCTCGATATAGTTGATGAAGTTCTATTATGTTTTTATTACGTGTATAAAACTTTTCATAATGATTCATGATAGAGTTTGAAAATGTCCTAATGGTTGATACTAAAGTTCACGAGAATCAATCGACTAGATTTATGAAGTTGAACATGAGTTGAAACATTACGTGTTTCTATTATTTTCAAGAAATTCTTATGATGAAAACAGAATGGAGACAATGATACAACTTTGGACCTTTTGCAATCATGTGTTAGGCATCTTGTGGTTCAAAGGTTTCCATGTTAGTAATCGAATACGGAAGGCTACAACCAATTGCCTACTATGGTTTTGTCTGGATGGAAATGACAAAAATAAATGAAATGACGCACACCAATGGATGGCTGGCATTTATGATGATTTACAATGACAATGTGATGATTCTACGTTCGCATTCAACTTGCTATCCTATTAAGGGCCTGTTTGGTTGGCTCTGAATGAAATCATTCAGAGGTCCACCTCTGATTTGGTCAGAGGTGAAGGTGTTTGGTTCATTAAGACATCACCTCTGAATGGGTTCCATTCAGTCTGAATGGGTCAGCTAGTTACCACATCTGAATGAAACATTGGACTTGTATGCCCTTTGCCCCCATCTCCTTCACGAGTTCTCCACAGTCCCATCTCCTCTCCACTCCTCCACAATCACCGGCCTCCTCCTCCACAGCCGCCATCACCGTCACTGGCTCCACCGCCGTCGTCCTCTCTCTCCTCTACGTCTGTCTTTCTCTCTCTCCGCCCCTGTGTGCGTCGCCGCACCACCACCAGACGGTGGTGGTGGTTGTTGTCGTCCCCGGTTGCACATCAGCAGAGAAGAAGAAGAAGGTTTTGATTTCTTTGTGTTTGATTTGAGTTATGTATGTGTGTATATGTAGAGGAAAAAGAAGGTTTTGAGAGGAAGGAGATGAAGAATATGAGAGTCTGCACCTTTTGTTTATGTGTGTATGTTGTTTGGTTTGACTATTTAGAGGGGTAAAAATGTATTTTCACACGGTCATTCAGATGTGCAACCAAACAGCAGTTCACTAGTTCAGCACTTACTGGTTCAGAGCCTCTTATTCATTCAGCACTTATTGGTTCAGATGTTGCCAAACAGCCCCTAAGTTAACATAATCATCTTAGAAGTTACATATATAATCAATTTTAATTTGTTTTTTGATTTTCCTAATGTCATTATAGTCAGGGGTGGAACCAGAGGGGGTCAAGAGGGTCCGCTGACTCTCGGACATAGAAATTTGTAAGATTTTTATATGTACAATCTGAGATTTTTCTAGGAAAAAACATGTTTTAGACTCTCTAGTTGTAGCCGGTAGAAAAGAGTCTTATGATGACCCCCTGACAAAGAAGTTCTGGTTCCGCTACTAATTATAGTCGTTTGAGTTTTATATATGTTGTTCATACATGGCTATTAAACGAAGGTTATCATGATATAAGATAACCATTAAAGCATCTTCCTAAAAAATACCCAAAAGGACTCAAAATGTTATAATAAAAGAGTCTAGAGGCTCATGGCGTTAAACATTTTGATTTTGGACGTAAATAGTTAAAATCACTAAAATATAAGGACTCAAAAAGTAATTTAATCTTTTGTTTATTCTAAAACCCTCCGTATCTCATTCTCTATCTTTTTATATTTTTTCTTTTTTTTACTATGTATTCAGTGGCGTATCCAGGAATTTTTCCTGGGGGGTTCCTTTTCGTATATTCTCTCTAATTTTTTCGAAATCGATCAAGTTTCCACTAACTTTTTCCATTTTTTTCCAAACCGAGGGGGTTCCTGGGAACCCAGGAACCCCCCCTGGATCCGCCACTGTATGTATTTCTCTTTCTTCCCTCTTTAAAGCGTGAACGAAAATGCATGAGATACAAAGCGAAATAATCAAAGTACAATATATAGAGATATACTATTCCTTATTCTCTAAGTTTTAGAGATGAGGAGAAAGATAGAAATTCTAATGAAGAAATAAAATAGGAGAATTCTTCACATTTTAAAGATGGATAAGCAGACGAAGACTTCAATGTAAGGCCAATGATCTCTAGATCAAGTGGTAGAAGACTTGTATTTCTTTTGGGAGATGCAAGTTCAACTCCCACTTGGTGCAGAGTGGGGTATTGGTGGGCAATGATAAGAGACCCAGGGAAACCTGGGTTGGATCCTTGAGCCAAACGGGTTTTACCGGTAATTTCATCGTCGTGCCTACGGGCGGGTGGGTTACCAGGTTTTCCCCGGAATTGGTGGTGGACCCGGGTTACTCTCGGAGTACTCCGTTTGGTCCAGTGGGTGCCCCGAGAGTGCTCGGGATTGATTCTGTTGGCCGTTAAAAAAAAAAAGACTTCAATGTAAGTGTTCATAGTTACGTGTTTTTATACTCGATAAAAAAATCATGGTAACCAAAATGTCATTTCTATGTTTTTTAATGGTCCAGACTCGGAGCTAATCAAGATTATATTTACTACACTTATTTGGTAAAAAGGAAGTAAATGTTCTATTCTAATATCTTGGAATTTAAAATCTAGAAGAAGTTTTTATTTTATTAGTTTATGGTGTATATCGGGGACAAAGGGTGTAAAGGGGTCCATATATTCCATTATGCCAAGAAGAAATGAGAGAAAATGTAGTGTAAAGCAACTTTTGGCTTTCAATGCTTTGTTTAAAGTGAAAGGCCGCTTTTTGTAATGTTGGATGATAGAACTAACTTTATTTTTCAATAGAATGATAACTGAACTTTCATAAACTTTTTTTAAAAACAATTTGTTTCATATATATAAACATAAACATAAACAATTCATAATATATATCGTGTGCGCACACATGTAAGGATTAATGTAAACTTTATTTTGAATAAGAACAATGTAAACAATTGTGGGTCATGAATTAGCTTAATCAAGAGTTACTAAAGTTTTAGATAAAGAAAAATAATTCTGAAGGTGAGAATCAAAATATCAAATCATGTCTTGTCCTTAGTTCATGTCAATCAAACTCAAGCCTTTATATCTTCTTAAATCATTTGGTTCCCAGGCAATGTTTCGCACCGTCTTGAGCTTCTCTTGAAATTTAGCCATAGTTGATCTTGGTTTGTGATCTTCCTCATTGCTCGATGCATTTAATAACGAGATCACATAAGGTCTTTTTTTTGTGACTTCACATATATCACATAAGAGTTATTCAAGTCGCAACACTTTTTTTAAAGGGGAATTGGCATGTAATAATCTCAATCAGAAGTCATTGGCCATTGACAGTCTCATCTTTAAATATTCCCCCAACAGTCCCATCTTTCACCTATTTTTCCTACACCAGTCCGCTGTTAAAAAAACTTAACGGAGTTATGTTTTTTTTTCCAAATTACAAACAGTTTTTTTACGGCTTTTGATCAAAACGATGATACGAGTCCAATGATGTAAAAATTTCATCGAAACGGTGCTCCAAACGATGAAAACGATGCTTCAATTCGGGTGTTTAAATTTCCAATTAACAAAAATCAAGTCATTTGTAGCACCATTTTGAGGTAAGTTTTAAATCAACGGACTTGTATCGTCGTTCTGATCAAAAGCCTTAAAAATTTGTTTGTAATTTGGAAAAAAAAAAAAAAAAAAACTTAACTCCATTAAGTTTTTTAACCGGTGGACCGGTGTAGGAAAAATAGGTAAAATGTGGGACTTGTGACAACTCGAAAATTAGAACCTTTCGTTGTATCTTGATGTAACATGCTTGAACGTTATGTGACTAGTTAACTTGTTGGTTTAATGATATAAGTGAACATCCTATGTGATTATGTGTTATGTTTATATGTATGCGACCCGAGACACAAGAACCCGACCCGAGACCATGCGGTCTCGAGTGAATAGTGTAACTGTTGGGCCGGTTGGGCCTTGTCCCTCTTCACCCCACTCGAAAACCCGCTAGGGTGAACCAACTTAAGAGCTAGTATATAACTCATGCTCCTAGCCATTTTTGCCATTTCTTTGGACAACACACACTCTTCTACACACACACTCCCACATTCTCTCTCACTAAAACCCTAGCAACACCACCCTCTTACCTTGTGTCGGATCAAGGGTAGCAAGCCAAGCTCTCGGATTCGCTTGTGTTCTTCACTCGGAAACTTTCGGACAACAAACCTACTCTCCTTCACACACTCCTCATCAACCGGTTAGTGTTTTATGATGCTTGTTGTTAGATGTTATGGATAACATGGTTTAACTAGAATAGTTGTACGAATGATGATGTTCTTGTGAATCGGATGTGTATGATGATGTGATTCGGCTAACATGTCTTGATTTCGGATATATTGCATGATGAGTTAATGATATCTTGTGTCTAAATGTGATTTAAACCATTAATTGTTGATGTTCATGAAATCGGCTTGCATATGTGTATTAGATAATGTCATGTTAATCGGATTGTACACTCTTGTGCTAAGAAACGAATGCTTGTTAAACCGGCTACATGTATGTGGAAATCGGATTAGTGTAGAGTCGAGTTTGAGGTGTTATGTGATGATTTGAAACCCTTAGATGAATATGTTCAAGTGTTTTGGTTGTTGTTCATGTTATGATTGTGATTGATGCTAAAAACCCTAAAGTATGATGAACACGTTTGAATGATCATGATGAATGACTTGAATACATGAAGAACAACATGAACATGATATGAATGTGTCTTGAATATTTGAAAACTAGTTGTTTGATCCATTTTAATTGATTGTTAGACAAGAAAACATGTTTGTATGGATAGTACAAGGTGTTGCATGAAATCGGAATCCCATTGGCTAGTACAAATGCTGGCAATCAGCAGATGTTCCAGCCGAAACCTCCAGTCTCGACTCGAGACCATTAAGTCACAACTCGAGACCTTACATGTGACAGCTCGAGAGCACAATTGCGACACAGGTTACGAGTCGAGAACCCTTAGTCTCGACTCAAGACCACAGCTCCCTCACACAAAGCAGCATAACTCGAGACCACGGTTGCGAGTCCGGTTGCGACTCGAGACCGTCTAGTCTCGACCAGCGCATGTATAACTCGAGACCGAACAGTCTCGACTCGAGACCTCTAATCTCGACTCGAGACCACGTACACACATTCACTGAGTTGGACTTGTACACTGTTACGGGCTTAGGTGTTTGGGCTGGGCTGTTGGGCTTTATGTGTTACTGTTAAAGGTGTATGATGTGCAATGTAATTGGACTGCCATGAGAAACACTTGTTTGCAACGTGCTAGGATACATGTAGAAAATGTATATGCGTTACTTGGGTTGTATCTGACTTGTGTGGTAACCACACTAGGACGTGGTTGACCACTTATAACGTGACCAACTTTCTGTGTATCTGCCGAGCAAACCAAGGTGAGTTCACACCCTTACAAAGCATGGGATTCCCAGGGGTTGGGAATGGGGTTAAGGAACATGGATTCCTCGTCCTTTCTTGGGTAGGACGGTATTGGTTAAGGAATGTAATTCCTCGTCCTCATGGACAGATAACTCGTACTAGACCAAAACTCTATCACGAAGTCCCTCCTTTTTATATCGACTTAATCGCCGGGCCAATGGCGAGCGGGTCATTAGTTAGATAGCGCTATTTAGGTCTGACAAACCTCACACCGTGCCGCAGAGGACGGGCGTGAACTAATGGATCTGGGGCACGTCAAGGATGATAGACATTGACAGTTTCAGGGCACATAAACATGACTACAGTCAGCAGTCGATATGGTAACGAGTCTAGTGTATACATGGGGTAGCCCCCACGGCCGAAATGCCAGATAACTAACAAGGGGTAGCCCCCACGGCTGGAATGCCAGAGTAACCGGGAATAAACAAGTCACGTTTTCAACTATGGGGTAACCCCCACGGTAAGATGCCAGATAAAGGAAACTGTTATCGAAACAACTTAAAACGAACACCCAACTGTGAACTCACTCAACTTGTTGTTGACTCGTTACTACATGCTTTGCAGGTCTATAGGTCTTAGCTGGAGCTTGCATGGAAGAGAGTCGTTGTGGGACATGGACAGCTGTGTGCCATGTTAAACTTTGAAACAATTAAACTTATGTTTTGGTTTTAAACGTTATGCTTCCGCTTGCAACTTAAACTATGTTTTGTTTGGACACCAATTGTATTGGTTGGATTTTATAATCACTTACATGCTTGTTCAATATGATTGGTGGTTGGATCCTGGTCAGTCACGCCTCCAAGCGGTGGTATTCCGCAGGTGGATTTTGGGGGTGTGACAAATTGGTATCAGAGCCATTGGTTATAGTGAACTTGGTTTTAATAAGGGGAAAAGTTTTATTAAAATCAGACTATAACCTGTACAGTGCTCTACGATCCACAACGACGCTTCACTCCACATGCAAGGCTCGACATTCTAGGTGATATGATCTATGTGTATATTGCCTACTTGTTAGTTACATAGTACATTGCTCATGGTATGCTTGGTTAGTACAACTACCGTTGCTTGAAAACGTGTGTGCTTACTCCCTTCTGTCATCGCATTTTCGCGAACCCCTCTCACTCATGTTCCTCTTGATATGAAGATCATGTTTGGACGCGTTAACATGACACAAGCCCAGTTTACGGCTCTGATTAACGAACGAGTTGCTGCGGCACTTGCAGCTGCACACGCAGGAGGTATATCCTGCAGTCCAAACTCATTCTAGGATCTTTAGATCCTACTCTCGTGAACCAACCTTTGTGTTAAACTCTGTCTTTTCTTTCACCCTCGATAGGTCAACATATTCAGCCACCTGTGTGCACTTTTAAAACTTTCATGGACTGCCGACCAACTACTTTTAGCGGCACTGAAGGGGCCGTAGGTCTCCTCCACTGGTTTGAGAAACTAGAATCTGTGTTCGAAATGTGTGAATGCCCTGAGGAGCGCAGGGTGAAGTACGCTACTGGTACTCTATAGGGTTTAGCTCTCACGTGGTGGAACGCTCAGGTCCAAATGCTGGGGTTGGTTGCTGCTAACACCACCCCATGGAACAACTTTAAGGAAATGATCAAGGAGGAGTACTGCAACCGTGATGAAATTCACAAACTGGAAGTAGAGTTTTTCAACCTCAAGATGACGGGGTCAGAAATTGAAGCTTATGTGAAAAGGTCGAACGAACTGGCAATTCTGTGTCCTACTATGGTGGATCCTCCCATCAAACGCATCGAACTATTTCTCAAGGGCTTAGTGCCAGAAATCCAAAGTCATGTGACTTCAGCAAACCTCGCCACCATTCAGCAAGTGGTACAATTGGCTCACCGTCTCACGGACCAGGCGGTGGAGCAGAATAGGTTACCGAAGCGTATAGGTGCTGCAACTACTTCAGGTGCTCTTGGTGACAACAAACGGAAATGGGATGGAGCTTCAAGTAAGGTTTCGACTTCCGTTCAGTCTCAGTCTCAGTAGAGAAAGACTGATGACTACAAGAGCCCTAGTCAGCAATCTCCTGGTGGTCAAAGTCATGGTGGGTACAAAGGGAATCCCCCCAAATGCAATCGCTACAGCCTGCACCACAGCGGGCCATGCACCAGGGGTAACTGTCATCGGTGCAACAAGCCAGGTCACGCTGCAAAGGATTGCAGGAGCTTATATCCCGCCAATCAGAATCGTCAGCAAGCTCAACAGAACCAACGTCAGCAGCAGCAGGGTGATAACAAAGGGTGCTTTCAGTGTGGAGCTGAAGGCCATTTCAAGAGGGATTGCCCCCAACTGAACAGGAACCAGAACAACAACAACAACAACAACAACAACAACAATAACAACAATCAGGGGAATGGTAACAATGGGAACAACAACAACAATGGAGCCAGGGGGCGGGCGTTCGTGATTGGCCAAGGTGAAGCAAGGAATGACCCCAATGTTGTGGCGAGTAAGTTCCTTCTCGACGACTTTTATGTTACAGTTTTATTTGATTCGGGTGCCGATACTAGCTACATGTCACTAGAAGTTAGTCAATTGCTTAAGCGTATCCTAACACCTTTGAACAACAAGCACACCGTAGAGCTAGCAAATGGTAAGAGTTTAGAGGCCACACACGTAGTCAAGGGTTGTAGACTTGTTCTTGCTAACCAGACCTTCTCTATCGACCTTATTCCTATCGTCTTGGGTAGTTTCGACGTTGTCATTGGGATGGATTGGTTATCCCACCACCGAGCAGAAATCCTTTGCAACGAGAAGATTGTTCGTATTCCTAGTTCCGGTAATGAACCTCTCATGATTCGTGGCGATAAGAGGAGTGCTGTTGAGAACATCATCTCTCTCCTTAAGGCCCAGAAGTGCTTGCGAAAGGGCCACACTGCCATTTTGGCGCTCGTTACTGACACCTCGGAGAAAGAGAAGAAGATAGAAGATTTTCCAATTGTACGCGACTATCCTGAGGTATTTCCTGAGGAATTACCCGGCCTTCCGCCTCATCGCCAGGTCGAGTTTCAGATTGAACTAGCTCCTGGAGCTGCGCCTATAGCTCGTGCACCATATCGTTTAGCTCCATCAGAGTTGGAAGAACTCTCTATGCAACTACAGGAACTCTTGGATAAGGGTTTTATTCATCCTAGCTCTTCGCCTTGGGGAGCTCCAGTATTATTCGTGAAGAAGAAAGACGGTACCTTTAGAATGTGCATCGACTATCGGGAACTCAACAAGGTGACGGTGAAGAATCGTTATCCTCTACCACGCATTGACGACTTGTTCGACCAGTTGCAGGGGTCGGGCTACTATTGAAAGAATGATCTGAGATCAGGATATCACCAGCTGAGAGTCCGAGAAGAAGACGTCTCCAAAACAGCTTTTAGAACGCGTTACGGACACTACGAGTTTTTGGTCATGCCTTTTGGGCTGACAAACGCACCTGCGATCTTCATGGACTTTATGAATCGAGTGTGCAAGCCTTACCTAGACAAGTTCATTATAGTCTTCATCGACGACATCCTGATCTATTCTAAGAGTCAGGAGGAACACGAGTAGCATCTACGACTTATTTTGGAACTCCTTCGAACAGAACAGCTTTACGCAAAGTTCTCGAAATGCGACTTCTGGCTTCGTGAAGTCCATTTCCTAGGCCATGTGGTGAACAAAGATGGGATTCACGTTGATCCATCCAAGGTAGACTCAATTAAGAACTGGCCTGCACCTCGCACACCAACGGAAATTGCCAATTCTTGGGTTTGGCAGGTTACTACAGGAGATTCATAAAGGATTTTTCTAAGATTGCACAGCCTCTCACCTCACTAACGCAGAAAGGCGTTGTTTATCGCTGGGGAAATGCACAGGAATTAGCATTTCAGCATTTAAAGGATAGACTTTGTAGCGCACCTATCCTTTCATTGCCGGAGGGCACAGACGATTTTGTGGTCTACTGCGACGCATCAATTCAGGGTCTTGGTTGTGTATTGATGCAATGAGATAAAGTTATAGCTTACGCCTCACGCCAACTTAAGGTTCATGAAAAGAACTACACTACACATGATTTAGAGCTGGGAGCTGTTGTTTTTGCACTTAAGATATGGAGACATTACCTATACGGTACCAAGTGCACCATTTATACCGATCACAGGAGTCTCGAGCACATCTTCAAACAGAAGGAGCTAAACATGCGTCAACGACGATGGGTCGAGTTGTTGAACGATTACGAATGTGCAATCAGGTACCATCCTGGCAAAGCCAATGTTGTGGCTGATGCCCTTAGTCGAAAGGACACTACGCCTAAGCGTGTGCGAGCCTTGCAGCTCACTATACATTCTAGTCTTCCTTCTCAAATACGAGACGCTCAGATAGAGGCATTGAAACCAGAAAACGTCAGGGCTGAAGCCCTACGCGGCTCAAGGCAACGATTAGAACAAAAGGAAGACGGTGCATACTACGTAACGGGACGTATTTGGGTCCCACTCTATGGCAACTTACGAGAGCTTGTGATGGATGAAGCACACAAGTCTCGCTACTCGGTACATCCTGGCTCGGATAAGATGTACCACGATATCAAAACTACGTATTGGTGGCCTAGCATGAAGGCCCACATAGCAACTTACGTCAGCAAGTGTTTGACTTGTGCAAGAGTCAAGACGGAATACCAGAAACCCTCAGGACTACTCCAACAACCAGAAATACCACAATGGAAATGGGAGCAAATTTCCATGGATTTCGTTACTGGCCTGCCTAGATCCCAACGGGGGAACGATACTATTTGGGTGATCGTGGATCGACTCACAAAGTCTGCACACTTCTTGGCAATCAAGGAGACGGATAAGTTCTCCACTCTAGCAGAAGTTTATCTCAAGGAAGTTGTTTCGAGGCATGGGGTGCCCACCTCTATTATCTCTGATCGAGATGCACGTTTTACTTCAGAGCTGTGGCAAGCAATGCATAAATCCTTTGGCTCACGATTAGACATGAGCACGGCATATCACCCTCAGACGGACGGACAGTCTGAGCGCACTATTCAAACCTTAGAAGACATGCTTCGTGCATGTGTAATCGACTTTGGCAACAGCTGGGAAAAGCATCTGCCACTTGTGGAATTCTCGTACAATAACAGCTACCACACCAGCATTAAAGCTGCTCCGTTTGAGGCATTGTACGGGCGTAAATGCCGGTCACCTCTTTGCTGGGCAGAGGTGGGGGATAGTCAGATCACTGGTCCAGAACATGTGGTAGACACAACCGAACGAATCGCTCAAATACGACAATGCATGGCGGCAACTCGTGACCGTCAGAAAGTCTACGCCGATAAGGGCAGGAAACCACTATAGCTGCAGGTTGGGGAGCGGGTACTACTCAAAGTTTCACCCTGGAAGGGTGTGGTTCGTTTTGGCAAACGAGGTAAACTTAACCCACGATACGTCGGACCTTTCGAAATCATCGAGAAAATAGGCAGGGTGGCCTACAGACTGAACTTACCAGCAGAACTCGGTGCAGTTCACAACGTTTTCCACGTGTCAAATCTGAAGAAGTGTCTGTCAGATGAAACCCACATAGTTCCTCTGAAGGAACTCACTATCGACGAGCAGTTACGATTCGTCGAGGAACCAGTTGAAATCACGGACCGGGACGTTTAGGTCCTCAAGAGCACTAGAATACCTCTCGTTCGAGTTCGTTGGAACTCACGTCGCGGCCTAGAGTTCACCTGGGAACGCGAAGATCGGATGAAACAAAAGTATCCCCAACTGTTCGCAAACAGTACAACCACTACTGAGGCTGAAGCTACGGAATTTCGGGACGAAATTCCAGATCAACAGGGGGTGGATGTGACACCCCAGGAAAACCGGGAAAACCATACAACTTAACTAGCTTCCTCAGTGAGTGCTTACCAAATTTCGGGACGAAATTTCTTTCAACTTGGGGATGATGTGACAACTCGAAATTTAGAACCTTTCGTTGTATCTTGATGTAACATGCTTGAACGTTATGTGACTAGTTAACTTGTTGGTTTAATGATATAAGTGAACATCCTATGTGATTATGTGTTATGTTTATATGTATGCTTGTATGTATGCGACCCGAGACACAAGAACCCGACTCGAGACCATTCGGTCTCGAGTGAATAGTGTAACTGTTGGGCCGGTTGGGCCATGTCCCTCTTCACCCCACTCGAAAACCCGCTAGGGTGAACCAACTTAAGAGCTAGTATATAACTCATGCTCCTAGCCATTTTTGCCATTTCTTTGGACAACACACACTCTTCTACACACACACTCCCACATTCTCTCTCACTAAAACCCTAGCAACACCACCCTCTTACCTTGTGTCGGATCAAGGGTAGCAAGCCAAGCTCTCGGATTCGCTTGTGTTCTTCACTCGGAAACTTTCGGACAACAAACCTACTCTCCTTCACACACTCCTCATCAACCGGTTAGTGTTTTATGATGCTTGTTGTTAGATGTTATGGATAACATGGTTTAACTAGAATAGTTGTACGAATGATGATGTTCTTGTGAATCGGATGTGTATGATGATGTGATTCGGCTAACATGTCTTGATTTCGGATATATTGCATGATGAGTTAATGATATCTTGTGTCTAAATGTGATTTAAACCATTAATTGTTGATGTTCATGAAATCGGCTTGCATATATGTATTAGATAATGTCATGTTAATCGGATTGTACACTCTTGTGCTAAGAAACGAATGCTTGTTAAACCGGCTACATGTATGTGGAAATCGGATTAGTGTAGAGTCGAGTTTGAGGTGTTATGTGATGATTTGAAACCCTTAGATGAATATGTTCAAGTGTTTTGGTTGTTGTTCATGTTATGATTGTGATTGATGCTAAAAACCCTAAAGTATGATGAACAAGTTTGAATGATCATGATGAATGACTTGAATACATGAAGAACAACATGAACATGATATGAATGTGTCTTGAATATTTGAAAACTAGTTGTTTGATCCATTTTAATTGATTGTTAGACAAGAAAACATGTTTGTATGGATAGTACAAGGTGTTGCATGAAATCGGAATCCCATTGGCTAGTACAAATGCTGGCAATCAGCATATATTCCAGCCGAAACCTCCAGTCTCAACTCGAGACCATTAAGTCACAACTCGAGACCTTACATGTGACAGCTCGAGAGCACGATTGCGACACAGGTTACGAGTCGAGAACCCTTTGTCTCGACTCGAGACCACAGCTCCCTCACACAAAGCAGCATAACTCGAGACCACGGTTGCGGGTCCGGTTGCGACTCGAGACCGTCTAGTCTCGACCAGCGCATGTATAACTCGAGACCGAACAGTCTCGACTCGAGACCTCTAATCTCGACTCGAGACCACGTACACACATTCACTGAGTTGGACTTGTACACTGTTACGGGCTTAGGTGTTTGGGCTGGGCTGTTGGGCTTTATGTGTTACTGTTAAAGGTGTATGATGTGCAATGTAATTGGACTGCCATGAGAAACACTTGTTTGCAACGTGCTAGGATACATGTAGAAAATGTATATGCGTTACTTGGGTTGTATCTGACTTGTGTGGTAACCATACTAGGACGTGGTTGACCACTTATAACGTGACCAACTTTCTGTGTATCTTCCGAGCAAACCAAGGTGAGTTCACACCCTTACAAAGCATGGGATTCCCAGGGGTTGGGAATGGGGTTAAGGAACATGGATTCCTCGTCCTTTCTTGGGTAGGACGGTATTGGTTCAGGAATGTAATTCCTCGTCCTCATGGACAGATAACTCGTACTAGACCAAAACTCTATCACGAAGTCCCTCCTTTTTATATCGACTTAATCGTCGGGCCAATGGCGAGCGGGTCATTAGTTAGATAGCGCTATTTAGGTCTGACAAACCTCACACCGTGCCGTAGAGGACGGGCGTGAACTAATGGATCTGGGGCACGTCAATGATGATAGACATTGACAGTTTCAGGGCACATAAACATGACTACAGTCAGCAGTCGATATGGTAACGAGTCTAGTGTATACATGGGGTAGCCCCCACGGCCGAAATGCCAGATAACTAACAAGGGGTAGCCCCCACGGCTGGAATGCCAGAGTAACCGGGAATAAACAAGTCACGTTTTCAACTATGGGGTAACCCCCATGGCAAGATGCCAGATAAAGGAAACTGTTTTCGAAACAACTTAAAACGAACACCCAACTGTGAACTCACTCAACTTGTTGTTGACTCGTTACTACATGCTTTGCAGGTCTATAGGTCTTAGCTGGAGCTTGCATGGAAGAGAGTCATGGTGGGACATGGACAGCTGTGTGCCATGTTAAACTTTGAAACAATTAAACTTATGTTTTGGTTTTAAACGTTATGCTTCCGCTTGCAACTTAAACTATGTTTTGTTTGGACACCAATTGTATTGGTTGGATTTTATAATCACTTACATGCTTGTTCAATATGATTGGTGGCTGGATCCTGGTCAGTCACGCCTCCAAGCGGTGGTATTCCGCAGGTGGATTTTGGGGGTGTGACAGGACTGGTGGGGGGAATATTCAAAGATGTAACCGTCAATGGACAATGACATCTGATTGGGATTATTACCGGTCAATTCCCTTTTATAAATAGTTGAAGATAGGATTAGATGAAGAGGTTTGGTGGCCACCAGTGATCTCGAATTGGGCTGCTTAACTAATTGAGTTAAACACCATCACCACCACCACAACCACCACTTTCCTTTATTATTATTATTATTATTATTATTATTATTATTATTATTATTATTATTATTATTATTATTATTATTATTATTATTATTATTATTATTATTATTATTTCAACTACCACTACCTACCACTAAAGTGAATTTCAAGAATTGTCTTTTATCTTTATACCTATTTTCAGGCGTTGTCCTTTATATTAAAAATTGACGAGTTTTGTCCTTTATGTTTTCATATCATACACGTTTTGTCCTTTAGGCCTAACCCAGTTAGTTTTTCAGTTAAATTTGGTCATATGTTTTGCACATGAGGCCATTTTTGTCAGTTCAAAGGTAAGTTCAACGACAGATTTACAGCTCAAAGCTTCTGCAACCTTTGAATTGACAAAAATGCCCTCATGTGCAAAGCAAATGACCAAATTTAACTGAAAAAAAACTAATTGGGTTAGGCCTAAAGGACAAAACGTGTATAATATGAAAACATAAAGGACAAAACTCGTCAAGTTTGATCATAAAGGACAGCGCTTAAAAATAGGTATAAAGATAAAGGACAATCCTTGAAATTCACTCTTAATCAGATGGTTTCGACTCGGAATCCTTAGTCGAGACCTCAGGTCTCGAGTCCAGTTTTGAGTCAGAACCAAGGAGATTGCGACTCGCAACCAGCAGATCTCGAGTCCTTTTGAAGGTCTTCACTCGCAACCGGAGTCGAAGCCACACAAACATGTTTGATCAGCATCATCATATAATTATGGATCAAAATCCATAAACACCCTTTAATTTTGTTGAATACAAAATTATACAGGAAATTAGGGTTCTTAAACATCTTCGGATCTTCAAACATTTCTTCACACCTTCAAGTAATCTCCAAGCAAATACAAGGGTTTAATCGAGATTACCTTCAAACAACCGATGTTAATGAGTCGAAATCGGTGTTAATCCAAGTCGGAATCGGATAATCAACCAAGTCGGAATCGGAGATTTAGCCGGAAAACGAGAGAGATTATAGTGAACGGTGAAGAGATTTAGAGTGTGAATGAGGTTTCGACTCGAGACCGCCTTTTATATCACCAGTTCATGGGCCAGGCCGGAATCAATTGGGCCGAGACCGAGATCTCGAGTCGGAACTAGATGCCGAACTCAATTTCATGACTTTAATTAATTTTTCAAGTTCATTTAAAAACATTTATTTTCTTAAATAACCCTTACCTTCCCGAGCATGTTTTACGAGACTAAAACCTACAAACAGAAAAATAAATAATATCTAACAATTATTTACAAAAATAAAATTAGGAAATATCGTAATTGCTCAGGGATTAAATCACAATGTTTTGGGCTTGACTTCACTTATCAACACTGGTCTACTACTGAGTGATCCGAATGATTGCTAGTATATTTGTCCACCTAAACTCATCTCCCTAGACCTTTTCCATGTGATTGCCTGTAACTAATTTTATCATGTTTTGATATTTTAACAATGAACACCCAAACAAATACTAATCAAATCCTAGAATTTTAATCAGCACACTCTATCATGCAAGCAGTTTCCCTACCACATATTTCCACATGTCTGTCATAGATTTCTGAAACCTTGACTGGGACTAGATTGAGAAAAGAACAGAATAGATCATAAGCAGAGATGATGATATAATGTACAGATCAAATGAGTTTTCTCAGTTTGATATAGGTTTTGGGGTTTCTTTTGGGCACTTGAGGCCCTCTTTCGGGTGTAAATTGATCTATAAGGAGACAGACGTACAGCTAGGTCTTTGCTCACGCAAAACAGAAGCTAGCGCTACCTAGCACCTCTAGGTCTTTGCTCACGCAAAACAGAGTAGATACACGACTTTTTTCGGAAAAGATTTCAGAACTAGACCAAAATTGTGTGTATCGGGACATCACACAAGCATTCAAATAGAAATGAGCTAATTCCAAGTGACGTTCTTTCTTGAGGTCATGGATTAATTTAGATTCTATACAGCAACAGTCAATGTTTCCAGCCTTAAGGATAGAGCGTACCAACATATCATTCTAGAGTCACACTATTTCGATACTGGTCTTACATGAGTCAGCCATATACCATAATGTGAAAATTAATTTCATTTCCCGTGTCACGCAATGTTTCTTTTTGTATTTTTCAAAAAAATTTAATGTTTTTGTATTTTTCAATTTTTTCAATGTTTTTGTATTTTTCAAAATTCCTCCCCCTAAATTTGTGCATAAATAAAAACTACCTAAGAAAAGAAAACTTTATGAACAAATTTACCTACAAAAAATAAAAACATGCTCAGTCAGTGTATCGGATCATTTTCAGAAAATTCACAAGCACTTGAAACTTTGAAATGCTGAAAGGTTTTGTAAACAAATCGGCAACATTTGCATCTGTGTCGATTTGCTCTAGTTTAATAAGACCTCTGTCAAAACAGTCTCGTATAAAATGAACTTTAATATCAATGTGCTTGGTTTTGGAGTGAAAGACAGGATTTTTGACAATTCGAATTGCAGCATCATTATCACAGTAAATGGTAGTATTGAGATAAGTCAAACCGTAATCCTTTAATTGATGTTGCATCCACACCACCTGTGAGCAAGATGCAGAAGCAGCAACGTATTCTACCTCAGCTGTGGAGATCGCCACCATTGGTTGTTGCATTACCAAGAAATGAGCCTGTCACCCAAAAATTGACATCCAGCTGATGTAGATTTAGGATTAGCCTGATATCGCGCGCAATTGCAGACAGCAAATATGATGTCTGGACGGCTCGCGGTCAGATATGTTGGTGCATATGTCTGTCGACTTCGTCTTGTATCGAGTCTTGTATCTAGATTGGATAGAATGGAGCTCGGTAACCTAGAAAATAGGAAGTTAGAGTTGTTGGACCAGTTCGCACGAACTGGCAGATCCAGTTCGTACGAAGTGCCAGGTCGCATGGACTGGGTCATGATGTTTGGTGCGAACTGGAACTCCTATATATAGGTGAGTTGTGATTTCATTTGTAACGTTTGGTGATTCCGGTAGCGAAGCTCTGCCGAAGTGTCGAACAAGTTGTAATCGGTTTCAAATCCATCTAATCGACATTTAAAGTGATTCCTTGTGTTAGTCAAGCTGCAATGAAGATCGAATCATTGAATTCCGCCTTTGATTTGATCTAGAACTCTTCTGATCGACTCATTCAATCGATTCAACGATCCTACAAGTGGTATCAGAGCTCAGGAGGAAGAGTTCTTACCATTTCAGCTTGATTTCATCAAGAACATCTGATTTCTTCTCATTTCTACTCACTTTCTTCACGTTTTCTCAAAATTAACTGAGATTTCACGGATAAAATGGACTGATTTTGTGATATAACCTGTAAAACACAGTTTTAAACAATCCTTGAAGAAATCAGAACTTAATTCAACCTAAAATCGATCAAAATTGGACAAAATCATGAACTTTTGAACCAGGTCGTTCGATATCAGGTCGTACAAAGTGATTCAGTTCGTGCGAAGTGTTCCAGGCTGGGTGAAAACAAATCAGATTGTTTGAACATTAGGTCAGGTCATTTGAGAATATTACCAGGTCGTACGAATTGAGAACCAGATCGTACGAAGTGTTATGTTGTTTGACGGTTTGACCCAGTTCGTGTAAGTTTTAGTTAGGTCGTTCGAAATTGTTCCCAGTTCGCGCGAGTTGAGAACCAGGTCGTACGAGGTGTCAAGTTGTTTGAAATTTTGAACCAGTTCGCACGAGGTAAACTGTTACAAGGTCGTGCGAAGTGAATTCAGGTCATTTGGAGATAAACCAGGTTGTGCGAAGTGACTTAGAGGTTCAGATCGTTTGGAATCGAATCCAGGTCGTACGGTTTAACCCAGATCACACCAAAACAGATCATTTGAGACACTATCAGCTCGTACGAAGTGGACCAGGTAGTACGAAGTTGACCAAATTGTTTGAATTGTAACTAGATCGTGTGAAAGGATTCCGTGTTGTTTGAAAGTCAGTCCAAGTCGCACAAGGACAATTAGGATTACCAGATCGTTTAAACCCAGGTCGTTTGAAACTTTGACCAGCTCGTTTGAACATTGTGATTTTGTGAAACTTTTTACCGAAACATGGATAACGAGTTTTACAAAGCCTTTGCTACTGCTCCAGCTGCTCCAGTTATAGTTGCCGAAACTGTTGGAATCGAAAATGAAACGGGAACTTTCCAAAAGCCTCTAAAGCTTATGTACATTGAGGACTTTAAAGGATGGCAAGAGCATTTTGAAAACTGGGTGCAAGCTAATAAGTTTGATGCATGGGTTTCGTTAGAGAAAGATTACACTAGACCGAAAGATGATCTTGAAAATGAAAAACCATTAAGTGAATTTACACCGAATGAAAAATTAAGATACACCAGTGAAAAGATGATGATTAGTCTTCTCCAACAAGCGGTAAAAGAAGATATTTTCGTTTTGCTTCAACATGAGGGAACTGGTAGATTAATTTGGTTAGCGTTGATTAAAAAGTTTAAGGGAAGTGCTGAAATGATAAAAAAATAAACGAGCATTACTAAAAAAATCTTTTGATATGTTTACAACTTTTGAAGGTGAGACGATTAGGAAGATTATTGAGAGATATTGTCATCTTGTCCAGGAAATGAAAAGATTGGACATCAAGAAAGAAGATGAAGAATGGGTTGATAAGCTAGCTGATGCGTTACCACAGAATGAATGGGGAACATATTTTTTGATTTTAAAGCATAACCGACAATTTGAAGATATGAATTTGTGTAAGTTCATTCAGAAGCTTGAAGAACATGAATTGGTTGTTCAGAAAACTGCTATCATGAAGAATCTGGGTGCTCAACAAGATGTTAGTCTATACTATAGAGGAAGCAAAGTTGAGACTACTTCGAGTCCGAAGATTCAGACTGCTTTCAGTGCTGATGGTACTTCCGGAACAAATGTTAGCACTACAACTCAGAGTGGTGGATATTCTTTGTCTTATTCAAGTTTTGAACCAAATTTCTCAACACCAGGTTCTCAACAACAGAATTCAACAAATTTGCAATGCAATGTGACATTAAACATTCAAAATGGTCAAAATTTCTCTCCAGATATTGCAAAGCAACACATGGCATCTCTTGTTACTGTGTTAGAGTCGTATGAAAACTTAGTTGCTGGACGAATCGGTAATCCGATGCTTACCAAAGAGGATTATGACCAGATTGATTCTGAGGAACTTGAGTTGATGGACATCAAGTGGTGTTTAGCTAGTGTTTTGAGAAGAGCAGAAAAATTCAAACAAATCACCGGTAGAGATGATCTTCGTGAAGCTGCTACATCTCAGCTAGGTTTTGACAAATCGAAGGTTACTTGTTTTCGTTGCAGAGAAAAAGGGCATTTTAAACGAGAGTGTACAAACAGAGAAGCAACCGGAAGACGAGATCCTTTCGGAAACATTGATTATCATAGAAAAGCAATTTATCATCAGGTTGCTCAACAACCATATCAATAACAATCTTCACAATCACGTACTATTGAAGATGGAAAGAAGAGAGCTTGTCATGGTCTGATAGATCAAGACGATGAGAGAATTCCAGAAGGATTTAATTGGGATAATTATGATCCTAACCGACCTTCAGTTTCTAAAGCATTTGTTGCTCGAATCCTTGAAGACTCAACCTCAGGAGAAGAATCAGTCAAATCTAAGGATCGTCCTAGAAGACAACCAATTTTTAAGTCTTCAGGAAGTGATGAAGATATTGATGATGAGGAAAAGTATATTAATAAAGCTAGAAAACAATTGGATTCTTATAGTTTTAATTTGTTTTTTGCAGATAAAATCGAGATGTTGAAAGAGAAAAAGGTTGCTAGACTGAAGAGAGAATTGGAAGCAAGAAGGGTTGTTGAAGAAGAAATTGAAGCAAGAAGGATTGCTGGAGAAAAGGCAAAAGTTGAAGAAAAACCGACACAGAAGGTCGAGGTTGAAGAGAATGAAGTGAAGGTAGAATTTGAGAAAGAACCAAATGTGATTGAAAAGGTGGTGGAGAAAATAGTTGAAAAAATTGTCGAAGTTGAAAAAATAGTTGAAGTTGAAAAGATTATAGAGGTTGAGAAACCTTGTACAAAGTGTTTAGTATCTTGCAAAGATTGTGCTGAGAAAGATACAAAGTTGGCTGAATTGGAAAAGCTCAAAGAGAATTTATTGCACAATGTGAGGAGCATAAAAGAGTCATATGATCTCCTAAGCAGTAAAGTGAACGTGTACAAAGGAGCTTGTGATGAGGATGTTCAGATGAAAAATCTTCTGAAAGCAACAGTTCTTCAAAAGCAAAGAGCAATCAATGGATATATTGAGATGAATGCTGAGCTGAAACAAGAATTGGCAACAATGAAGATTGAAACCGAAAGAGTGAACAATTTACTTCGAAGTTATCAAAGTTCGGAGTATGTTATTGATCGCATCTATCCTGCCGTTGCAGCTCATAAGTTTGCAGATGATGAAGAAAATTCTGGTAAGAAAACTGGTTTGAAGTATAACAGAGTACCAAATCCAATGTGGGATGGCTATACCCCCCGAGATTTTGAAAAGGTGGCTGAAGCACTCAATCCGAATCTGAAATCTGAGTCTATCAATGGATTACCAGATAATATTGATGTCACCTTCACAACGTCTGACACTGATCATGAGTCCGAGTTAATTAAGAAAGTGCTCGATCAGGTGTTGGATAAAGATGAAGAGTCAAAGTCAGAGTCTAAATCTGAAAAGTCGAGTTCGTCAGAGAAAATCTCGAGTTCACCGGTCAAAAGGGTTTACAATAAAGATTTTCTGATGTCGAAAAATAATTTGAATGACGAAACATTCAAAGTAGCATATACTTTGAATGATTCTGACAAATTATTTTCTGATGAGGAATTTCCAATAAGAGGTGTCAAAACTGAAATGATTAACAAGGTTTTCAAATTAACAGAAATTAATATTTCTGAAATAAAAGATTTAAATCTTACTAAAAAACCTAAAAAATACACCTCAAGAGTTCAACAAAGATTGAACAAGAAAAAGGGTTACAGTTCTGGTTTGGGTTATCGAAAGAAACCAAACCATAACAGTAATTTCAAAAAGAAAGGATTAGGTTTTATTCCACCAGAAAATCATAAAAATGAGAAAATTTATAAACCAAAAACCAAATTTGTTTCGGGAAAAAGTTCAGAAGAAGAAAAGGAGAAACCGTTCTGGAGACAGTCAAACAAGGAGTTTCTCGCCGAAAAACAAAAGAATCTGTTAAAGGAATCTGAACAGAGAGTTGAACGAAGAACCTGTTTCAAATGTCAAGAGGTTGGACATATTGCTTGGAATTGCCCAAAATCCAACAACACAAAACAGGGAGTTTCTTCCAACTTGAAATTGAAAGAAAAATGTGTTGATCAAAAGGAACAACCAACAAAGAAATTTAAAGAGTTCAAAAATTCGACTTTCGAAGTTGGTGAAAGTTCGAAGCATTTTTACAAAAGAAGAGCAAATCTTAACAAACAAAAATGGGTGGTTAAGAATTCAGACGTTAGTTCTGGCGATGAATCTGACTCGTCAAAGTCAGAGGAGCCATCTGTTGTGCAAAAAGATGAGAATTCCGTTCCAACAATGGATGACGAAAATTTTCCACCATTGTCAAACGGAAACTTGAAGTCAAAAAGTGGTAAGATTGAGATTTCAGATCAATTCTTCTCTGATGAGAAAGAATTTGATGCTGAAAAAGCTTTTAATGGCAAAGTGTTACATATTTTTGGAAAGATGGCTGATGGGAAGGTAAAAGGAGTGAAAGAGTTTTATGAATCGAAAATTGTTAAACCGAATGAGGATGGTTCACCCATGATTCCTCAGGCATGGGTGAGATTTTTTAAAAAGTAAAATCCGGACTTGCCGGAGCTCCCAAGTTGGTAATCGTGGAGCATGAATCGGCATCTTTCTTGAAAAATTAGTTTTGTTGATTTAACTGTCATACAAGTGGTTGAGAAAACAATGTGATGAATTAAACCCCATGTTTGTGAAATGACAAACAAATTAATTTTCCGGAAAAACCATTTTGATTAAAACAAACTTCAGTGTTTTGAAATCATAATGGGAAAATAGTTTGTTGTCAGGGGGAGTTTTGATTGTTTAAGCCAAGTGGATGGGGAATTGAAGCAATTCACATCAGTTTGTCATTTTATTTGTACAGTTTATTGCGTTTATTTTCAAATTTTCCTGGAAAATCAAAAATTGAAACATATTTTTGATTTTAGGGGGAGTAAAAAAATTAGAAATTTTGAAAATTTGAAAAAATCCAAAAACATGATAAAATCTAAATTCCAAAAACATCGAATAATTCAAAATGAGTTTTGTTGTGAAAAAGAGGAAATGATAGTACATCAGTAGACAATCACAATACGCTAAAGAATTGGAAAGTTAAATGTGATAAACGGTCTCAATGATGATATGCCAGTAGGTTTTTACACGCTTAGTAGATTGTTTTCGAGATATAAACCTAAATATCAATACTTACTTATTTTGTGGGGAACATCTCTCGGATATATAGGTAACCCCTGAAATCTTGTTTGAAGGGCTTTCTATTTCTGACATACTAGGTCTTTGTGCGTGATGATATCTGGGGTATTATACCAGGACTTCTGATTTTGCGGGAGCAATAGCCTAGTCCTCGTATAATACTTTACACTGCTTTTATCGTAAAGCTCACCCTCAGCATAAAAAATGATGAAACATTGAAAAATGCTAATCATGTGATGTTGAAGAAAAGATTCTCTAAAGGGAACACACTTAAAGTCGAGCCATCATCTCTCTGATTTTGCGGAAGCAATAGCCTGAGCTCTCATGGCCTCGCATTTACCCCTTACAGATATCATTAGTGTACATTCACCTGTAAGACTGAATATATAGGAGTCTGTATACGGGAGTATATTCTGAGGTGGTACACGCGAATGAGTTTAAGTGCTTAAAACACAAATCTTGTATCTCGAATCAATTGAACTTTGTGTGAAAATTTAAGTGGATCAGTATACTGGCAATCTAAGTGAATCGTTTAGAACTTAAAGTGTTTAAAGCTCAATGGTGCTAGTGATTTGTCAAAAACTGATATGATCCTCTTACACAAACTCACAAAAATTATTGTCTGTAAATATTTCGTTACTGCTTTTCATTAGTGTGTTTTAGCATAATTTTTGAAAAATCAAAAAGATTTTATTTCATCTTATTTTCGACAACTGATGTTGAAAAGCTGATTCTCAAAATTCCAAGTGCTAAACATGATGAACAACAGTGGGTTGGGAGAGTGTGTTTGAAATAAAAATTTGAGAAATGTTTTGAAGCTGATTTTACGGTTAGTTAATCAAGGTCATTAATTTGAACTTGATATAACTATTGTTGATGTTGAATGATATCTACCAAGTGGTTTCTAAATTTGTTAAATGTTAAAAATTGTGAAATTTATTTTCGGGTAGAGGTTTGTGCAGATCCCCGTGTTGCTACGAAGAACCAGGATTTTTTCCTAAACTTGTGAAAGCTATGTCAGATTGCGATCCCGGAACAATTTAAGGGGGAGTCTGTTAGCAAGGGGGAGTTTGAAGTTTAAAAGAGCCAGACTCAGTTGCTGATGCTGATGAGAGAGAAAAGAAGATAGAGATTGAAGGATGCTTACAGTGTTAGATACTTTGGAAAGAGCGAGAAGGCTGATCAAGACTGAAGACTCGTCATACTGAAGACTCGTACCGAAGACTCGTCAACATCCAAGGGGGAGTTTGTTGGTGCATATGTCTGTCAACTTCGTCTTGTATCGAGTCTTGTATCTAGATTGGATAAAATGGAGCTCGGTAACATAGAAAATAGGAAGTTAGAGTTGTTGGACCATTTCGCACGAACTGGCCGATCCAGTTCGTACGAAGTGCCATGTCGCACGGACTGGGTCACGATGTTTGGTGCGAACTGGGACTCCTATATATAGGTGAGTTGTGATTTCATTTGTAACGTTTGGTGATTCCGGTAGCGAAGCTCTGCCGAAGTGTCGAACAAGTTGTAATCGGTTTCAAATCAATCTAATCGACATTTAAAGTGATTCCTTGTGTTAATCAAGCTGCATTGAAGATCGAATCATTGAATTCCGCCTTTGATTTGATCTAGAACTCTTCTGATCGACTCATTTGATCGATTCAACGATCCTACAAGATACATCAGATATCCGATCATAGAATGATAAAGGCGTTGATCGACATGGGTTCCATTTGCATCTTCAGTCAGCAAAGGTCTTTCTGCCATTGGTGTTTTGACCTATTTCGCGTCAGTAAACTTGCATTTTTCCAGCACATCATCCACATATTTTCCCTGATGAATAAGAATGCCTTGAGAATCCCTGTTGAACTTGTAGACCCAAGAACATAGTCATCTCCCCGAGGGTACTCATTTCGAATTTCTTCTTTATCACTCCTTCAAACTCTTTGCATACTCGTTGATCCGAAGATAATATCATCAACATAAATTTGAACCAAGATAAGATCCTTGCCAACTCTCTTGATAAACAGCGTCTGATCGATTGTGCCACAAGTGTAACCATGAGCCAGAAGATGCTCAGTCAGAGTAGCATACCAAGCTCGTGGTGCTTGGTGCAATCCATACAATGCCTTGTCAAGCTTGTAGGCATATTCTGGATGATCTGGATGAACAAAACCCGGAGGTTGCTCAATAAAGATTTCTTCCTTCACATCTCCATATAAAAACGCGGTCTTGACGTCCACCTGATAAACAGTGAACCCCATGTAGGATGCGTAAGCTAAGAAGATCCGGATGGCTTCAAGTCGGGCAACTGGGGCGTAAACTTCATCATAATCCAGACCTTTATCTGTTTGAATCCCTGGACTACCAATCTTGCTTTATTCCAAACAATAACTCCAGCAGAATCTTGCTTATTTCTGAACACTCATCGAGTTCCAAGTTTACGTTTTCCCTTCGGCAACTCAACAAGCTTCCATACTCCTAGCTTCTCAAACTAGTTCAGCTCTTCATGCATAGCATCCACCCAGCCTGGTTCCTGCAAAGCTACATCAATAGTTTTAGGTTCTATTTGAGAAATGTAGCAGGAGTATAAACATGTATTGATAGTCCCTGATTGGCTCCTGGTTAGAATTCCTGCATTTACAGGACCAATCACATTATCTATTGGATGATTCCGTTGAACACTCGTTGGAATCGCCACTTCAGGAATGGTCACGCCTTGAGTTGAAACATGCAAGCTATCAGAATTGGTGTTGCTCGACTCCCCCTCATTAGGTGCTGCAGTACTGTAAACTACAAAAGTAGTAACTATATAATCTTCAGGTATTGGGTCAGGAAACAATGCAGATCCTGAACCATTAGAGATAACACCACTTGGTGATGCACCTTCAGTGGATTGGTGGGACATCTGTTGAGATGGAGGGTGCTCAGTAAAGACCATTCATGGCGGATCTATGGTGTGATTTCTTGAGCTCCCTTCATCCTGTTCATCTTCTTTAGTATCACCAAATGAAAGCGGTTGTTGTGGAGTAGACACACCTGCATCTGTAGGAACACTAGACAGAATATTAAAAGATTTAAACAAATCAGCATAATCATATAACCAGTCTGGACCAACTCTAGCATCTGTAGAATTTTCTTCAAGCCATTCAATGTTGCACGACTCGACGACCTTTTTAGTTACGTTATTGTATACACTATAGGATGAACCTTTAGCAGATCCAATAAAGAAACACTCGTCCCCCTTGGCCTCAAACTTTCCATTAGCGTCCATAAGCAATAACACACACGGACAACCAAAGATACGAAAGTGTGACACTGAGGGTTTACGTCCTTCTAGAATCTCATAAGGAGTTTTCATATGACGTTTATATACTAAAGCATGATTTTGGACGTAACAAGCCGTGCTATCTGCCTCAGCCCAAAAGAAACTAGGAAGCTTCGAGTCGGCCAACATAGTTCGTGCAGCCTCTATAAGAGTACGATTTCTTCTCTCAGCCACTCCATTCCGTTGTGGAGTTCGTGGTGCACTATACTGTCGATCGATTCCCTTTTTAGCGCAGAATGTATCCAAGGTGATATTCTTGAACTCTGTCCCGTTATCTGATCGAATAGCCTTCACTCTTGTACTCGCTTGATTTTCAGCCAGAGTAATGAACTGTTTGACTAAACCTGTAGTCTCATTCTTATGACTCAGAAAGTAAACCCAGGTGTAACGTGAATAGTCATGAACTGTCACGAGACAATACGACTTTTTGCCAATGCTTAGCACATTCACAGGACCGAAGAGATCCATGTAAAGAAATTCGAGCACAGGTTTGGTCGAGGGTGTAGACTTGGGTTTATGCGGCTTTCGATGTGCCTTCCCTTTCGCACAAGCAACACATTTCTCTACCAACATGAAATCCCTGATTGGTAGATCACGGACCATTTGACCTTTGACAAGTCGATTCAAATTCTTCATGTTCACATGCCCAAGGCGACGATGCCACAAAAGACCGTCATGTTCTAAAATCTTAGAGAAAAGGCAAGTGATTTCTTCGCAAGGTTTCTTGTTCATATCGATGACATATGCATTTAAAAATATTTGATGATAAAAATAGTGTTTGTTAAAACCATACATAATCAAAAGAGGTTCCATTGATGTTGAGTTGGTATTTTACAGTCTTTCTTTTATTATCAGTTTCTTCATTCAGTAATGTCAAATGAGGACGAAGCCCCCTTATTGAGCCGGAAGTTTCAACTGACACACTCTTTCATAAACGGTTGTGACTTTTAACTGTAAGTTGTGATGGTTTTAGTTTGGTCTATATTTCAGATGCGTCTTCTAGTACAAGTTTTTTGTACATAATCTTCAACACTCATTCTTGTTTTCTTTTAGATTTATCGTATTAAAACGTTTAATGCACTTCTAAAATACTTTAATTTGAAAGTGATCAAGTTCACGATTCTAAGAGAAATCTAGATTATTTTGAAACACTAAAACCAAACCAACAAATGGGTTTTTGTCTTTAACCCTCTTAAACACCACATGTCTAGTTTATGTTGCGTGTTGGTTGGCAACGTATTAGTAGAGATCAAATGAGTTTACCAATAACATATCGTCTCAATTAAAAAAAAAGAACTAAATTATATTATCAGAAGACTTAGGGCATGTTTGGCTAAGCTTTTTGAAACAACTTATAGACTTATTGGCTTTTTGAAAAGTCATAAACTTCAAAATGATGTTTGGCAATGAGGGTGTATGTAAGGGGGAAAAGCCAATAAGTCAATAAGTCACTCCATACTGACTTTTTCAAAAAGCCAATAAGTCAATAAGTTGTTTTGAAAAGCTTAGCCAAACATGCCCTTAGTAAGCGATGAATTTTTATTCTTTGATCCTAATTATAATATTTGATACAACTCTTATTGTCATATTTGTCAAAAGAATCATATTTATATTCATCAAAAAATTAACTATCTAACAAATTACAAACATAATTTAACAAGAAAAATGATTCACAAAGGAAAATATGATGTAAATTTATATCATAAAATAATTATTATTTCTATACTATGTTTATTCAAAAAGTAGTAATAAAATAAAATATAGAAAATGATTAAAAAGGTAAAGTGTCAAATAATAAAACATGTGAGACGTTATCATGTTGTATGTGACCATTGAGTTAGATATCGATGTAGGCTCGGATTCGATGAATCAATTTTCTGACTCAACAAGTTCTAAACTAATTTAGGTTTTAGAATTAAGCGATAACTTGTAATGATTAGAACAAACATATATCAACTTCTTGTAACGATTCAATTTTATGCGATTTTTGCAAACAAGTTCTAAACTAATTTAGGTTGTAGAATTAAGCGATAACGTGTAATGATTAGAACAAACGTATATCAACTTCTTGTAACGATTCAATTTTATGCGATTTTTGCAACTTTTACTAATTGCATCGGATTCTTAATAATTTATCCACTACATTTGTCAAACAATATATACTAAAAAATAATATTCTAACATTTCATAATTATTGTTTTTATGTCCCAAAATGAATTACAAGAAAAATGTAGGATGAAGGGGTTGTTTTTCTTATTATTTCCACAATAATTTTTATAGAAGATTTGCATATTAAAAATATCCACATTATATATACACTTAAAAGGCTATGTCGGTGTGCTAATCCGACATAGCCAAGTGTCGACTTCTGGTTGGTCAAAAGAATTTTTTGCTTTTAACTTTTAACTTTTCTAGTTTACGTGTTTAGTCCTTCTATTATAACTATCATAATATACATGTTTAGTCCTTCTACTTAAAAAACTTTATTCCTCATTAGTTAGCTTTGCTAATATACATGTTTAGTCCCTCTACTTTAACTTTGCTGTCCTTCTACTCTAGCTTTCCTAATATACATATTTAGTCTCTCAACTTAATAAATTTGATTCCCCATTAGTTTACCTTGCTTATATACATGTTTACGTCATCTACTTTAACTTTGTTAATATACATATTTAATTACTCTACTTTACTTTTATTTAGTTAAGTATTTCGCCTTTTAGAGTTTTTTTTTCTCCCTAACGTGATTAACCAAAGCCAATCCAACTGAATAATATTGTTTCCGCTATTAGTATTATCAGAACCAATATTTTTTTCTTTTAGTATTTCGTTTGTTAGTGTTTTTATACATACGTGGACGTTTCAATAATCCTTTTCCAATGATTTTATGTTATCTCTTCCAGTTGCTATACCGAGTGTCGATACTATATTGATAATCAAACTCCAGCCGCAACGCGCGGGGTAAAATTTCTAGTTATTTAAAAAAGGCTAAGGATGACATATCCGTCATTGTAACACCCGTTCTTATTATTCAAGGTTTAACGTATAAATTACGAAAAACAATCATGTAATTAAGATTACATAAACATTGGAAATACGGGTTTATTAAAACTTTTACAAATCATAAGTTATTCTATATAACGTGATCAAATTCGTTGTTTAAAATTTACAATGTGGCAAAGTGCGGAAGCTTGTATCTTTATCGTGTTCGGTTCTTCGTTGAGCTTGATCGTCTTTCGGCATCCAAAATGTACCTACATTTCATAAACATGAAATGCTTTAGTCAAACGGAAATTAAAATGGGTCTAAACGAGTCCGGGAAGCGAAACTTGATAAAAAAAAATACATTTTTGTACAGGGCCCACCGTAAATTACGGTGGGTACCGTAATTTACGGTATCCCCTGAAACCTTATTCTTCCACCGTAAATCAGAAGAAAACCACCGTAACATTTTCAGCTCCACCGTAAATTACGGTGGACACCGTAATTTACGGTGGCCCCTGCATTCAGCTTTTCCATTTTGCCGTAATTTGACACGAAATCTTTCGTATCTTTCAAACCGCTTATCCGTTTGACGTACCGTTTCTTCCTACATGTTTGAAATTTGATTCTCCATCATATGGAGTTAAAATCCGACATCCGGCTTGATAAAACTTAAGACTTTTAAGTCTTCGGCTTATTACTCTTTTACCAAAATTTGACCCGTTTAAGATTTTATCAAACATACAAGTTTGTTTGACCCTTATTTTTCACAAACCTATTAAATTCAATGATGTCTAACATATTAGGTTCCGATTATAGAATTATATACCTTTTTGAACCCATTTTCACCCATATGCTTATTTTGACCCGTTTGAGATAAATAAGCATATTATAAGCACCAATTGTTTTTATTCATTTCCAAATACATATGTCCGCATTTCTTATCAAAGGATCTTCCACCACAACTATATTTGTGGTGGATTCGATGTGGTGATTTATATATACCAAAATTTACCCTTCAAATCGTTATTTTACGGCAAAGACTCGAATAGAGCCATTTGACTAACGTGTTACATCTTTCAACCTCTATACTACTCCTAAGTAATTATCTAATTGTAAAACTTGTTTCCAAACAACCTTTAAGGATCGTTTGTTCCATTTAGCCTACAAGGGCGTTTTGATCGATTTTAGTCCTTTTATAACTAAGGACTCTCTCTCAAATTATTCGACCAAAATAGCACTTTTAACTACAACATAATTACACGTACCTGGCCCGGATCAACAAGTAGACACGATTTATACCTTGTTTCATTATCACCCATCAATGGCGACGCAATTATCCGATTTGCTAATCGGTCCTGCTAACATAAGACTTGACAACCATATTAGTCGATATTGTCAAATAGTGTTATCATCACCATTCGACCCGTTTGGACTATATGCCCAACATTAGCTTATTTAATCAAAAACATCGTTTTTGATTTCCAATTCATACATCCATCCCCTCCCGGATTTCATAACCATACTCTTTTTCTTTTACACTCTTTTCTTATAAATTCAACCCATTTCGGCTTACGCCGTGGGTATCCTTTTAACCTTGATTTACATTAGTCAACACTTGACAAATTTCCATA
Source organism: Helianthus tuberosus (assembly GCA_030545235.1). NCBI lineage: Eukaryota > Viridiplantae > Streptophyta > Magnoliopsida > Asterales > Asteraceae > Helianthus > Helianthus tuberosus. The sequence goes on along the minus strand of CM060395.1, from coordinate 199,271,265 downwards.
TTTCCAATATTATCGTTATCACGTTTACAACGTATCGAATAAACGAGTATTCTACATAAGTGTGTAAATTACACTTACCTCGCATCCGTGCTACACTTTTCTTTCCGTACTTGCTCTGTTTGACCCGCTCCCTCCTCCAAGCTTTCACCTAGCTTGTTACGCGTCAAACTATTGTCAAACATTTACAAGGCGGTTAAATTAGTCATTAACAATCACGACTATTCCACCTCACATATTTTCTATGCCGAAGCTACTATTCGGCTTCATGATATTTACTAACTAGTTTACAATTAGTTATTTTCACCAAGATTTACATAACAATCAAACCTCTAAGTCTAGTGTTCATGAATTACATCAAGAACTTATATTATAACAATCAATTTTCATCAATTTAACACTCTAACCCGAGTGTTCATCATATTGTCAATAAACCCACTTAACTTATCAATGGATCATTATGAATTTCATAGATTATCCAATAATCCAACATGTTATTGACTAGGGTTTACTCCTAGACATCATATTACTTCAAGATTCATCCATGCATAACATAATCAAGCTCAATTTCAGTTTCTTACAAATAACCTAGAATTTAAGATGGATCAAAACATCACAATTTTACATACCTTGTGATCCTTTCAACTAGGTGTTCATGAATTTGTGCTTGAAATTCGATTTGGACTTGATTAGAGACTCCAATTTGGGAGTTTTGTGAGGATTTTAGGGTTTGAAGGAAAACCCATGTCGCCCCCTGCTTCTTCTACGACCAGACAACCCCAAGTGGGTGTTTGGTTTGTTTTTAATTCTTGTGTTTAATAAATCAAGTTTTAAGTTTAACAAGTTTGGTCCCTCCATTTTCCCTTAGTTCATAATTTAAGGGTTTTAACCCACTCATAAGTCACTATCTAACTAGGTTTAAATTATTCCTAGTCAGTTCAGTAGGTTCGGGAAGTCATAACCCGGTTTACTTTAAGTCCCGTTAAATCGGGACTTTTATCCATTCTATTTTCTTGAAAGCTCTTATTCACTTTTAAATAAATATTAGGATTATTAAATTTATTCATAATATTTGCCAGTTTACTTTTACCACTAACGGTACTTTCCCCGTCTTTAGTATTAACGGGGTTTAATTACCAAACCCGTTTTCGGGGTGTTACAAGTCTACCCCCCTTAAAGAGGTTTCGTCCTCGAAACCTTTTATTACATAATTCATTGAGTTTAAACTCAATGCATTCTACCCGAGAAATTACTTATACTTTTTAACCAATCGTTAGTATTACCCGAAAAGTATGGTAACATCTTTTTGGTTACTAATTGTCTACATATCTCATACGACATAGTGTAACTTCGAAATAACGTAATCTCGTTATTTCCACTAGTTTAGTTAACTTAGTGATATCTATCGCTTTCATATACTATCGAATTCCTTATGAATCCGTTACTTTTCACCGCTCGCTTGGTTATAATGTGATTTTACTTCACATTACATTTCCTAACCGTGATCGTGTCACATCGTGTTTAGTTTGTATCAACCTTTCATTTCCGAAAATATCACTTTTCGAATATATCGTCTTGCGCCTATCAGTGTCAAGACTTGTATCTTTCATGCTTACTATTTAAATTCCTATCAGAATTTATGTTTGTAAAAACGTTATTTCTTATTAAAACCGAAGTTTTAGTTTTAGGATCTTCTCTTTAACTTTTGTCAATTATCCATATCAGGATATTGATAGTCCATAATTTATTCTTTTACAGTCTTAGTTTTATGCGGGGATTCTCAACCGATTCCCTCGCTTTATCTAATTAACCAGTAGGTTTTTATCACTTAGCCTTATGGGCTATTTTGATTAGACTTTCACCTCTTTAGGGCGAAGTCCTTATAACTTCTTTCTAATCATGACCCGTGGGTCGTTTTAGTCCCATAGATCTCTCATTTGTTTATAACCCTAAAGGTTATGTTGATCCCGTAGATCACTCCTTACTCACGTCATTCTTAAAATACATGTTTGGTGTCAAGGCACCCTGTTTTTGTTCGAAGAATCATTTGGTTTCAAGCTTAGGTCCCGTTAACCTTAATTGTAGTTTCATGGCTATAATTGTTTTCTTTCGGACAATTTTCCGATTTTATGACTTCCCACGTCATTTATGCGTCAGTTCTTCTTATGCTTACTGTTATTTGATTTGTATATATTCTTGTTTGGTTATATCCCATTACCGGGCTCATTATTCTCTTGCATTTAACGCTACCTTTGTCTGGCTAGCGCTCATTTGTGCCATTCGGCGTTATATTGTATTCAACCTGTTTGACCTATTGACGTGAAATCCATCACTTATAAACAATCAACTTTATTCTTTATTCAACCCATTCGACTTCGAATAGTTGAACATATTTACTCACAATTTCTATATACGAGATTTTACAGTCATAACTCGTAATCCAAGTTACTTTGATTTTTCAACCCGCGTTCACGTCTCTTGGTTTACGCATGTGTTTAATTCTTACCCATCAACCGGGTGTTTTACCGAAGTCGTTATTATTGCAACCCTCCCGGTATGCATTAAGACCTCGCTTCATTTTTATATTCCGACTTTGTCTTTAAGTTTGACATTTTACAAAAAACGACCCGTTAAGGGACATATTTGCATTTTCCGGGTTCGAGTGTAAGTACACTCCCTCCCAATACTTGTCTAAATCATTTTTCATGCTTGCGTTTTCTGGGTTCGAGTGTAAATACACTCCCTCCCAATACTTGTCTAAATCATTTTTCATGCTTGCGTTTTCTGGGTTCGAGTGTAAATACACTCCCTCCCATTACTTGTCTAAATCATTTTTCATGCTTGCGTTTTCTGGGTTCGAGTGTAAATACACTCCCTCCCAATACTTGTCTAAATCATTTTTTTCATGCTTGCGTTTTCTGGGTTCGAGTGTAAGTACACTCCCTCCCAATACTTGTCTAAATCATTTTTTTTTCATGCTTCTTTGTCCCTTCACTCGGGCTCATTATCCTGATGTAATAAGCTTCCGTCACTCGGTTGTGCGTTTACATTGTTATCAAATATTTTGCTTATCTGATTCATTTAGGTACTTTTTAATTAGTCCCATTCACTCCGCCCTTACTACATCGGATGTAAATGTGTCCGCTATAAGAAACTCATGGTATCATATGCCACTACTTACTTGGCCAGAGTAAGCGATTAACACATGACATACACGACCTTTTTATAGTTTTCACATCACGCCCTATGTAAGTAATGCCTCTATTTAGTTCTCTTGGAAACAATATCCTGGATAGGTATTCTATTCAGGTTTTTCCAAGTTTTCAATCTACACATGCAACTATCAGTTTCTACGTATTTGTTGCATATTTATATTCATGCAATAATTTAAACGTGCACCTGGTAAATGCTTGCCCTAACGGGCTTTTCTTGCCATTAGCCTTGTTCGCGACCATTACGCGATTTAGGTCCTTAATGAGCCTGCTCTTCTTGTCATACTTCGGACCGTTCCTCTATCATATCCTTAATTTGTTCAACTTTTGTCATCTTTAAATGCAAGTGTCCTTCAATCAAGATATTCACAAAAGTTAGTAATATCAACTTCAATAATCGCCTGTATTATAATACAAGGCTTTTCCTACTATACGCGTCAACGCGCGTATTTTTGTCAACTATATCAATCATTTAATTGGGGTAACGTGTATTACACGGTAACCCTATGTGTTGTCTACAACACTTTAATACGCTAGACCATTAGCATACATGCACTTACCGGATTTGCGATCAAGCCTCGAACCGAACACTATTCTTTGTCAAGAGCATAAGGTTTATGTCCAAGCATGGTTCCTCCCCACCATACTCGAATCTCTTAAACCAAGGCTCTGATACCAACTTGTAACACCCGTTCTTATTATTCAAGGTTTAACGTATAAATTACGAAAAACAATCATGTAATTAAGATTACATAAACATTGGAAATACGGGTTTATTAAAACTTTTACAAATCATAAGTTATTCTACATAACGTGATCAAATTCGTTGTTTAAAATTTACAATGTGGCAAAGTGCGGAAGCATGTATCTTTATCGTGTTAGGTTCTTCGTTGAGCTTGATCGTCTTTCGGCATCCAAAATGTACCTACATTTCATAAACATGAAATGCTTTAGTCAAACGAAAATTAAAATGGGTCTAAACGAGTCCGGGAAGCGAAACTTGATAAAAAAAATACATTTTTGTACAGGGCCCACCGTAAATTACGGTGGGTACCGTAATTTACGGTATCCCCTGAAACCTTATTCTTCCACCGTAAATCAGAAGAAAACCACCGTAACATTTTCAGCTCCACCGTAAATTACGGTGGACACCGTAATTTACGGTGGCCCCTGCATTCAGCTTTTCCTTTTTGCCGTAATTTGACACGAAATCTTTCGTATCTTTCAAACCGCTTATCCGTTTGACGTACCGTTTCTTCCTACATGTTTGAAATTTGATTCTCCATCATATGGAGTTAAAATCCAACATCCGGCTTGATAAAACTTAAGACTTTTAACTCTTCGGCTTATTACTCTTTTACCAAAATTTGACCCGTTTAAGATTTTATCAAACATACAAGTTTGTTTGACCCTTATTTCTCACAAACCTATTAAATTCAATGATGTCTAACATATTAGGTTCCGATTATAGAATTATATACCTTCTTGAACCCATTTTCACCCATATGCTTATTTTGGCCCGTTTGAGATAAATAAGCATATTATAAGCACCAATTGTTTTCATTCATTTCCAAATACATATGTCCGCATTTCTTATCAAAGGATCTTCCACCACAACTATATTTGTGGTGGATTCGATGTGGTGATTTATATATACCAAAATTTACCCTTCAAATCGTTATTTTACGGCAAAGACTCGAATAGAGCCATTTGACTAACGTGTTACATCTTTCAACCTCTATACTACTCCTAAGTAATTATCTAATTGTAAAACTTGTTTCCAAACAACCTTTAAGGATCGTTTGTTCCATTTAGCCTACAAGGGCGTTTTGATCGATTTTAGTCCTTTTATAACTAAGGACTCTCTCTCAAATTATTCGACCAAAATAGCACTTTTAACTACAACATAATTACACGTACCTGGCCCGGATCAACAAGTAGACCCGATTTATACCTTGTTTCATTATCACCCATCAATGGCGACGCAATTATCCGATTTGCTAATCGGTCCTGCTAACATAAGACTTGACAACCATATTAGTCGATATTGTCAAATAGTGTTATCATCACCATTCGACCCGTTTGGACTATATGCCCAACATTAGCTTATTTAATCAAAAACATCGTTTTTGATTTCCAATTCATACATCCATCCCCTCCCGGATTTCATAACCATACTCTTTTTCTTTTACACTCTTTTCTTATAAATTCAACCCATTTCGGCTTACGCCATGGGTATCCTTTTAACCTTGATTTACATTAGTCAACACTTGACAAATTTCCATATTTCCAATATTATCGTTATCACGTTTACAACGTATCGAATAAACGAGTATTCTACATAAGTGTGTAAATTACACTTACCTCGCATCCGTGCTACACTTTTCTTTCCGTACTTGCTCTGTTTGACCCGCTCCCTCCTCCAAGCTTTCACCTAGCTTGTTACGCGTCAAACTATTGTCAAACATTTACAAGGCGGTTAAATTAGTCATTAACAATCACGACTATTCCACCTCACATATTTTCTATGCCGAAGCTACTATTCGGCTTCATGATTAGTTAACTTAACTTATCTAAAGTTAACTATTTTAAATCACATGTTTACTATATTAAGTCTAAATCAACATAGTATTTAGAACTCTTATCACTTCATATCACACGTAATTGCTATATCATTCGAATACGCGTTTTCACTCTAAATTCAATACTTTGGTTCTCATTTAGGCATTTTAACAAACACCTATTGTGCATAATTTCACATATTTACTAACTAGTTTACAATTAGTTATTTTCACCAAGATTTACATAACAATCAAACCTCTAAGTCTAGTGTTCATGAATTACATCAAGAACTTATATTATAACAATCAATTTTCATCAATTTAACACTCTAACCCGAGTGTTCATCATATTGCCAATAAACCCACTTAACTTATCAATGGATCATTATGAATTTCATAGATTATCCAATAATCCAACATGTTATTGACTAGGGTTTACTCCTAGACATCATATTACTTCAAGATTCATCCATGCATAACATAATCAAGCTCAATTTCAGTTTCTTACAAATAACCTAGAATTTAAGATGGATCAAAACATCACAATTTTACATACCTTGTGATCCTTTCAACTAGGTGTTCATGAATTTGTGCTTGAAATTCGATTTGGACTTGATTAGAGACTCCAATTTGGGAGTTTTGTGAGGATTTTAGGGTTTGAAGGAAAACCCATGTCGCCCCCTGCTTCTTCTACGACCAGACAACCCCAAGTGGGTGTTTGGTTTGTTTTTAATTCTTGTGTTTAATAAATCAAGTTTTAAGTTTAACAAGTTTGGTCCCTCCATTTTCCCTTAGTTCATAATTTAAGGGTTTTAACCCACTCATAAGTCACTATCTAACTAGGTTTAAATTATTCCTAGTCAGTTTAGTAGGTTCGGGAAGTCATAACCCGGTTTACTTTAAGTCCCGTTAAATCGGGACTTTTATCCATTCTATTTTCTTGAAAGCTCTTATTCACTTTTAAATAAATATTAGGATTATTAAATTTATTCATAATATTTGCCAGTTTACTTTTACCACTAACGGTACTTTCCCCGTCTTTAGTATTAACGGGGTTTAATTACCAAACCCGTTTTCGGGGTGTTACAGTCATATTAGTGAAACTGCTGTAAAATTCAGTACCATTTTTTTTGAACGGCTAACTGCTTTCCATGTGTAAACTCACCCTTTCAGAGCTATGTTCAAAGGCAGACTACTCGACTACCGCTAGAAAGCGTAGAACACCCAAATGTGTGGAAACCCCGTGGAATAGCTAAAACCTCGCCCCCCCCCCCCTCGGGACTCGAACCCGGGTAAAACCCCGGGCCAAGCCCTCACCAAGATATCCAATACCCAGCACTAGCCGAGGATCGAATCGAAGCCTCCAATCGAGACAACCGGCCAACCAACCAACCAACTGAGGTGGGGTAATGGACTTTAGTACTATTTTATAAGCTAGAAAGTGTAATTTGTCCTAAATACATTATTTTTCCATGAACATAATAATGCACTTATTAATCATAAATTAAATGCTTTAACTAAGCAGCATTAGCTTTGCATTATGATTTCTCATATCACGAACCTATAAAGTTCAAACATAATAACAAGCATCCATTCACGAGTTGATTTGTTACCTAATTTCCCATTTTGTTAATATTAAATTGATGTTAATTTTTTAATTAGGAATTAAGATATCTTTTATTTAACATATTATTAGACAATTATATTAATATATGTAATTGAATTCTTATAAATTATATATTCTATTAAAGGAAATTGGCCTATAATAATCCCATCTCAGAATATTCCCCCCACCAGTCCCACTTTTCACCTATTTTTCCTACAATGGTCATCCGTTAAAAAACTTAACGGAGTTAAGCTTTTTTCCAAATTACGAACAAGTTTTTTAGGGCTTTTGATTAGAACGATGATACGAGTCCATTGATGTAAAATTTACTTCGAAATGGTGCTCCAAGTGACTTGATTTTTGTTAATTGGAAATTTAAACACCCGAAGTGAAGCGCCGTTTTCATCGTTTGGAGCATCGTTTCAAGGCAGATTTTACATCAATGAACTCGTATCGTCGTTCTAATCAAAAGCCCTAAAAAAGCTGCTTTGTAATTTCGAAAAAACTTTAACTCCGTTAAGTTTTTTTAACGGGGAACCATTGTAGGAAAAATAGGTGAAAGATGAGACTGGTGAGGGGAATATTCTGAGGTGCGATTATTAATGGCCAATAAAGTCTAGATGTGATTATTACAGATCAATTTTCCTTCTATTAAAGTTTACAATAAATATTCATATAATATGTCATTTTCGTATCAAAATTAGTTTTCATAAAATTTAATACAAACCAACCTTAATTATTTAAAACAAGTTGGTACTTGTCAGGAAACCTGTGACAAAATTATGAAATGTAGGGTGATTAGTTCGCTATCTGGTATAGGGCTGCAAACGAACCAAACGTTCGATGAACAGTTCGTGAACCGTTCGGCGGGAAGTTCGTTTGTGTTCGTTCGTTTACTAAACAAACGAACACGAACAAGAAATTTTGTTCGTTTAGTTAAATGAATAAACATGAACAGAGGTCGTGTTCGTTTGTATATGTTCGTGAACGTTCGGTAACGTGTTCGTTTGTGTTTGATACTTCATTAGTGTTTTTAGTTTTTATATTTAATTAAATACTTCAAAATTTCAACAAATTAAATATCAAATAAGTGTCGGTCTATTATATATTCTGTTCATGAACGATTGTTTGTGTTTGTTTGTTTCCATTTGTGTTCATGAAGATTAGTTTGTTCTCATTTGTGTTCGTCAATGTTCGTTGCCTAAAATTAACAAACAAACACAAACAAACACAAACGAACACGAACAAGTTCATTTCCGTAACAAACGAACACGAACATAAAATCTCGTTCGATAAGTGTTCGTGAACGGTTCACGAACACATATATTTCTTAACAAACGAACACAAACAAGGTCTTGTTCTTATTCGTGTTCGTTTAATTCGTTTGCAGCCCTATATCTCTTTTATCACAAATCTTTTCCCACTCATAATTTCCGTTTCCATGTACACGTGATCATTATTTAGAAAAACACAATGCTTGTAAGCATGATAAATTAATTATTTTCTTTGGTTCTTAAAAGTATCACGTTTATAAATCTTTTATGGATAAATAATAGTATCTTACAAAATGAAATAATGAATATCCTTTTCTAATTATAGTATTTTTATCGACAGACAAATCTTTCAGCTATCTCTCAGTAAAGGAAAAATCGTCGATGAGATCAATAGAGAAACTATCGTGGGTAAGAATATTAACGATCAATCAATGATTCATATTGTTTTCAGATCGCTGACACAGACATATATTATTGACGGTTCTTTGTGACAATAAAACTAACAGGTATTTTAGAAAACCGTTATGTTTTCTCTTTTGTCTGTTACTTCGTGGGTTCTCACGGTGATTCATTAACAATTAGGAATTGGGCTGGCAAATCGTGTCTTAGCAGGTTTAACAAGTATCTGATAACGCGAACAACAAAAATGTTAAACATGAATACGACTCGATTAACTACTTTATATCTGATGTCTATAAGACAGATATATATTTTATGCACCTAGAAGAAGAAATAATGGATCCTAACCTTCAAATTTTGATTAGTTTTTAAAAACGTAAAAAATCACATAGTGTACTTTTCTGTTATCGTGTCTTAGCAGGTTACCTACAGGTTACCTATTGCCAGCCCTAATTAAGAATGGATAAAAAACTACCAATAAATATTGGTTTTTCTTATTTTGATTTATCTGTCTTAATGTGTATAAATATATTATTATTTTGATTGTGGACACCTTATTTTGTTTGAAAAATCTTTATATATGTGTTGAAAAACTAAATATTTTGCCATAATTATTAGAATGCAAAGGTCTTTGTCAAACTGATTATTATTTATTGATATTCCGCCATTAAAGCTCTTATAGATATAAATTTTCAAACCGTGTATAAAAAAGAACCATATAATATGTGGCAAAATAATTAAATAAATAAACATGCTATGTTATTTTCACATGATATCCATATTTATTACTTATGTGTTTGTGTTTTCGAAATAATGCCAACAACTTATTATTTTCTAGTTTAATAAAAAAAACACTTTATAATATAACAAAATAAATTATTATATGATATAATAATGATTATATTAAATAAATATGTAACCAAACATACATAAAACATATTCACATGTTTGTCCACTTTGACAAGAAAATGTTGTTAGTATTAGTAACCACTAGCTCACAAGCCTTTATTCTTTGGAGTAAAGCAACCTCAACCATTCTCTTAGGGAATAGAATATGAAATACCATCCAAGTCGCTAGAGGATATGCATAAAGATACACCTAAACCTTTAATGTTAACCAACTTCCAACGGTTAAACAACATTTTAACAACATGGCATTTGATGTTATTCAAAAGATCATGTTTTACACCAACGAAAAACTTACAAGTCAAACAACAATAATGACAACGTTGGATACCTCTATCAATATAAATTGTCTCGCCCAAAGGATTAGTGGATCCATCTAGTTCTGCCCATGCATGTAGTCATGTATTCAAATTGTCTTTTCCCTTTTGTCTTACAGAAAGCCGTTAAAACTCTTGAATTTCTTTGTCAATCTTTCGGCGACAAGTTTCTCGAACAACCCATTTCTAAAACTACAATGATCAGGCACATCCCCTGAAATCGACATCTGACAGACTGATTGAGACGTCAAATACGTTATTTCTAAAACCAAAAGCGTTTGCAACTAGAACAACATACAACATTTGAAGCACAATGTACAAGTCATCAATGCGTGACAGGTGTGAACCTAAACCATTTCGAGCTCTAGAAATAGTAGTAAATGTAGAGGGATGACAAGAAACCTTCACATGGAAACTAATAACACAAGATGGTGCAAATTAATTTGATTAGGTTAAGGGACCACATAGGAAGGTCCATAACTCATGACATCCCCAGAGCCAACCCACTGGACCACAGGTGAATCCTTTTCCCAGATCAAAAAAATCTCCATACCTAGTAAAGTTGAAGACATGTACACCCTGCATTAACAATAGTACATTTATCTTGATTTAGTAAGTTCAACTTTGTAAAAGGGGTAGCTTAGGTTTGTTTTATAAAGAAACATAACCTTCTGGACTTTGAATTATTATGTTGTTTTGGAAGGTTTTTATCCATACCTCCGTTTGTGGTATTTTCCATTTCTTGACAAGTCTCTTTCCATACACCACAAAAACACAACTCAAAACCAAGTTACTACTCAATATCCCCCACTTCACATTTTTTCTATCTGTTTAAAGTGACAACACAAACATATTTTGCTGTCATTCTATCCACCCAGAAAGAAAATTAAACTAATAATGCTTTCATGTTAGATAGAGCATTGAATACATGGTGTAAAAACTTAAAACTTTGGCCATGGATTTGGTGATTGTTTTCCAAAAGGATACCAAAATTGGCCAATATGAATATATGATAAGCTACATGTTAAACTTTGTGTCAATAAAAGAAATGGTTAAAAAGCAAAAAAGAAATGTCAATAAGTTTTTTTTTACATCAAAGTGCACAATTTTTGTTGTTTTCCTAGTATGAACAAACAAATGTCTCTTCACAATATATGTTGTTGTCATAAGAGTAAATGCCTTTTCATGATATATATATATAGGGAGGGGCTCATGCGAGAACCACCCTTATTGTGAGAACCTTGAGAACCAATGTGAACACAACCTAAAATAGCTAAAAAAAACCTAAAAAACCTAACCCCCACCCCCCCCCCCCCCCCCCCAAAAACCTAAACCCCCCCACCCCCCCCCCCCCCCCCCCCCCCAAGCTAAAATGCTAAAAACTAAACCCCCAAAAAACCTAAAAAAATCTAAAAAAATAAAAAAAAAATCCAATTTTTTTAATATTTTTTAGGTTAAAATCGCTACTTTTCGAAGCAAAAAAAAAAAAAAAAAAAAATTTTTTTTTTTTTGGGTTCGAAAAGTAGCGATTTTAACCTAAAAAATATTAAAAAAATCAAAAAAAAAAAAATTTGTGTGATTTTTAGCTATTTTTAGGCATTTTTTGTGTGTTCACATTGGTTCTCGCGGTTCTCACAATAAGAGGTGGTTCTCGCATGATCTTCTCCCTAAATATATATATATATATATATATATATGTGTGTGTGTGTGTGTGTGTGTGTGTGTTGATTGTTACTTAACAAAAAAAATCTGTTTTTGGATTTTATGTTTGAAGGACAGATTGAAAAGTTAGGTTGATTGAATGATAATCGAGGCAAGGGTTGATTACACGAATGTCGTTTGAAGAACGAGTCACATACTCACATGGGTTGGATCAAGTCAAATGTTGGGTTGATAAGTTTGATCATAGCACCACACTTGTTATATTCTTGTTTAGATTTTAGTTTAAAAGCTTTGTTTAGGCTATGCGGTGTGGGGGATGACCCAGGATCGTCGTGGCTCGTCGGAGTCGTCCACACCGCCCCCCTCAGCTCCATCCCGTCGATTTCGCCAGCTGGGAGACGAAGACAACGTCCCTCTCTTCCTTATACATACATACATACATACATACATACATACATACATACATATGTATATATAAAGAGGCTCATCACCACACCCTTGGCCCATCCCTTGCGGATTATCCCCCACATCCGATGACGTGGCCGCCTACATGGCAGATCATCCCCAAAAGACTACCATCCTCTACATCCACCGGCCTTAGGCCATGAGGTATACACAGTGGCGGACCCATGAATTTTTCCATGGGGATGCGGAATATTTTTAAAAATTTTAGACCACCTAGATATATAAATAAAAGGTTCGGGTCGGGTCGGTTCGGTCGGGTCATGTAAAACAAAAAAAACATCAAACTAAAATCTTTGAGTGTTCAACCATCAATATTCCTTAATTTTCAAGTTTTGAATTTCAATTTTCAAACCATATACTATAATCATATAATCAATAATAGATTAAGAGACAACAAATTCATCCTATAAAAACTAGAACAATCCCAAATTACCTCAAAACACATAAAATTTTAAACTTTTTTAACACATCCTATTATATCATGAGTCTTGAACAAAATCATATAAACATTAAAATAACAAAAAACAAAACATGTACCTGTTTATGGCCGAAATTAAGCTATTCTTCGCCGGAATGTTGCAGTCGCCGTCGGGGGGTGGAGGTGTCGCAGGTCGCTGGCAATGAGGTGAGGCAGAGGGAGGGCGGGAGTCGCACAAAGCTGGCAGTCAAATGGGTTTTTTTTTTTTTTTTTTTTTTTTTTTTTTTTTGTAAACTGGACTGATTTTGTTTAATTAAAGTTGTATTTGGGTTGAGCTTGAATTGATATTAGCTTATTAGGCTTGATGGAATGAATTCAAGTTTTATTAAAGGGGTTAGTGGGCTAACTTGTTTACATAATTGTGTCGGGTTTCAATCCGTGTTTACAATTTTTTTTATATAAATTCCAAACATTTTATTCTAAGGGGTGCGGACAAAAATTTCCAAGGGGTGCTGTTAGAATTTTCCAAGGGGTGCGGTCAGGATTTTTCACGGAAAATACCACTAATTTTTTTTCAAGGGGTGCGGCCGCCCACCCACCCAATAGGGTAGGTCCGTCCCTGGGTATACATTAACCCTTCTTAACTCTATATAAGCGTCACATCACCGTTTTTTTTCCCTTTTTACTCAACCTCATTCTAAAAAAACTGTTTAATAACTCTACCTCAGCCACCTTTATAAATTTTAATATTAAATATTTAAATTAAATATAATAATAATAATATAAATAATAATAATAATAATAATAATAATAATAATACCATTTCATTAACTTCTTAGCGAAAATAAACATTGATAATAAATAGCATTAATTTTTATTCTATTTTACCTAAGGCCTTTGGGTATACTTTAACCTAACTTAACTCCACCTAAGTGACACATCAACTTTTTTTCATCATTTCACTTGTTCTCACTCTAAGGAAATGGTTTAATATGTTAACACATAACTCATTTAATTGACTTTAACATTAGGTTTTTGTCTAAAAAAGAAAATAATAATTAATTCAATCTCTTAACATTGGGTTAACATGTTAACACATAACTCATTTAATACACTTTAACACAAGGATGAAGTGGTTTGCAAAGTTAGTTAACATGCCATGTCATTGTTAAACACTCTAGATGTTAGAGTACACCCCATGGCCTAAGTTAACATGTTAACCAATGGAGATTTTAACACCCTTAACATTGGGAGGAAGTGGTTTAAAAGACATGTTAACTTGTCATGTCATTTTTAACACTAATTAAGTTAGAGTACTACCATAAAGACTTAGATTAAGTATATTTCTATATATAAAAACTATTACACCGAATAAATTAATAAAATTAATATTTTCAGCTTCATGTTGAAAACTCTAGAGTCCATATTTTCATTTTTATAAAAGTAACTTACATTTTTCATTAAAAATATATAACTATGAGAGTCGTCACTCATGAAAAAAATGGTTAAATCATCACTAAAGTTACAGTTTATTATTATTATTATTATTATTATTATTATTATTATTATTATTATTATTATTATTATTATTATTTTGATTCCAGCAGTAAATCTTATCGTGTATTTGATATGTGACTGCTATATTGATCATTAAATTCTAACTCTCTCTCTCTTTTATCATCTTAAACCTTTAAACTAAGCTTATTTTTCAACTTTGTTACTCCAACCTATTATAAAACTCAGCTAATCCTCATTAACATACTACCACAGTAGATTAATCATCATCTCAACCTATTATCAAACCCACCTTAATAAATTCTACTTTATAAGCAGTGGCGAAGTATAGATGGGGCGGGGAGGGGCGCCCGACCCCCCTGACTTTTTGCTCAGTAGTGTTATATATGTAGTTTTCGTATAGAAATTTTTGGGTATATATGTTTCGACCCCCGGTTCTATAGAAATTTTTAGGTATATACGTTTTCGACCCCCACGTCATTCGGGTCAAGTTTCGCCACTGTTTATAAGCAAATATTATACATTTGAAAAATAAGCTTTCCGACATTAAAACATAATATATCTACATTAAAAACCATATACTTAATACAAAGTAAAATCACTACTTAAGCATTCTACATATAATAAAGACAAAGTAAAAACAATACTTAAATATTCTAATTATTTTTTTGCATCCACCAATAGTCCAATAGCACTAATAACTAATAAGTCGGATTTGTGGTGGGCTTCTTTTGTTGTGGGCCTTTCTTTGTTGGTAAATGCTAACAGAGGGGGAATCGAAGGGCTATTTCGCTTTAAAACCCTAAAATTCTCTAAACTGGTTATTGGTTTGGTTTTATAAACGTTTTTTTTAGAAGTTATTGGTCCGTATGCTTTAAAGTTTCAAAGAGTAACAACTCTTCTGAATAAAACCGGACCGGGCTACGCTTATATATATTATTTATGAATCCAACTTCATTTTGTTTTATTAAAGTGAGGTCAACTATTTTTATGAAAATAATTATTAGTATTTTTTGGTAAAGTTGAATTATAGTATGATTGAATTATATTATAATATTATATATTACATATCACTTTTAATTGTCGTGAAAAAGGGACGCTTTGATATGGCACTATCCTGAAAAAAAAGTTCACAATTATTGGAGAAAGTCGACATAGATTATTAATACTTTTGGAGTAAATTCGGCTACTGTCAATTCGAATAATAGATTCTCATAGATCTATTTTAAGAAGTAAATTGCATACACCTTATGAAAGAACAGATGCTTTGATCACAATAACTAACTAATCGACGATTGGTGCTCTCATTCGCCTGTCACACTCATAAATCGTAAAAACAATAAACAAAACAAAAACTGTTTGTAATGGTTTGGGTTGATTATGTTTCATTTTTTAATGATTTGAGTTTGGTTTACGATGATCAGTAACTGATACTGACGGTTTGACTTTTGATTCAGTCTAAAACATGACAAAATTGGATAGTGAACATTCTAAGCAGTTTACAGTAGAAATGACAATAAACCATAAATCAAAAAAACAAATTTATTGGTGGGATTGTAGAATCCATGCCTTTCAACAATACCTTACTTTCAACGACCTTTGTGTATCGTATCTTATTCATTCACTCTGACCAAAGGGACGGATGATGAAGAAAGAAAGTTCAAACCTTGTCGTCGGTGTCATGTTGATCCATTCGCCATCGTGTTATTCTGATTTGAGGAGATGAAAAGTTTTTGATGGTGGAATTTAGCATTCAAATGCTATTTTTGAGATATTTTAAACAATTTTATTTTGGTTTTGTCAAGAAATTTAACAAGCAAAGGTTTTTGGGGAGATAAATGATCAAAAGAAATTATCCAAGCTATCCATGGATCGAATATTGTAAAAATAGCCAAGATTTGTCTTTTAAATGGTATAGCAATTATTTATAATTTTAAACCAATATTAACTAATAATAGTTGTGTGTTAAAATAATTATTATGTTGCACCACTGCTAAATAATACAAAACTATAAAAAAAAAAGAAAAAAAGGTTTTCTTATCATACATAATCCTCAAAATCTAAGATCATGCATCACATTCCCTTTAACTTTACACATTATTTACTGAGTAAATTATGCGATTGATTGTTTCGTAAGATCAAGAGGAAGCGTGGCCGGAGATGAAGAAACAATGGATTCCATATCTAGAAGTACGAAGAAGAGGAATACGAGTTGACTAATTTATATATGTAAAAAACAAACAAACATCTATTCTAAGGAACAAATATTTTATATATTCGTGAGTGAAGTCGTGTAGTATGTGGAAACAACTAACTCTTTAGCACAAATACTATCCATATAATTGACGATGAATCAGAATCAGATACCAAAAATACATCTAAATCTGCTATATGAGATAAAAACAACAATTTCAACAAAAGCCATCCATATATTTAACCATAATCTATAAAACCGTTTAACTAATGAATCAAATAGCTAAAATACATCTAATTCTTTTATGATTAAAAACATAACAATTTCAAAATTCTCAGATCTAAGGGACCATATAAGTATAGTCTTGGAAACTTTAGAGGCAAAAAACAACAGAAATGCACCAGCCGGGAATCGAACCCGGGTCTGTACCGTGGCAGGGTACTATTCTACCACTAGACCACTGGTGCTTGTTGCACTTAAAACGAAGTTTGTATTTTTTTAAACGAGAAATGTTAAATGATAACTCAGACACATATTAATATTATAAATAAAAATGACACTATTTTTTTTTTTTGGGAATGGGCTCAAAATACTAAGGTGAATCAAACGATTTGAGGTATTAAGCACTCATTATGAAACATTTTGTTGCAAAGATTTTGTGGCTTTTCAAAGACGTGTTGGTAGTGTTTGAGTGAGCCCCTACTTATGATTGTTGCTTCCTGTACATACGAGCATCATTGATATGTGCTAGGAGAGAGAACACTAAGAGCTATTTAGCGGTAAATGCGTGTATTAATTAACAATCCGTCATCTCTCTCGAAGAGGGTATTTATAGCACATGATATATTGATCGTTTTAATTATTGCTTGTTTAAACAACCGTTCAACCAACACGTGTAGCATCAAATACTTCAAACCCCGCATATTGTCATCCCTACTTACTTACCCTAGTTGTGGTGTAAGAGTCACGTACGGCGATTATGAAGTAGAAAAATGGTTCATGTTTTAGAAGCATTTTGATAAGCATAACACTAGAGCTATGGTTAATATCATTAAACATACACCCTATACATAATTTATGACTAATAATCTTATTGAATGTTAATATCCTTTCAAAATACACATCCAGTTTATCCAAAAGACATCCTACTTACACAACTTTAAAAAGTAAATTATTAATGTAAACAAAAAGGTTTTAAACCTGTACACAATGTGGTGCTTTTATAGCTCTAGCCATCACCACCCCATCCTCACTCTCAGCCATCATCACTGGCCCTCCTACCACCACATGTCCTGACATCATGCCAAGGTGGTGGAGGGTGGTGATCACAACAGTGTCGGTTAAGGATGGCACTTAGATATCACAATGGTTTATGCCTAGAATGGTTACTGTACTCGCGCAAACCATTCTATAGAAAAAGTAAGTAGACGACGAATGCCTCATTTTCTTCTACAACAAATTATATGCGATTACGGTTTAGTAAAATGCGTAGATTTTGTCAATTTACGTTCACTTATGTAAAAGCTTTTTGAGGTTATAAACATAAGGAAATTTGATAAACCAAAATCTTTCTAGCATTCATAGGAAATATATTCACCCAAAATTGTGTAAAGACCAATTTGTCAAGTTAACCACTTTCTTTACACGTCCTGTTGCTTGTGTAAATTGAAATTATAATGCTTTTACATGTATGCTTATAAGTGTTTGCACACACATATGTATGAATACACCATTACTCAAAACCTGATACTTTGATAGATCTCAAAACCTGATAATTTGATAGATCATAGTTAGTAAAATAATTTCAAAACCAAAAGAAAAAAAAATCATACTTGAACCTGATCTTTAAGCACTGAAAGGATGTTGCAAGGATCAGACGCGTATATACACAGAGTGTTAGTATCAGAGTTTGATGGTTCCCAGGATCACGTTGAACAAGGAGAAGGATGATAACACCCATCTTTGTAGTCTCCACATAACTCACACCAATACATGATTCAAAGACCTAGTAAACGAATATATGAACTACTAACCGAATGAATAACAACTTGAAAGTAACTTCAATAACAGCCTTCAATCGATCAGAACATGCGTATATACAACTGTTTATCGAAACCCTATTTATACTCTTGGGAACCGTCGTGTTTTTGGAGAGAGGCGTCGATTGGAATCGACATGTCATAACCGCCAAAACAGTTATATCTCCATACAAGCACCGATTCACATGTTGAGCCCAAACTAAGCAAGAAACATAAAAACAAATTGTTCGACCCATTCAAAACTATAAACATAAACGGAACTTGCTGCCGCGTTTCTTGTATTCGAACACGGATTGCTTTGATTATAACTTCAGAGAGCATGAAGGAAGAAAAGGGCACAGAAGCTTGTTTGAATATATTTTTTTTTCATTTTTTTTTCATTTCTTTTGTATTTTTTGTTTCTTTAAAGTCTTATTTCCTACACTATATTACACAACAAACAGAGAGTCTAAAGAAAAATTAACAGAAACTTAAAAACAAACCTAATAAAAAGGAGTCTTATTTTTTTTTTTTGGTATTCTACACCTGTCTACCCTAAAAGATATTGAACAAAGAATTTGAACTACAACAGTCTTTATACATGCAGCGTCTCATCTTCCTTACTCAACCCGACAAACGAGGGAACTCATTTTCATCCATTAGCGGTAAAGAGCTGTTCATGGAGACTCGACCAAAAGACCCAAACACAAGCCTCCTTTCTCGTCTAGGCACCTGGCTGGGTGCACTAGACTGTCCCTGACCTTGTGAGAACTGCGGGTCTGGACTATTATTGGTAGAACCCAAAGATGAGCCTACTTCAAAAGCAGGTCCATAGCCCCAGTTTTGCGGATGGACAAGCAATCGTGGCACACGACCCCTTCCACTTGCTCTCCAGGACGGGCCCTACAGAATCGTGAAATTATCATTAATAGTATTACAAATAAGACATTGAAACACATCTTTGTTTTTGGACAGCTAACGTGAGCCAACCCACAAGAAATAAAAATGTATGGACATAGGTAAATTCAACATACCATAGGAGGCCGGCTCAATGGTCCAATTCGGTGAATCGGTTGATTTGGGGCAGGAAGCATTACCGAACCATTAATTGCGTATGATTGACCAGCCAACCGATGATGCTCATGACCAGCTGAGTACGGAAAACCTAGAGTACATTGGCTGGATAGAAGACTCCTTAGGTTACCATTAAAATCTCCTAAGAGGTCTGCCAAATTTAAATTATCACTGTCAAGATTAGCATTCATATCATCTGACTGAATGTCATCTTCATTGAAGCAATCAGTTAACAAAGAGTTGGATGTTAACCGCGGCCTGAGACCGAATTTAGATCCGTTCATCTTCAATGTGTTACCAAAGAAGTTCTTGATCCTTTCTTCGATTTTCTCCATCGGTAATTCCAAAATTTCAGCAAGCGTACCAGCACCAAGACGTAAAGCAAGCTTTATACGTAAACAATTTCCTGTAAGATTGTACATTTATAATGTTTAAATTACAAACGAATGGTTTTTAAATTTGTATAAATTAACAAGATTCTGAAATTTCTAATCTACCCGCTTTTGTGTTAGCTTTTTTTTTTCAGTCTGCTATCCATTATATACATTTTAAGTATGAATTTTCCCAACCATTTTATCTACTTGTTGAACTGTTGTTCTGTCTATTAATGCGACATCGATTTGTTAACTTCATGTGTTACATGGTATGGAAATATCACATATTTGATATGGTGAAAAGTTTCCATGTAATACTTGCTCAACTGAAATAATTTTATCACTTACCTAAATTAACGCTTCGCCCAAGATTGTTATTTGTTTTCAGCGGATCAACGATGTTAACAACCTTCCACATAAAAGGTGGCCTATTTTCCGCAGGTATCTTACAAGGCACGGTGTACAAGTTTATGAGTTCCCTCAGAAATTGTCCACCGAATAAGGCATGATGAGTGGGATTCTCAACTACACAAAATGAGAGATAGAATAAGAAAACAAGTATACAGACATTACTAAAATAATTAACTTCATAGAGGTGTATGGCATATACATTCGTAATTAATTATGCTATGACAAATAGTTTTGGATTGATTTTGCTGTTTAAGATGTGATAAGTAGAAAATGAGTTTTTTGAACGCTTGAAAACAAAATAATTAGGTAATCACTTTTAAAACGCAATGCCAAACACACCAAGTTTAATGATTTCTTTCTTACCAACTATGTCTGGCAGCAAAGATAAGTTAACCGGACCATCAATACTAATGCCGAATTTATCCCAGTTAAATTTGCAGTAATACTCCAAGAACACGTAAAGAACCTAGAATTTGGCAAAAAGAAACCAAAATTTGTGAGCTTATATGAAGCTAGAAAAACCGACTTCTTTTTCACAAGGTTCGAAAAGATTACCATCAGTGGGCTGGCAAGAGATGCATTATAGATACGGAATATGTATAGAACTAAAGTTTCCAAGGCATATGTAGATAGGAGGCCATACATCGCACCCATAATATGGCTTTCATAGTAACACCATGATTTTATCAAGACGATACTGCGTTTAAACAAATGATTTCTACCAATAAGGTGATCCACCTGCATTAGTTAATATACAAACGATCACGAATGGTAAAAAAAAAGATGTGTGCTTTTCAGGAATATGTAAATAAAGCTTGATCATACCTGCTCAAGAAAACACAGTGCACAAAGACCACTAAGCTGGTTGAAGGATATGTCAATTGTAATGTGGTTAACGACACACTTAACTAGTTTCACCTGTCATTGGAAACGTTATATCACAAAATTATCAAAATGATCAAGATTCTTAACATTTAAAAGACCACCTTTTATATGTAACATAACACTATATTGCAAAGCTTATTCATACTATATTATATAATAAACAAAACTTATTCATTTACAACCATAATATATATGAAATCCAATGCTAATCTAATGCTAACATGAGGCATATGTTCTTAATATTCTCAAAATATTATACGGAGCATAATCACAAGGATAACCTCAGCATCAATGAATCGGATGTCTTTTAGCTTGTATTCATCATTTCCATTCCGTTCTTCAGCCAGAAGAGCATGATAAACGTTAAGAGGCAAATTACGCGAGTCAGGAACACTAATAACCGTCAGGTCAATATCGCCCTCAGGGAGATACGTTTTGAGTGGCACAGAACCGTACTGCACGACCTACAAGAATAAAAATTAGTTAATACCAAAATTTTATTACAAAAATAATCAGTTCTTCAGTTTATCATAGCATTTAGCAAGAAACCCTTATAGCCAAGGATGATATCAGCTACTTATAACAAGAAATCAAATGGTTATCAGAGCAGTTGATGACGCAATGTGAAATGACAGAAAAAGTAAACATGTTTCAACATATGACGATATGATATGACACAAAAGGAAAAAATATCATAACTGGTACTCGAAACGTCATAGTAGACATAGTTCCAAATAAAACACTGATTAAACATATGACGATACGAAATGACATAAAAGGAAAACATATCAAAATTAGGGATTAGGATCAAATACAAAGGATCCTAATTGTAAGAAGTGTAAGAAGGATTTATAGAGTGACAAGTGTCCAATAACCTAAAAAAAACCACTATACAAAAAAACCCACTAAAAAAAAAAAAAAAAAACTTAAACATCCACCACTACCAAAAACCGCCACCCCCACCCCCCACATCACCCACCCCCAAAAAAAAAAAAAAAATTTTTTTTTTTTTTTTTTGCCGAGGGGGTGGGGGTTTAGGTTTTTGGGTGGTGGTGGGGGTGGGTGTTTAGTTTTTTTTATATTTTTTTTAGGTTTTTTTTTTTTTTTTGGGGGGGGGGGGGGGGGGTTAGGTTTTTTTTAAGTTTTTGGGGGGTGGAGGTGGGGGGTGGGTGGGGGGGTTAGGTTTTTTTGGGGGGGGGGGGGGTTAGGTTTTTTTTAGGTTTTTGGGGGGGTGGGTGGGGGGGGGGGTTAGGTTTTTTGGGGTTTTTTTTGGTGAGGTATAGTTTTTTTTTGTTTTTTTTTTTTTGTGGGGGGGGGGGGGGGGTGGGGGGGTTTAGGTTTTTGGGTGGTGGTGGTGGTGGGGTGGGGGTGGGGGTGGGTGTTTAGGTTTTTGGTGGTGATGTAGTGGGTTTAGTTTTAGGTTATTGGACACTTGTCACTCTATAAATCCTTCTTACACTTCTTACAATTAGAAGCCTTTGTAGAATAACTTGACCCTCAAAATTAGTACTCAAAACGTCATAGATAAACATGGTTCCTCATAAAAACAATAATTTAGGCAAGATATCATGTTACTTAACATTTTTGTGGTTCTTATATAGCGAAACTTGTATTAGTTTGTATAAATAGCATGGAACTTTCTACAAACCTTCTTTGTGAAATTCATATTTCATGCCATGTTTGCTAACTTACACATGATCATAACTCCTATTCAGATCTAAGCGTCTAAACTCTATTGCTTGTTCATGCCTTTTTGTGGATGTGATCTTTTCTTCGTTATATATACTCGGTAAATCACTGATGCTTAGGCGTATGAATTTTCCGAGTTCAATAACTACGACATGGATGACATTTGCGTGAATGTGATTGTTTGAGAGGACAATGCACGCATATGGTTGAAATCTCAATCTATTAGTCATTGTTCTAGTCTATATGGGAACTTTTCAAATGAAATACACCCATATAGATTAGAATAACAATTACTAAATCAAGATTTAAATCATGCGTATGTCTATCCTCTTAGAACAATAACTCTAACATAAATTTAACCATGTACAAGATTTTTGTAACTTTGAAAGCTCAATACAACTAAGCATCAAGGTAAAACTGGTTATTCAAAAGTGAATGTGAACCCTTCGGATGAAGGTGATGTTCCTTGTAAACTGTTTGTGAGTACGAAACTGATTAGCCGAATATTTATATGTAAGTTAACAAGCTTAATTCTTTATAAAGTTCATTATACCATAAGAATAGCATTCGAAGAACGATCGAACTAATATAAATTCTTCGACAAACAGTAGACTCTAGCCTCTAATTAAGATCTTAAAAGGAGTTATGATCAACAAGAAGCAAACATAGTATGAATAGATGTATTTCACAAACGTGTGTAGAAAACTTTCATACCTGCAACCTTTTTTTCATTCCAGGTGCTATCTCAATAATAAACTAATATGTATGAGGCGGTATCACTGATCAGTGAAAATCCCAATAGGGGATAGAACAAAATCTCGAAGCGAAGATTACACATAAACATAAATATACAACAAAATCTCTAAAAGTCGAAACGACACTTTACACATTAAAAACATGGAAGAAGTACTAATCTACAACGGTCTTGTATCAAGTTTTACTTGGAAGTGCGAAAGACTTAAAACAACGTTTCACACATTAAAGATTTGACGTTTCCCTACACTTGTCTATAAAAACGACATAAAATCAAACAGAATACACGGAACAACGAAACAAAAGGAGGAGAAGCTCCTTGAACATATCTGCATAGGTTAATAATATATTGACTACCAAATAATATCATTTATGCAAATAATCAAGTGAATATTCATCATTACATCTAAATTTGGCATTATTACTAATCTACAATTCAAATTGTCACACTAATTCTCATTTTATAACATATGCTACCACACATAAAAACAAGAAAAATAAATGGGCAATTTTTCAATTGTGCATCAACCCCTCCAAAAAAAAAAAAAATCCCAACCCTAACTCAAAATTCATGGCAAAGTACAACCACATAATCATAATCTTTAGAAAATATAATAAATAGGAAAATCATGAGCAGAAAAGTAACTGCAAAATCCTATCAAACTATGACATCATCACTACTCAAGGGTCAAATCTTAAGAACACCCATAGAAAATTTAGCCTAAAAATTGAGTTGCAATTAATATTGAGTGTATCTATCCACACACTCATCTCACTATCTACACACTCAAAAAGGTGATTTTTTTCTTTACATGCACACCCTGCAGTGTCGAACTGTGGCCAAAACGAGGCGTTTTGGTCCGATTAACCAGACAAAGACTGACGGGTGTCTGACGGGTCTGTTGACCGGACCAAAACGCTGAGCTTTGGCCGCGATTTGGTCCTGTCAACCAGACAAAAGACTGATACCCGGTCTGGTTGACAGGACCAAAACGCGGCCAAAGCTCGGCGTTTTGGTCCGGACAACAGAACCGTCAGACACCCGTCAGTCTTTGTCTGGTTAATCGGACCAAAACGCCCCGTTTTGGCCACAGTTCGACACTGCAGGGTATGCATGTAAAGACAAAAATCACCTTTTAGGTGTGTAGATAGGCAAAATTGGTGTGTGGATAGTTTGGCCCTTAATATTAACAATCAACAAAATTAACCTAAAAACTAAGTTGCAATTAATATTAATGTGTAAATATACAAATAGATCTTAACATACAAAATAACTTTAACATAAGAAATGAACGAGATATTTTTTTTTTTTGATTTTTTTCCCTACTACTTAATAATGATTTTTAATTGCAAAATGTAAAAAAGTCGCGATTTTATAGTAGTAAAGTAATTATTGTAGGGTAATTAGAATTAATCTACATAATTACTCTATTAGTGTAAAACAATAATTTTTTTTGAATTATGAACTAAAATACGTGGATAAAGAAATTTAAAAAAAAAATCCCTCCGTAATCCTAATATTAACAACCCAGAAAATGCACACAAATCGGTCATCAAAAGCTAAAATTCCTCAAAAGTCAAAATGACAAAAACAACAATTTTACATAATTGGGATCCACATAATGATGGCCGGGTATACCAATGATCCACATAATGATGGCCGGGTATACCAATTAAAACCCTAGTTTACAAATAATTGAACTATTTTTGAAAGGATATAAAATAATTTATTAAAACTATAGATTGAAAAATAATTAAAATTCCGAAAAGATGAACATAATTAATTCAAATGAATTCAAAATAAAATTAATAATAATTATTAAAAAAAAGTTGACACAAACCCAAATCCGGATTTTTTGACCGATCCAACCCAATTCTGACTCAGACTAACCAGCAAGCTTCCCCATGCAAAAAAAAAAAAAAAAAAAAAAAAAGTTTGTGAAATGAAATAATAATAAACCTCAACTATTCCGCCAACTTTCTCTATGAGTAGCCGCATGTATCGAACCACGTCGTTCCGCTTATCTTCAGAGTTTGAAGTAGGCCGTACCCTATTCAAAACGCGGTGGATCGGTGCTTCAGCGGCGATCCACTTCTCTGCCGGAATGGAGTTAAACACCGGCGATATAGATGATGGATTTTGTTCCATTATGATTTATAGACACAAGCACAAACCTGTATATGATCGGTGATAATTTATGTATATATTAAACTTAATTTAGCGAAATTGCCAGTGAATTAAGTGTTTTCTGAAGGTGAAAATGGGGAAAAAGAAAAGGATTGTGAATGGTTGTGTGTATGAAACTTGTGTCTGATTGTTTTGGAGCATTTTTCTACTTACATATAGACACATATATATAGACATATATGAGTGTGTATCTATAGGTTTATTTCTCGGGTCATATGCATGTGTAACGATGGTATATCACATTACATTATATCACATTACATTATATTTTATTTAACATGTGTAATTCACGGGTTTATTCAATCTATGTGATATTCGGGTCAAAGATATAAAACCTTTTATGGTTAAATATATAACAATAAGTCATTACATTTATTCAATCCGTATGATACACGAGCAGGGGCGGACCTACGGCCATCCGTGGGTGGACGACCACCCCCCTTAAAATATATTAGTGTTATTCTTACGTGAAAATCCCGAACGCACCCTATAGAATTTTGACTCCGCACCACATGAACCTAAGGTGAAATGAAAGAGAGAAAAAAAAACAACACTGAAAAATTTCCGGTGATCATGGTGACGAAGCTGAGAAATGCAGGGTTTTTTATGTAGAAGAAGGAGATAAATCATGATGGGTTGGTTTTTTTTTTTATTTCTTTTTAACTATTTTTAAAGGTTACTCACACCATAAAAGAAAATGCATTGGAATTTGAAGAGTTTTGATTTTTTTTCCAGATTTTGTTGGTTTACTTAATTATTTTAATTCAAGCTAATGGAAAGTGTGCATCTCAATTTGTACAGATTTGAATTTATTTATAATTTGTTGATTTATTTAATTTAACCTAATTTTTCTCTAAACATGTATTTATTTTATTCATAATGTTACTTTTTTAATAATTGAATTAACATAAATGGTATATACATAGATGGATAAAAAATATTTTCATACATAATGTATATATTTTTTTACCTTTCAGGATGCTGTATATATATTTTTTAACCTTTCAAAAGGCTAAGAGGAAAGGCTTTAGAAATATTATTTGTGATGACTAATGAAACTACGGATAAAAATCACTCTACACAAACACTGAACATAAAATAAGATAAAAATTTAATTTATTTTTTACTTAATTTAATTTCATTAAAAATATTTGTTTATATTTTGTTCTAGTTTTACTAATTTCATCATACGGCTAGATTTCTAAAATTAAAATCCATAGAGAGCAATTATAGATATATTATACTTCCATTATGTATTTCTAATAAATATTGACGAATTTTTATTTATGTATTATAAATTTTAATTTGATTTTATCTTTCAAATATGTCATCCGACCCGACTCAAAGCGGACTGTTTTTTTTTTAATATTTAACAATAGACAAGCGACCCTTAAAAATTCCACACCCCATGAAAAAAATTTCTGGGTCCGTCACTGTACACGAGATTCGAACCTAGTATATATACACATATATGAGTGTGTATCTATAGATTTATACATCGGCTCATACACATGTGTTGTGTGTTAATTTTGGTCAAACATAATTTTTCTCTTTGGCCCCTGCTTTTTTAGATTGTTTCATTAATGCATAAGTATGAAATTTGCCCATTTAATTTTATACTAAATGTAGTAGAGTTCATGGGTTAAAAAGTGAAACTTGAGTGCCAGAGCTTGAACGGAAACTCGGTGAGAGTCGGACTCTTAAAATGCAAATTGGTGGGGACCAGATTCTTAAAAATCCGATATTTTACACTAAAAAAAACCAGAAATTTTTGAAAGAACTAAAGCTATAAGAGAAAAATCGATGGGGGCCGGGGTACCCCGAGCCACCATTAACCTTCGGCCCTGCCCCTGAGCAAGAGTAGTTTTGAACTAGCCCAATGGACTTGATTGTCAACATAAATAGGTTCAAACATTAAGGGTTGATTTGTCCAACGTTTATTAGTTTAATGTCTCAACTCTTAATTCGTTAAAAACGCCTAATGTTACTTTACTCCTATTTCGTGATTACAACAAATAAAACATAACTGTTCTTATGTCAGGAATTAAACTCTGAGCTTCTTTTTAAAAGACAAAAGCCTCTTTATTCAACCAAAGTTAGAATTGTCTTGAGTTCATTTATTGCATGTTGAGAAGAAAATAATTGAGGATGACGACTACTTGGGTTTACTATATTTGAATGTGATACAACTGCATATTAGTTACTTCATTAATTTTTCTACTCACCCAAACAAAAACGAATCTATATAAACTTTATGAACTTAATTAATTACATATTAAATTAAATTAAAATTTCCATAAGGATGTTTATGCTTTAAGTAAATTAAAATAGGATTGGATTCATATTAGAAATGTTTTTCTTATAAACTCTCATTTTGATTTGAAAGTCTACATATCAAAGCAATGTGATATATTCATTATATATAATATTAAAAAATAGAAAATTAATAGTGTTGTACAACATCTAATACATATTTTTTTTGTCCTTTATTCTATTTCGTCATTTAGTGTAAACTTTTTCATTTACAACCCAACCCATGTAGTTTAACTATTTTTTCTTTTACTTTAACCAAATAACTTTTCTACCCCTAAATAGTTTTTTAACGAACACGTAAATACCGTTTTAGACATATTTTTTATAACAACCCTCCTAGAACTCTTAAACATGACCCTAAAACGTTCCTGATATACCCCGTACGCGAGAAACGAACCCAGAATACCCTTATATTTACAAAAACCAAGGAAAACAAAGTTTGGGAGTCGCTCGCGGGCTGCGACTCAGACACCAGAGTCTGTCACGGGGCGCGATGACCTTTGCTTGCTCGACACTGCATGGTGCCACGTGTCTGGTGACTCAGCGAAGCTAGGCCAATGACTGGCCAAGGCTATACTCGACACGTAGTTCCTCGCGGGGCGCGAAGGCCGAAGCCTCATCTTTCGCGGGCCGTGAGCCGCCATACGGAAAGCCTATAAATAGTGGTCGACGGCTCACTTGTTCAATCGTTCAAAATCGAATTCTCTCTCTCAAATTCTGATAGTTATTATTATACCCGGGCATAATACCTACTATAAAGCGAAGCTCTGCCTCGTTGTAAGTATTATAACCCTGCTGTTACCCTACACGATCGATTTAGTGCTCTGTAACGCATGTCAAGGCTCTGCCTGACTCAGTCGTTGGAGTTCTGTCTCGTGTTTCACCCGATTGATCTAGGACTCCGTAATGCATGTCAAGGCTCTGCCTGACTCAGTCATTGGAGTTCTGTCTCGAGTTGTACGGTTAATGTGATTTGGGTTACTTTACTAACACGTGTGCATTGTTTAATTTTAATAGATAGTAACCAGAAGAATCACCGGGAAGCTATAGTATTATCACATAAGTCAACAATGTAAGTACATTCACTTTTTCTCACTATTTGAGAGTACATTTTTGTGAGTCAAAATGTTTTACCAAAACCTCAAATGTTTTCAAATACAATTACAGTGATTAAGTCTTTGTAATTCTACAATTGTTGCCAGTATTATGAGGTTTGTATACAGTACTTGATAACCTTCACAATTGTGCACGGGTATCCAATGTATGATATGACCATAGTCACAGATCCGTCGAGTGACACGTACTGACCGAGTAATTGTGTAGATATAAACATTGTAATCACCCTTAATATTGTAATGTGTATCAACTGATGCTTTACAAAATGGAATGTACTTGCCAGTATTTCTTGCTGATAAAATGTTTTTAAAACGCGTTTCAGGTAACACAATGTGAAAGCCAATAGAAGCCAGCTGGAGAACACTGAAGGCTTGGAAAAGTGGCTATAAAAGTTACCTAAATAAAAAGGAGTTTTTGTTTTTAATAATTAGGGTTTATCCCTACAAATGTATTGTCAAATGAACTTGGGTTTTATCCCAATGATTTATTATTATAAAAAGTTTGGTGTTTAACTCTGATAAAAATATTACCTAACTACGGTCCTGATGTATTCCGCTGCCAAATTAATAAACACCGATACCACTGATCTGGATCTCGCGACACCCGCTCCCGGGGTAGGGGTCGGGGGTTGTGACAGAGAGTGGTATCAGAGCTATAGCCACTGATTTAAGAAAAGAAGTGTTCTGCTGACACTTAAACTCTGTGTTAGGAAATAACCTATGTGATTACGTTGTTTTGTGTTATTTGACTATTTGTTAGTTTACAGTATGGTGAGCAAGGAACGTCGGACGCTTATCGTCACTTAGATAGTTCACCAAAAGATGAAGGAACATCATCTCAACCTAATCCCTCAAGTTACTCAGCTAATACTGAGGAAGGGATATTTATATTTAAGGCACAGTCTGAGGAACCCTTTACTACTAAAAAGAGAGGTTGGTTTAATAGAGGAGCACATGAGAGAAGAAAGAGAATGAAGAAGTTACAACAACAGAGAGCGATAGTCAAAGCTAATAGGGAAGCAAGTGCACATACTCAGGAGACAGTCAATAGGCCACCTTGGGAAGAGGAGCTAGATAGACAATTGGCAGATTTTCATATGCTAGCCACTACAGCAGTAGACTCTATCCCAAACCAAATAGCTGAACCGCCACTGTTACCTTTATTCCCAGACCAACAAATGCTAGAACCCAACCAAGAAAACCAATTCCCGATACCTGCATTTGACCCCAACGAGTTACCTAGAATCCCAACCCCAATGCCTTTAGAACGTGATCCGTGGTGGGATGATGATAGAACATTTTTTGAAATGAATAGCGCAGACCCTTACGAGGAACCCATACCTCATCATCCTGACCCATTAAACCCACTAATGAGTCAAGAATGTGTGCAAGAACTCCGTCAGTATGGAGAAAGTTTAGTAAATGAAGGAAATAGAATCCGACAGATAGGGGAGAAATTAGTTTGGAAGTATGATGAGAATGAAATGCAGTACTGGATGAACGGTACTTAGAGAATGCTTAGATATATGTGTAATTTTGTATTTTGATAAAAAAAATAATATATTATAGATAGACTAAAATAGATACGGATGCATAGCTACTAGTATATTTGATTTCCAGTTGTAGTATGTAACCGATGCATATATAGAAAAGAGTAAAAGTCGCAATGATCGACGTTTTTGATCAAAATTGTTTGTGTGATTGTGTATAATTATTTGTACTAAATTTATTCTGTGAAAATTAATATCTGATAAATATTCACAGTTCAGATGGACAACGAAGTAGATCAGGAAAACCAGAATAATGAAAATAACGGAAACCAAATAGATAACAGTGTCATCCAACATAAAGTAGCACAAGGAATTATAGATGCTATGCCCCATATTATCAAGACTGTTAAAGAAGCAGAAAATAATAAATCTACAAATGGAAGTAAACGCTAACACACTGAACCAAGTCACAGTGTGAACGATAATAATGGATCTATTATCCAAGCTCCAATTCCTAAAAGAAGAAGAACCATCTCTTACAGTTATTCTTATAAAGAATTCTTGGCCTGCAAGCCAATAGAATTCTCAGGCAATGAAGGAGCCATTGCAGCCTTACGTTGGATAGAAAAGACAGAAGCAGTCATAAAAATAAGTAAATGTGAAGATGAAGATAAGATTATGTTTGCTTCTAATCTTTTCAATAATGCAACCTTAGAATGGTGGAATACTATTCTCCAGTCTAGGGGAAGTGACAGAGTTTATAATATGGAAGGGACCAACTTTAAGGAAACGGTTGAAAGAAAATTATGTCCTCCTAATGAAAAGGAACAAATCGCTAATAAGTTCCTAAATCTTAGAATGACTGGAATAGACTGCAAAGGTTACACTACCATATTCTTCTAATATGCTAGAATAGTGCCAACCTTAGCCTCACCTGAACTAGTGTTAATCTCCCGTTATATTTGGGGATTAATTAGTGAGATTAGACACATATCAAGGCAGCTAGACCGCAAACCATAGAAGAAGTGGTAGAACTAGCCAATGCCCTGACTGATAAACTGGTACGTACACAAGAGGAAAACCAGAGAAAGAACCTAGCTCAAAAGTTTACCTAGGAATTTCGTTTTGGTAATTCCTATCGTGGAAAAGGAACAGGTTCTTCTGCACCCTACTGTAAGTTTTGTAAAAAGAAGCACTCAGGAAAGTGTGCTGTGTCCTGCAACTTTTGTAAGTACCCAGGACTTAAGGAAGAAGATTGTAGGAGAAAGGCTAATACCAGAATATGCTACAACTATGGAGAGGCTGGTCATATTAAACCGAACTGTTCGAAACTAGCTCTAACAGCAACCAACAAAGCTAAGACAACTGAAGCACCTAAGAAAAAATGCCAGAGCGTTTGTTCTGACAGCTGAGGAAGCCAAGATGATTCCGGATGTGATTGCCGGTACTTTCTTAGTTAATAATATATTTGCCAAAGTATTATTTGCCTCTGGTGCAAACCAAAGTTTTATCAATACTTCTTTCTACAAACTTCTCGACCAACCCTTAGCCAAACTTCAACAAGATTGTCTGGTAGAGACAGCCAACGGGAAATCCATTAAGATAAGTGAAATCTTGTAGGGAGCAAGAATAGAAATTTTGAATCATGACTTTTCAGCTAACCTTTATCCAATGAATCTGGCTGGATTCGATGTTGTATTAGGAATGGATTGGTTGGTAGCCAATCGTGCCAGTATTTTATGTGATCAAAAGACAGTACAAGTAAGTACACCAACAGGTGAAAAGATCACGATTAAAGGAGATAAGCCAACCAGATCGACAAAGTTCATCTCTGTGATGAAAGCCGCAAGTTATGAAAGGAAAGGAGGAGTAGTATATATGATTTCCGTTATCATTAATACTAAAGGAAAAGAATTAAAAGATATTCCTGTAATATCTAAATTCTCACATGTTTTTCCAGAAAAGTTACTTGGATTACCGCCTGATAGAGAGATTGAATTTAGGATTCACCTCATACCAGGAACGACACCGATTGCCAAGGCACCATATCGACTAGCACCAACGGAGATGCAGGAACTGAAGAAACAATTGGACGAACTTCTTGACAAAGGTTTTATACAAACAAGTTCATCACCGTGGGGAGCACCGGTGTTGTTTGTTAAGAAGAAAGACGGATCGATGCGTATGTACATTGATTACCGAGAATTGAACGAGGTTACAATTAAGAATCGGTACCCAGTACCAAGAATCGATGATCTGTTCGATCAACTTCAAGGAGCTCGATTCTTTTCTAAGATCGATTTACGCTCAGGATATCATCAACTGAAAGTACAGGAAGAGGACATTCCTAAAACTGCTTTCAGAACAAGGTACAGTCATTATGAATTTACCTTCATGACATTTGGTTTAACCAATGCCCCAGCCGCATTTATGGACATGATGAACAGGATATGTAAACCATACCTGGATAAATTCATAATTGTCTTTATAGATGATATTCTCATTTACTCTAAGAGTAAAGAGGAACATGCAGCGCATCTGCATACATTTCTAACATTGTTAAGAAAAGAGAGCTTTATGCTAAATTCTCAAAATGTGAATTTTGGTTACAAGAAGTGCAATTCCTTGGACAACTGGTTAATCATGAAGGAATTCATGTGGATCCCACAAAGATCGAGGCAATTACTAAATGGAAAGTCCCTGAGTTGCCAACAGAAGTACGAAGTTTTCTTGGTCTGGCAGGATATTATAGACGGTTTAGCCGAGATTTCTCTAGAATAGACATTCCATTAACCAAACTGACCTGCAAATCAGTCAAGTTTGAATGGGGACCAAAACAGGAAGATGCTTTTAAGATTCTTAAGCAAAGGTTAACCAACGCACCCATACTCGCATTACCGGCAGGAACTGAAGACTTTACAGTGTATTGTGATGCGTCTAAGTTAGGATATGGATGTGTGTTGATGCAACGTCGAAAGGTTATAGCTTATGCCTCTAGACAACTTAAGAAACATGAAGAGAAATATACAACTCATGATCTAGAGTTAGGAGCCATAGTTTTTTCCCATAAGATTTGGAGACACTATTTATATGGAAATAAATTTGTTGTCTTCACCGATCATAAGAGTTTAAGGTATATTTTTGGGCAAAAAGAATTAAATATGAGACAGAGACGCTGGATGGAAGTTCTTAGTGATTATGATTGTGATATCCAGTATCATGCTGGGAAAGCTAATATAAGTATCATGAAAAGTCGAAATGAGTACGTTCTCTCAGATTAAATCTACAAGTAGATTTAAATGATCAGATTAGAAAGGTACATGAAACAACAATCAAGGACGATGCTGAAAGTTTAAAAGGAATGATTAAGGAATTAGAACAAGGAACAGATGGAATTTGGAAGTTCCATAAGAAAGGATGTGGATACCTAAACAAGGAAACCTACGCCACAGAATTCTAGAAGAAGCTCATAAGTCTAAGTATAGGATAATCCCGGAAGTGATAAGATGTATCAAGATCTAAGAAAGAATTTCTGGTGGATAGGAATGAAAAAGGATATAGCAAACTACGTTCCTAAATGCTTAACCTGTTCACAAGTTGTAACAACTCTCATCAAAAGTCATATTTATTAAAATAAATTGTCCAATAGGAAACCCTAATTAAGACACCCAAGTGATTCTGTACAAACCCTAAAATTTTCAGAATTTTCAGAATCAGGATTAGGGCCCCTAAAACTCAGGGGGGGGGGGGGGGTAAAACCCTAGTTACGATTATCTAAATAAATATCTGTCAAAATTCGAATTTACGATTTTACCAACTCAGCAAGGCTAGTCCCAGACGTGGCTGACCTAGGGTGAAAACGTGTCCCTTGCGCACCGCAAGGGTTTATGCTTACGGTGCGCAAGCCTGGCCAATTTTTGGGTATAAATAGCAGACATTGGCAATCGCATTTTGACGCTTGAACGACGAACAAATTCCAAATATACGTCGAGTTACGTTCTGTTTACCACAATTAACACACACGGATCACTAATCGTCGCCGCAATACAGGGTAATAACTCGATCGTTGCTACGATTCAATGTCCGATCGATTAAACTATCCAATGGATGTTTAAGTGCTGCCCACATTAGGGTTTATGCTTTGTCATTCGTTGTTAACTCAATGGATGTTTAAGTATCGCACTTTGTCATTCGTTGTGAAGGTTTTAATCTCGTGAGTTATCGTAAATGCTGTATTAAGTTACTAACCGAATTGTGTGCCTGTTATTAAATTTAGGTTAAAAGGCTAATCAGTAGGCTAGGCTCTGCTCAAATTAAATCTGCAAAGTGAGTCATTCTCTTTTTATCAAATTACTTTCAAAATCATGTTTATTTTTAAAGTTATAATTACAGGGATTAAGTATTTGTAATCACCAAATTACAGCCGGTATGTGGGGTTTTGTATACATTACTTGATAATCGTCACCATTGGGGCAGCCAATGGGGGATATGACCATAGTCACAGATCCGGTCGAGTGACAAATACCGTGGGTAGTTGGTTTGATATCAGAAACATTGTAATCGCTCTTAATACTGTAAATTATAACAAATGTGTCATTTTAGTAAAATAGAATGATTCACTCAGTATTTCCCGCTGACAAAACATTTTTCAAACATGTTTCAGGTGATCTGTTGTGATCCAGGAAAAGTGCCGAGAAGCACTACAAGCTTAAGGAAGTGGCTCAGTATAAAATAAAGAAACATGTTTTGTAAAATAAAAGATTTCTCCGTGAAATCTCCAGATTGTAAATTACCGGGTTTTATCCCGAGTAGTGAAATAAAATAATCGGGAAATATTTTGCATTAAAAAAAAAAAAGATCCTGAAGAAACTTCCGCTGTAAATTAAATACCACGGGATTTCTGTCCCGCGGCTCCTGAAACGGGTCAAACCGGGTCGGGGCCGTGACAGAAAAAGGTGGTATCAGAGCCACTGATTTAAGCCTATTAAGTATTTAGAAAATACTTAATTTATTCTACTTGTCATTTTGTGATTATGTGAATTCTTATTTGAATATTTGTGTACAATATGGGTAAACAAAAGCTGTCAAACATCTATCTTAAATTAGATAGGTCATCAAACGAGAAGGGAAGTTCATCCCAAACCAAATCCTCAAATCAATCTGTAATTCCTGAAGAAGGAATATTTGCGCGAAAGGCACAATATGAGGAACCATTATCTCCTAGTAAAAGAAATCTGATTATTAAGAAAAGCCAGGAGAAAATAAAGAAACTCCGAGAAAAGAAGATTAAACAGGAAACTCAGGAATTAACCAGTAAAACACATTGGGAGGACAAGTTAGATGAGAAATGGGCAGATCTTTATATGCTAGCTACTGTGGCGGTTAATGCCAATCTTTAAATAATTTTTACCCAAGTATTAGCACCTTTATCAACTACAGTCCAGAAATTTTATTTCAGTAAATAAATAAGTTACAATAAACCTTAGTATGTTTTATTTTCTTTAGTTATTTTGTAGTACCCAGTATGAAATAAAAATTTAAAAGTTTTTCTATAAAATTTTGTTATAATTTTTAATTATGTGTATTTTGCTAAACAGCATGAGTGACTTGTCTGACGCCCTTCAGAACTTAAATCTCTATCCGGTAAAAATAGAGGTTTCCAGAGATTTCAATAGGTATATACCTGACATAGAAGAACCTATTGAATTCAATGCTTCACCAACTCCAGAGAAACCCAAGCCCACGAAAAGAAGGAGATTTGTAGGATGGAGACGTGTGCGTAGGAGGAAACCCGTCCCTAGAAAGATTCCCAAAATTGAAAATCCTTTAGATAAAGGGAAGGAAATTGAAGCCGGGGAAGAGTCTAGGCAAATGGAAAAACAGTTTGATGAATATTCAAAGCAAATAGAAATAGAGACTGGAGGAGGATTTAATCAAACCCAGATAGAAATGGGAGATATCAGAAAAATTGTAATCGCTGACAAATACCGTGGGTAGTTGGTTTGATATCAGAAAAATTGTAATCGCTCTTAATACTGTAAATTATAACAAATGTGTCATTTTAGTAAAATAGAATGATTCACTCAGTATTTCCCGCTGACAAAACCTTTTTCAAACATGTTTCAGGTGATCTGTTGTGATCCAGGAAAAGTGCCGAGAAGCACTACAAGCTTAAGGAAGTGGCTCAGTATAAAATAAAGAAACATGTTTTGTAAAATAAAAGATTTCTCCGTGAAATCTCCAGATTGTAAATTACCGGGTTTTATCCCGAGTTGTGAAATAAAATAATCGGGAAATATTTTGCATTTAAAAAAAAAGATCCTGAAGAAACTTCCGCTGTAAATTAAATACCACGGGATTTCTGTCCCGCAGCTCCTGAAACGGGTCAAACCGGGTCGGGGGCCGTGACACAAGTTAAGGCTGAGCATAAAAAACCCTTAGGATTATTGCAACAGTTAGAGATGCCAATATGGAAATGGGAATTGATAACAATGGATTTTGTTACCAAATTACCCAAAACAAGAAAAGGTAATGATACAATCTGGGTGATTATAGACAGATTGACCAAATCTGCTCATTTCTTACCAATGAAGGAAACTTTCAGTATGGAACAGTTAGCCAAGCTATATGTAAATGAAATAGTTTCATTACATGGAATTCCTTTATCTATTGTATCTGATAGAGATAGCCGTTTTATTTCTCATTTTTGGACAAGTTTCCAAAAAGCAATGGGAACCAGGTTAAATCTAAGCACGACTTATCATTCACAAACGGACGGACAAAGCGAAAGGACAATACAAACAATGGAAGATATGCTTAGAGCATGTGTAATTGATTTCAGAGGAAATTGGGACGACCATTTACCATTAATAGAATTTTCCTACAATAACAGCTATCATACTAGCATTAATGCTGCACCATTTGAAGCACTTTATGGACGAAAGTGTCGAACTCCGGTCTGTTGGGCAGAAATCGGAGAAAAACAATTATCTGGACCAGAGATAGTGCAAGAAACAACAGATAAGATAATTCAATTCAAGGAAAGACTAAAAGCAGCATGAGATCGTCAAAAGAGTTATGCAGATAACAGACGAAAACCTTTGGAATTTCAAGTAGGAGATAAAGTATTGTTAAAAGTTTCTCCATGGAAAGGAGTAGTCAGATTCGTTAAAAGAGGAAAGCTAAGCACCAGGCATGTTGGACCTTTTGAGATTATTAGAAGAATAGGACTTGTAGCTTATCAGCTACAACTGCCAGAGGAAATGGCAGGAATACATGATGTGTTTCATGTATGTAATCTCAAAAAGTGTTTAGCAAATGAATCATTTGTGATACCTCTTAAGGACATAGAGGTAAATGAGAAACTTAAGTTTATCGAGAAACCCATTCAGATTGAAGATAGAAAGATCAAGAATCTCAAACACAAGAGACTAGTTCTGGTCAAAGTAAAATGGGATTCCAAGAGAGGACCAAAATACACTTGTGAACTCGAGTCAGAAATGCAAAAGAAATACCCACACCTGTTCCAGTAGATCTCGAGGACGAGATCTAAAATAAGGTGGGGAGGATATAACAACCCTCCTAGAACCCTTAAACATGACCCTAAAACGTTCCTAATATACCCCGTACGCGAGAAACGAACCCAGAATACCCTTATATTTATAAAAACCAAGAAAAACAAAGTTTGGGAGTCGCTCACGGGCTGCGACTCAGACACCAGAGTTTGTTGCGGGGCGCGATGACCTTTGCTTGCTCGACACGGCATGGTGCCACGTGTCTGGTGACTCGGCGAAGCTAGGCCAATGACTGGCCAAGGCTATACTCGACAAGTAGTTCCTCGTGGGGCGCAAAGGCCGAAGCCTCATCTTTCGCGGGCCGTGAGCCGCCATACGGAAAGCCTATAAATAGAGGTTGACGGCTCATTTGTTCAATCGTTCAAAATCGATTTCTCTCTCTCAAATTCTGATAGGTATTATTATACCGGGCATAATACTCACTATAAAGCGAAGCTCTGCCTCATTATAAGTATTATAACAATGCTGTTATCCTACACGATCGATTTAGGGCTCCGTAGCGCATGTTAAGGCTCTGCCTGACTCAGTCGTTGGAGTTCTGTCTCGTGTTACACCCGATTGATCTAGGACTCCGTAATGCATGTCAAGGCTCTGCCTGACTCAGTCATTTGAGTTCTGTCTCGAGTTGTACGGTTAATGTGATTTGGGTTATTTTACTAACACGTGTGCATTGTTTAATTTTAATAGATAGTAACCAGGAGAATCACCGGGAAGCTATAGTATTATCACCTAAGTCAACAATTTAAGTACATTAACTTTTTCTCACTATTTGAGAGTACATTTTTGTGAGTCAAAATGTATTACCAAAACCTCAAATGTTTTTAAATACAATTACAATGATTAAGTCTTTGTAATTCTACAATTGCTGCCAGTATTATGGGGTTTGTATACAGTACTTGATAACCTTCCCAATTGGCACGGGTATCCAATGTGTGATATGACCATAATCACAGATCCGTCGAGTGACACGTACTGACGGAGTAATTGTGTAGATATAAACATTGTAATCGCCCTTAATACTGTAACGTGTATCAACTGATGCTTTACAAAATGGAATGTACTTGCCAGTATTTCTTGCTGATAAAATGTTTTTAAAACGCGTTTCAGGTAACACAATGTGAAAGCCAATAGAAGCCAGCTGGAGAGTACTGAAGGCTTGGAAAAGTGGCTATAAAAGTTAACTAAATAAAAAGGAGTTTTTGTTTTCAATAATTAGGGTTTATCCCTACAAATGTATTGTCAAATGAACTTGGGTTTTATCCCAATGATTTATT
Source organism: Helianthus tuberosus (assembly GCA_030545235.1). Lineage (NCBI taxonomy): Eukaryota > Viridiplantae > Streptophyta > Magnoliopsida > Asterales > Asteraceae > Helianthus > Helianthus tuberosus. Next base: position 199,231,581 of record CM060395.1, on the reverse strand, counting down.
ATTATAAAAAGTTTGGTGTTTAACTCTAATAAAAATATTTTCTAACTACGGTCCTGATGTATTCCGCTGCCAAATTAATAAACCCCGATACCACTGATCTGGATCTCGCGACACCCGCTCCCGGGGTAGGGTCGGGGGTTGCGACATTTTTTTCTTTTTCTTTGCTATAACGAGTGTGGCAAAGGTTAGAAAAAATTACACTGTTGGTCCCTGTGGTTTCTACCAAATTTCAATGTAAGGTACTAATAGTTTTTTGTTGCAAAATCAGGTTTTAACTTTCTAATTTGTCATAATGTTGAGTACTAAGGCCAAACCTTGTTAACTTTTTTTGTTAAGTCTTAATAAAATGACTAAAATGTCCTTTAATAAATAGAGAGTCTGTTTTTAATTAATTATATTTGACTAAAATAATTTAAAGTTTATTATTTATAAACTTTGAGTTTATATATAATATTATTTAGATTAAGTTAAAAAGTTTATTTTACTAGCATATTATTATATATAAACTCAAAGTTTATAAATGGTAAACTTCAAATCCATTTAATTTTATAAAAAATATAAATAAAATGAAAAAATATAAATATAAATATAAATAAAACTTTAAATTATTTTAGTCATATATAATTAATTAAAAATAGACTTTCTAGATATTAAAAGGCATTTTAGTCATTTTAGTTAGAATTAACAAAAAAAGTTAATAAGGTTTGGTCTTCGTACTCAACATTGTGACAATATTTGGCCTTAGTACTCAACATTGTAACAAATTAGGACATTAATACCCGATTTTGCAACAAAAAACATTAGTACCCGACATTGAAATTTGTCAGAAACCAAAAGGACCAACGGTGCAACTTTTTCCATAGGTTATTTTAGTTTAATATTTTTTAACGAACACACCGATACTTTTTTAAACCTAATTTTTAACTTTTTCTTTGCTATAACAACGAGCGCGCCAAAATCGACCAAGTTTCCATTGTTTTTTTCGTTTACCTTAATTTTACCTTTATTATTTACTATATCGTTTTACCTTTTGTTATTATTGTGATGTTCAGAGCCGAGTTACGATTCAAAGAGCATAACCCATTAATATATCTTTTTAATTAATTTTACACATTTTATTTATTGGTTGTCATGGTGTGCAATACGTTCTGAATTCCAACCGCGTCCCTACTCAACGAGCGGGTAACTACGATCCTAGTTATAGTTTATATGAATGTCAGAATATGCTCTCTGACCGGTTAGTTATGAAGACCTTATTGGAGAAAAAACTTGTATTGATTGTTATGTTTTACAAGAAAAACAAGAGGCTTATTTATACACAAAACAATAAATTATAAACGGAAACATATTGAATGGTTGGTGTTGGAAATGGCTGGCAAATAGCTAGCAAATCTTTGATTGAAAATGATGACCAGATCTGATCCTATAATTTTGCCTTTGACAATCCTTTCTGTTTAACACTCACCCTCAAGTTGAGTAGTGGGATCTCCAATACTTAACTTGTTTAGGCATTTGCTGAATATTCTCTCATTAACCGCCTTTGTTAGGATATCCGCTAATTGATCTTCAGACTGCACAAAAGGTAGTTCGAGTATCCCTGATTCTAGCTTTTCTTTAATGAAGTGTCTATCTACTTCTACATGCTTTGTACGATCATGCTGAACCGGATTTTCTGAGATTTGAATAGCTGCTTTGTTGTCACACATGATTCTAGTTGGTTCTGTCGGAGGAAAACCGACTTCAGTTAGAAGCTTCCGTATCCATAGTATTTCTATCAAGCCTCGTGCTATTCCTCGAAATTCAGCTTCTGCACTGGATGGAGCAACCACCTTTTGCTTCTTGCTTCTCCAGGTAACTAGATTTCCTCCGACTTGGGTGAAGTACCCTGATGTTGATCTTCGATCCCCTTTATCTCCGGCCCAGTCTGCATCAATGTACCCTTGAATTTTCAGATGTCTGTTTGATTTAAAGAGGACTCCATGGCCAATTGTTCCTTTGAGATATCTCATGATTCTACATACTGCTTCCATGTGTGCTATTTGAGGCTGGTGCATAAACTGGCTAAAAACACTTACTGCATAAGCTATGTCAGGTCGTGTGTGTGACAGATATATCAGCTTTCCTACTAGCCGTTGATACCTCTCTTTTTTGACTAGTTTTGCTCCTTCCTCCATTTGAAGTTTATGATTCACCATCATTGGTGTATCTGCTGGTTTGCAATCGATCATTCCCGTTTCGGCTAACATATCTAGGATGTATTTTTTCTGGCAAATAAAGATTCCTCGTTTGGACCTTAGTACTTCAATTCCAAGAAAATACTTAAGTCTTCCCAAGTCTTTCATTTCGAATTCTCGGAACAGGCTCTCTTTTATTTTTGTCATCTCTTCCTTGTCATTCCCCGTAATGATCATATCATCAACATATACAATTAGACATGTTACAAGTCTTCCTCTGTGTTTGATGAACAAAGTGTGGTCCGAGTTGCTTTGTTTAAATCCATATCCTTTCATTGCGAGTGTAAATCTACCAAACCACGCTCGAGGAGATTGCGTTAGTCCATAAAGGGATTTTTTTAACCGACATACTTCACCTATTATGAAATCTGTTGCGAAACCTGGAGGAACTTCCATGCAAACTTCTTCTGTTAATTCTCCATGCAGAAAAGCGTTCTTTACGTCAAATTGATGAAGTGGCCAATTTTCGTTTGCAGCTATTGAGAAGAGGACTCTGATAGTGTTAATTTTGGCCACTGGTGAGAAGGTTTCCAAGTAGTTGATCCCGTATGTTTGAGTATATCCTTTAGCTACCAGTCGGGCTTTGTACCTCTCAATGGTTCCATCTGACTTGTACTTCACTGTAAAAACCCAACGACATCCCACGGGTTTTTTTCCTGGTGGAAGAGTACATTTTTCCCATGTATCATTTTTCATCAGGGCCTCCATCTCTATTCTCATTGCTTTTTTCGAGTTCTTAGATTCTAAGGCTTGTTTTACATTGGTTGGAGTATGTTCAGAATATAATGAGGAAGCAAACGCCTTAGCTTCATGAGACAGGCTCCCCCTGGCTATGTTGGCTACCGGATAATTTGATTTTCGAGATTCCTTTTCTGGGGAATATCGCTTGGGAGGAACTCCCCTATTTGCCCTTGGTGGCAACACGTACCATTCTGGTGCTTCCCTTGGTTCAATGTGCTCTGCTGTTATCACCGGTTCTATGTGTTCACCATCACTATGATTAGGGGAGGCAGGAGAACTTCGTTCAGCTTGCTCCTGTTCTGTGTGCTCACATTCATAATGATTAGGGGAAACATCAGAATTTTCAGGAATCTCATTGTTACTTACCTCGGGCATCAGGTTAGAGGGATTTTCTTTAGTGACACTGTGCTCAGTTGGTTGTGTGTTTGTGTCAGGTGGTGACTCTCCTTTAGTACTGTGATCTCCTCTGGTTATGACTTCCTCAGACGATGGGAATCGAGTCAGCCAACCCAGTGTGTCTATGTGTTCGTTCTCCCCCTGACCATTGGGTTGGGTGTTATAGAAGTATTCTGTTTCAAGAAAGTTAAGGTTCATAGTAGTGTATGTGTGACGTGTTTTTGGGTTGTAACAACGATAACCTTTTTGGTTAACTCCATAGCCCACAAACACACATTTCTCGGCACACGGGTCAAGTTTTGTTCGATTGGTTTTGGGTATGTGAACAAAGGCTGAGCAGCCAAAAATTCGTGGTTCAAGAGCAAGAGGAGGAGGGATATTGGCAAATTTTTCTAGGGCTTGTATGGGGGTTTTTAGTTCAAGAATTTTTGTAGGAAGTTGATTTATGAGGTATACAGAAGAAGCAACTGCTTCGGGCCAAAAAAATTTAGGGACTTTGGATTCGATTAGGAAGGCCCGAGTCATCTCAAGAATTATACGGTTTTTGCGTTCGACGACTCCATTTTGTTCAGGAGTATGTGGACAGGTGGTTTGGTGAATTATCCCCTTGGTTTGGCAAAACTGTTTTATGGATGCAATAACGAATTCCCCCCATTGTCGGACCGAAGAATTTGAATTTCTTTTTGAAATTGAGTGTGAATCATAGTATGGAATATAGTAAATTTTTCAAAAACTTCAGACTTGTGTTTCAAGAAATAGACCCACGTCATACGAGTACAATCATCTATGAATAGCAAGAAATAACGAAAGCCTTGTCCCTCCGTAATAGGGGACGGACCCCATACATCAGAATGAATTAATGAGAAAGGCACATTAACCCTTGTATTATTTGGTTTGAAAGGTTATCGATGGCTTTTAGCAAGAAAACAAGTTTCGCAATTTATTTTATCACGAGGAGAAAAAAGTTTAGGGAATAAAAGATGTAGATACCCAGAAGATGGATGTCCGAGACGCCTATGCCATAACCATGCTTCCCGGTTTGTAGTTCCATGAGCCAGCATCACAATACCTTGTTGAGCCACCTCATCCATGTAACAACTCTCACCAAAACTATTATTTATTATTATATTTATTCCAATAGGAAACCCTAATTGAGACACCCAAGTGATTTTGCACAAACCCTAAAATTTTCAGAACAATCGGAATCAGGATCAGGGCCCCTAAAACTCAGGGGGGGTAAAACCTAGTGACGATTATCCATATAAAACTCTGTCAAATTCGAATTTTACGATTTTATCAACTCAGCAGGCCTAGTCCCACACGTGGCAACCCTATGATAATTAGGTGTCCCTTGCGCACCGCAAGGAATAAGGCTTACGGTGCGCAAGCCTGGCCAAATTTTGGGTATAAATAGCAGACATTGGCACTTGATATTCTGCGTACATTCGACGAAGAAATTCGTTTTAGGCACTGAGCTACGTTCTGTTTACCACAATTAACACACACGGATCACTAATCGACGCCGCAATCAGGGTAATAACTCGATCGCTGATACGATTCAATGTCCGATCGATTAAACTATCCAATGGATGTTTAAGTGCTGCCCACATTAGGGTTTATGCTTTGTCATTCGTCGTTAATTCGATGGATGTTTAAGTATCGCACTTTGTCATTCGATGTGAGGGTTTGATCTCGTGAGTTATCGTTAATGCTGTATTAAGTTACTGACCGAATTGTGTGCCTGTTATTAATTTAGGTTAAAAGGCTAATCAGTAGGCTAGACTCTGCTCAAAATTAAATCTGCAATGTGAGTCATTCTCTTTTTATCAACTATTTTACAATACCTCAAATTATTTTCAAAAGTTATAATTACAGGGACTAAGTCGTGGCTATCTTGAATCACTGGCTAGTGGGGTATTGTGCACATTACTAATTTCTCCCAGTTAGGTTCATTGACCTACTAGGGATAATCATCACTATTTAGGTTCATTGACCTAATAGTGGTATGACCATCGTCACCATTGTGACATGTCACCATTGTGGCACAGCGCCAGATAAAAATAAGATAGAAGCCATTGTAATCGCTCTTATGCTGTAATTAATAACTATGCATCATTTTATGTAAATAGAATGATTCACTCAGTATTTCCCGCTGACAAAACCTTTTTCAAACATGTTTCAGGTGATCTGTTATGATCCAGGAAAAGTGCCGTGAAGCACTACAAGCTTAAGAAAGTGGCTCAGGATAAAATAAAGAAACATGTTTTGTAAAATAAAAGATTTCTTCGTGAAATCAAATGATTGTAAATTACCGGGGGTTTATCCCGCGTTGTGAAATAAAATAATCGGGAAATATTTCAGTTTTAAAAAGATCCTGATAATAAACTTCCGCTGTTAAACTCAATTAATTAAATACCACGGGATTTCTGTCCCGCGGCTCCTGAAACGGGTCAAACCGGGTCGGGGGCCGTGACAGAAAAAGGTGGTATCAGAGCCACTGATCGAGCCACTGATTTAAGCCAATTAAGTATTTAGAAAATACTTAATTTTTATTAATTGCTATTTTGTGATTATGTGTTTTATTATCTGACTAATTTTGTACAGTATAGGCGGATCTTTATATGCTAGCCACTGTAGCAGTAAATACAAATCTTTAAATATTTTGATTCAAGTTTTAGCACCTTTATTAAATATAAGCCAGAAACCTGATTCAGTAAATAAATAAATTTACAAATAAAACCTAGTGTGTTTTAATTTTCAGTTGTTTTGTAGTTACACAGTCTGGAATAATATTTAAAGGTTTTCTATAAAAATTTTTATTATAATTAGTAATGGTGTGTATTTTGCATAACAGCATGAGTGACTTGTCTGACGCCCTTCAGAATTTAAATCTCTATCCGGTAAGAATAGAGGTTTCCAGAGATTTCAATAGATATATACCAGACATAGAAGAACCTATAGAATTCAACGCTTTACCTCTCAAGAAACCCAAGCCTAAGAAAATGGAAATTGGGGAAAGCTCTAGGCAAATTGAGGAGTTACCATCTCAGGAAGAGCTAGATTTTATATTGGTAAGCTATAATACTATTAAGCCTGTTAATGAAAATGTTTTTATTCACTCTCTTGAAACACAACTACAAATGAACTTAGAACCAGCTATTCCAAACCCTTCAATCCACTCGCAACCTTTAGGAATAGACGAATGGTTGACTAATGAAATACAGTTACAAAACCATCCCTATAAGCTTTTTCCTCAGTTCAATCCAAAACCTTTACCAAATCCACCAATGAGTAACGAGAATATGACTGAACTCCGCCACTTTGGCGAAGAACTAATGGATGCTGGGAATAGGATCCAAGAGATTGGGGGACAGATCTCCTGGAAATACGATGAGAGGGAACGCCGTTACTAGAATATCATCTGACAAAGGATAGGGGATTTATGGAACTGTGGTTGTGTAATAGTAATAGTAAAAATCAGTCTGTAAAATAACTACAAATAAAACTTTGTAAGATACTAGTGTGTATTGATGCATACTATTAAATATAAATGGGAATCGAGAAATCGATAGTTTTGGCTATATGTGTATTGTGAAATTTATATGATGATTTTGTGTATAATTGTTATTTATCGGATACTAATAAAATATATATATATATTAATTATCAGATGGAAAACGCTAATAATGAACCAGTTAATGAGGTTAATCAATCTGAGCAACAACCTAGGGATCAATATATGGCTAGGCAGGATATAGAAAATATCGTTGCTCAAGGGATAGCCAACGCTATTCCAGCAATAGTTGCTCAAGGGATAGCCAACGCTATTCCAGCAATCGTTGCTGCTGTTAAAAATCCAATCGAACCTCAACAAATTGTTCCTAGTAAACGTATTTCTGAAGATAACTTCAGTAATAGCATAAATGGAGGCAATAATCATACTAATCATGAGAATGAACCACGACAAGCTCCTCCCCCTAAGAAAATGAAAGCTGCAACGCCTGGTTGCACTTACAAAGAATTTCTTGCTTGTAAACCCACTGAGTTTGCAGGCAATGAAGGAGCGACTGCGGCACTGCGTTGGTTAGAAAAAACTGAGGCAGTAATTGCCATAAGTAAATGTGCTCAGGATGATCAGGTCATGTACGCGTCGAACCTTTTCAAAGAAGGGGCGCTAGAATGGTGGAATACGTTGTTAAAAATCCAATCGAACCTCAACAAATTGTTCCTAGTAAACGTATTTCTGAAGATAACTTCAGTAATAGCATAAATGGAGGCAATAATCATACTAATCATGAGAATGAACCACGACAAGCTCCTCCCCCTAAGAAAATGAAAGCTGCAACGCCTGGTTGCACCTACAAAGAATTTCTTGCTTGTAAACCCACTGAGTTTGCAGGCAATGAAGGAGCGACTGCGGCACTGCATTGGTTAGAGAAAACTGAGGCAGTAATTGCCATAAGTAAATGTGCTCAGGATGATCAGGTCATGTACGCGTCGAACCTTTTCAAAGAAGGGGCGCTAGAATGGTGGAATACGGTGTTACAAGCAAAAGGAAGAAGGATGGCGTATGCTATGAACTGGGAAGAATTTAAGAGCTTTGTAGAAAGAAAATTCTGTCCCGAGTATGAAAAGGAACAAATGACAAATAAGTTTCTAACCCACCGGATGGTGGATGTAGATTGTCGAGGGTATACTTCGACATTCTTCGAGTATGCTCGAGTGGTACCAACCCTGGCTTCGCCAGAGCCGGTACTTATTTCTCGTTATATTTGGGGATTGATTGCCGAAATCCGTAATATCGTCAAGGCTGCGAAACCTCGCACGATTGATGATGCGGTGGATTTAGCCAATACTCTGACTGACGAACTAGTACGGACAAGAGAAGAAAATAGAAGGAAGGAAGTAGCCCAAAAGATTACCCAAGAATTCCGTCCTGGTAACCATAACAATTTCAAGAGAAGAGGGAATGGGCAATCTTCCACTAGCCCATTTTGCAATTTTTGCAAAAGGAAGCATTTTGGAAGATGCAAAGGATATTGCAATTTTTGCAAAATTCCAGGGCATCAAGAAGAAGACTGCAGGAGGAAGAAATTTTCAGTCTGCTACAACTGTGGAGAAGCTGGACATCTTAGGCCAGATTGTCCAAAACTGAACAAACCATCTGACAATAAAGCCAAACCTGCAGAATGAGCAAAAAGGAATGTAAGAGCCTTCCAACTGACTGCTCAAGAAGCAGAGCTCATTCCAGATGTAATAGCTGGTACATTCTTAGTTCACAACGTTTACACAAAAGTATTATTTGACTTTGGTGCAAACCAAAGTTTTATAAATACTTCATTCTGCCAAACTCTTAACTTACCTTTAACCAGCATTAGGAAAATTTCTACAGTAGAAACGGCAGATGGGAATTCAGTTAAAATAAATAAGGTTCTGCAAAACGTAGAAATAGAACTTTTAAGTCATAAATTTTCTGCAACCCCATTATCTATGAAATTAGTTGAATTTGATGTTGTGTTAGGAATGGATTGGTTAGTAAACAACCATGCTCGAATTATCTGTGATAAGAATTCCATAGAAATTTGTGCACCCACTGGAGAAGTAATAATGATTACAGGAGATAAGCCATGTAAACCCATAAAGTTCATATCAGTAATGAAAGTTGCTAATTATGAACGAAAGCAAGGAATAGTATATATGATTTCAGTAATCATTAATACTAAAGATAAAGAACTTAAGGAAATTTCTGTAGTTTCAGAATACCCAGATGTATTTCCAGAAGAGTTACCAGGGTTACCACCAGATAGGGAGGTAGAATTTAGGATTCATCTAATTCCAGGAACTATACCGATAGCCAAGGCACCTTATCGGTTAGCACCCACAGAAATATTAAAACTGAAAAAGCAATTAGATGAATTATTAAGTAAAGGTTTCATACAACCTAGTTTACCCCGTGGGGGGGGGGGGGGCACCAGTGTTGTTTGTTAAAAAAAAGGATGGTTCGATGAGAATGTGTATTGATTATAGGGAATTGAATAAGGTTACAATTAAGAATCAATACCCATTACCTAGAATTGATGATCTATTCGATCAATTCCAGGGAGATAGATATTTTTCTAAGATCGACTTACGTTCCGGATATCAGAAATTGAAAGTACAAGAGGAAGACATACCTAAAACTGCTTTCAGGACTAGGTATGGTCATTATGAGTTTACAATCATGCCCTTCGGATTAACGAATGTACCTGTAGAATTCATGGACATGATAAATAGGATCTGTAAACCATATTTGGATAAATTTGTAATTGTCTTCATCGACAATATACTTATTTATCCCAAAAAGTCAGGAAGAACATTGTCAACACTTGCATTTACTCTTAACTTTGTTAAGAAAAGAAAAGCTGTATGCCAAATTTTCAAAGTGTGAATTTTGGTTGCCAAAAGTGCAATTTCTAGGTCATATGGTGAATCACGAAGGCATTCACGTAGATCCTGCTAAGATAGAGGCAAATTATCAAATGGAAGGTTCCGCAATCCGCAATGGAAATTAGGAGTTTTGTAGGTTTAGCCGGATACTATAGACGGTTTATTAAGAATTTTTCCAAGATAGCTATACCATTAACTAAGCTAACCTGTAAAACAGTTAAGTTTGAATGGGGACCTAAGGAAGAAGAAGCCTTTAGGATCTTAAAGCATAAATTAACAAATGCCCCAATCCTAGCCTTACCAGAAGGAACATAAGATTTTAAAGTATACGGTGATGCTTCAAAGCTAGGATTTGGATGTGTGTTAATGCAACGCAAAAAGGTAATTGCGTATGCATCAAGGCAATTGAAAAAGCACGAAGAAAACTATACCACTCATGACTTAGAATTAGGAGCCATAATTTTTGCCCTTAAAATTTGGAGACATTATCTGTATGGAAGTAAGTTTACTGTCTATACGGATCATAAGAATTTAAGATATATATTTGGGCAAAAGGAATTAAACATGAGGCAAAGGAGATGGATGAAAATCCTAAGTGACCACGACTGTGATATTCAGTATCACGAAGGAAAGGCTGAAGACGGCTAGAGATCGCCAGAAGAGTTATACAGATAATAGACGAAAGCCGTTGGAGTTTCAAGTTGGAGACAAAATGCTATTGAAAGTATCTCCTTGGAAAGGAGTTGTTAGATTCAGTAAGAAAGGAAAGCTAAGTCTCAGATACGTAGGACCATTTCCAGTGATCCAACGTATAGGACCAGTTGCTTATCGTTTACAATTACCAGAAGATTTAGCTGGAGTACATGATGTATTTCATGTATCCAATCTTAAGAAATGTCTATCAGACGAATCTTTGGTAGTACCTCTCCAAGATATAGAGGTAAACGAAAAGTTAAAATTTGTAGAGAAACCTCTTCAAATAGAAGACAGAAAAGTAAAGTTTCTCAAGCACAAACGATTAGTATTGATCAAAGTCAAGTGGGATTCAAGGAGAGGGCCTGAATACACTTGGGATCTGAAATCCGAAATGAAGAGAAAGTATCCTCAATTATTTCAGTAAATCTCGAGGACGAGATTTTTATTAAGGTGGGGAGAATGTAACAACTCTCACCAAAACTATTATTTATTATTATATTTAGTCCAATAGGAAACCCTAATTGAGACACCCAAGTGATTCTGCACAAACCCTAAAATTTTCAGAACAATCGGAATCAGGATCAGGGCCCCTAAAACTCAGGGGGTGTAAAACCTAGTGACGATTATCCATATAAAACTCTGTCAAATTCGAATTTTACGATTTTATCAACTCAGCAGGCCTAGTCCCACACGTGGCAACCCTATGATAATTAGGTGTCCCTTGCGCACCGCAAGGAATAAGGCTTACGGTGCGCAAGCCTGGCCAAATTTTGGGTATAAATAGCAGACATTGGCACTTGATATTCTGCATACGTTCGATGAAGAAATTCGTTTTAGGCACTGAGCTACGTTCTGTTTACCACAATTAACACACACGGATCACTAATCGACGCCGCAATCAGGGTAATAACTCGATCGCTGATACGATTCAATGTCCGATCGATTAAACTATCCAATGGATGTTTAAGTGCTGCCCACATTAGGGTTTATGCTTTGTCATTCGTCGTTAATTCGATGGATGTTTAAGTATCGCACTTTGTCATTCGATGTGAGGGTTTGATCTCGTGAGTTATCGTAAATGCTGTATTAAGTTACTGACCGAATTGTGTGCCTGTTATTAATTTAGGTTAAAAGGCTAATCAGTAGGCTAGACTCTGCTCAAAATTAAATATGCAATGTGAGTCGTTCTCTTTTTATCAACTATTTTACAATACCTCAAATTATTTTCAAAAGTTATAATTACAGGGACTAAGTCGTGGATATCTTGAATCACTGGCTAGTGGGGTATTGTGCACATTACTAATTTCTCCCAGTTAGGTTCATTGACCTACTAGGGATAATCATCACTATTTAGGTTCATTGACCTAATAGTGGTATGACCATCGTCACCATTGTGACATGTCACCATTGTGGCACAGCGCCAGATAAAAATAAGATAGAAGCCATTGTAATCGCTCTTATGCTGTAATTAATAACTATGCATCATTTTATGTAAATAGAATGATTCACTCAGTATTTCCCGCTGACAAAACCTTTTTCAAACATGTTTCAGGTGATCTGTTATGATCCAGGAAAAGTGCCGTGAAGCACTACAAGCTTAAGAAAGTGGCTCAGGATAAAATAAAGAAACATGTTTTGTAAAATAAAAGATTTCTTCGTGAAATCAAATGATTGTAAATTACCGGGGGTTTATCCCGCGTTGTGAAATAAAATAATCGGGAAATATTTCAGTTTTAAAAAGATCCTGATAATAAACTTCCGCTGTTAAACTCAATTAATTAAATACCACGGGATTTCTGTCCCGCGGCTCCTGAAATGGGTCAAACCGGGTCGGGGGTCGTGACAATCCACATAGTACAACCCCTGACGCTCAGTGCCACGTCCAATAATAGTCCCCGTCCTGATGTCCTGTAAGATACAAAAAGTGGGATGCATTAGCACTATGCAATTTAGTTCTTTTGTCACATGACTGATTGATAGTAATTTATGTGACAATGATGGAACATAAAGGAAATTTGAGAGTTTTAACGTTGGGGAGATTTCAATTGTTCCCCCCCTTTCTGCACGCATAACCTCTTCGTTCACAGTTTGAATATGAGTTTTTCGCGGTTTGGATGTTGACACCAAATCAGAAATTTCATATGTCATGGTGTCTGTTGCCCCACAATCAAAAATCCAAGATTTATTATTTTTTTATAAGAGCTCTGTACGGTATTTGCCTTTCCCATTTTTTTTTTTTTCTGTTTCTACACCTGCTCACCGACCCCTTTTTTAAATCTTTATCCCCACCAAAAGAGATTCTCTCTTTTTTCTTTAGACCAAAAAACACGTGAGCACCTTCTTTTTTTATTTTTTTTATTTAAAGAACTATTAAATCAACCCTTTTGTCACAAACCAAGAACACAAATACGTCTTCTTTCTTTTCTTGAAGAAGACACCTGCAACTCAACCCTAATCGTGGCGGCTGAAGATGAACTGTGGTGACGGAATCGCGGCAGCGATTCAAGGCAGCGGTGGTGGCTGGATCTTGAGCCTATGGTGCGGCAAGTTGATGGTGGTTTGTGGTTTTCAGTTTTGGGTAGCAACGGAAGACTTCTCTTAGCCGGAGTTATCTTTGTTGCCGGCTTGGTTTTGTGATGGTTCGACTGAACATGCTTGTTTGATTTTGGTTTGGGTTTTGGGAGTTTTGATTTTTGTTTGAGTTTTGGGAGTTTTGATTTTGGATGAGATTACAGGGGAGAGAGGCGGAGATAAGGGCAGTCGTGCGGTGATGAACGCCGCCGCCGCCGGTAGTGGTGTTTTTTTTTTTTTTTTTTTTGGGTTTGAGTTAGGAATTTCTTTCGGATAGACTGTAGATGATGAGCAAATTGTTTCAGGAATCAGAAACACTGCTCTGATACCATGAAGACTTTATTGGAGAAAAAACTTGTATTGATTGTTATGTTTTACAAGAAAAACAAGAGGCTTATTTATACACAAAACAATAAACTATAAACTTAAACATATTGAATGGTTGGTGCTGGAAACGGCTGGCAAATAGCTAGCAAATCTTTGATTGGAAGTGATGACCAGATCTGATCCTATAATTTTGCCTTTGACAATCCTTTCCGTTTAACAAGTTAGTCCAGAAACGCCAACATATTCGGTTCACTTAAGTGCTCTTGAACCTTCTTCATATAAAGTGTGGTTATGGTCCGGGCTGGTTGAAGCGCAGAACCAGGTATGTAATTGGACCAGAGTTGTAAAATATATTAACTACCTCATAATTTTTCTAAGAATTTTTTATCTCATCCAAACAAAAATTTTAATTTAAACTTTATTAACTTAATGAATTATATATTATATTAAATTACACTTTTCATAAGGATGATTATGCTTTGAGTAAATTAAAATAGGATATATTAGAAATGATAGTTCTTATAGATTTGAAAGTCATACTATGTAATGTCAAAGTTACGTGGTATATTCATTATAGTTTATATGAATGCTAGACAATGTTCTTAGACCGGTTGGTTAGTTTAGAAACCGTCTACATATTTAGTCCATTTGAGTACTCTTAAATTTTTTTTATATGGAGTGTGGTTATGATCCGTACCAATTGAAGTACTGAATTGGATATGTAGTTGGACCGGGATCGTAAAATATATATATATTTTTTTTACAAAATCTAATTTAGTGATTTATTTATTGCTCCACACTTATATTTTGTTATTCCAACCTAATATATTATTATAAGCATCGTAAATCCACACTGAAGTTATGTTAGATGACAAAGACCAAACAGTAATATTTCTTACATCTCTACCACAAACGTATTAACATTTTATGGATACCTTATTCTATGGCATAGAAACTTTGACCATGGAGGAGGTTCTAGCAACCCTAAGTTACAAGGAATTAAAAAGAAATTTTGATCCTAACGAATAAGGTGGAAAGGGTTTAAATGTAAAAGGCAGGCCTAATAAAAGAATCTTCAAATCAAATGGTTCATCAAGATCTAAGTCAAGATTCAAGCAGAAGCGTTTTGTACACAATTCGAAGAAACATCTAAAAAGTGATTGTCCTGAATGGAAAGGAAAGATGGGAGGATCAAGTGGTTCAAAGAGTAAAAATAGTCATGCTCCTCATGACGATTCATCATATGTGTTTATTGTTTATAATGGTGATACCAAAAATGATTGGGTAATGGATTCTGGATGCTCATTCCACATGACACTACTGAAAGAATATTTTATAGACTTCAAAGAAGAGATATGGGTTCTATAAAACTTGGGACAGACTACGTTAAATTCTTGGGAGTGTATTTGTTACTTTTAAATTAGATAATGACACAAAGGTAGATATTTAATAAGTGAGGTAGAAGTTTGTTGGCATTTAAGGATGAGCATTTAGGTACTGGTACCAAAAAATACCAAAACCGAATGGTAACGTACCGACCAAATTTCAGTACCAATTTGGTTCCCACATTTTGGCATTTTCGGTTAACTATAGTACGGTACCTATATTCTACCAAATTATACCTTCAAATAATGTACCGTACTAAACGTTTTCAGCACCAGTACCTATCTTTGGCTATTTTTCGGGATGAGAATTCTCAGTACTGGTACCGGGTACATTCGATACCGAGCTCATCACTACTGTCATTTGGTAATTTTGAATAGGCAGGGTATGGGGGTAGTCTGAAAGGCATAAATAGTCAAGAGTTCCATGGTAATGTTGTATGGTACAAGATGTGACATCAATATCTACTTACTCGATGATAAAGAAATAAATGGTGATTGTTGTAGACTTATTGAGTTTGTCTCTTATGGCATAAAAACTTGGTATTATTAGTAACCAAGGCCTTATTGAGCTTAGCAAACAGATGACATTAAAACTCTGACTTAAGTTTTTGTGAACATTGTATCATAGGTAAACAAAAGAGGGTAAAGTGTTTTAGGGGTAAACATTATGCAAAAGGGGTGTTAGATTACATACACTCTGATTTGAGGGGTCCTACAAGAACATAATCACTTGGTGAGGCTAGATATTTTATGACAAGAGATGACTACTTAAAGAGATTCTAGATTTTTTATTAGGGGTTAGGGGTGCTCTACTTTTCATTAGTCATCATACCCAATCATGTTTCGTCACGTCATCGAACTTGGTTCCATCACTAGTGATGGATTTTAGTGGGGATACCCATCACTCACCACATGTGAAGGAGAAGGAAGCAGGGAGTGAAGGAGTAGGAAGTAGGAAGAAATCTTTAACGCGTTGTGGCTATAACGAGTTATCAAGTTCACACGTGGTCGAATAGGGCCTCAGTTGGACACTAATATTTTGTCTTTTGTCTCCAATATAGATGGAACATATTAGGAACTACTAATAGTACTAGGTATCCGAGACTGGATGGGGACTAGCAAATCACTCTCTGATAACAATTAGAGACTGATTTTGACTCATATTTTTCGATCCCCAAAAGTCATTTTTTTGTAGTGTCAAATTTGTTAAATTCGGTGATGTGTGAAATTCAGTCATGCGTGCAATTGCATTGCACACTAAGACAATGAGTCCTTTCACCCTTATATATATATATATATATATATATATATATATATATATATAGGGAGAAGATCATGCGAGAACCACCTCTTATAGCGAGAACCGCGAGAACCAATGTGAACACAACCAAAAATGCCTAAAAATAGCTAAAAATCACACAATTTTTTTTTTAAATATTTTTTATAAAAAAATCGCTACTTTTCGAAGCCAAATTTTTTTTTTTAATTTAAAAAAAAAAAAATTTTTTTTTTTTTACTTCTAAAAGTAGCGATTTTAACATAAAAAATATTTAAAAAAAAATGTTAGATTTTTTTTTTTTATTTTTTTTGATTTTTTTTTAGATTTTTTTAGGTTTTTTGAGGGTTTAGTTTTTAGCATTTTAGCTTGGGGGGGGGGGGGGGGTGGGGAGGGGGTTTAGGTTTTTGGGGGGGTGGGGGAGGGGGGTTTAGGTTTTTTTTTTTGGGGGGGGGGGGGGGTGGGGGTTAGGGTTTTTTTAGGTTTTTTGGGGGTTTTAGTTTTTAGCATTTAGCTTGGGGGGGGGGGGGGGTTAGGTTTTTTTTTGGGGGGGTGGGGGGGGGTGGGGGTTAGGTTTTAGGTTTTTTTAGCTATTTTAGGTTGTGTTCACATTGGTTCTCGCGGTTCTCACAATAATGGTGGTTCTCGCATGAGCTCCTCCCTATATATATATATATATATATATATATACTAGCAAGAGAATCTGCTGTTTACGGCATGGGACTTAATAATTTTCAACAAAACTAAAATAAAAACATAGATAGAAATAAAAAGTTTCTTAATGAAAACTTTACATAAGAAAAAGCAAAACGTAACACGCGCTTTCCCTAACTTTTTACTTTGTTAAAATTAAATTTACTCCGTCCAGGAACACCACTCCCGATCCCGTGGTGGATTGTTGCACTAAGACACTTATATAATAGTTAAAACACAAATTAAACTCTCTTGATTTGATTTCTTTTCACTTAATCCTATATATTAAAAGGTAAAATTCGAATTAAATCATCTTGTTTATTTTAAAGTAAATTTCACCCAAAAGTTATAAAATCAAACCTAATTTATATAATTTTCTTATAATTATAGTTATTATTATTATTATTATTATTATTATTATTATTATTATTATTATTTGGTTGTTTGTTTATTATTTGATGTTATTTTAGGTTCTTTTTTTTAAACTAATTAAAAGAAGCATTTGTAGCTTATGGATGGAATTAGTTTCTCCCTAAGGAAGATGATATGCAAAATATGTAAAAGTACTAAATCTTTATTTGAACTTATAAACAAATCAATCAAAAATGAACAACTAACAAATTACATGTGTATGTGGATGTGTAAAAACACTATTAAACATCTATCACCTGCTAATTGTCAATTTCCTAACAGGTTAGGTTGTATGGAATTTTCAAATGTAAGAGTTTAAGATTTAGGATTTTTAGAGCATGATTTGAACCTCATCCCCACATCCATCCAAAATTATGAAGCAATTATGAACACTAAATGCTAATTATCAATTTTACTAAAAGGTTAGGTTATGATCATACCTTAAAACAATTGATCGGCCAATGAGGACCTCTTGCTCCGAGCAAAATGTTGAATTCCATTATCTGAAATTCCATGATTCCGCTCTCGATTTCAAGCGTCAACTCTTAAATAAGTGATTTTATATCTAAAGCTTTAAAAAACGTCATTGAAGGTTAAACAAATGAAGGTGGTGAAGTATCTAGAAATCAAATTCCATGGGTTACAAGCTTTCTATGTTATTTTGTTTTCCGTTGTTACCAGACCTTGAATCTGAACAAGGGGATTTGGTAGCTGGCTAAACCCTAGATGAGTAGATGAAATTAACGGAACTTAGCAAGACTTAAACAGAAGGGACTGTGACTCGTTTGAACCGGGTCAGAAAGCTTCTCTATTTGTGAGTTAATTAAAAACAATAATAAGAAAATCTTGGCTTGAAAATTAAAAATACTTAAAATATTTAATGGGACAGCATTCAAGTTGGAAACGAGATATGAGAATAGTTATGCCATTTTTACGGGTTTAGATATACATTATTTAGGTGATACTTGTTTGATTATCTAATACCGTTTAGGCCAAGTGTCTTTTCGTTTTTTAATTTTAATAAACTTTCAATTTCACCCTTAAATTATAAATAATATACACATTTAACCCATTTGGTTATTATTTAAATTATTTTTCTCTATTAACTTAGGTTCGTTAACTTTAAAAAATGTCACACCCCCAAAATACCACCTACGGAAACCCCGCTAGGCGTGTGACGTACCAAGAACGAGCCACTAATCATGTTGAACTCACAACAAGTTTTCGAATGAATTTGCCAATTATAAATAAAATGTACCAACAATAAGTTTAATGAAAATCCAACAAGTTCAGCGGAAGCAATAAGTAAACCATAGTTTAAATGTTTCAAAGCAAATGTGTGAAATCAATAAACCCATGATATGTATCCCCTCAGTTCAACCCATGACCACTCCAGCCTCTCCAGACAGCAAGCCCCAAATCCAAGAAAATCTAACGACCTGCGAGCATGCAACAAGGGTATCAGACAAAGCTGGCGAGTTCATAGTTTGTGAAAACGTTAGTTACCAAGTGTTTAGTTCATAGATAATAATGTTAATAATAACTCAAGTACCGTACAAGATGGCTACCAGATTGTTTTGCCCGTCCCCACTGCCCCCTATCTAAGCAATGGTCATGATTTAAGGTCATTAGTTCACGCCCGTCCTCTCAGGTATGGTGTGAGGTTACCAAGCCTAATAGCGCTATCAACTAATACCCCGTTACCTCTCAGGTAACTATTCGGTATAAGATGGGACTTAAAGTGATAGGAAGAGTGTATTATCTAACATTCCAGTTTTACCCAAAAGATTTATCCTTCTCAGGGATACCCATTTGACTGTCCCACCCACCGGGACGCATGCTCAAGAGAAATGAACTCACCTTTGGTTTGCTCGGTTTGATTAGTTTCTTGTTTAACAGTTGATCAATCACGCCCTAACATGAGTACCAGTAACAATCAGTTTCGAGTGCACATACACTAGATATTTCACACATGATTAATTCACGTACTCCCTAATCACATACCACGCAGTCTAATGTATAAGTAACACACATACCATCATACAGGCCGCGACCGTTAATCATGCAACACAACCAACCATAACATTTATCATAAGGTCCCTAAGTAAGTGTTTAGATTTCATACAAGTTCCCACCACCAAATTCATGTTTCAACATTTTACCAAGTGTTAACTCCTCGTCCACTAGTGTGCATGGTCCGATCAAGTTTATGACCCACTAAGAAAGTGCTGCCCATGGAGAGTGTGCGGCCCTTTAGTGGCCAGCCCACAAAGTGTGTGTGCGGGCCGTGTGGCCGTCTCCTAATGTGCGACCATTAGGTGAATTGGTCCAGTAACATTGCAGGCCCAATTCACGTACAAAGCCCAATGTACATTCCACAAGAAAAGAAAACGGTGCAGTCCAATTCGTGTGTGCGTGGCCCAGTTAGTTATTTAGTCACCAATCATGGAATTCGGTTACACAAAATCAATCATAGAAAATCAATATCAGTTTCTATACACAACCTTCCTAAAAGTTCACATGAACACTAACCATTCCTTTATCAATTAACAACAACTACCAAGATTTCCATAATCATAATAATCAACAATTTCATCATGCTTCATACTAGAATCTAACCTACCCATATAATTAATCTAGCAATCCATCATCATCGAATTCTAGCAACCGATCATAATAATTCTCATCATTGCAATTCATCAACACTCTAATTCACGTAATATCCTAAACCATTACACCAATAATACGATCAACATTCATCATAACCAAGATATCACTAACACATGTTGCTAGCATACTCTACGTCATACAAAACTCATGACTATCTTGCCAATCGCTCAACATATTGCACGTAGATGGGAACAATCAATCAAGAATTAAAATAAACATGTTCATACTAACCGAGAGACCGTAGAGGAGTGTGCTAGAACGAGATGTAGAATACTTCGAGCAAGAAGGAGGGCTTCGACAAACAGACTGCCGTCATGTTGTGGGGATATTGGGAATATTAGGGTTTAGTGCCTTGTGTGTGTTTAGAAATTATGGGGGCAACATCAACAGGCAAACCGTATATCATTAGGTGTGCGTGTGGGCTCGGATTGGGCTCCGAGTGGTGTGGGCCGAGGAGAGTGATATGAGGTGTGGCCTCTGGCCCAAGTATGTCAAGTAAACTCGCGGCCCACGTGTGTCGAGTAATTCCGCGGCCCAATTTAGTTAGTTTCCTAAATTAACTAAACTACACATATAAACGTGTAACGGTTTCTTGTATAGTTAACCAATCATACACACATAAACATTTAGTGGTGCACGAGATAGGCAAATAAACGTAAAGACACACGCCAAAGGTTGTGGAATTTTAAGTAGTGCTAACCTTAATTATTCGGGTTGTCACATCATCCCCAACTTGAAAGAAATTTCGTCCCGATATTTGACAAGCAAGCACAGAGAAGTGAAATGATAAATCAAGATTGTTGTAGATTTTCCTCAGGTGTCACATCATCCCCAACTTGAAACGGAATTTCGTCCTGAAATTCACCAGTGATATTAGAAATAGATTGGTCAGTAGGGAAGAGTTGAGGATATTTGAGCTTCATCTGATCCTCGCGCTCCCACGTGAACTCCGCTCCACGTCTTGAGTTCCAACGAACCCTCACGATCGGGATTCGACTATGCTTACGAACCTTGACCTCCCGATCCATGATTTCGATGGGTTCTTCAACAAACTGCAACTTGTCGTCAATCTTGAGCTCTTGAAACGACACAACCAGTGTTTCATCAGACAAACACTTCTTTAATTGCGAAACATGGAAGGCATCATGAACATTACCCAACTCAGCAGGTAACTCGAGCTTGTAAGCCACTTTACCGATTCGCTCCAAAATTTTGAATGGTCCGACATAGCGTGGGTTAAGTTTGCCGCGTTTCCCAAAGCGTACTACACCCTTCCACGGTAAGACTTTCAACATAACACGATCGCCCACGGCGAACTCCAAAGGTTTCCTACGCTTGTCAGCATAGCTTTTCTGACGGTCGCGCGCTGCCGCCATACGGTTTCTGATCTGAACAATCTTCTCTGAAGTTTCAAGTACGTGCTCAGGACCTGTGATCTGGCTGTCACCCACCTCAGCCCAACAAAGAGGAGAACGACATTTTCGACCATACAATGCTTCGAACGGAGCTGCCTGGATACTGGTATGGTAACTGTTGTTGTACGAGAACTCTATCAATGACAAATGTTTCTCCCAGCCTTTGCCAAAATCGATTACACATGCACGCAGCATGTCTTCAAGTGTCTGGATGGTTCGCTCGCTCTGACCATCTGTCTGTGGGTGATAAGCAGTACTCATATCGAGATGTGAACCAAATGACTTATGCATCGACTGCCATAAATCGGAAATGAAATGCGGATCTCGATCTGAGATGATGTAGGTTGGCACCCCGTGCCTAGAAACCACTTCTCCAAGATAAACTGCTGCAAGCTGTGAGAACTTACCTGTTTCCTTGATTGCTAGAAAATGTGCTGACTTCATGAGACGGTCAACGATCACCCATATGGTATCGTTTCCGCTTTGAGTTCTCGGCAAACCTGTGACGAAATCCATAGCGATTTGCTCCCATTTCCACATGGGTATTTCCGGTTGCTGAAGTAGGCCTGAGGGTTTCTGGTACTCCACTTTGACTATAGCACAAGTCAAACACTTACTCACATATGTCGCGATGTGAGCTTTCATCTTCGGCCACCAATACATGACTTTGAGATCCTGATACATTTTATCCGAGCCCGGGTGAACTGAATACCGAGACTTGTGCGCTTCATCCAACACAAGCTCTATAAGATTACCATACGAAGGAACCCATATCCGTTCCATAAAACAGTGAATACCATCAGATCTCTCCACAAGTTGTTTCTCCATGCCCCGCAAGTATTCGGCCTCAAAGATTTCTTCTTTCAATGCCCCGGTCTGAGCGGAACGAATCTGATCAAGTAAGTTAGAGTGGATAGTGAGCTGCAGAGCGCGAACACGCTTAGGCTTCGTCTCCTTTCGACTAAATGCATCAGCTACAACGTTAGCTTTACCTGGGTGATACTTGATGGCACATTCGTAATCATTCAAAAGTTCTATCCAACGACACTGTCGCATATTCAATTCTTTCTGGTCGAAGATATGCTGGAGGCTCCTGTGATCGGTGTAGATAGTGCATTTGGTACCGTACAGATAATGCCTCCAAATCTTCAGCGCGAAAATCACAGCCCTTAATTCCAAGTCGTGAGTCGTATAATTCTTCTCATGAACCTTCAACTGTCGAGAAGCATATGCTATCACCTTCTCGCGTTGCATTAGCACACAATCGAGACCTTGAATAGAAGCGTCACAGTAAACCACAAAATCCTCGGTACCTTTAGGTAGAGACAAGATCGGTGCACTGCAAAGTTTTTGCTTCAAGAGTTGGAACGTGTCTTCTTGCTTCGTTCCCCAAGAGTAAACAACACTCTTCTGTGTTAATGAGGTGAGAGGTTGGGCGATCTTTGAGAAATCCTTGATAAAACGGCGATAGTACCCAGCGAGACCAAGAAATTATCGCACCTCCGAAGGATTCTTCGGTACTGCCCAATTTCTAATAGCATCGATCTTAGCAGGATCCACGTGTATCCCCATTTCGTTAACAATGTGACCAAGAAAGTGTACTTCCCGAATCCAGAAATCACACTTAGAGAACTTCGCGTAGAGTTGCTCCTTCCGTAGGAGCTCCAAGATAAGACGTAAGTGTCGCTCGTGGTCTTCCTTGCTCTTGGAGTAGATCAAGATGTCGTCGATGAACACAATAACAAAATCGTCGAGATACGGTTTGCACACGCGGTTCATGAGATCCATGAAAACCGCTGGTGCGTTAGTCAACCCAAATGGCATAACCAAAAACTCATAGTGGCCATACCGCGTTCGAAAATCCGTTCTGGGATCCTCCTCCTCTCGGACTCGCACCTGATGATAGCCCGATCTTAAGTCGATCTTTGAATAAAAACTTAACCCTTGTAACTGGTCAAACAGATCGTCGATACGTGGTAAAGGATAACGGTTCTTGACGGTCACCTTGTTGAGTTCACGGTAATCAATACACATTTGAAAGGACCCGTCTTTCTTCTTCACAAACAGAACTGGGGCTCCCCAAGGCGAAGAACTGGGTCGGATAAAACCTCTATTCAACAGTTCTTGGAGTTGATTTGACAACTCCTGCAACTCTCCTGGCGCAAGACGGTAAGGAGCACGAGCAATCGGGGCTGCTCATGGCGTGAGGTCAATCTGAAATTCCACCTGACGATGTGGAGGTAAACCAGGAAGCTCTTCAGGAAACACATCAGGAAACTCACGAACAACTGGAAGGTCTTCGATCCTTCTCTCATCAGGTTGTGAATCAGTAACAAGAGCTAAAATAGCAGGGTAGCCCTTACGCAGACACTTCTGAGCCGTCATAGCTGAAATGATGCCAACCATTGCACCACTACGATGACCTTGAACTGACAAAGATTCTCCGCTAGGAAGAGGAATTCGTACGATTTTCTCTTTACAGAGAATTTTCGCCTGATGCTTAGACAACCAATCCATGCCAACTACCACATCAAAACTTCCAAGAGTAACAGGGAGTAGGTCAATGTCAAACACTTGACCCATAAGATCGAGTTTGCACCCAACGAGGACATGTGAAGCTTCAATTGATTTACCATCAGCTAGTTCTACTACATGTTTGTGTACAAGAGGTGTAGGACTCAACCCTAACTGACGACTGAACCCCAAAGATACATAACTCCAATCGGCACCAGAGTCGAATAAAACAGAAGCAAATAAATTGTTCACTGAAAACGTACCAGTCACCACGTTGCCATCATTCCTAGCTTCCCCAGCACTAATAGTAAACACTCTCCCACGTGCACCGTTCCCACCATTGCTCCCATTGTTGTTATTCCCAGTGTTGTTGTTATTATTCCCCGTATTCTGATTCAACTGAGGGAAATCCCGCCTGAAATGATCCTCGTCACCACACTGAAAACAACCCTTGCGATTACCCTGATTCTGCTGAGGTTGCTGCCTATCCTGTTGCTGTGGCTGCTGTTGCTGTAGGGGTTGCTGCTGCTGCTATCTTGGAAGTGGAGCCCTGCAATCTCTAGCCATGTGACCCACTTTGTTGCACCTGTGACAGACTCGGGTGCACGTCCCATGATGATGAAAGTTGCACTTGTTACACTTTGGCTGTTTCCCCGCATATGAACTTTGATTCGAATTGATGCTTTGGTTCTGATTAACAGAAGATGACTGACTGAAACTGCGATTCCTACCGGTGTCTGGTTTCTTCTGTGACTGTATCGAATTGGACGCCTTGTCCACATCATTCCACTTACGCTTGCTGTCAGTAGTAAGAGTAGTAGCTATAGCAGTAGTAGCAGTAGTAGCAGTAGTAGCAGAAACACGTGGTGGTAGCGAGCCACGCTCCACCTCCTTATCCGTGATCTTGTGGGCTAGACGTATGATTCGAGGCAGGTTGTCAAGATTTGCAGCAGTGACCAAACTCTTGACTGACGGTGCTAAACCCTTGATGTACAATTCGATTCTTCGGGGTGGTGGTCGTGATAAATTAGGACACATATTTGCGAGCTCATGTGACCTTTTCGTATACGCTTCAATTTCAGACCCTTCCATCTTCAAATTGTAGTACTCGTTCCCAAGCTTCTGAATCTCATTACGAGGACAGTAGTCCTCTCGCATCAACTCCTTGAAATCATCCCAAGTAGTTGCATTAGCCATTTCAATGCCCAACATTTGTACCTGGGCATTCCACCAAGTTAAGGCACCATCCTCCAATGTGCCTGTAGCATACTTCACCCGGTCCCCCACGGGATAGTTACACATAGCAAAGACCGATTCTGCCTTCTCAAACCAACGCAGGAGTCCCACAGCTCCTTCAGTCCCACTGAACGTCTGTGGCTTACAGTCCATGAACGTCTTAAACGTGCAAACAAGTGGATTGTTTTGATTCGCAGGTTGACCTAAAAACGAAAGAGAGTACAACACACAGTTAGAATTTGGGTACGCAACACAGGGATAAAGAATAATTGGCACATATCGTACCAGCCTGATAAGCCGCTAGGGCTTCAGCCACACGAGTGTTGATCAGATTAGTTAATTCGGCCTGAGTCATAGCAATGTGGCCACGTCCACCGCCGCGGCCTCCACCACGTCCACCACGTCCACTCATGATTCTATATAAGAAAAGGGAAAGGTTAAAATGCGAGTTTGAGTAGGAGTCAAACATTACTATGACCTCCATAGACTACAGAGTTCTATCGTTATGTCAAACAACAGAGCGGAACCCCCTTCACACTTGTCAAGTTTCACTTGGACTCACATGCACCCCACATTATTATTATGTGTGCACCCATAATAATAATCCAATTTGCATGTTTATCTCAGCTCTTCCCAACTCGTGCTAAAAGGTTCCTCAAATTCGAGTAGTAGGACAAAAGACACCACAACATAGATCATAAAAGTTCAGAGGAGTGTCACACTATCAAAACACATAACATGGGTTGGTGACATAAGGACTCATACTGCAGTGCCAAGTGTGCATTCACGTGTAATGTCACACATTAGTGTACACTATACATACTATGCAATAGTAAACGAGAGACGAACCTTGCAATTTGGAGCTGAGTGTCATGATCGACTTCAGAACTGTTCGGTTATAGTCTGGTTTTAAAAAAACGTTTTAAAACCAAGTTCACTATAACCAGTGGCTCTGATACCAAACTGTCACACCCCCAAAATACCACCGACGAAAACCCCGCTAGGCGTGTGACGTACCAAGAATGAGCCACTAATCATGTTGAACTCACAACAAGTTTTCGAATGAATTTGCCAATTATAAATAATATGTACCAACAATAAGTTTAATGAAAATCCAACAAGTTCAGCGGAAGCAATAAGTAAACCATAGTTTAAATGTTTCAAAGCAAATGTGTGAAATCAATAAACCCATGATATGTATCCCCTCAGTTCAACCCATGACCACTCCAGCCTCTCCAGACAGCAAGCCCCAAATCCAAGAAAATCTAACGACCTGCGAGAATGCAACAAGTGTATCAGACAAAGCTGGCGAGTTCATAGTTTGTGAAAACGTTAGTTACCAAGTGTTTAGTTCATAGTTAATAATGTTGATAATAACTCAAGTACCGTACAAGATGGCTACCAGATTGTTTTGCCCGTCCCCACTGCCCCCTATCTAAGCAATGGTCATGATTTAAGGTCATTAGTTCACGCCCGTCCTCTCAGGTACGTTGTGAGGTTGCCAAGCCTAATAGCGCTATCAACTAATACCCCGTTACCTCTCAGGTAACTATTCGGTATAAGATGGGACTTAAAGTGATAGGAAGAGTGTATTATCTAACATTCCAGTTTTACCCAAAAGATTTATCCCTGTCAGGGATACCCATTTGACTGTCCCACCCACCGGGACGCATGCTCAAGAGAAATGAAATCACCTTTGGTGTGCTCGGTTAGATTAGTTTCTTGTTTAACAGTTGATCAATCACGCCCTAACATGGGTACCAGTAACAATCAGTTTTTAGTGCACATACACTAGATATTTCACACATGATTAATTCACGTACTCCCTAATCACATACCACGCAGTCTAATGTATAAGTAACACACATACCATCATACAGGCCGTGACCGTTAATCATGCAACACAACCAACCATAACATTTATCATAAGGTCCCTAAGTAAGTGTTTAGGTTTCATACAAGTTCCCACCACCAAATTCATGTTTCAACATTTTACCAAGTGTTAATCCTCGTCCACTAGTGTGCATGGTCCGATCAAGTTTATGACCCACTAAGAAAGTGCGGCCCATGGAGAGTGTGCGGCCCTTTAGTGGCCAGCCCACAAAGTGTGTGTGCGGGCCGTGTAGCCGTCTCCTAATGTGCGACCATTAGGTGAATTGGTCCAGTAACATTGCAGGCCCAATTCACGTACAAAGCCCAATGTACATTCCACAAGAAAAGAAAACGGTGCAGTCCAATTCGTGTGTGCGTGGCCCAGTTAGTTATTTAGTCACCAATCATGGAATTCGGTTACACAAAATCAATCATAGAAAATCAATATCAGTTTCTATACACAACCTTCCTAAAAGTTCACATGAACACTAACCATTCCTTTATCAATTAACAACAACTACCAAGATTTCCATAATCATAATAATCAACAGTTTCATCATGCTTCATACTAGAATCTAACCTACCCATATAATTAATCTAGCAATCCATCATCATCGAATTCTAGCAACCGATCATAATAATTCTCATCATTGCAATTCATCAACACTCTAATTCACGTAAAATCCTAAACCATATACAATTTTTTTCATGTTTACACCAATAATACGATCAACATTCATCATAACCAAGATATCACTAACACATGTTGCTAGCATACTCTACGTCATACAAAACTCATGACTATCTTGCCAATCGCTCAACATGTTGCACGTAGATGGGAACAATCAATCAAGAATTAAAATAAACATGTTCATACTAACCGAGAGACCGTAGAGGAGTGTGCTAGAACGAGATGTAGAATACTTCGAGCGAGAAGGAGGGCTTCGACAAACAGATTGCCGTCAAGTTGTGGGGATATTGGGAATATTAGGGTTTAGTGCCTTGTGTGTGTTTAGAAATTATGGGGGCAACATCAACATGCAAATCATATATCATTAGGTGTGCGTGTGGGCTCGGATTAGGCTCCGAGTGGTGTGGGCCGAGGAGAGTGATATGAGGTGTGGCCTCAGGCCCAAATATGTCAAGTAAACTCGCGGCCCACGTGTGTCGAGTAATTCCGCGGCCCAATTTAGTTAGTTTCCTAAATTAACTAAACTACACATATAAACGTGTAACGGTTTCTTGTATAGTTAACCAATCATACACACATAAACATTTAGTGGTGCACGAGATAGGCAAATAAACGTAAAGACACACGCCAAAGGTTGTGGAATTTTAAGTAATGCTAACCTTAATTATTCGGGTTGTCACAAAAAATACATAAACAGTTATGTTTAATATTTTATTCTAAACATTTCGATATAAATATTAATGAAAACTATAATGAGTAAAGAAATCGATCTAACAAAATTGCTATTCGCTTTTTTTTGGTATTTGATAGATGTATAACACGTCTTTCAGCCATATAACAACTATAATTTTGAATTACCTTTTGGTTACATGGAGGCGTCGTATTATGTAAGTGAAAAAGTATGCATTATTATTACTATTATTATTATTAATTATTTATGATATGTGATATAATATTTTCATGCAAAAAAATTATTTATGATTTAAACATTTTCATACAAAATCGCTATTATTATTAATTATATATTATATATCATATCATATTTTCATTAAAACAAATATCTAGATTTAAACATTGTAAGAATATTGTATACAATTTATTATTTTAATCATATATTCCATATAAAAATTATTCAAAATAATGCAATGAGATTGTATCACATTCTATCATTTTAATAATAATTCCATATAAAAATGATTGAAAATAATGTAATCAGATTGTATCACGATATTACTAATAAATTACATGTAAAACTATGGGATCAAATGCCATAGGTTACAAGCTTTCTAGGTTATTTTGCTTTCCACCGTTACCAAACCTTTAATCTGAACAGGGGGATTTGGTAGTTGGCTAAACCCTAGATGAGTAGATGACATTAACGGAACTTAGTGAGGCTTAAATAGAAGGGACTGTGACTCGTTTGAACCGGGCCACAAAGCGTCCCTATTTGTGAGTTTATTAAAAACAATAATAAGAAAATCTTGACTTAAAAATTGAAAATATATAAAATATATGGTGGGACCATATTCAAGTTGGAGACGGGATATGAGAATAATTAAGTCATTTTTACGGGTTTGGACATCAGTATGGTATTTAGGTGATACTTATTTTATTATCCAATATTTTTTAGGCCAAGTGTGTTTTGTTTTTTTTTTATTTATTTTTTATTTTTTTATCTGGTCGGGGGTTAAGGGAATGGTTTAGTAAGGTTCTTTCCTTGTTCAGTGTATAGATCCTGCAAGGAACTGGTTCAAGCTTACTAGGACCTTCTTCAATACCCACTGGTATTGGATGGTGGGGGTGCGAATGGCTTGAACCCCTCATATGTAAACTACTATTAATACATTAAACCGGCTACTTGGGATTGTATCCCTGCTGACTCAAACCACTTAGCCGAGGGTAACGTCACCTTCAAAAGAGGGGCCTACCACTTTTCGCATTAATAACTTAATTAATTATCTTTTAATATTCGGACCCTTTGGGATTGTATACTTGCTGACTCAAACCACTGGGTTGAGGGTAACGTCACCTTCAAAAGAGAAGCCTACTGCTATAACTAAGATAATCTCTTAAAAAGTCCGAAAGTGCGAAAATCATCAAAGGGTACATTAAAGGCGAGTCAGATCCAAGTGATTCATCTTGTCTATATGTTTTTATTTTATTTTTATTTCTGCATTTTTAGTTTTTATTTTCATGTTTTAAACCTTTTCCCAAAATTTTAGATTGATTAGACGTTGAGGATAAACCGGTACTAAAAGCTCTTGTGTCCTTGGACGACCTCGGTATCTTACCAACGCTATACTACGCTCACGATGGGTGCACTTGCCCATGTGTGTGTTTAGTGTTAGTAGAATATCGTGTTTTATAAATTAAAAACTTGACTAATGCGTAAAATGGGCTTAAAATATCAATAAAATCATATCACGCTTCGCACACACCAGTGTACACACAAACACATAAAATATACACACATACCCACACCCATACGTGGCGTAATTTGGACGTAATTATTTATATTAGCTGTGTAACTATGGTGTGAAACTATATTAACATATACACCCTTGTCTCAAAATACATGACGTGTGGTGGCTTTCTATATTTTGTAAGTTAAAACTACTTCATAAACCCTCCGCTTTGGAGATCATTCATTGGATCAATAATGCAACTTCATTTAAAACTGGTGGGATTGCCCCACGCTACGCAATGGATATTTGAGTAGTATGTATTTGGGTGGTTACTGCACCGGTATGAAACCGACACTTAGTACATCATGCACTGAAAGAAAATGTCACACCTTGATCCGCAGCGGATTTAGGTGACTGAGGCATTAGTGATTGTTCACAGCTTATGACAAGATATTTAAAGGTTGAAATATTATTAATAACCAAATTTACACCGTGTCACATTACAATTAATTCAAATAATCTCTCAAATCAAATAATACATAACATAAGTCGTTTTATTCTATATGGCCCTGTCACACCTTATTTCCCGTGGGCCCGGACTTAGGGTTTATGCATGACGATTGATAACAGTATCACATTTGGCAGCGGAAGATAGAATGAATAAAGTAATAAATGAGAAACCATATTGACATATACACCCTTGTCTCAAAATACGTGATGTGTGGTGACTTTCTATATTTTGTACGTTAAAAAATACTTTGTAAACCCTCAGCTTTAGGATCATTCATGGGATCAATAATGCTGCTTCATTTTAAACAGGTGGGATTGCCCCACACCACGTGGGGGATATTTGAATCTTATCTATTTGGGTCGTTACTACACCAGTATGAAACCACCGACACTCGGTACATCATCCACCCAAAAGTGAATTTAGAAAAAATTAGTTGTGATATACCTAAGAGGATACCTACACATGTTTTACATCGGTCAAAATATTATAAAAGCAAATACCGGCATGGTTTCGATAATGATAATACATATATCTATAATAGATAATAATGATCATAGTACCGGCACGACACTGACACTTGCCACAACTTACGATACCGGAAATGTATTTTATCGGTTTTAAGCAAAATTTAAATCTGTTGATAAATTATCACATCGCAACGACATATTCAAAATTTTATAAAACATGTTTTCTTAAAAGTTATGAAAAAACAAAATATACTAAAAAGTAATTATAATAATTAAATATTATAACACTAATATAATTTTAACAATAAAATTAGTATAACTATAATATAATATAATAATTAAAAAAATTACTATCCATTGTCGTTCACAATTCATATATATAAAATATTATATGATATAATTTTTTAAATATATAAGTTTAAAAATACCAAATACCTCTTAATTCAATTATTATTTGATTTTATTTTAGTTTTTTTTTAAATTAATTAAAATATTTTTAATATATAAGCTCAAATCAGATTTAAAGAATTTAGTTTTGGTTAAATCAAAGTTGGCTGAATTTCGAGAGGTTTACAATTGATCCACTTTTAAGAGAGCTTTTCGCAAACTCAATTCAAGCCATTTACTCATAAACAACACAAATTTTTTTTTTAAATTAACATTTAATTTTTTTGGATGAGATACTACAACCCGTATTTTGAAAACCTAACATGCACGCTGCGTATTATTTTATTTAGTTAAAAGCACTTCTCAATGAAAACATTATACAAGAAAAAGCAAACGTAACACACGTTTTCCGTAACGTTTTATTTAGTTAAAATCAAATTTACCAAACACCGCCCCCCATTCCGGGTGGATTTTATTACTTCGACCCTTATATTAATAATTAAGATACAAATTAAACCCTCTTGATTTGATTTTTTTTATCTTGGCCTTTATATTAATAGATAAAATAGAAACTAAACCCTTTTGTTTGCGTTAAAAATTGACCCTAAAGTTAAAAAATCAAACCTAATTATATTATTGTTATATTATTATAGCAATAATATAATTTTAACAATAAAATTAGTATAACTATAATATAATATAATAATTAAAAAAATCACTATCCATTATCGTTCACAATTCATATATATAAAATATTATATAATATAATTTTTTAAATATATAAGTTTAAAAATACCAAATACCTCTTAATTCAATTATTATTTGATTTTATTTTAGTTTTTTTAAATTAATTAAAATATTTTAAATATATAAGCTCAAATCAGATTTAAAGAATTTAGTTTTGGTTAAATCAGAGTTGGTTGAATTTCGAGACGTTTACAATTGATCCACTTTTAAGAGAGCTTTTCGCAAACTCGATTCAAGCCATTTACTCATAAACAACACTATTTTTTTTTAAATTAACATTTAATTTTTTTGGATGAGATACTACAACCCGTATTTTGAAAACCTAACATGCACGTTGCGTATTATTTTTATTTAGTTAAAAGTACTTCTCAATGAAAACATTATATAAGAAAAAGCAAACGTAACACACGCTTTCCGTAACGTTTTATTTTGTTAAAATCAAATTTACCAAACACCGCCCCCTATTCTGGGTGGATTTTATTACTTAGACCCTTATATTAATAATTAAGATACAAATTAAACCCTCTTGATTTGATTTTTTTTTTATCTTGGCCTTTATATTAGTAGATAAAATACAAACTAAACCCTTTTGTTTGCGTTAAAAAAATTGACCCTAAAGTTAAAAAATCAAACCTAATTATATTATTGTTATATTATTATAGCAATAATATAATTTTAACAATAAAATTAGTATAACTATATTATAATAATTAAAAAAATCACTATCCATTATCGTTCACAATTCATATATATAAAATATTATATAATATAATTTTTTAAATATATAAGTTTAAAAATACCAAATACCTCTTAATTCAATTATTATTTGATTTTATTTTAGTTTTTTTAAATTAATTAAAATATTTTGAATATATAAGCTCAAATCAGATTTAAAGAATTTAGTTTTGGTTAAATCAGAGTTGGTTGAATTTCGAGAGGTTTACAATTGATCTACTTTTAAGAGAGCTTTTCGCAAACTCGATTCATGCCATTTACACATAAACAACACTATTTTTTTAAATTAACATTTAATTTTTTGGATGAGATACTACAACCCGTATTTTGAATACCTAACATGCACGTTGCGTATTATTTTTATTTAGTTAAAAGCACTTCTCAATGAAAACATTATATAAGAAAAAGCAAACGTAACACACGCTTTCCGTAACGTTTTATTTTGTTAAAATCAAATTTACCAAACACCGCCCCCCATTCCGGGTGGATTTTATTACTTAGACCCTTATATTAATAATTAAGATACAAATTAAACCATCTTGATTTGATTTTTTTTATCTTGGCCTTTATATTAATAGATAAAATACAAACTAAACCCTTTTTTTGCGTTAAAAAAATTGACCCTAAAGTTAAAAAATCAAACCTAATTAAAATGTATTTCTTACAATTTTAATTATTATTTTAAAATACCATATTTCACCTCTTAAATTTATTTATTATTTGATATTATTTTACGGTCTTTTTAAATTAAGAGTAAATTACAAGTTTTGTCCTTTATGTTTACATCAAATTTCAGGCGCTGTCCTTTAGTGCAAAAGTTGACAGGCGGTGTCCTTTATCTTTCAAAATCTTGAACGTTTTGTCCTTTAGGCCAAACCCAGTTAGATTTTTTGGTTAGGTTTGATCATGTGCCTTACACATGAGGGTATTTTTGTCATTTCATTATCTAGGGGCTATTGTGTAAAACACTTTATATTAGAAGGACTATTGTGTCAAATTTAAAAAATATATGAAACTCAAGTCTTCACATTCTCTCTCTCTCTAAACTAAACTCAAGTTTGCACATTCTCTCTCTAAACTAAACTCTCTCTCTCTCTCTTCTAATCTGTTTCACTAACAGCTCCTTACTAATTCAGTAATCTTCAAAATCACAAACAGATGAGTATGATATCAATATCACATCCATAGGCATATGATACCACATTCATCATTAGATAATTACATCAAAAATCATAAATAAGTTTAAAAAATCTAATAAAACTAAAATCAACTATGCAGAGTACAAATTACACAACAAAACCGAATACAACTAAACAGCAAGATGCATTCAGATTATCACAACACAAAATTCCAACTATGCCCTAATTTTAACAAATAATTCAAAAGCATCAACCCTATCTTAAACATAACAAAATATGTAACCTACAAAACACTAACTTCAGTTAAAAATAAAAAATTACGAACTTATGCATATAATTCCACATTTATCATCCATCATAAAATAACTGCATAATAATTCCACATTCCTCATTATGTTCAAAAGTAGACATGGTGCTTTCTTCTTCCCAAAAATCCAAATCAACACCCCCAAAATCCCCAAAACCAAAAAACCCAAAAAATCTATTCCGGCCATCGAGTCTCCGACCACCACCACCTGCAATCGCCAGTAACACCACCTCAACCACCACACCTAACCCACCACCACAACGACCCCTTCACTCACCGCCGCCCCTAACCCACTACCACAACCACCCGCCATCACCTAACACCACAGCCACCTCCATACTCACCGCCGCCCCTAACCCACTACCTTCAGTCACTCACCGCTGTGAACTACCACAAAGAGTGATGGCCAACCTGTTGTTAGAGAGAGAGAGAGAGAAGAGAGAGGGAGGAACTCAGATCGAGAGTGAGAGAGAGAGAGAGTGTGTGAGAGTTTTTATATATTTTTTATTTTTAAGTTTAATACAGAATAGCCCCTTGATATAATTTATCTTACAAAATAGTCCTTGGAAGGTGAAATTACAATAGTACCCTCATGTGCCTTGCACATGACTATATTTAACTAAAAAATCTAACTGGCTTTGGCCTAAAGGAAAAAACGTGCAAGATTTTGAAAGATAAAGGACACTGCCTGTCAACTTTTCCGCTAAAGGACAGCGCCTGAAATTTGATGTAAACATAAAGGACAAAACTTGTAATTTACTCTTAAATTAATGAAAAATGAAAGTTTTTTTTTTGGAACGGGAAAACAATTGAAAGGTTTACATGCTATTAATAAGGGTTAAATGGGAATAAACAATTGTCCGCACCAATAAATTCTACTATACACATTTAAATTTGTATTAGGTGTCTTATTATTATTATTATTTTGTAAAATTACAAATAAGGACAAAGAGATTCTTTATATAATAATATAGATATATAATTGTTTTAAAGTTTTATTTGTTTTATTTACAATTTTTATGTTTATTTATTTAAGTAAACAATTTAAGACGACCCAAATACCATCACACAGGGTCCATCTAACTATATTTAAAATTAAAAAAATAAATGAGAGGCGTCCATCTTTGTAGTCTCCACATAACTCACACCAATACATGAATCAAAGAACTAGTAAAGGAATATATGAACTTGTATACTAACCGAATGAAAAACAACTTGAAAGTAACTTCGATAACAGCCTTCAATCGATCAGAACATGCATATATACAACTGTTTATCGAAACCCTATTTATACTTGTGAACCGTTGTGTTTTTGGAAAGAGGCGTCGATTGGAATCGACATGTCATAACCACCAAAACAGTTATATTTCCATACACGCATCGATTCACATGTTGAACCCAAACTAAACAAGAAACAAAAAAACAAATTGTTCGACCCATTCAAAACTATAAACATATACGGAACTTGCTGCTGCGTTTCTTGTATTCTAACACGGATTGCTTTGATTATAACTTCAGAGAGCATGAAGGAAGAAAAGGCACGGAAGCTTGTTTAAATATTTTTTTTCATTTCTTTTGTATTTTTTGTTTCTTTAAAGTCTTATTTCCTACACTATATTATACAACAAACAGAGAGTCTAAAGAAAAATTAACAGAAACTTAAAAACAAACCTAATAAAAAGGAGTCCTATTTTTCCTACACTGTATTTTTGGTTTCTTTAAAGTCTTATTTCCTACACTATATTACACCTCTCTACCCTAAAAGATATTGAACAACGAATTTGAACTACAACAGTCTTTATACATGATGCGTCTCATCTTCCTTACTCAGCCCGACAAACGAGGGAACTCATTTTCATCCATTAGCGGTAAAGAGTTGTTCATGGAGACTCGGCCAAAAGACCCAAACTGTCACACCCCCAAAATCCACCATGCGGAGTACCACCGCTTGGAGGCGTGATGTGACCAGGATCGAGCCACCAATCATATTGAACATCACAATTAAGTAAATAAAACCAACCACAATACGATTGGTGACCAAAAGAAGGTAAACCGACTTCAAGTTAACCAAGTTCAGATTTAAACAGCGGAAGCATAAAACGTAAGTTCAAAACATAAGTCCCATAGTTCATAAGTTTAAAGTCCAAAACGTAGGTTTAATAAGTTCATAAGGATTAAATGTTTAACACGGGACTTAACATCCATATTCCACAACAACCTCCTCCTCGTGCAAGCTCCGTAAGCATCTAGCGACCTGTAAGGCATGTAACAACGAGTCAACAACAAAGTTGAGTGAGTTCACGTTTGGTTGTTTAGTTTTAAGTTGTTTCTAAAAAACGTGGTTTGACTTTCGTTGGCTTATTTGCCGTGGGGGTTACCCCGTAGTTGAAAGTATGTTTAACCAGTTCCTTTTCTTTACCCAAACCATATCCATAATCAGTGAGGGCTTCCCCATGTGAACTACTAGACGGTACGATATCGACTACTAACGAAAGTAAGTTGTGCCCTAAGTCAATGTCTATCAGCATTGACCCTTTGCCTTAGTCCATTAGTACACGCCCGTTCGGACGACACGGTGTGAGGTTTGTTAAACCTAATAGCGCTATTAACTAATGACCCGCTCGCCATTGGCCTCGGCGATTAAGTCGATATAAAATGAGGGACTTATGATAGAGTTTTGTCTAGTAAGTTTTAAGGTTGTTGTCCTACCCAAGGAGGACGAACGTACGTAGTTCTGCCCAAGGAGAATACGCAGGATTTATAGTGGCATCCTACCCAAGGAGGATGGCCGTACATATCCTACCCAAGGAGGATATGTAGATTCCGTTTTAGTTTATTTAACCCATTCCCAACCACCGGGAAAATCCCATGCCTTAGAAAGTGTGTGAACTCACCTCGGTTTGCTCGGTTAGATTCTCAAATATAGCTAACAGTCAAGGTTGGTCAATCACGTCCTAATATGATTACCAGTTAGTCATTTAATGGTTTTCAAATAGAGCACAAAGTTCCTACACGTATCTATCACATAACATGCATTACTTTAACGGTTTATGCCCATATAAACTTCCCATCTATTCCCGTTCATAAATAAACATACGATTTTGCACATAACACTTTTATTGACATATAGCATGTTAGATCATTCACATATAACATTCCCGACATTTAGACACGCAAATTACTACTTATGTCGTTTCAGCTTTTATATTCAAAACTGAGCTGTTTTCGAGGATTTTAATAAAATAGTTAACTTATTCCAAAAATTCCCAAATTTTTACAGAATGTCTTAAACGATCCAAATATTATTGTGTAAAAATGTCGAGATTCAATTCATCACCAATATTTTATAAAAATTCATTTTCCGGACTGAAATCAGATTTATCTTTTTCTTACTGCAGTCCACGGAATAATTAATTTAAAATTCATCGAGAGTACGATTTACGAAATTCCAATGAGAGAATTACAAATACAACGGTGGTCATCTACAGTACAAATTTCATGATCTAACTCTACACAGAATTCAAGTTATGACTGAAAACAGAACGCATATTTTCAGCAGAAAAAATGCAGCTCTAGCTGCTGTTACAAAATGACACTTTAAAAATAGTAAACAGAGTCCAAAAATTATGATTCCAGTGCCATTAGAACCGTATTTCATAATACATAAATCTAGACTTCAGAAATTACTTTTTTCATTAAGTTACAGTCCTGTTACAGCCAACTGAAGTTGGCTGTAATCACTAAACAGCCTACTGTTTCAGCTTTTAACTTTCTAACTTGTGTTCGATTGATTCCATTAACATGTTTAGTGATCACAACAACATCAAATATCAATATTAACCAACAAATCATCAGATAATCAACAAGAATCATAACAACATCATATTAACATCACTTCATCATTAGACTAGTTTATGTTCAAGACTTGTTTAAGGTTCTTTAGAGTTTCTTATCATTTTGATCACTACACATCTTTAACCACCTAAACATGATGTAAGAAGTAAAGATCTAAGTTCTTACCACTAGTTCAAGACTAGGGAAGTTCAAGAGTAGAAAATTGGTGGATAAAAGAATATGAGAGTGGTCCTGCAACTTCCGAGCACACCGAGCTTCGTTGTATGCCTTCTAACACCTTTGTGTGCTTGTAGAATGCTTGAAAGTGATCAAGTAATGGTGGTGGTGGTGGCATTGATTTCAGCCGAGACTAGAGGAAGAGGGAGAGAGTTTTTGGTGTGTTGTTGATGTGATGATAAGAATGAATGATGATCCTATGGTTAAATAGATAATCTTCCAACACCCTTTTAACCTTTAGGTTTAATTTTCCCCAAGTACTTAACAAATATATTAAACAAAGCAAAGAAATCAAAGTGGGGATCCCACTTTCTAAAACCGGTTGGGGGGGGGGGGGTTGGTTTAGTTGGATGGTGATGGATAGTTAAGCTAGTTTAGTTAGAAATCAAGTATATAGTTAGGGGTTTATTTACTAGATATTTATACAGTGTGTTATGATGTTCGGGGATCATAACTGGCTCAGTAAAACGTGAAACAATGTGTTTAACAATATTTTTGTGTTCCGGGTAAAGTCCGGTTGTTCGGTTGGGTGTTGTTCCGTTAAAGTGGTTAATTAATCCGTAAAGTGTCCTATATATATATTTTTGTAACGTTTTTAATTTTCAACACTCAGGAAGGTATACCGGACTATTTAGTAACTTTTCTGTATACTACTAGTATGTTAACAAGTACATGTAAGTATAACACAGTAATCAGAGAGCAGTTAAATGATCCAGCACAGTCATCAAGTACTATAATTAACATTAATAGATTGTACGGTTACATGTAAATTTGAGGGTTGTCACATTCTCCCCCTGTTAAGAGAATTTCGTCCCAAAATTTGGCACCTGGTTACTGAGGAAGCTAGTTAAGTTGCGTTGTTTTCCTGGTTTTCCTGGGGTGTCACATCATCCCCCCGTTGATTTGGAATTTCGTCCCGAAATTCTGCAGTAGATTCAGTCTCAGTATTGGTTGCACTTTTCTTAAACAGCTAGGGGTACTTGAGTTTCATTTGGTCTTCTCGTTCCCAGGTATACTCTGGGCCACGACGGGAATCCCAACGAACTCGGACGAGAGGTATTCTGGTGCGCTTGAGAATCTTAACGTCTCGGTCAGTAATCTCTACTGGTTCTTCGACGAATCGCAGCTGGTCGTCGATAGTGAGCTCCTTTAAGGGAACTATGAGGGTCTCATCTGACAGACCCTTCTTCAGATTTGACACATGGAATACGTTGTGAACTCCGCTGAGTTCTTCAGGTAGATTCAACCTGTAGGCCACCTTGCCAATTTTCTCAATGATTTCAAAGGGTCCAACGTATCGCGGGTTGAGTTTGCCTCATTTTCCAAAACGAACTACGCCTTTCAAGGAGAGACTTTGAGTAGCACTCGATCCCCAACCTGGAACTCGAGTGGTTTCCTTTTCTTATCAGCATAGCTTTTCTGACGGTCACGAGCTGCCGCCATTCGTTGTCGTATCTGAGCAATTCTCTCGGTGGTATCTGCCACAAGTTCTGGGCCAGTGATTTGACTGTTACCAACTTCTGCCCAACAGAGAGGTGATCGGTATTTACGTCCGTACAATGCCTCAAACGGAGCGGCCTGGATGCTGGTGTGGTAGCTGTTGTTATACGAAAACTCCACTAGCGGGAGGTGTTTTTCCCAGCCATTGCCTAAGTCGATTACACACGCCCTAAGCATGTCTTCAAGGGTTTGGATGGTGCGTTCAGATTGCCCATCCGTTTGTGGGTGGTAAGCGGTGCTCATATCTAAACGCGAGCCAAAAGACCTATGCATGGCTTGCCACAGTTCAGAAGTAAAACGCGCGTCACGATCAGATATAATAGAGGTTGGCACTCCGTGCCTTGATACTACTTCCTTTAGGTAGATGTCTGCTAGAGTAGAAAACTTATCCGTTTCCTTGATAGCCAGAAAATGTGCAGACTTGGTCAGTCGATCTACGATCACCCAAATGGTATCGTTTCCGCGTTGAGATCTAGGCAGACCAGTAACGAAATCCATGGAAATTTGCTCCCATTTCCATTTAGGTACCTCTGGTTGTTGAAGTAGGCCTGATGGTTTCTGATATTCAGTCTTGACTCTCGCACAGGTCAAGCACTTACTGACGTAGGTTGCTATGTGGGCTTTCATGCCAGGCCACCAATACGTAGTCTTGAGGTCATGGTACATCTTATCCGAACCAGGATGTACTGAATAACGAGACTTATGTGCTTCATCCATCACAAGCTCGCGTAAGTTTCCATAAAGTGGAACCTAGATGCGTCCGTTAACATAGTAGGCACCGTCTTCTTTTTGTTCTAGCCGTTGTCTCGATCCTCGTAAAGATTCAGCCCTGATGTTTTTTGATTTCAATGCTTCAACCTGAGCATCGCAAATCTGAGCGGGGAGGTTGGATTGGATGGTATGCTGTAACGCACGTACACGCTTAGGTATAGTATCCTTTCGACTGAGGGCGTCGGCCACAACATTGGCCTTGCCCGGATGGTATTTGATAGCGCATTCATAATCATTCAAGAGCTCGACCCATCGGTGTTGACGCATGTTTAATTCCTTTTGCTTGGTGATATGCTCGAGACTCCTGTGATCGGTGTAAATGGTGCACTTGGTACCGTACAGGTAATGTCTCCATATCTTAAGCGCGAAAACAACTGCTCCCAATTCCAAGTCGTGCGTAGTGTAGTTCCTTTCGTGAACCTTAAGTTGGCGCGATGCGTAGGCAATGACCTTATCACGTTGCATTAACACGCAACCAAGTCCTTGGATGGAAGCATCGCAATAAACCACAAAATCATATGTGCCTTCAGGCAATGAGAGGATAGGCGCGCTACAAAGTCTATCTTTTAAGTGTTGAAATGCAGACTCCTGTGCATCACCCCAATGATAGATGACACCCTTCTGAGTCAGTGAAGTGAGAGGTTGCGCAATCTTGGAGAAATCTTTGATAAATCTTCTGTAATATCCCTCCAAACCCAAGAATTGGCGGATTTCTGTTGGTGTACGGGGTGCAGGCCAGTTCTTGATCGAGTCAACCTTGGATGGATCTACATGGATCCCATCCTTGTTTACCACATGGCCTAGAAAGTGGACTTCGCGAAGCCAGAAGTCACATTTAGAAAATTTGGCATACAACTGCTCTGTTCGAAGAAGTTCCAGCATAAGTCGTAGATGCTGCTCGTGTTCCTCTTGACTC
This sequence comes from Helianthus tuberosus, assembly GCA_030545235.1. Taxonomy (NCBI): domain Eukaryota; kingdom Viridiplantae; phylum Streptophyta; class Magnoliopsida; order Asterales; family Asteraceae; genus Helianthus; species Helianthus tuberosus. The sequence continues at coordinate 199,190,071 of CM060395.1, read as the reverse complement.
TCAGAATAGATCAGGATGTCGTCGATGAACACTATGACAAACTTATCCAGGTAAGGCTTACACACTCGGTTCATGAGATCCTTGAAGACCGCTGGTGCATTCGTCAACCCGAAAGGCATGACCAGAAACTCATAATGGCCGTAACGAGTTCTGAATGCTGTTTTGGAGACGTCCTCCTCTCAGACTCTCAGCTGATGGTATCCCGATCTCAAATCAATCTTAGAGTAATAGCTCGACCCTTGCAACTGGTCGAACAAGTCGTCAATGCGTGGAAGAGGATAACGTTTCTTCACGGTCACCTTGTTAAGTTCGCGATAGTCAATACACATTCTGAAAGTACCGTCTTTCTTCTTCACGAATAGTACTGGAGCTCCCCAGGGCGAAGAGCTAGGACGTATAAAATCCTTTTCCAAGAGTTCTTGTAACTGCGTGGACAATTCTTCCAGTTCTCATGGGGCTAGACGGTATGGTGCTTGAGCTACTGGTGCTGCTCCAGGAGCTAGCTCGATTTGAAACTCTGCTTGACGATGAGGCGGAAGACCAGGTAATTCCTCAGGAAAATCGCGCACAATAGGAATGTCTTCAATCCTCTTCTCTTTCATTGATGTGTTAGTAACGAGTGCTAGAATGGCAGTGTGGCCCTTTCACAAACACTTCTGGGCCTTAAGGAAAGAGATAATGCCTACGACAGCACCACTCTTGTCGCCATGAATCATGAGGGGTTCTTCACCAGAATGAGGAATGCGGACGATTTTCTCCTTGCAAACAATCTCCGCTTGATGATGAGATAGCCAATCCATCCCAATAACAACGTCGAAACTACCAAGTACGATAGGAATAAGGTCGATAGAGAAAGTCTGACCAGCTAAGACGAGGTTACAACCTTTAACTATGTGTGTGGCTTCAAGACTTTTACCGTTAGCTAGTTCTACCATGTGTTTGGTGTTCAGGAGTGTTGGAGTGCGCTTAAGCATTTGGCTAACTTTTAAGGATACATAACTAGTATCGGCACCCGAGTCAAACAAAACAGTAACAAAGAAGTCATCCAGAGGAAACTTACCCATCACAATGTTGGGATCGTTCCTTGCATCACCCTGACCAATCACGAAAACACGTCCTCTGGCACCGTTTCCATTATTGTTACCCCCGTTATTGCCTCCATTGTTGTTCCCATTGTGGTTCCCGTTTCCTTGGTTGTTGTTGTTCTGATTCTGGTTCAGTTGGGGGCAGATCCTCTTAAAGTGGCCTTCAGCGCCACACTGAAAGCAACCTTTATTGCCCTGCTGTTGCTGCTGCTGGTTCTGTGGAGCTTGTTGTTGTTGTTGGCGATTCTGATTCGCAGGACGCGGGCTCCTGCAATCTTTAGCTTCATGACCCAGCTTGTGACATCTCTGACAACGGCCTTTGTTGCACTGCCCGCTGTGGTGCAAATTACATCGGTTGCACTTAGGGTGATTTCCCTTGTACCCACCCTGACCTTGATTCCCAGAAGATTGCTGACTGGGGCTCATGTACTCGTCTGTCTTTCACTGCTGGGACTGAGCTGGAGCAGAACCCTTTCCGGAGTTCCCATCCCATTTTCGCTTGTTTTCATTGGGAGCGTCAGTAGTAGCAGCACTAATACGCTTGGGCAGTCTGTTTTGTTCCACTGCTTGATCGGTGAGACGATGGGCCAACTTAATGATTTGCTGAATGGTACCCAGGTTAGCTGAAGTCACGTGACTTTGAATCTCTGGTACAAGACCCTTGAGGTACAGCTCAATACGTTTGATGGGAGGGTCCACCATAGTAGGGCACAAGATGGCCAGCTCGTTTGACCTTTTCGTATACGCCTCAATTTCAGACCCCGTCATCTTCAAATTGAAGAATTCCACCTCTAGCTTGTGGATGTCATCACGACTGCAGTACTCTTCCTTGATCAGTTCCTTGAAACCATTCCAAGGGGTGGCATTAGCAACTGCCAGCCCTAGTAGTTGAACCTGTGCCTTCCACCAGGTTAACGCAGCACCTTCAAGAGTTCCAGTAGCATATTTCACCCTACGATCTTCAGGGCATTCACACATCTCGAAAACAGACTCAAGCTTCTCGAACCAGTGTAGGAGTCCAACGGCCCTTTCAGTGCCACTGAAAGTACTAGGACGACAGTCCATAAAAGTCTTGAACGTGCACACAGGCGGCTGGGCATGCTGGCCTCCTGCTTGAGCGGCTGCAAGTGCCGCAGTAACTTGTTCATTGATCAAAGCCGTCAGCTGGGCTTGTGTGAGGTTGATTCGTCCAGTCATGATCTTGACCATACGGAGAAAACAAGTGAGAAGGGCGTCGTATCAATACACAAGCGTGGAATGACATAAGAGAGTGATCACACAAAGTTTTCAAGCAGTAGATACTATGTTATTTAAGTATACCATAAGCAATGTTCTATGTAACTAACAAGTAGGTAATATAAACATGAATCGTATCACCTATAGTGTCGAGTCTTGCACGTGGAGCGAAGCGTCGTTGTGGATCGTTGAGCACGGTACAGGTTATAGTATGGTTTTATCAAAAAGCTTTTCCGATTTTTAAAACCAAGTTCACTATAACCAATGGCTCTGATACCAATCTGTCACACCCCCAAAATCAACCATGCGGAGTACCACCGCTTGGAGGCGTGACGTGACCAGGATCGAGCCACCAATCATATTGAACATCACAATTAAGTAAATAAAACCAACCACAATACGATTGGTGACCAAAAGAAGGTAAACCGACTTCAAGTTAACTAAGTTCAGATTTAAACAGCGGAAGCATAAAACGTAAGTTCAAAACATAAGTCCCATAGTTCATAAGTTTAAAGTCCAAAATGTAGGTTTAATAAGTTCATAAGGATTAAATGTTTAACACGGGACTTAACATCCATATTCCACAACAACCTCCTCCTCGTGCAAGCTCCGTAAGCATCTAGCGACCTGTAAGGCATGTAACAACGAGTCAACAACAAAGTTGAGTGAGTTCACGTTTGGTTGTTTAGTTTTAAGTTGTTTCTGAAAAACGTGGTTTGACTTTCGTTGGCTTATTTGCCATGGGGGTTACCCCGTAGTTGAAAGTATGTTTAACCAGTTCCTTTTCTTTACCCAAACCATATCCATAATCAGTGGGGGCTTCCCCATGTGAACTACTAGACGGTACGATATCGACTACTAACGAAAGTAAGTTGTGCCCTAAGTCAATGTCTATCAGCATTGACCCTTTGCCTTAGTCCATTAGTACACGCCCGTTCGGACGACACGGTGTGAGGTTTGTTAAACCTAATAGCGCTATTAACTAATGACCCGCTCGCCATCGGCCTCGGCGATTAAGTCGATATAAAATGAGGGACTTATGATAGAGTTTTGTCTAGTAAGTTTTAAGGTTGTTGTCCTACCCAAGGAGGACGAACGTACGTAGTTCTGCCCAAGGAGAATACGCAGGATTTATAGTGGCATCCTACCCAAGGAGGATGGCCGTACATATCCTACCCAAGGAGGATATGTAGATTCCGTTTTAGTTTATTTAACCCATTCCCAACCACCGGGAAAATCCCATGCCTTAGAAAGTGTGTGAACTCACCTCGGTTTGCTCGGTTAGATTCTCAAATATAGCTAACAGTCAAGGTTGGTCAATCACGTCCTAATATGATTACCAGTTAGTCATTTAATGGTTTTCAAATAGAGCACAAAGTTCCTACACGTATCTATCACATAACATGCATTACTTTAACGGTTTATGCCCATATAAACTTCCCATCTATTCCCGTTCATAAATAAACATACGATTTTGCACATAACACTTTTATTGACATATAGCATGTTAGATCATTCACAGATAACATTCCCGACATTTAGACACGCAAATTACTACTTATGTCGTTTCAGCTTTTATATTCAAAACTGAGCTGTTTTCGAGGATTTTAATAAAATAGTTAACTTATTCCAAAAATTCCCAAATTTTTACAGAATGTCTTAAACGATCCAAATATTATTGTGTAAAAATCTCAGGATCCAATTCATCACCAATATTTTATAAAAATTCATTTTCCGGACTGAAATCAGATTTATCTTTTTCTGACTGCAGTCCACGGAATAATTTATTTAAAATTCATCGAGAGTCTGATTTACGAAATTCCAGTGAGAGAATTACAAATACATCGGTGGTCATCTACAGTACAAATTTTATGATCTAACTCTACACAGAATTCAAGTTATGACTGAAAACAGAACGCATATTTTCAGCAGAAAAAATGCAGCTCTAGCTGCTGTTACAAAATGACACTTTAAAAATAGTAAACGGAGTCCAAAAATTATGATTTCAGTGCCATTAGAACCGTATTTCATAATACATAAATCTAGACTTCAGAAATTATTTTTTTCGTTAAGTTACCGTCCTGTTACAGCCAACTGAAGTTGGCTGTAATCACTAAACAACCTACTGTTTCAACTTTTAACTTTCTAACTTGTGTTCGATTGATTCCGTTAAAATGTTTAGTGATCACAACAACATCAAACATCAATATTAACCAACAAATCATCAGATAATCAACAATAATCATAACAACATCATATTAACATCACTTCATCACTAGACTAGTTTATGTTCAAGACTTGTTTAAGGTTCTTTACAGTTTCTTATCATTTTGATCACTACACATCTTTAACCACCTAAACATGATGTAAGAAGCAAAGATCTAAGTTCTTACCACTAGTTCAAGACTAGGGAAGTTCAAGAGTAGAAAAGTGGTGGATAAAAGAATATGAGAGTGGTCCTTCAACTTTCGAGCACACCGAGCTTCGTTGTATGCCTTCTAACACCTTTGTGTGCTTGTAGAATGCTTGAAAGTGATCAAGTAATGGTGGTGGTGGTGGCCTTTATTTCAGCCGAGACTAGAGGAAGAGGGAGAGAGTTTTTGGTGTTTTGTTGATGTGATGATAAGAATGAATGATGATCCTATGGTTAAATAGATAATCTTCCAACACCCTTTTAACCTTTAGGTTTAATGTTCCCCAAGTACTTAACAAATATATTAAACAAAGCAAAGAAATCAAAGTGGGGATCCCACTTTCTAGAACCGGTGGGGGGGGGGGTTGGTTTAGTTGGATGGTGATGGATAGTTAAGCTAGTTTAGTTAGAAATCAAGTATATAGTTAGGGGTTTATTTACTAGATATTTATATACAGTGTGTTATGATGTTCGGGGATCATAACTGGCTCAGTAAAACGTGAAACAATGTGTTTAACAATATTTTTGTGTTCCGGGTAAAGTCCGGTTGTTAGGTTGGGTGTTGTTCCGTTAAATTGCTTAATTAATCCGTAAAGTGTCCTATATATATATTTTTGTAACGTTTTTAATTTTCAACACTCAGGAAGGCATACCGGACTATTTAGTAACTTTTCTGTATAGAATCGTGAATTTATCATTAATAATATTACAAATAAGACATTGAAACACATCTTTGTTTTTGGACAGCTAACGCGAGCCAACCCACAAGAAATAAAAATGTATGGACATAGATAAATTCAACATACCATAGGAGGCTGGCTCAATGAGCCAGTTTGGTGAATCGGTTGATTTGGGCAGGAAGCATTACCGAACCATTAATTGCGTATGATTGACCAGCCAACCGATGATGCTTATGACCAGCTGAGTAAGGAAAACCTAGAGTACATTTGCTGGATAGAAGACTCCTCAGGTTAGCATTAAAACCTCCTACGAGGTCTGCCAAATTTAAATTATCACTGTTAAGATTAGCATTCAGATCATCCATCTGACTGAATGTCATCTTCATTGAAGCAATCAGTTAACAAAGAGTCGAATGTTAACCATAGCCTGAGACCGAATTTAGATCTGTTCATCTTCAATGTGTTACCAAAGAAGTTCTTGATCCTTTCTTTGATTTTCTCCATCGGTAATTCCAAAATATCAGCAAGCGTACCAGAACCAAGAAATTGTCCACCGAATAAGGCATGATGGGTGGGATTCTCAACTACACAAAATGAGAGAGAGAATAAGAAAACAAGTATACGGACATTACTCAAATAATTAACTTCATAGAGGTGTGTGGCATATACATTCGTAATTATATTGGACCATGATAAACATAATTCGTATATTCTTATGTATATATGTAACGGTATAGATGAATGGGTGTGTCGGTTGTTAGTCTTATTTCGAATGGCGGTTATTCCCGCCAATTTCAACCACCCTCATAACCGTTCATCTTCATCATGTATATATGCTGGTTGCCGGGAACATTTCTCGGTACCAAGACAATTAACATTAACTGTCCAATTGTCCATTCATTCACAATTATCACACTTTGTTATCAATTCGTGTAACACCTCGAAAATTCACGTCCTATAATGAGTAGACACGTGTCATATGTTTGAACGTGTGAAAGAATGTTATAAAAGGACTAAAGTTGACAAACATGGAAAGTATGTGAATGTACGAGTTCTGAATGTCAACAGTGAATAAACATACTTCATAATAACCCTACATGATGTTCATATCATAAAACGAATAAATCATGGATCATACGAAGCAAAAAGTGAGAGATTACAAACTACTGGGGTTAAATGTGTCAACATATTTAAGTTATACCTCTGAGTGACCTTTTGACAAACCCGAAGCTTTGTAACTGATAATTATACTCACTAGAATGTGCGATATAAATTTCATAAAGTTTCGTTATCGTATGAGAAAGTTATGATCAAATTCGTGTGCGAGGGGTTAAAGCGTTAACGTTGAAAGTTATGACTTTTCGGGTTAACCGGAAGTGTCCAGGGACTTGGCAAAGTGGGTACAAGTCTTAAAGCCCTTGTAGGTAAATACTAAGGGGTCAAATTGCAATATATAAGCTTAGTTGACCTTTCGTGAAGCCAAGGGACAAGTTGCAAAAACAAGAAAATGGAAAAATCTGATTTTAAGGCCCATGCGGGCCGCGTAAACTCTGGTTAACTTTACGCGGGCCGCGTTAACCGCCCAGATGCAGAATCATCAGACAGCAGCCTGTATACGCGAAAACTCGACCCAAGACGGATGTTTCACTTCATGTGCGACCCCTAAGTGCCTCCTAAACATCTAGGGACATGTGTTGATCAGTTGCTGTCACTAGTAGAACCATGTGTCAACAAATTGTGGTGATTAAGTCACTATAAAAGGCCCTCATGTGCAACAACTTTGATCACACATTCATCTGCAATTGTGGAGAATTTCTGGAGCTTAGGAGCAGATCCAAGACATCCCTACTCGTGCATAGGACCCTTGTAAGTACCCTTGACCTTCCTCGATTAAGTTGAGCTTAGTTATTTAGCTAAAAGTCAACCCGTCGTAATTACGGTTTGACTTCGAGATTAGTCAACAATGGCTCAGTCATATCTCGAATTAAAAGTAGTTATAAGTTGGTAATTATGTGGGTAATAAACCCTCAAAAGGGTTCCCCCTGATTCCCACTCTAACTAGGTCAAATGTCGGGTCAAACTTGTATTTAAAAAGTCAACAGAATGTGTAAATTACAATTTATGCATAATTAACAATGTAGAACACTTATAACCTGTTTGATCATTGATATAACTTGGTAATGAATGTAAGAACATGTCTAAACATGATTCAACCCGACAATTTCCGGTTTAGACCCGGTTCGAAACCGAAAGTCGCATAGTTTGACTTATACTTTGACTTTCAGTTCTGACCCGTTTTGGTATGATTTAGAAATACCTAAGAGCTTCATTTGGACCAGGTTACATGATAGTATAACCCTCTGTGATTATACACCTCGGATCATTAGTTATCCAATTAATACGCATGATTCCGTTAATTGCTCATATGTTGACCATTATGCCCTTTTCACCTTAAAACGTGATTTATGAAAATGTAAAAGTGTAGAAACCTTAAATACTGATATATAAACTTGGATACAAAATTTGACATCAGTTTGAGGTGTAGGTTAAGAGTTATGCTCGTTAGCGTAAAATTAAAGCTTTATGTTAATAAAACGGCGTAATTAGCGTATAGCCTAGTTAAGCCTACTTTTTGATACCAAACTTATTACCACTGATGTAATATATTATTTTGGGATTTTTAAAGATTTTTATTAAATTTTAGGCTGAGCATAACTTATAGTCGTAGGCTTAATCCGGTAATTGTCGGTTTTGCCCTTACGGGCTATAAAATGAGTTTTACATATCTAAACGACTCCAAACCTTTTGCTACTGATCACATATGATAAATAAATTATTTTAAGCCTTCTGGAAATATAAAAATATCAGATTTATGTATCAAACCCGGAAATGGCCTCTAATCGCCTTTTAAGCGTTTTTAACGCATAGTATGTACTAAAACTATTTTAAACATACAAGGGTTGATACCTACTGATATTTGAGGCAAATTATAATATTTTAACAGTAGGCAAAGGTTGTTAAACTCAGACTTCAGTTTTGAGTTTTTCGGCTTATGTGAAATTACCAAAATACCCCTTCGGGGCATAGTTTGCGATTAAATTCATTTCGGGCATAATAAAAGACATCTTACTGATGTCACACCATATATGAAGCATATTAACTTAGGAAACCTGTAAATGGCTCATATGAATACCCGTTACGCTTATTACGCGTTCGGTTCGGTTTATGTAACTAGTTTACATAAACTAGCCTAAACGGGCCAAACCTTATCGGTTTTATCTCAAAATCCAGAGTGTGTATGAAATACCCATATTAAGCAAGTCTCCGAACTTTTCGGGTCTAAATCACATTCTATCCGGTCTTCGCTTGATAGTGCGTACGAACCGTATCATTGAAACTAACCGGTCTAAGCTAAGGCTTAATTAAGGACCCGTTAGAAATCTAATAGGTTATTATAAACCTTCGTTCCAGATTAGGAGCCCAGTAAAAGTACTTGCATTTGCTGTATTTGATTGATACTTTGCTCAGGTAAATACTCTTAACTTATTTTCCCTATACGGGCTTGGGGTACGGTACTATAAAAGTATCGCTTGGTCGGGTATGTAGTCATTTAAATCGGATTGTGATTAATGTATTTACATAACCCGCTTTATTCTGTATTATTTGATGTATGGCCCTTGGGGGTTAAATGACCATGTCCCGGATATCCTTGGCATCATTTTACGAAATGGCCACGACCTAAGCACGGGGTGTAGGCGTACACCTGACAGATGCAATATGTAAAAACTGGTAATCCACTAAAGGAATCAACCTTGTGGGCACTATACCTGTGGCGTGTCAGTTAACTTAAACCGGCTCTTCTAACCGGTGCTAATGGACGGCAAATAAGTAAAACTGTATACAAGATTATTTTAATAATTGTCCCAAGTTATAAAGATATTTTGTGCCGAAGTGCATTCAAATCAATTTACAAACTCTTTTCAAAACGAGTCAGTTGAGTTGTATTTACCAGTGTAAACTGACGTATTTTCCAAGAAGGTTAAGTGCAGGTGCTATACGAAATAGGCTGGCTACTCCAGGCATCATTACTCAAGTCTCGCAAGCTCTAGATGTCAAAGTCTGTTGAACTATTGTTTCTATTTTATTTTCGATTCGTCTGTGGATAAACAATCGACTATTGTGATACTTGATATTACAACATTATATTCGGTTGAATTATATCTTACAATTTGCTTCCGCTGTGCATATTAAATATTGTGTTGTTTGACTATTATGTTGCCAACCACGTCACGATACTCCCCACCGGGCCCACCGGTGACACGTGGAAAGTCGGGATGTGACAGGTTGGTATCAGAGCCAACACTGAGTGAATTAAACGCTAGTCTTTTCGTTTAATCTCAGTTACACAATTGCACATTCTTGAGTCTAGACAAGAACATAGGACTAATCCAAATTCGTTTCATTGTCTTTTAATTACTTCTTTGTTATTTTTCTGATTAGCCTTTGCATGGGCAAGTCATCTTCTTAAGAAGTCCCGTTTAGGGCAACCATATACTTGTTTAAATTTTAAAGGAACGATTATGTTTAAAATATCATTCCTATATTATAAGATCTACCATTATAATAAAATGGCAAAATCTAAAAAGGACAAGACCTAGCTCATGTGTCATTTTAAGGCAGGGCCAAGATGGTAGTTCCACAATTAGATTCGGATCCTTATTAACATTTCAACTTAGAAATTGTTCTGCATTAATTATTAAAAAGAATCTAAAAGGTAAAACCTAGCCTGAATGTCACTGCAGACAAGGCCAAGATGGTAGAACCTATACAAGAGATTCAAATTTTTTTTTAATATCTAAAAGCATATTATCATGCTTGACAAAGTGTGATAGGATAAAATCACATAAGTCATTCTTAAATGGGTTTATTTTAAATTCCCTTATTTATATAATCATCCCTTATGGATGAAGTGCCCACGGGCTATAATTAACGTCCCCTGAGACTAAAGGCAGTGGTAGCTTACGACTCCCTGTCAAGAAAAGGTAATGAACTTTGATTCAAACTTTAATGCCTCGATTCTCTGAAATCATGGCTTATAAATTAAACTTGTCTACGTGACTAGGCCTTTTGTCCAATTATTAACTTATAATTTAGGATTATGAGAAAAATCCTGAACAATTATATATTTATCAAATTAACTAATATATGTTTTAAAAACATGGTTAATAAATCGTTTAAAACGATAAAACTGTATAAGCTTCCGTATAAACCTTGTCCTTGTTTAATTTTATGTAGCAATTAAAGCTACATGGCTAGGTCCGAGGAAGAGAACAGTCATCCGTTGGAAAACCGCGATGATAATGATAGGATTAATATAACCAAAGGAGAACTTCGTTCACTGATTGATACAGCTGTATCTAAAGCTGTAGAGGAACAGTTCAGAGAGTATAGTGGGACTAATAGTCGAGCCTCAACTGTACCCCACTCTAAGTCTGTCCCTAAAACTCATTCAGAGCCTCATAACAAGCCGCCCTCTAAGAATGAAGGGCCAAAGAAGGATGATGATCGACATTCATCAAATGAACACAGTGTTCCATCCAAGAAGATAGCGTTCGATAATGAACCACGTACCAAGTCTTGTACCTATAAGTACTTTGTTTCCTGTAAACCCCGAGATTTCACTGGGGAGAAAGGAGCAGTAGATTGTATGACCTGGTTGGATGAAATGGACACGGTGGTGGACATCAGCGGTTGTGCTGAAAGGGATGTAGTAAAGTATGTATCCCAATCGTTCAAAGGAGAGGCACTGGCATGGTGGAGGTCTCTCATTCAAGCTGCTGGGAAGATCCCGCTTTACAACATGTCATGGGAGCAGTTTGTTACCCTCATTATGGAAAACTACTGCCCTCAACATGAGGTCGAAAGAATTGAATCGGATTTCTTATCATTGGTGATGACAAACTTAGATTGTCAAGCTTACCTCACCAGTTTCAATACCCTGTCCAGACTGGTTCCTTACCTTGTAACACCAGAGCCCAAGCGAATTGCTCGCTTCATTGGGGGTTTAGCCCCAGAAATCAAAGCCAGTGTAAAGGCTTCAAGACCTGCTACATTTAGGTCAGCAGCTGATCTCTCATTGTCCCTTACTTTAGATGCGGTCAGGTTGAGATCGCTAAAGAAATATGAAGAAAGTAAGAGGAAGCGTGAGGATGATAACTCACGAGGGTCAGAGAAGAAGCACAAGGGAAACACTGATTCTAAGAAGTATGGGCCTGGAAGGAACAGTCAGCGAACAGAGGAAAAGCCAAAGTGCACGACTTGCCAGAAACGCCACTTTGGAAAGTGCAGACTTGAGTCCAATTCTAATTCAGGAGCACCTGCATGTGGAATATGCAAGTCTAGAGAGCACAAGTCGATAGAGTGCAAGAAGATAAAAGATGCCACATGCTACAACTGCAATGAGAAAGGGCATATCAAAACCAACTGCCCTAAGTATGACAAGAAGCCTGAAGAGGTCAAGAAGACAAATGCTAGAGTCTTTCGATTGGATGCCAAAGAAGCGATTCTAGATGACAATGTGATTACAGGTACTTTCCTTGTAAATGACGTCTATGCTAGAGTACTTTTTGATTCAGGCGCTGATAAGTCTTTCGTTGATAATAAGTTTTGTGAATTGCTGAAATTACCTGTCAAAACCTTAAATGTGAATTATGAGGTGGAGTTAGCAGATGGCACCATAGAAACCGTCTCAACTGTGTTAGAGGGATGTGTTATGTCCATTAAGAACCACTCTTTTCCTCTATCCCTACTTCCCTTTAAATTGGCCGGTTTTGACATAGTTTTGGGTATGGACTGGTTATCTCATAACCAGGCCCAAATTGTCTGCAACAGAAAGCAAGTGGTGATTAAGACTCCATCTGGTGAATCACTTACCATTCGGGGAGATACCCAATATGGGCTACCTGAGCAAGCGACTATGCTCAAGGCTTCAAAATGTTTAAAGAAGGGTTGTGTCATCTACATGGCACAAGTGATTATTGATGAGCCTAAACCGAAGATTAAAGACATCCCTGTCATTTCTGAGTTCCCTGAAGTTTTTCTGGAAGAACTACCTGGTTTGCCACCAGATAGGCAAGTGGAATTCAGGATTGATATCGTCCCTGGAGCAGCACCAGTTGCTAGAGCACCTTATAGGTTGGCGCCCACAGAAATGAAGGAATTGAGGACGCAACTGGACGAACTGCTAGCCAAAGGTTTCATTAAACCTAGTTCGTCTCCATGGGGAGCGCCAGTCCTATTTGTGAAGAAGAAGGATGGATCGATGCGTCTGTGCATCGACTATCGTGAACTTAATAAGGTCACGATAAAGAATAAGTATCCTCTGCCCAGAATCGACGATTTGTTCGATCAACTGCAAGGGGCAAGTTATTTCTCGAAGATTGATTTGAGGTCAGGCTACCATCAACTGAAGGTCAGAGATGAAGACGTGCACAAAACAACATTTAGGACTCGTTATGGTCATTACGAGTTTCTAGTGATGCCTTTTGGGCTCACTAATGCACCGGCCGCGTTCATGGATCTCATGAATCGCGTTTGCAAGCCGTACTTAGATAAATTCGTCATTGTATTTATCGACGACATTCTTATTTATTCTAAGAACCAAGCTGACCATGAGAAACACCTTAGATGTATTCTCAAACTTCCACATCAGGAGAAGCTCTATGCCAAATTCTCTAAATGTGAATTTTGGCTACGAGAAGTCCAATTTCTTGGACATGTGGTCAGTGAGCATGGTATCCAGGTGGATCCCGCTAAGGTTGAAGCAGTTATGAACTGGCAAGAGCCAAAGACGCCTACAGAGATTCGTAGCTTCCTGGGATTGGCAGGATATTACCGGCGTTTCATTGAAAAATTTTCAAGGATTGCTGCACCCCTAACCTCCCTAACTAAGAAGAAGGTTAAGTTTGTTTGGGGTCCTAAGCAGCAAGAATCCTTTGATATTCTCAAGCAGAAGTTGAGCAATGCTCCTGTGTTGACACTGCCTGATGGAAACGAAAATTTTGTGGTTTATTGTGATGCATCGCACACCGGGATGGGGTGTGTGCTTATGCAGAAAGGCAAAGTTATTGCCTACGCTTCACGACAATTGAAAGTGCATGAAAAGAATTACACCACCCATGACTTGGAGCTGGGTGCCGTTGTATTCGCACTGAAGCTTTGGAGGCACTATCTATATGGTGTCAAGTGTGTGATTTATTCTGATCACAAGAGCCTCCAACATCTGTTTAATCAGAAGGAATTAAATATGAGGCAGCGCCGCTGGATGGAGACTTTAAATGATTATGATTGTGAAATCAGATACCATCCCGGCAAGGCAACTGTAGTTGCCGATGCCTTGAGTCGGAAGGAAAGGGTGAAACCCATCCGAATCAATGCCAAGCGCATGGAGATAAAGAATAATTTGATTGAAAGGTTGTTAGCTGCACAGAAGGAAGCTATGTTGGAAGCTAACTATCCTAATGAAAAGTTAGGAGTGACTGAGGAGCAGTTAACTCTTAGCAAGGACGGAATTCTAAGATTAAATGGACGAATATGGGTTCCAATTTATGGAGGACTTCGCGATATCATTCTCCAAGAAGCCCATAGTTCCAAATACTCCGTTCATCCTGGAGCTGATAAGATGTACCAGGATCTAAGGGCAAATTATTGGTGGATAGGCTTGAAAAAGTCTGTAGCCACCTATGTAGCTGAATGCTTGACATGTGCGCAAGTCAAAGCCGAGCATCAAAAGCCGTCAGGTTTGCTACAACAGCCTGAACTTCCTACGTGGAAGTGGGAAATGGTAACTATGGATTTTATCACCAAGTTACCTAAGACCAGGAAAGGAAATGATACAATATGGGTTATAGTTGATAGACTGACTAAGTCAGCACATTTCTTACCCATCAAGGAGACTTATAGCTCCGACATGTTAGCCCAGTTATACGTGGATAAGATTGTAGCCTTACATGGCATACCTGTGTCTATTATCTCTGACAGAGATACTAGATACACGTCACATTTTTGGAAGAGTTTCCAACAATCTTTAGGCACACGTTTGAATTTCAGTACGGCTTACCATCCTCAGACAGACGGTCAGAGTGAGCGTACTATTCAAACGTTGGAAGACATGCTACGTGCATGTGTGATCGATTTGGGTGGTAGTTGGGATAAACACCTACCACTAATTGAGTTCTCCTACAACAATAGCTACCACACCAGCATAAAGGCTGCGCCTTTTGAGGCCTTATATGGTAGAAAGTGTAGAACGCCAGTTTGTTGGGCGGAAGTTGGAGATGTCTAATTATCAGGACCAGAGATAGTGTTCGAAACGACGGACAAGATTGTCCAGATTCGTGACCGTCTCAAAGCTGCCCGAGATAGGCAGAAGAGTTACGCTGATCCAAAGCGTAAAGCTTTTCACTTCGAAGTAGGTGATAAAGTGTTACTTAAGGTATCACCCTGGAAAGGGGTGATGCGATTTGGTAAGAAAGGCAAGCTAAGCCCGAGATACATAGGACCTTTTGAGGTTATCGAACGTATCGGGTCAGTTTCCTATAAGTTAAACTTACCAGAAGAGCTAAGTGGAATTCACAATGTGTTCCACATCCGCAATCTGAAGAAGTGCTTCGCTGATGAATCACTGGTAATACCACATACAGATGTGCATATAGATGAGAGCTTAAAATTTGTGGAAAGACCTTTGTCGATTGAGGATCGACAGGTAAAGAAGCTTCGAAGGAAGCATGTACCTATCGTAAAGGTCAAATGGGATGCCCGTAGAGGTCCCGAATACACGTGGGAAGTCGAATCCACGATGAAGGAAAAGTACCCTTACTTATTTCAGTAAATCTCGGGTCGAGATTTATTTTAAGGGGGTGAGGATGTAACACCTCGAAAATTCACGTCCTATAATGAGTAGACACGTGTCATATGTTTGAACGTGTGAAAGAATGTTATAAAAGGACTAAAGTTGACAAACATGGAAAGTATGTGAATGTACGAGTTCTGAATGTCAACAGTGAATAAACATACTTCATAATAACCCTACATGATGTTCATATCATCAAACGAATAAATCATGGATCATACGAAACAAAAAGTGAGAGATTACAAACTACTGGGGTTAAATGTGTCAACATGTTTAAGTTATACCTCTGAGTGACCTTTTGACAAACCCGAAGCTTTGTAACTGATAATTATGCTCACTAGAATGCGCGATATAAATTTCATAAAGTTTCGTTATCGTATGAGAAAGTTATGATCAAATTCGTGTGCGAGGGGTTAAAGCGTTAACGTTGAAAGTTATGACTTTTCGGGTTAACCGGAAGTGTCCAGGGACTTGGCAAAGTGGGTACAAGTCTTAAAGCCCTTGTAGGTAAATACTAAGGGGTCAAATTGCAATATATAAGCTTAGTTGACCTTTCGTGAAGCCAAGGGACAAGTTGCAAAAACAAGAAAATGGAAAAATCTGATTTTAAGGCCCATGCGGGCCGCGTAAAGTCTGGTTAAACTTTACGCGGGCCGCGTTAACCGCCCAGATGCAGAATCATCAGACAGCAGCCTGTATACGCGAAAACTCAACCCAAAACGGATGTTTCACTTCATGTGCGACCCCTAAGTGCCTCCTAAACATCTAGGGACATGTGTTGATCAGTTGTGGTCACTAGTAGAACCATGTGTCAACAAATTGTGGTGATTAAATCACTATAAAAGACCCTCATGTGCAACAACTTTGATCACACCTTCATCTGCAATTGTGGAGCATTTCTGGAGCTTAGGAGCAGATCCAAGACATCCCTACTCGTGCATAGGACCCTTGTAAGTACCCTTGACCTTCCTCTATTAAGTTTAGCTTAGTTATTTAGCTAAAAGTCAACCTGTCGTAATTACGGTTTGACTTCGAGATTAGTCAACAATGGCTCAGTCATATCTCGAATTAAAAGTAGTTATAAGTTGGTAATTATGTGGGTAATAAACCCTCAAAAGGGTTCCCCCTGATTCCCACTCTAACTAGGTCAAATGTCGGGTCAAACTTGTATTTAAAAAGTCAACAGAATGTGTAAATTACAATTTATGCATAATTAACAATGTAGAACACTTATAACCTGTTTGATCATTGATATAACTTGGTAATGAATGTAAGAACATGTCTAAACATGATTCAACCCGACAATTTCCTGTTTAGACCCGGTTCGGAACCGAAAGTCGCATAGTTTGACTTATATTTTGACTTTCAGTTCTGACCCGTTTTGGTATGATTTAGAAATACCTAAGAGCTTCATTTGGACCAGGTTACATGCTAGTATAACCCTCTGTGATTATACACCTTGGATCATTAGTTATCCAATTAATACGCATGATTCCGTTAATTGCTCATATGTTGACCATTATGCCCTTTTCACCTTAAAACGTGATTTATGAAAATGTAAAAGTGTAGAAACCTTAAATACTGATATATAAACTTGGATACAAAATTTGACATCAGTTTGAGGTGTAGGTTAAGAGTTATGCTCGTTAGCGTAAAATTAAAGCTTTATGTTAATAAAACGGCGTAATTAGCGTATAGCCTAGTTAAGCCTACTTTTTGATACCAAACTTATTACCACTGATGTAATATATTATTTTGGGATTTTTAAAGATTTTTATTAAATTTTAGGCTGAGCATAACTTATAGTCGTAGGCTTAATCCGGTAATTGTCGGTTTTGCCCTTACGGGCTATAAAATGAGTTTTACATATCTAAACGACTCCAAACCTTTTGCTACTGATCACATATGATAAATAAATTATTTTAAGCCTTCTGGAAATATAAAAATATCAGATTTATGTATCAAACCCGGAAATGGCCTCTAATCGCCTTTTAAGCGTTTTTAACGCATAGTATGTACTAAAACTATTTTAAACATACAAGGGTTGATACCTACTGATATTTGAGGCAAATTATAATATTTTAACAGTAGGCAAAGGTTGTTAAACTCAGACTTCAGTTTTGAGTTTTTCGGCTTATGTGAAATTACCAAAATACCCCTTCGGGGCATAGTTTGCGATTAAATTCATTTCGGGCATAATAAAAGACATCTTACTGATGTCACACCATATATGAAGCATATTAACTTAGGAAACCTGTAAATGGCTCATATGAATACCCGTTACGCTTATTACGCGTTCGGTTCGGTTTATGTAACTAGTTTACATAAACTAGCCTAAACGGGCCAAACCTTATCGGTTTTATCTCAAAATCCAGAGTGTGTATGAAATACCCATATTAAGCAAGTCTCCGAACTTTTCGGGTCTAAATCACATTCTATCCGGTCTTCGCTTGATAGTGCGTACGAACCGTATCATTGAAACTAACCGGTCTAAGCTAAGGCTTAATTAAGGACCCGTTAGAAATCTAATAGGTTATTATAAACCTTCGTTCCAGATTAGGAGCCCAGTAAAAGTACTTGCATTTGCTGTATTTGATTGATACTTTGCTCAGGTAAATACTCTTAACTTATTTTCCCTATACGGGCTTGGGGTACGGTACTATAAAAGTATCGCTTGGTCGGGTATGTAGTCATTTAAATCGGATTGTGATTAATGTATTTACATAACCCGCTTTATTCTGTATTATTTGATGTATGGCCCTTGGGGGTTAAATGACCATGTCCCGGATATCCTTGGCATCATTTTACGAAATGGCCACGACCTAAGCACGGGGTGTAGGCGTACACCTGACAGATGCAATATGTAAAAACTGGTAATCCACTAAAGGAATCAACCTTGTGGGCACTATACCTGTGGCGTGTCAGTTAACTTAAACCGGCTCTTCTAACCGGTGCTAATGGACGGCAAATAAGTAAAACTGTATACAAGATTATTTTAATAATTGTCCCAAGTTATAAAGATATTTTGTGCCGAAGTGCATTCAAATCAATTTACAAACTCTTTTCAAAACGAGTCAGTTGAGTTGTATTTACCAGTGTAAACTGACGTATTTTCCAAGAAGGTTAAGTGCAGGTGCTATACGAAATAGGCTGGCTACTCCAGGCATCATTACTCAAGTCTCGCAAGCTCTAGATGTCAAAGTCTGTTGAACTATTGTTTCTATTTTATTTTCGATTCGTCTGTGGATAAACAATCGACTATTGTGATACTTGATATTACAACATTATATTCGGTTGAATTATATCTTACAATTTGCTTCCGCTGTGCATATTAAATATTGTGTTGTTTGACTATTATGTTGCCAACCACGTCACGATACTCCCCACCGGGCCCACCGGTGACACGTGGAAAGTCGGGGTGTGACAATTCGCTTTATCATGGAATCAAAACCCTTTGATATGTCCGCTGCAAATCCCTTAGAGGGTCATCAAAGTGGTATCAGAGCGCCAGGCAATTATGATCTCAGGGAAAGTTCTACAACATTACCATGCCAACATTGCTCAGACGAAAGACGGGAACGAAGGTGGCTGATAAGGCGATGTTACTACTGTAACAATCCAGGACACCAAATTTCAAACTGCAAGACGAAAGAAGATGATGAAGATTCTCAACTAATACGTCTTGCAATAAACAAGGGGACACAACAACAACATGATGAAGATGAAGATCAGAAAAGTGGTCAGAAAATGGAATATCTAGTGGTCGGAACCGATGGAGGTTTTTGGTCGGAAATGTGGTATGTAAGCAAAACTCTGAAACACCATTTTTATGGAAATCTAGATAGGTTTAAGCGTATTAAATGCATGACCGATGTTGAAACGAAAACTGGTGAAAATCAGTTTTATTTCATTAGGGGGATAGGAGTTGTAGATGTTGTTTCTGGGACGGAGAAAATCCGTATACAAAGCGTGTTTTATACATAAGACATAGACATAAACGTTTTAAGTTTCGATCAATTAATAACACAAGGGTTTACGGTGAAATTCACCGGAGACAAGTGCAAAGTGTTTCCAACTTTTAGTGTTCCCCTAAACAATATCAGAAGTGTAATATCTGGAATGACAAAAGAAGAAGAGATTGGTGTAATGGAAAAACAAACAATGATGAACAAAGAGCCTGAATTTATGAAGTTCAAAACAAAATTCTTGAATGATTACTTCGAAAAGCTGGATGTATCATCCGACGAAACGGACTGGAATGTGATGATACTTCAAACAATGAAATTCAAGGAATTTTTAGATTGTAAAGCTTTACTCGACATGATGGACGATGATGAATATGTCGGAAAGTATAAGTTTATACTGCAAATAAAGTTTGAGGAGATGGTGGATTGGTTTATAACCGAGAAACTAGGAGTGACGACGAGGCCAATTCCGGCCTATGCCTCAAACAATCGCAAAGTGTGCTTGTTAGATCTGTATTTGGTAATAGAACGAGAAGGAGGACATCGACAAGTGACAGAAAATAACCTCTGGCCAATGATAGCCAAAGAAATAGGTTTCGAGTATAGTGATGGTGAATTAATGCGTTTTATGTACGCAATGTACTTGGATGTCCTTGTCTATTACTACAAATTTAAAACCATTCAATCAAACGTTTATGATAAAGAAGTGACAGACGAAAAGGAAGTGCTGGGTAGTAAGATGGATCCAAGAAGCAGCCGGAGTGAAGGAGATCATGCTGAACAAGATGCATGTCAGGCTGAAAGGAATGAAGTCAGTCAAGAGGTTGCTGAAAATTCGTCGGATCATTATGCACTCTTCGCCGGAGATAGCTGGAAGGAAATCAAGAGACTCAACTCAAGGAGAAGATTCGATTTTAACAGGGCAAAGGCCGCTGTTGATGATGCCAATGAAAGTGTTCTCAAGTACTCTCTTAAGCATAATTATGTTTAGGGGAGAGTATTGGACCATGATAAACATAATTCGTATATTCTTATGTATTAAACTTAGGTATATTATTATTAATTATGTATGTATGTAACAGTATAGATGAATGGGTGTGTCGGTTGTTAGTCTTATTTCGAATGGCGGTTATTCCCACCAATTTCAACCACCCTCACAACCGTTCATCTTCATCATGTATATATGCTGGTTGCCGGGAACATTTCTCGGTACCAAGACAATTAACATTAACTGTCCAATTGTCCATTCATTCACAATTATCACACTTTGTTATCAATTCGCTTTATCATGGAATCAAAACCCTTTGATATGTCCGCTGCAAATCCCTTCGAGGGTCATCAAATTAATTATGCTATGACAAATAGTTTTGGATTGATTTTGTTGTTTAAGATGTGATAAGTAGACAGTGAGTTTTTTGAATGCTTGAAAACAAAATAATTAGGTAATCACTTTTAAAACGCAATGCCAAACACAACAAGTGTAATGATTTCTTTCTTACCAACTATGTCAGGCAGTAAAGATAAGTTAACTGGACCATCAATACTAATGCCGAATTTACCCAGTTAAATTTGTTGTAATACTCCAAGAACACGTAAAGAACCTAGAATTTGGAAAAAAAAAAGAAGCCTAAAATTGTGAGCTTATATAAAGCTAGATAAACCGACTTCTTTTCACAAGGTTTGAAAAGATTACCATCAATGGGCTGGCAAGGGATGCATTATACATACCGAATATGTATAGAACTAAAGTTTCTAAGGCATATCTATATAGGAGGCCATACATCGCACCCATAATATGGCTTTCATAGTAACACCATGATTTTATCAAGATGATACTGCATTTGAAAAGATGGTTTTTACCGATAAGGCAATCCACCTGCCTTAGTAAAAATAAAAACGATCAAAATGGTAACACAAAGATGCAAGCTTTTCAGGAATTTGGAAATAAGCTGATCATACCTGCTCAAGAAAACAAAGTACACAAAGCCCACTCAGCTGGTTGAAGGATATATCAATTGTAATGTCGTTAACGACACATTTAACCAGTTTCACCTGTCATTGGAAACGTTATAGCAATAAATTATGATAATGATCAAGATTCGTAACATGTAGAACTTAAGCATATCAGTGTTAAATGGGGGTTAATATGACAAAGGAACAAGACCCCCTTTTATATGTAACATAACACTATATAATGCAAAGAAAGTCGAGTTACTTAAGGAGAGTTTGGATTTTGTTTATAAATTATATAATGCAAAGGAACAAGACCACCTTTTATATGTAACATAACACTATATAATGCAAAGAAATTCGAGTTAGCGAAGAGTAATTTACATTTTTTGTCCTTTATGTGTTTACCAATTTTTAGTGGTTGTTCTTTGCCATAAAAAATGTTAGAAATTGTCCTCTATGTTAGAAATCTTCGGATTTATAAAATACCACATTACAAAATGCTACTTGAATTATGTATGATAATAACAAAAGATTGTACCCGGAATAGAGCAAAAGAGGTCTGATTTTGCATATGAAAACAACGAACTTTATCAAGATCCACCAGATCAAAATATATATGTTTCCCAATCTGTTTATGAAGATCCCCATCACAAGCAACCTGTTTACGAAGACAATTTAGTCTTTTCACCCTATGTATATAATGTTGATACAGTTTTGTGTGGATGTGGCTCGGTTTGGTTCGGCTCAAGACCGACGTTGTGACATTCCTCTGTCGTGCGCCCCAGAAAACGACACACGAAGCACGAAGAGCCGCAAGGGATCCGTTGGAAGGATGATGATGTCATGATGACACTTCATGATGTCACAAAGACATATGTTCTCACAAAAGACAAAGCCACGATTGTTAGTGCAAGTGCATGAAATACAATGATACTCACTAAGTACATGCATGTTACTAAAGTCTAAAGAATTGTCATTGTTGCTGTTTTTAGATCACGAAGTATGGTAGTGATACAAAAGTATAAAGTCAGTGACGAAGAACCATGCAAATAAAGAATTACAAAGAACATTATTCGTCAATGTTTATTCGCTGAAATGGCATCCACGAAGAACCCCACATACTTCGTGGGTTTAGGTCTTTCGTGGGCTTATCTTATGGGCCCAGATACATGCTTCGTAGGTTGCAGCTTCTTTGGCTATAAAAGGACGCTTGTAACACAAAAGATAAGATAAGAGAACACACCCAGTATAGTTTGAGAGCCTTTCTTGTATTATTCTTGTAACAAAACTCTACTGGTTGAATACACTTGTGCTTTAAACTTTGAATCTTTCTTGTATTTGTGTGTTCTTGGCTTGGTTTGCATACACACTTGGATTCCGCACTCGTGTGTGTGTTACACAACAAGGGAGTAGGTTTAATCTTGATCCTCCAAGTGGACCTACACGGCTCTTTTCCATGTTAAAACCAAGTTTTGCGTTGTGTTTTCGAGTAAATTTCTGAAAGTTTCTTGAACATTAAACAAGGTTTTTCAAGTTTTTGAAACAAAATGGGTTAAAAGTTTAAGAAAACTTGTGGTTTTGCGAAAAATTTTCCCAAAAACCGTGTGTAAACACATGGAGACATGTTAAAATTCGGTTTTTCTTAAAATTTTTGCAAAAATCTTGTTTCGCCAATTTTTCCGGTGAGGTGTTTGGCCGGAAAAGTGACCGGAATAGTCTTGGTGAGATTAGATTGCTAAAAGATTTACTGAAAAAGTAGATTCTCAATTGTTTGTTGTTTAACTACACTTGGCAATCCATCTACCAACTTTCAAAACTTCAGAAAAAGGTGCCTGCTATAAAAAGAAACATTTAACCTACCAAATAACGAAAGACCAGGGGAGAAGAATTGTTCATACGAAGAAGCAGTTCTTCGTGGGGTTGTTTGTTTGAACGAAGAATCATTCTTCGTCGACATAAGGACTCACGAAAGGCTATTGTGGATTGGGCTTGTATTAATATAGTGAAGTGGGATTTAATATTGGGCCTGTTTCTCATTATTCATGAAATAATTCATCTTTCAAGGTTTGGATTTTATTATTGGGCTTCAAATTCTCTAAACACCTACCACGAAGAACCAAAAATTTCCAAATTTTACAAAGTTGAACTCATCCTTTGTGGCCTGTTGTTCGTCTGTTTCATTCTTATTTTCACGAAAGACTCAAGTGGGCTTACAACAATTTTTTTGTGGAGTCCATGAGGCCCAACAGTCCTTTGTTCATTGTGGTTTGCTTAAAATTACATTTGGGCCTAATCTTCTAATCATTCTTCGTGAACAAGGGACAGTCCAATTGTTACCCCTTGGCCGAAATATTTTTTTTTTTTTTGGGCTGGTGATTGTTTTCCTTGGGCCTGCCAATTTTTTTTTATTTTCTTCTTGGGCCTGATCATACTTCGTGGATCATATAAAGCTTCTCAAAACAATTTTTTGTTAGGCCTTTTTCTACGAAAGATTTGAATTTGGTTTGGACCGTGTAAGTGTTTCGTCGTAAACCTTGGGCCTGTTATTCACAAGTATTTCGTGGACTTTGTACTTTCATAGTTGGTTCAAAGTTGTTTGTTAAGTTGATTGTTTTCAACCCATCGTGAGTACAAATCCTTGGGATTGGAGTGATAGCATGAGTACAAGTCAAGATCCTTCACAATGGATCAAAGGGTTAGTGCCTAAACAATCGATTACGGCTAGTCAATGGGCATGTGTTGCTAATCAAAATCTGAGTATTCAAAACCTTCTCATAAGCGAGAGTGAAACCGGAAGCAACAATCGTCCACCAAAGTTAAATCATATGAACGACTATCCATCATGGAAAAGTCGCTTTCATACGTATATTCTAGGTCAAAATACCGAGTTGTGGACATGTTTTACTACACCATACAATGAAGCTCTCGAAGAAGCAGGTTCCAATCCACTTTCTTTGGCAGGAATGGACGAAAGTGTTAAGAAAGCTTATGATCTTGAGAAGAAAGCTTTTGCTATCCTTACTCAAGCACTTCATAAGGATATCTATCATCAATTTGTGTATTGCACCACTACAAAGAATTTGTGGGATGTCTTAGAAGCTAGAGGAGAAGGAAATGTTGCAACAAGAAAGATCCATCATGATCTTTTAAAGAAGGAGTTTGAAGGTTTTCTGTTCATGGAAAATGAAACACTGAACGACATGGCTACTCGGTACTATCATTTGCTGAGTGAGATGCACTCATACAGGGTTAGTGCGACACAACAAGAGATGATCATGCGTTTTGCTGATGCTTTACCACCCAAGTGGAGTCAGTTCATTGAGTTGCTAAAGCATACTGGTGTTTTAGATACGCTCAACATTTATGAATTCGTTCAAAAGCTTGAGAACAAGGATGTAGAAGAAATACGAAAAAGCAAAACGAATTCCAGTTCCACAAAATCCTGAGATGTACTTTGGAGGCATTAACACCGGTGTTAGTACCAATCAGCAACCAAAGCTTCAAACCGCGTTTATGTCAAATACAAACCCTTATGGACAACCATTTGATCCAAAAGCCTTTCTGCCAACACCCAAGCCAGCTCAATCGTTTGGTCCTCTTACTGACAAAAAAAAAAAAACATCCCCACACTTATCATTGATTGTCCTCAAGCAACTATCACGAACATTACTCACCTTATGTCACACCCCCAAAATCCACCCTGCGGAGTATCACCGCTTGGAGGCGTGACGTAACCAGGATCGAGCCACCAATCATATTGAACATCGTAATTAAGTAAATAAGACCAACCACAATACGATTGGTGACCAAAGCTAGTTAACCATGTTTAGTTTAAACAGCGGAAGCATAAAAGTAAATCCAAAAGCATAAGTCCATAGTTTATAAGTTAAAATTCAAAACGCAAGCCTAATAAGTTCATAAGGATTTAAATAATAAGCACGGAACATAACAATCCGTACACCACAATGACTCCTTCCTCGTGCAAGCTCCATCTAGCGACCTGTAAGGCATGTAACATCGAGTCAACAACAAAGTTGAGTGAGTTCACGTTTGGTTGTTTAGTTTTAAGTTGTTTCTGAAAAACGTGGTTTGACTTTCGTTGGCTTAATTGCCGTGGGGGTTACCCCGTAGTTGAAAGTATGTTTAACCAGTTCCTTTTTCCATTACCCAAACCATAACCATAATCAGTGGGGGCTTTCCCCGTGTGAACTACTAGACGGTATGATATCGACTACTACGCAAATAAGTTGTGCCCTATATCAGCGTCTATCATCACTGATAATCTGCCATAGTCCATTAGTACACGCCCGTCCGACCGGCACGGTGTGAGGTTTGTTAAACCTAATAGCGCTATTAACTAATGACCCGCTCGCCATTGGCCTCGGCGATTAAGTCGATATAATGAAGAGGGACTTATTGATAGAGTTTTGTCTAGCTAGTTTTTAAGGTTGTTGTCCAGCCCGAAGGAGGACGAACGTACGTATTCTGCACCAGGAGAATTCGTAGGATTAACAATGGCATCCTATTTATGTAGGATGGCCGTACATATCTTCCCAAAGGGATATGTAGATTTAGTTTTAAATTCTTTAACCCATTCCCAAACCACCGGGAATCCCATGCCTTGTAGAAAGTGTGAACTCACCTCGGTTTGCTCGTTTAGATTCTCAAATACAGCTAACAGTCAAGGTCGGTCAATCACGTCCTAGTATGATTTACCAGTTAGTCATTTAGTGATTTTCCAATAGAGCACAAAGTTTCTACATGTATCTATCACATAGCATGCATTACTTTAACTGTTTATGCCCATCTAAGTTTCCCATCCATTCCCCACTCATAATCAAACATACGATAATGCACATAACACATATAACATGTTAGATCATTCACAGATAGCATACTCGACATTTAGACACGCAAATTACAGCTTATGTCATTTCAACATAAATATTCAAAACCGGACTGTTTTCGGACATTTTAATAAAATAGTTAACTTATTCCAAAAATTCCCAAATTTTTACAGAATGTCTTAAACGTTCCAAATTTTTATTGTGTAAAAATATCGGGGTCCGGTTCATTACCAATATTTTATAAAAATTCATTTTCCGGACTGAACTCAGATTCATATATTTCTGACCATAGTCCACGGAATAATTTATTTAAAATTCATCGAGCGTCCGATTTACGAAATTCCAGTGGGGTAATTACAAATACATCGGTGGCCATCTACAGTACAAGTTTCATGATCCAACTCTACACAGAACCCAAGTTATGACAGAAAACAAAACACATATTTTCAGCAGAAAAATGCAGCCCTAGCTGCTGTTACGAAATGACGCTTTAAAAATAGTAAACGAAGTCCAAAAATTACGATTCCGGTGCCATTAGAACCGTATTTCATAATAACACGTTTTAGACTCAGAATATCAGTTTTTCGTAGAGTTTATGACCTGTTTACAGCCAACTGAAGTTGGCTGTAAAACTTGGACAGATTCTGTTTTCATTCTTTAATCTTCTAAGACGCGTTCGATTGATTCCGTTAGCATGATTAGTGATCGTAACAACATCAAACATCAATATTAACCAGCAACACATCAGATAATGAACCAAGAATCATAACAAAACAAGATCCAAGAGTTTTACACTAATATTTGCTCATTAACCACCATGTTCATCATTTTTAGTAGACTTTAAACTTTGATCTTATATGTTTATGATTTTTATCCGACAAATATCTTATTAACCACTTTAGACAAGATCAATAGGGTGTTTAGAGTCACTTACTACTAGCTCGTGGCTAGGGAAGAAACTAGACGAAAAATGGGTGGTTAATAGCGTTGTGGTGAGGTCCTTGGCAATCCGTAAGCACCGAGCTTCCTTATACGTGATCCTTCACCTTTGAGTATACTTGGAAATGCAAGATCAAACTTGAAAATGGATGTGGGGGTGGGCTTGGTGGTCGGCCGAGAATCAAGAGAAGGAGAGGAGAGTGTTCAAGTTTTGTGATGGTTGTGAAGTGAATGTTATGAACTAGTGGTAATATTTATAATCCCA
Source organism: Helianthus tuberosus (assembly GCA_030545235.1). Lineage (NCBI taxonomy): Eukaryota > Viridiplantae > Streptophyta > Magnoliopsida > Asterales > Asteraceae > Helianthus > Helianthus tuberosus. The sequence continues at coordinate 199,162,778 of CM060395.1, read as the reverse complement.
TCATCTCTAATTATCCTCTAGTTAATGTGTCTTCAAGATATGGAGCATATAAGATTAAATTAATCAAAGTTTAGTGGGGTGTCCCCACATGGGAAACCAACTCGTTGGGGGGGGGGGGGTATCATGGTTGAATTCCAACTAGTTAGTTAGTAGCTAGTTAAGATTAATTAGAAGGTTAAACTAATTTGAAGTGTGTTATGCATTATAGCGGGTGTTAGGGTATTCGGGGACCCTAACTGGCTTATAAAAAGAAAAACAGTGTCATTGACAATATTTTTATGTTCCGGGTAAAGTCCGATTGTTCGGTTTGATACTGTTCCGTTAAAGTGTTTAATTAATCCGTAAAGTGTCTTTTATGTATATTTTTGTAACACTTTTAATTTTTAACACTTAGGAAATTATAACGGACTATTTAGTGACTTTTCGGCATACTACTAGTATGTTAACAAGCACAAACACAGATATCAGAAAGCAGTTAAGTAATTCCACAGTCATCAAACACTTTAATTAACATTAATAAACTGTACGGAATACATGTAATTTGAGGGTTGTCACATTCTCCCCCTGTTAAGAGAATTTCGTCCCGAAATTTAGCGCGTGGTTACTGAGGAAGCTAGTTATGTTGCGTTGTTTTCCTGGTTTTCCTGGGGTGTCACATCATCCCCCCGTTGATTTGGAATTTCGTCCCGAAATTCTGCAGTAGCTTCAGCCTCAGTAGTGGTTGCGTTTTTCTTAAACAGTTGGGGATACTTGAGTTTCATTTGGTCTTCTCGTTCCCAGGTATACTCTGGGCCACGACGAGCATTCCAACGAACTCGGACCAGAGGTATCCTGGTACGCTTGAGGATCTTAACATCTCGATCCGTAATCTCTACTGGTTCTTCGACGAATCGCAGCTGGTTGTCGATTGTGAGTTCCTTGAGAGGGACTATGAGGGTCTCATCTGACAGACACTTCTTCAGATTCGACACATGGAAAACATTGTGCACTCCGCTGAGTTCTTCAGGTAGATTCAACCTGTAGGCGACTTTGCCAATTTTCTCGGTGACTTCGAATGGTCCGACATAGCGCGGATTGAGCTTGCCTCGTTTGCCAAAGCGGACTACACCTTTCCAAGGTGAGACTTTGAGTAGCACTCGATCCCCAACCTGGAATTCGAGTGGTTTTCTTCCCTTATCAGCATAGCTTTTCTGACGGTCACGAGCTGCCGCCATTCGCTGTCGTATTTGAGTAATTCTCTCGGTGGTATCTACCACAAGTTCTGGGCCAGTGATTTGGCTGTCACCAACTTCTGCCCAACAGAGAGGTGATCGGCATTTGCGTCCGTACAATGCCTCGAACGGAGCGGCTTGGATGCTGGTGTGGTAATTGTTGTTATATGAGAACTCCACTAACGGGAGATGCTTTTCCCAGCCATTGCCGAAGTCGATTACGCATGCCCTAAGCATGTCTTCGAGGGTTTGGATGGTGCGCTCAGATTGCCCATCCCTCTGTGGGTGATAAGCGGTGCTCATATCTAAACGTGAGCCAAAGGACTTGTGCATTGCTTGCCACAGTTCAGAAGTAAAACGCGCGTCACGATCAGAAATGATGGAGGTTGGCACTCCGTGCCTTGATACCACTTCCTTTAGGTAAATGTCTGCAAGAGTAGAAAACTTATCCGTTTCTTTGATAGCCAGAAAATGTGCAGACTTGGTCAGTCGATCCACGATCACCCAAATGGTATCATTTCCGCGTTTAGATCTAGGCAGGCCAGTAACAAAATCCATGGAAATTTGCTCCCATTTCCATTTAGGTATCTCTGGTTGTTGAAGTAGGCCTGATGGTTTCTGATATTCAGTCTTAACTCTCGCACAAGTCAAGCACTTACTGACGTAGGTTGCTATGTGGGCTTTCATGCCAGGCCACCAATACGTAGTCTTGAGGTCGTGGTACATTTTATCCGAACCAGGATGTACCGAATAACGAGATTTGTGCGCTTCGTCCATCACAAGCTCGCGTAGGTCTCCATACAGTGGAACCCAGATGCGCCCGTTTACATAGTAGGCGCCGTTTTCCTTTTGTTCTAGCCGTTGTCTCGATCCTCGTAGGGACTCAGCCCTGATGTTCTCTGCTTTCAATGCTTCGACCTGAGCATCGCGAATCTGAGCGGGGAGGTTGGATTGGATGGTAAGCTGTAAAGCACGTACACGCTTAGGTATAGTATCTTTTCGGCTGAGGGGGTCGGCCACAACATTGGCCTTGCCCGGATGGTATTTGATAGCGCATTCGTAATCGTTCAAGAGCTCAACCCATCGGCGTTGACGCATGTTTAACTCCTTTTGTTTGAAGATATGCTCGAGACTCCTGTGATCGGTGTAAATGGTGCACTTGGTACCGTACAGGTAATGTCTCCATATCTTAAGTGCGAAAACAACTGCTCCCAGCTCCAAGTCATGCGTAGTGTAGTTCCTTTCGTGAACTTTAAGTTGGCGCGATGCGTAGGAAATGACCTTGTCTCGTTGCATCAATACGCAACCAAGTCCTTGGATGGAAGCGTCGCAGTAAACCACAAAATCATCTGTGCCTTTAGGCAATGAGAGGATAGGCGCGCTACAAAGTCTATCCTTCAAGTCCCGTGCATCACCCCAACGATAGGTGACACCTTTCTGAGTCAGTGAAGTGAGAGGTTGCGCAATCTTTGGGAAATCCTTGATAAACCTTCTGTAGTATCCTGCCAAACCCAAAAATTGGCGGATTTCTGTTGGTGTGCGGGCTGCAGGCCAGTTCTTGATTGAGTCAACCTTGGATGGATCAACATGAATTCCATCCTTGTTTACCACATGGCCTAGAAAGTGGACTTCGCGAAGCCAGAAGTCACATTTCGAAAACTTGGCATACAACTGCTCTTTTAGAAGAAGTTCCAACATAAGTCGTAGATGTTGCTCGTGTCCCTCCTGACTCTTAGAATAGATCAGGATATCGTCGATGAACACAATAACGAACTTATCCAGGTAAGGTTTGCATACTCGGTTCATGAGATCCATGAAGACCGCTGGTGCATTCGTCAGCCCGAATGGCATAACCAGAAACTCGTAATGGCCGTAACGAGTTCTGAATGCTGTTTTGGAGACGTCCTCATCTCGGACCCTCAGCTGATGGTATCCCGATCTCAAATCAATCTTGGAGTAATAGCTTGACCCTTGCAACTGGTCGAACAAGTCGTCAATACGTGGGAGAGGATAACGATTCTTCACGGTCACCTTGTTAAGTTCGCGGTAGTCGATACACATTCTGAAGGTACCATCTTTCTTCTTCATAAACAAGACTGGAGCTCCCCAGGGCGAAGAGCTAGGACGTATAAAACCCTTTTCCAAGAGTTCTTGTAATTGCGTGGACAGTTCCTCAAGTTCTGATGGAGCTAGACGATAAGGTGCTCGAGCTATGGGCGCTGCTCCAAGAGCTAGCTCGATTTGAAATTCAACTTGACGATGAGGCGGAAGACCAGGCAATTCCTCAGGAAATACCTCAGGAAAATCACGCACAATAGGAATGTCTTCAATCCTCTTCTCTTCCGTTGATGTGTCAGTAATGAGTGCTAGAATGGCAGTGTGTCCCTTTCGCAAACACTTCTGGGCCTTAAGGAAAGAGATGATGCCTTCGACAGCACCACTCTTGTCGCCACGAATCACGAGAGGTTCTTCACCAGAACAAGAAATGCGGACGATTTTCTCCTTGCAAACAATCTCCGCTTGATGATGAGATAGCCAATCCATCCCAATAACGACATCGAAACTACCAAGTGCGATAGGAATAAGATCGATAGAGAAGGTCTGACCAGCTAAGACGAGGTTACAACCTTTAACTACGTGTGTGGCTTCAAGACTTTTACCGTTTGCAAGCTCTACCGTGTGTTTGGTGGTCAAAAGTGTTGGAGTGCGCTTAAGCATTTGGCTAGATTTTAAGGACACATAACTAGTATCGGCACCCGAATCAAATAAAACAGTAACAAAGAAGTCGTCTAGAAGAAACTTACCCATCACGATGTTGGGATCGTTCCTTGCATCACCCACATGCGAAGGAGGAATAATTCACCCAGATCCACGAACTTAGATGAGTTTTCGATTTATCAAGTTGGTAAGCAATCAAGTTCGGAGGAGTTTCCTTAGGTCGTGTGAATGAATTTAGAAAAATACGTTTGTGTAATCGCGAGGTTCCAAAGAAAGGACGCGAAACGTGTTCAGGAGAGTATAATCGTATCAACAACACATCATCACACTCAAGGCTTCAATAAGTGGTCACCAATGATAGAAATTCGAGTCTTCCAAACCCTCCAAACTAGAGTGAGTTCGCATTAGTGTCTAGCGTTACTGTGGTAAAGGAATGATGGTTCTGTCTAAATCAATAGTAGAAATTAGGCATTGCATTAATCGACAAGCATAGGTCGGTACAAAGGCTAGCGAAAAGATTTCACATAGGTATGCTAAACCATCGTAGGATCAAAGTGCGACTCTTGTAATGTAAGGGGGATAAGGGGTGAGGTAAATGTGTAGTTCGTCGTGTCCGTATGTAGGCTGAGTAATCCGTGTCGCCGTCCTCGAATGTCCCGAAGACTATCCCATCATTTGGAGGCATCCGCTTGCTAAGTTGGGCATACGAGGGTGTAGATCAAAATAAGATATCAATTACCCACCCAACAAGGTAATGAGGGGGGGGGGGGTAATCTTGTGATCGGTGGAAATCGTGGTGTGGTTGTCAGCGTTTCGTTATATCGGTTGCGGATCGAAGGAACGGGAGGTTGGGCATGTTGACCTGTGGCGCGAGAATAAAGGACAAGGTTAAGCACAAGAGTTGGTTCGCGAGGGTAGGGTCTAAACGTCCTAAGATGGGTTGATATGGCAGGTTATACCTCCTGCAGGGACAGCTGCGAGTGCCTCAGCCACTCGTTTGCTGATCAAAGCCGTCAACTGGGCTTGAGTGAGGTTGATACGTCCTCCGCGTCCGCTCATGATCTTCATGACGAAGCAGCGTAGGTGAGAAAAGTGTCGCGAAAGCGCGTAAGTGTGGGATGACAGTAGAGAGTAAGCACACAAGGTTCAAATAGCAATTATCACGTTAATTAATGCACAGTGGGAATTATCTAACCAACAGTATAACATAAATCATATCACCTATTGTGTCGAGTCTTGCACGTGGAGCGAAGCATCGTTGTGGATCGTTGAGCACTGTACCGGTTATAGTCTGGTTTTATAAAAAACTTTTCCCTTTTTAAAACCAAGTTCACTATAACCAATGGCTCTGATACCAATCTGTCGCACCCCCAAAATCCACCCTGCGGTGTATCACCGCTTGGAGGCGTGACGTGACCAGGATCGAGCCACCAATCATATTGAACATCGAAATTAAGTAAATAAGACCAACCACAATACGATTGGTGACCAAAGCCAGTTAACCATGTTTAGTTTAAACAGCGGAAGCATAAAAGTAAATCCAAAAGCATAAGTCCATAGTTTATAAGTTAAAATTCAAAACGCAAGCTTAATAAGTTCATAAGGATTTAAATAATAAGCACGGAACATAACAGTCCGTACACCACAACGACTCCTTCCTCGTGCAAGCTCCATATAGCGACCTGTAAGGCATGTAACATCGAGTCAACAACAAAGTTGAGTGAGTTCACGTTTGGTTGTTTAGTTTTAAGTTGTTTCTGAAAAACGTGGTTTGACTTTCGTTGGCTTAATTGCCGTGGGGGTTACCCCGTAGTTGAAAGTATGTTTAATCAGTTCCTTTTTCCATTACCCAAACCATAACCATAATCAGTGGGGGCTTTCCCCGTGTGAACTACTAGACGGTATGTTATCGACTACTACGCAAATAAGTTGTGCCCTATATCAGCGTCTATCATCACTGATAATCTGCCATAGTCCATTAGTACACGCCCGTCCGACCGGCACGGTGTGAGGTTTGTTAAACCTAATAGCACTATTAACTAATGACCCGCTCGCCATTGGCCTCGGCGATTAAGTCGATATAATGAAGAGGGACTTATTGATAGAGTTTTGTCTAGCTAGTTTTTAAGGTTGTTGTCCAGCCCGAAGGAGGACGAACGTACGTATTCTGCACCAGGAGAATTCGTAGGATTAACAATGGCATCCTATTTATGTAGGATGGCCGTACATATCTTCCCAAAGGGGTATGTAGATTTAGTTTTAAATTCTTTAACCCATTCCCAAACCACCGGGAATCCCATGCCTTGTAGAAAGTGTGAACTCACATCGGTTTGCTCGGTTAGATTCTCAAATATAGCTAATAGTCAAGGTCGGTCAATCACGTCCTAGTATGATTTACCAGTTAGTCATTTAGTGATTTTCCAATAGAGCACAAAGTTTCTACATGTATCTATCACATAGCATGCATTACTTTAACTGTTTATGCCCATCTAAGTTTCCCATCCATTCCCCACTCATAATCAAACATACGATAATGCACATAACACATATAACATGTTAGATCATTCACAGATAGCATACTCGACATTTAGACACGCAAATTACAGCTTATGTCATTTCAACATAAATATTCAAAACCGGGCTGTTTTCGGACATTTTAATAAAATAGTTAACTTATTCCAAAAATTCCCAAATTTTTACAGAATGTCTTAAACGTTCCAAATTTTTATTGTGTAAAAATATCGGGGTCCGGTTCATTACCAATATTTTATAAAAATTCATTTTCCGGACTGAACTCAGATTCATATATTTCTGACCACAGTCCACGGGATAATTTACTTAAAATTCATCGAGCGTCCGATTTATGAAATTCCAGTGGGGTAATTACAAATACGTCGGTGGTCATCTACAGTACAAGTTTCATGATCCAACTCTACAAAGAACCCAAGTTATGACAGAAAACAAAACATATATTTTCAGCAGAAAAATGCAGCCCTAGCTGCTGTTACGAAATGACGCTTTAAAAATAGTAAACGAAGTCCAAAAATTACGATTCCAGTGCCATTAGAACCGTATTTCATAATAACACGTTTTAGACTCAGAATATCAGTTTTTCGTAGAGTTTATGACCTGTTTACAGCCAACTGAAGTTGGCTGTAAAACTTGGACAGATTCTGTTTTCATTCTTTAATCTTCTAAGACGCGTTCGATTGATTCCGTTAGCATGATTAGTGATCGTAACAACATCAAACATCAATATTAACCAGCAACACATCAGATAATGAACCAAGAATCATAACAAAACAAGATCCAAGAGTTTTACACTAATATTTGCTCATTAACCACCATGTTCATCATTTTTAGTAGACTTTAAACTTTGATCTTATATGTTCATGATTTTTATCCGACAAATATCTTATTAACCACTTTAGACAAGATCAATAGGGTGTTTAGAGTCACTTACTACTAGCTCGTGGCTAGGGAAGAAACTAGACGAAAAATGGGTGGTTAATAGCGTTGTGGTGAGGTCCTTGGCAATCCGTAAGCACCGAGCTTCCTTATACGTGATCCTTCACCTTTGAGTATACTTGGAAATGCAAGATCAAACTTGAAAATGGATGTGGGGGTGGGCTTGGTGGTCGGCCGAGAATCAAGAGAAGGAGAGGAGAGTGTTCAAGTTTTGTGATGGTTGTGAAGTGAATGTTATGAACTAGTGGTAATATTTATAATCCCATCATCTCTAATTATCCTCTAGTTAACGTGTCCTCAAGATATGGAGCATATAAGATTAAATTAATCAAAGTTTAGTGGGGTGTCCCCACATGGGAAATGAACTCGTTGGGGGGGGGGGGTATCATGGTTGAATTCCAACTAGTTAGTTAGTAGCTTGTTAAGATTAATTAGAAGGTTAAACTAATTTGTAGTGTGTTATGCATTATAGCGGGTGTTAGGGTATTCGGGGACCCTAACTGGCTTATAAAAAGAAAAACAGTGTCATTGACAATATTTTTATGTTCCGGGTAAAGTCCGGTTGTTCGGTTTGATACTGTTCCGTTAAAGTGTTTAATTAATCCGTAAAGTGTCTTTTATGTATATTTTTGTAACATTTTTAATTTCTAACACTTAGGAAATTATAACGGACTATTTAGTGACTTTTCGGCATACTACTAGTATGTTAACAAGCACAAACACAGATATCAGAAAGCAGTTAAGTAATTCCACACTCATCAAACACTTTAATTAACATTAATAAACTGTACGGAATACATGTAATTTGAGGGTTGTCACACCTTATTAACAAATCACCATTAAATCCCTTACCGAATTAGCAATTTAAGGTCCCAAGTCATACCCGTCCCATAGACTGACACAATCGAGATATACAATCTGACAAATAAGTGATACGTGTTTAAACAACTTAAGACTTGCCTAACTAAAACTAACATGCTTATGATACTACACACATGCCACACGCCCCTCACAATAATCACTCCTCTCGGCTCAATCAAGACTAGCGTGTAATGTGCTAGTATATAATTCACTCAAAACCAAATATGCTACCTTGCAATCATAAGCTTGTATAGCAATCACACCTCCATTGTATCAAATAACGTAGCACATATCAAAAGGACTTTTCGGGTTTTGGGTTAAGGGTAAAGGTAAGGAATTTTTTTTTTTGGTTTTTTTTTATTGGCGAACACAAATGAATATACCAAACCATGACAACTTATTCGCAATAATACTAACACATGGGGTTATTTTCAACCCATTTATTTAACAATGAACATAACAATGATTTTTGTTTTTCTTTTCTTTTCTCTTTTCCTTTTTTTTTTCTTTTTTTTTTCGATCAAACATCTAACACGTACTTGTCATTCATGGTTGGTGATCAAGCAGGTCAAACGAGGTGTAACAAACGAAGGGTGAAAGGCTCAACATGGTTAACTAAGGTAGGATGGATAAACAATCAACATATGAAACAATGAATGGATCCTAATGCCTTTATCATCTATGTGTAAACGCTAAACCACAGTCTCGGCATGTATAAAACCACACAAGTTCTAACACAAAGCAACATATGGCCTACACTCAACAATTGAACATTTATTACAATTACAATTCAACTAACAATGTAGCAGGCTCAAATATCTCACCGAACAAAAGGAATATGGGTTGCCGACACGTAGCATGTGTAATTCCTAAAGCATGTTACCCCTAGTTAGGCATCTCTTTTTAATTCTTCTCTAAAAACATGTCAGAAATACTCTCATGAAACTTAAAGGGACAACCATGACTAGGGATCTAAGTTAGTTTAATATCAGTAGGAACCCTTTAGCAATTGAAAATGTCGGTTTTCATGTAGTTCAAGCATACTTGAGAAACAAAAAATTTTCAAAAATTTTCAATTTTAAGCAAATTCAACCCTTTCAAGCATTTAAGATCAACAATCTTACCAACCCTTTTCTCGAGTTACCGCATCCCCACACTTGGGATACATTGTCCCCAATGTATGGTGCAATTTATAATCTAAACTCGAGAAATACCACATGCAAACCATGAACGGCTAATAACCAACTTGACTCAACACAAGGAAACCACTCCCAACACAAAAATTTCACACCACCAAGTACACAAAAACAAATAAAACACAGGATAGATAAACACATGCACCTGATCAGAAAACAAGTGAGTGTTTGTAGTGGTGTAGTTGCTGCGATCTAACCGGAACATACGCCCCTCATAGATTCTTTGAGATCTCACCGGGGATGTTGCCAAACATCCCCACACTTGATTCATGTCATCCGTGAAGATAGAATCGTAGGAACCTGTCAAAACACAAACACACCAAAACGAGACCAAAACAAAATACAAACTCTACATCCTCGGGCTGCCTCCCGAGAGCGCTAAGTTTAAAGGTCTTCAGCCAGACCGTACCTGATATGCGCTACGATGGTCTCAGTGCACATTTACCCCTTGTATTTCCAATGAATGCCTGGAATTTTACATGCCATCTCCATAAGCTCGTCGATATAATTGGCATGTTTAGAAAGCACATACGGGTTTCGCTGATCCACTTCACGAGATATACACCAATGTCTTGTAGCTTCACCCTTTTCATCTTCTTCCTCGAACCCTCTTCCCCACACTTGTTAATTGGAATGCTTGATATGGGAAGAGGTTCGGTACACACATTCATCTCATCAGACTGCTCTGCCTCATCATCCTCACACACCATCTGATCCACTAGTGACTCTTCATCAGATAAAGGATTCATTGGTGTGGTATTATCCTCCACAACCACCTCCTCCATGTGAGAATAATCTTTAATATCATTAGGTAATGGTGAGAGACGTTCTTCTATTTCTATCTTCATTTTTAACTTCTGACACTTGGAAACTAGGCAGCTGATTCGATCTTCATCGGAAAGGTTGGGTGCTGATAAATACTGCTCGATTTTGGACAAAGTCACTTCCAACATAGCAAGCTTTTTCTCCTCCTCGGTCTGATAAGCATAGACACCCTCGGGCTCAGGATATTCCTCGGGATGATACTGTCGGTATCCCTGATACGGTCTTGAGATGTACGCATCCATCATTTTTTTATTCCAATACTCTGGATTTTCCAAATACACCGCGCACACATCATCATAAACAGAAGTATGATTACGACCGCAACAGAAACATTGTCCATCCGTCCTTGGTTCATAATAAGCATCCTCGTCCCGATCCCATCCGTCAGAGTAATAACCATCCTCCACCGTTGTATCAGAATCATAGAAATATGGTGGAGGGGAAGGATTATCATAGCAAGGCATCGGTGGTTCTTCCAATTTCGCTTTTTCCCATCTAAATCGGGCATCGTGGCAACCGATACACGGGTGAAGTGGTTCCCCGCACAAAATGCATGTAGAAGAGCCGCAAAATATAGTAAGATCTTTCATCCTGCACAAACACAGCTCAACTACCCACGTAAATCACGAAAAAATAAGATAACAAAATAAAAACAAAAATTCTTTTAGGTTTTTTTTTAACTAAAACTTAACACTAAACACTTTGCGCACGCCTCCCCGGCAACGGCGCCATTTTGATGTCTGTCGTTAGTGACATGCAAAAACCGAAATAAACTAGTAGCTAGAGTAAGTCGGATATCGAACCAGAGGAGGATTGTGGAAAGTGTCGAATGAAAAGTATTAATTAATTACTACTGAATTGGAAAATCGGTGTGATTGATTATAAGAATTATCTAAATTAACGATTAAAAATTAAGAAAAAGAGTGAGTTGTAATAAACAATGATGAGAAAAGGTGATCACTCCGGGATTCAGATTCTGTAATTACTAATAACCTAGTTCTGATTTTATTGGATACTATTGATTGAATAGTAAATCTGTCACATCTACCAATTACCTATGTAGTTCAAAATCTTAATATTAATTGATCAGATAAATATTAAAACAAGCATACATAGGAATCATTCAATCAACAAAAGCATAATTGGATTCAACACATAATTATAACTCTGACTGTCACTCAGGATTTGTCTGTCACACAAATTATATAATCACGTAAATAGTCGGCTGTCACCCGACTACAAATCCAAATCTCAATACAAAACAGAAACTAGAATTAAAAGTGTCTCACAAGAATCATTCACCCGAAGTGTCCACAAGAGATTTAGCCGCTCATATCGGTTGAATTATCTTCACTGGCTTGATACCCGGTTGAAAAAAAAAAAACCTTTTCTCCGTGTGCGGCTGCCAAGAGATATGTGTCTTCGTGTGATTCCCCCTAATATCGTGTATATGGCTGCCTTCATCTCGGCCCAAAAGTACACTCCTATTCGGCCCAATCAAAGAATCCAAGTCTCATCCCACATGTGCCGTGAGTTAGTGTTGTTGGCCCATTAAATGCCATCCAAAAGTCCCTTCTCCTCTCCTGCCGTGATGATTGATGATAATTATATTATTGTTAGACTTTTGTGTCACCTTGTGCTTCTCCTAATCCAAGATGGCGGATGCTTATCACCTTGATCTGTGTGAGATGATGTGATGATATGTTGAAAAAACAAACCTTGTTGCCCTCCTTCTTGTCTGCCGCCACTTAGGATGTAGATGATGAATGTTGTTTTTTAATAATCAAAAATCATTCCCACCAATCTATGTTGGCCGCCAATGATGATGGTTGATGGATAATGTGACTTTGTGATCCTGAATGATTTTGGCCCCTCCACCTTTACGTCCAGCATGTGCGCCCCTTTAGGGTTTTAACTTATAACCCATTTAATAACTTCAACATCACGTGCATCTTTGTTTTAAACCGTAAACTACGAGAGTGAGCGTAAGTTACGATGCGAACATTCTGTTTCTTTTGTGTACTTCCTACATCAACCGTAACTTACAGTTTATTAGCCGTAAGCCACATATAACTTGAACACAACTTTCATCAAGTGTCACAATCGTCCCCTGAACTTTATTATTTCTCGTTTCTTGTTCTCCAAACTCTAACTTGACCCGAATCAATTCCCGATCACTATGAATGCCTTGTTCCTCATTCTCGAACGCTCCGCATCATCTTTATCTAGCTTAACATCACCGAATTATATGCTTTACCTGCAATGACACGAAAACTCACAATAAACGTATTCTACACATATAAACATGTAAAACCATTAAATCACACAAAATAATCACTTTAACACTCGGTTTTCACACACTCCATCACTTACAAACCCTTATGGTGAACCATTCGATCCAAAAGCCTATCTTCCTTTCCCACAAGCTGCTCCACAACAAACCCAACAACAACCTTCTCAACAAGCCTTTTATGGTAACAACAACTCTCAACAATCAAACCCCAACACCGTCAGATTGATACCTCAAACTTCACTAAAGTCAGTGTGGAAGGTGCTTAGGAACATATAGAACTTCTAAACACAATGGTGAGTGCTTATTGTGGATTAGTCGCCGGTCAAATTGGGAACATTAATTTGACAGATGAAGACTATCAACAAATAGACAGGGATGAGATGGAACTGATGGATATAAAATGGGCATTTGCAAGTGCGGTGAGAAGAGCAAAGGATTACATGAGAAGAACTGGGAGAACAAGCTTGCAGAGTGAGCAGGATACAAAATACGGTTTCAATAAAGATGTCGTTACATGTTTCAACTGTGGTGAGAAAGGTCATTTCAAACGTGAATGCACTCGACCCAGCAAACAAGGAAATCAAAATCCTTTCGCAAATCAAGTCAACAATGAAAGGGGTATTGTAGCAGTGAACAACCCAAGCAACTTAAACCAGTCTGGGCCTTCAAACGCAAACAGAGCCTTAGTAGTTCAAGCAGATGAAGGATGTGATTGGTCAGTTCAACTGGGAAATGGAGGAACTGCCTGTTATGCTAAGATCATCAATCATATCAAACATGTCCACAGAGAGGAATTTTCTAAAAATGATGATAGTTCTGGGTATAGCGGTAGTTCTGATGAGGAAAGCTCAAGTGCAGGTGGTTATGGTTCGGATTCGGATGTAAAGGAAGGAATTGATGCTGAGGTTGGCAGTTTGCTGAAAGAAGTTGAGAAGCTGAAAAGCCAGAAATCTGTTCAAACTGCCTTTATGGCAAATGTTGCGGCTTCGACAAGCCAGGTACAAACCGACACCCCTAGTATATGCAATGATTGTGCAGATTTAAAACATAAACTTGAAATAGTTAATAGTCACAATCAAGGGTTGGTAGCTGATCTTTCTAAATGCAAGGAGGCAAATATGGCTTTAACTCGGAATGAAAAAGAATTCAAATCTGTAATTGAAACTCTTAAGAAAAGTGTGTCTGAGTTAACCAAAACAGTTTTGAACAAACAAACGAGTATTAATAACTACATTAATATCATTGAGGAAATGAAAAAGGAGTTAGCCATTGCCAAATGCGAGCATGATGCCATCAACCTCAAATTGGAGAGTTATTCTAACTCCCGATATGTGCTTGATCACATCATCGAAGTTCAAAAGCTCAAAGGGGATGTCAAATGTATTGGTTATAAATCGTGTCCACCGCCGTTGAGACACAATTATACCAAATTGCCTGACGAGGAGGAAATGCCACATTTTGAACCATCTGTACCTCTTAATCCCGAAGAGTTTGCAACAGGATTAGGGTTCAAACCAGACATTTTCTCAGAGGAATCTGAAAAGACAGAAAATTCATCATTTGTTACTAATCAAAGTCCTCCCATTATTGAGGATTATGATAGTTCGGATGACGAGTCAGATGAGGACAAACCTGAACAGTCAGAAATGGTAACAAAAGAGGAAAACATACCTCTCGAAAATCACATTCTTTATGATCCACCTGCAAAACCGTTTGTGACAGCTACAGTTAAAGCAATTGAATCTTCTGCTGAGAGTTGTAAAAGTGTGAACTTGCTTTACACGTTGATTGGTTCTGATAAAATATATTCAGATAAAGATTTCCCAATCAAAAATGTCAATCAATCCTCGATTGATAAAGTTTTCGAGGATTCTACTAGTAAGTTTTTGGGAAAGTCGAGCCCAGGAGTTGTAGTAACTCAGTGTGCTCCTATCCCAAAATCCGAAGTTAGAAAGAAATACAGAAATAAAAAATTGCAATCATAAAACAATCAACGAAAGCAAAATCACGCTACGCAAGGAAAGGGAAAAGGCAAGCAAAGCCAAAACAAGAAGAAGATTCAGAAGGTGAACTTCATGAAATCCCAAGGGACTGATAAAATTGAATCTTTTGAAAACAAATCCAACACGGATTTTGTTATACAAAGACACATTTTGAAAAGAAACAGTCAAAACAACTACACACAACACACAAACTGTTGTGGTGTAGGACCAAGTACCTCAAGATCACGAAGTTCATCATCAAGCTCTTACAATTATAATACTCCGAGATTTGTTGAGCGGCGATCATGTTTTGAATGTGGTGAGTATGGGCACATTGTCAGAACTGTCCATATCTCACAAAAGGAAAGGCAAAAGTTGATGCCCCCCGTGGTAACAGTTACCATACAAGATCTGTTTCACCAAAACAGGACCCTCGTCTTGTAAAACAACAAGAAATGAAACAGAAAAAGAAACAAAGTGTAACACCTCGAAAAATTCACGTCCTATAATGTGTTGACACGTGTCATAAACTTTAAACGTGTAAAGGATTACCTTAGAAGGACTAGAGTTGACAAACAAGGAAAGTATGTGAATATAAGGGTTCAGAATGTCAACAATGGATAAATATACTTTACAATAACCCTACATGATGTTTATACCCTTAAACGAATAAATCATGGATCCTACGAAGCTAATTGTGAAAGAAAGTGAGAGATTACAAACTACAGGGGTTAAATGTGTCGACATGTTTAAAGTATACCTCTGAGTGACCTTTTAGCAAACCCGAAGCTTTGTAACGATTAATTATGCTCATTAGAAGGTATGATAAAAATTTCACCAAGTTTCGTTATCGTATGAGAAAGTTATGATAAAATTCGTATACGAGGGGTTAAAAGTGTCAACGTTGAAATTTAGACTTTTCGGTGATCGTATGAATAACCGGGGACCTAACAAAGTTGGTTTATGACTTGGAGTCCTTAAAAGTCAAGTTTGGGGGTTACAAGTGCAAGAAAACATCTTAAAATCAAGATTTGGAAGTTCAGGGGCCAAACTGTCAACTTTTGAAAGTTATGTCATGCTGGCCTGGTCCTTACGGACCGTATGCTAGGACCCTTATGGTCCGTAAGTGACTCCCAGATGCAGAAACTCGTTTGTTGGTTGTTCAGCCCATGTAACCGACTTATACTGCCCTTTTCACTTCCATGAGCGACCCCTACTGATTCTTAGGCCTTAGGGACACTTGTTAATCATCAGGGAACATGTATAGCATTGTTTGTCATGATCTTGATGGATCAAGAACACTATATAAAGTCCCTTTGTTTGCCATTTTTTATCATTCATTCTCAACTCAACTTCTGATCATTTCTGGAGCTCAAGGCCCTTCCCTAAGCATCTCTAATCGTGCATTAGACCTTGGTAAGTATCCTTGATCTTCCTTAATTGAGTTTTGCTTAGTTATTAGCCTAAAAGTCAAACCGTCGTAATTAAGGTTTGACTTATTGATTAATCACTAATGGTCCAGTGTTTAGTCAAATTAAAGGTAGTTATAAGTTGGTAATTATGTGGGCATTAAACCCTTAAAAGGGCACCCTCTGATTCCCGTTCTAACTAGGTCATTTGTCGGGTCAAAGTTGTTTATAAAAAGTCAACAGAAACTTAATTTGCGAATTAACATGTAATTAAGCAATGTAGAAGACATGTAACCTATTTTATCACTCATATAACTTGGTAATAAGTATAAGAACATGTCTAAGCATGTTCGACCCGACAATTTTCTGTTTAGGCTCGGTTCGGAACCGAAAGTCGCAAAATTTTGACTTTTGCTTTGACTTCAGTTCTGACCCGATTTAGATGGGTTTGGAAATGCCTTAGAGCTTCCTTAGGACCAGGTGACATGATAGTATAACCCTCTGTGGTTGGATCGTTGATTGTCCGATTCGTTTACACGTTTCCGTTAAATGCCTAATGTTGACCAATATGCCCTTTTGACCATAAAATGAGAATTTTAGAAATGTAAGAGGACAATAATTTTTGTTACTGATTTATAAACATGTCCCTAAATTTTCACATCAGTTGGAGGTCTAGATTAGGAGTTATGCTTAAAAGCGTAATTAGAAGGCTTCTTATGAATTAAAAGGCGTAATTAGCATAAAGCCTATCTAAACCCAATTTTTGACATCAAAGCTCTTACCCACTGATGTAATATAATATTTTGGGATTTTTGAAGATTTTTAATTATTTTTAACCTGCTCATAACCTAAGGTTATGGCCTTGATTCGGTAAATACCGATTATACCCTTTTTGTTTATAAAATGAGTTCTACATAGTATTTTGACACCAATCCAATTGCTACTGATTTGATATAATAAATGAAGTATGTGGGACTTTATAAATTGATCAGAAAACTCAGATTTCCTGTATAACCCGGAAATCGCTTAAAACAGCTTTTTACGCGTATTAAACACCTAGTATGGGCTTAAAACCATTTTGTCATATAAGACTTATCACCAACTGATATGACCTATGAAATTAAGTTGTTTTACTGATTATTTCAGACCCGAATCTCAGAATTTTAATTAATCTCTTTTATAATCTTTAAAATGACCAAAATACCCCTTCGGGGCTTAAATTGAGATTAAACTCGTTTTGGGGATAATGGAAGGCATCCTACTGATATCACAACCATATTTAAGGCATATTAACTTAGGAAACCTGTATATGACTCTTATGGTTACCCGTTACGCTTCTTGCGCGTTCGGTTCGGTTTATGTAACTAGTTTGCATAAATTAGCCGAAACGGGTCAAACCTTATCGTTTTTATCTCAAAATCCAGAATGTGGTTAGATTACCCATATTATACAAGTCTTCAAACTTGTCGGGTCTAAATCACATTCTATTCCGGTCTTCGCTTAATCGTGCGTTTGAACCGTATCTTTCCTTAAAACTAACCGGTCTAAGTTTAGGCTTAATTAAAGACCCGTTAGGATTCTAATTGGTTATTTATACCATCATTCCAGACTAGAGCCTTCCGGTAAATTGTACCTATGCTTACTTAAGTGAATACGGCTGAGTTATTATAATTCTTGCTATTTAAGACAGGAGCTAGCTCAGGTAAATACTCTTAACCTATTTTCCCTTGTACGGGCTTGGGATACCGTAATATAAATACCGTATGGTCAGGTATGGGATTCAAAGACCAATGAGTCGGGAAATCCAAATAACCTGTTTTAATTCGTATTGCTTGACTGAAACATTGGGGGTTAATGCGACCGTGTCCTGGATATCCTTGACTCATTAATTGCAATGGCCACGACCTAAGCACGGGGTGTAGGCATACACCTGACAGATGCAATATGCTTTATTAAACTATTTGTATACCCAATAAGGGATTCCCAATAAGGGAATAGTGGTGTGTCGGTTAATCTTGAACCGGCATAGAACCGGGCCCCGTATGTAGAGCAAGTTATGTAAAACTGATAACATGAGATATAGTTTGTCCCAAGTATAAAAGATTAATTTTGCCTTGTGCATTTTAATCAAGCGTCAAAATATTTTCGTGCCTTGTGCACCTAAACCAATTTTCATAAACATTTTCAAATGAGTCGGTTGAGTGTATTTACCAGTGAAAACTGACGTATTTTCCAAAGTCTAAGTGACAGGTACAAGTACGTAATAGGCTGGAAGCTGCTCAGGACTTGTTAGATGAGGACTTTGCAACTCCTTCACAAGAGCCATTAGTCTGATAACTTCTTTTGTTATTTTTGATCCGCCTGTGGATTATTACAAGCTAGTCTGTACGGAATACTTTTATATTAACAGACATTTATGTTTGTAATAATATTTTATATTTCAAGACTTCCGCTGTGCATTTAAATTGTGTTGTTTGACTATGATGATATCAACTACGTCACGATACTCCCCACCGGGCCCACCGGTAATACGTGGAAATATCGGGGTGTGACAGGTTGGTATCAGAGCCAACATTGAGTGAATTAAACACTAGCCATTTTGTGTTTAATCTCAATGACACATTAGCACATTCCTTGACCTTCTGAGTCTAGACTTAACATAGGAATATTCTCAATCTTAATCTGGAAATTTTTGCTTCCAATTTTTATATATTGGATATGTCGCCAAGCGAAGAAGCCGTAATAGGAATTCTCCACACCCGGAGCTTGAAATGCTGAGCTTCGTACCGCGGCCAGGATGAAACGTGCAACCAAGGAGAAAGCATTCAGAAATAAAATGAAGAAGAAACTCCTTTTGCTGAAGGTCTTTTCCCTAGTAGTCCTTATAAGGACATATTTATCTTTCAGTCCCTTCGAGGACAACATTATTCCTTTCAAGTCCCGTTTAGGGCAAACCTGAACTTTTTAATTTTATAGTGGAATGACTAAATTTAAATTTTCATCCTAAACATGAAATATGAAATAAATGAAAAAAATAACATTCATTTTATAAGATCTACCATTATAATAAAATGGCAAAATCTAAAAAGGACAAGACCTAGCCACGTGTCCTTTTAATACCGGGCCAAGATGGTAGTTCCATAATTAGATTCAGATCCATATTAACATCTCAAATTAGGATTGCTCTGCGTTAAATATTAAAAAGAATCTTAAAGGTAAAAACCTAGCCTAAATGTCGTTACAGACATGGCCAAGATGGTAAGACCTATTCAAAGGATTCAAATCCTTGTTAACACCTAAGAACGTGTTAGCACTCTTGACAAATGTGATTCGAGAAAATCACAACAGTCATTCATATATTGGATTCTTCCAAATTTTCTTATCTAGCCTAGTGATTTAGAAATCATGGCTTAAATCATCAAATAAAGATGATCATATTGTTAACACCTAAGAAGTGTTAGCATCCTTGACAAAAGCGATTCGAGAAAATCACAATAGTCATCCCTATATTGGAAATTTTTAAAAAAAATTCCTAATTTGCCTTATGATCTGGAAATCATGGCTTATATCATCCTATAAGATGATCATATTATAAACATCCGTTAGTGATGAATTGCCTACGGGCTAAACTTGTTGTCCGATAAGACAACGACGGTGGTGGTCTTTGACCCCTGTCTAAAGATGTTGGAATACGTCCAAACATAATAGTCGGTAGGATCCATACGATCTCGACTAATAGCATCTGAAAAGATTATCATACCATAAACATCCCTTAGAAGGAAAATGCCTACGGGCTATAATTAACGTCCTCTGAGACTAAAGACAGTAGTAGCCTACAACTCCCTGTCAAGAAAAGGTAATGAACTTTGATTCAAACCTTAATGCCTCGATTTCATAAAAATCTGGGCTTATAAACTAAACTTGTCCACGTGACTAGGCCTTTTGTGCTATTACTAACTTATAATTTAGGATTTTAATGAAAATCCTGAATAAAATAAATATCATTCCTTTCCTGCCTGTATTCATATTAAAATAAAATCTTAAAAAGGTATAACCTAGCTTGAATGTCATTAAAGACCTGGCTACAATGGTAGAACCTATTTAAAAAGATTCCAGTCCTTGTTAACATTACATGTTAACACTCCCAACAATAGGTGATGCGATAAAATCACACTCGTCATCCTTATATTAGGAATTTTCCAAACCCCTTATTTTTTTTTGCGTAAATGATTAAGAGGAATCATGGCTAATAAACGTCGAACATGATGAACACATCAAAACATCCATTGGGATGTATACCTACGGGCAAAGATGTATACATGAAAAGATAGTTTTATTTCATAACTTCTTGTCAAGACAATGAATTATGAAATTTTCCAATCTAAAGGAATCATTGGTTATGTTTTAAAATTTCCCTAGTGACAAGGCCTCTGTGCCATCAAAAAGTCCTTGGGACAAGCCTTTATGCTATATAAAATGTCGGTACGACATTGACAGTCGTGACTTATGTCCCCTGTCTAATAAATATGAAGGATTATATTCCGTTTAAACGCCAAAGATTGTCTATCTAAAAACCTAGGCCAAGCATAATCAAATAAATCTAATACTATCTATTGGTCTATATGGTTTATTGCGCCATGGCTATTTAATCATCAAATTCGACAATTCGCTATATAATTAAACAAATTATTACTACTTGGTTAGTAGCCTTCAAAGCTTCACCACGGCTGACTCATCTGAAGCTCACAATCATCCAGTTAGTCAGAATGATGTCCATTGACTGGCCTTTGTGGCAAAATAAATTTTCTTCCAAAGAGATGACGACTGTAGTCTTTGACTCTCTGTCCAAAGGTGAAGAACTATGTTCGAACCTTAAGATCTCTGATCCAATAAGATTACGACTTATATATTAATGCCTTAAGTGCCATGTCTCATATGTCCTTTGTGACAAGGCCTTCGTGCCTATGACTATTAATGTCCTTCGTGACAAGCCTTCCAACTATCTAAAGATTGTCGTTATGACAAGGACAGTTGTGACATTGTGATTCCCTGTCAAAAGGTAATGGACTTGGTCCAAACCTTAAACACAATTGATGGTCCTTTTTGACCTAGGCTAAATATAATTGACGTACTTTCTAGTAGCATACTATAATGAAGTTAAAAACCTAACAGCCATTAGGGTTTAATAATACCATGGCTTATAAATCATCCATTACGATGATTCCATAATAGTTTGTGGCTAAGCATATGTTATTATTGGTGTTTAGTTCCAAAGCCCTGGAATGGTGGATTCCGACGAAGCACACAACAGTACTGCGGCTAGAAACAAGGATGCAAATATAAATATAAGTGTTAATGGCACTGCTCTTCAGGCCTTGATTGACGCAGCAATTAGTGAAGTTGTGGATAAGATCCTTGAGAACAAAAAGGAACTGAGTGACACTCACTCAAAGGTCCATACGGAAACACATACATCAGCTCGCAAGGAGAGCTCCGTTCACTCTTCAGATGAAAAGAGCGAACCTCAGAAGTTAGTACTCTATGATAAGCCCTGTTCAACTGAAGACGGGTGCACCTACAAATACTTCGTCTCATGCAAACCCAGAGATTTCAATGGCGAAAAAGGAGCAATTGATGCTATGGAATGGCTTGGGGAAATGGAAACTGTTGTGGACATCAGCAATTGTGCTGATAAGGACGTAGTAAAATTTGTTTCACAATCTTTCAAGGGCGAGGCTCTTGCATGGTGGAGGGCCATGATGCAGTCCACGGGGAAAACTCCCCTATACAATTTGGGATGGTCCAATTTTGTGGACCTTATCAAAGAGAACTACTGTCCACAACACGAAGTGGAAAATGTAGAGACAGATTTTCTGACTCTCACAATGAAGAACCTAAATTGTCAGCAATATGTTACCGACTTCAACTCCCTATCTAGATTAGTACCCTATTTAATTACCCCGGAACCAAAATGCATTGCGCGTTTCATCGGTGGTTTGGCACCTGAAATAAAAGGGAATGTTAAGGCTTCAAGGCCAATCACCTTCAGATCAGCTGTAGATTTATCCTTGTCTCTCACTCTAGATATAGTGAGACAAAAGTCAATCAAGAATGAAACTAATGAGAAAAGACAAAGGGAGTAGGATAACTCCCAGAATCCTAAGAAGAGCAAATCCGAGTTCAACAATAACCAACAGGATTCCAACAAGAAGCCTACATGCAAAACCTGCAAAAGAAAACACTGGGGACAGTGTCGATCAAACCAAAAGATAAAGCAATGTGGCATCTGTAAAATAACTGGCCACCAGTCCCACGAATGTAGGGACATAAAGAATGCAAACTGTTTCAGCTATGTCGAAAAGGGCCACATCAGTACTAATTGCCCTAAAGCTGCCAAGGAAGGAGCAGCTAAGTCTGGGAAGGATAAGAAAGGAAACGCCTGAACTACCGGTTGAATGCCAGAGACAGTGCATATAAAAAATAGCATTAGGTACGTCCTTACCATTTAGCATTGATAGTGTCTGCTAAGCATCTTACGTTAATGCAAGGGATAATAAACCTTTTGTAAACCATAAGCTTAGCAAACTTTTGATTACATTCATAAGAGCTCCAGATATTAAATATAAGGTACAACTTACCAATAGAAATCTATAATGACCATCTCTCCCTTCCTCGAAGATAATCCTTTCATAAGAATCTGGAGTACTCTTCCCCAAAAAGAGTACGACAATATATATTACTTTATTTTATTTTATTATTTTTCTCATTGTTTTCTATCATCTGCGAATGCCAAACTATGTTTGATAAAAGTGTCATATGAGGAGTGGCGTATCCTAGTGTGTCCCATAGATTGCTTCCATGCCTGATCAGTATGGAGGTTTAATGCATGGAACCCCTGAGATATCCCAATGGTCATATTGTACTAAAGTCGACTAGTAGTATTCAAAGAAGATATCCAATATAAAAATGTCCTTATAAGTATCTCTACTTAGGGCATCCTTGCATTTGTAAAGGGAATGTGTCATTTATCTGACACCGACATCGATAGATGAACCAAAGCCTGAGAATACGGACATCTCTGACATCTCTGTGTGTCATAATTATCTTCTTTATAAGAATTACCATGTTTACCTCCTGAGAGGCAAGTGGATGTTAGGACAAACATCCCGCTTAGGGCTGCAGTTATTGTAAAAGCCTTATATCTGTTAGTACCAACGGAATAGGAAGAACTAAGAGCCAAATCGATAAGTTTTTAGAGAAGGTTTCATAAATCCAAAATTCAAAGTTCTAAGAACTCCGATTTTTAGTAAATAAGAAAGACGGTTCATCTTGCTTATGCGTTGATTACCGCAACCCTATTTAGGCAACAATTAAGAATCGCCATTAGCTGCCCAGGATCGTCGATTTGTTCGACTAGCTGTAAGGATTAGCTATTCCTTGAGGTTAGTTTTAAGCAGTGGGTGGAATAACCATCTCACCATAAAATAAGTTTTTCTATAGCAATTATTATGTAAGTATCAAGATTACTCCTTTAGAGACCTTGTATAGATGGAATGTTAAACATCTATTATTAAAACAATAGATTGGTAAGTCCAATTGCCAGAATCTGAAAGTTGTATTGGAAACAACAAGTAAGATCATTCGAATTCGTAATCACCTTAAATTTTCCAGTAAACGGCAGAAAAATTAGGATTGAGAAAAGTCGCAACCTTCTTAAGTCCTTAATAAGGAATAAGGTTCAATCGAAGGTATCGTCCTAAGAAGGGTATGCTAAATTTTAAATTTCGCAGGGTAAGTGAAGACCTGGATATATAGGAGCATTCAGAAATCGAATACAATAAAGGTCAATAGCCTATAAGCTAAAACCTATATAAGGAGCTTAGTGGAGCTCGCAATGCGACCCACACTGAGGATTTAAGGATGAGTTTCGCCAATAAGTCGAAGCACATTATCACGTAATGATAAGCAGATTAATGAAACCTTATGATTGGGCGAGAAACCGTATCGATTAAGGATCGGCAGATTGAGAAGCTCCAAATGGATACATGACCTATCATAGAGGTCAACTGGGATGCCTTAAAGGCCCAAATGTACTGGGGAAGATTAAGTTCAATATAAGACAGAAAGTACTTCCCTTACTTTAGCAAATCTCGAGGTCGAGATTTCTTTTAAGGGGGTGAGGATGTAACACCTCAAAAAATTCACGTCCTATAATGTGTTGACACGTGTCATAAACTTTAAACGTGTAAAGGATTACCTTAAAAGGACTAGAGTTGACAAACAAGGAAACAATGTGAATATAAGGGTTCAGAATGTCAACAATGGATAAATATACTTTACAATAACCCTACATGATGTTTATACCCTTAAACGAATAAATCATGGATCATACGAAGCTAATTGTGAAAGAAAGTGAGAGATTACAAACTACAGGGGTTAAATGTGTCGACATGTTTAAAGTATACCTCTGAGTGACCTTTTAGCAAACCCGAAGCTTTGTAACGATTAATTATGCTCATTAGAAGGTATGATAAAAATTTCACCAAGTTTCGTTATCGTATGAGAAAGTTATGATAAAATTCGTATACGAGGGGTTAAAAGCGTCAACGTTGAAATTTAGACTTTTCGGTGATCGTATGAATAACCGGGGACCTAACAAAGTTGGTTTATGACTTGGAGTCCTTAAAAGTCAAGTTTGGGGGTTACAAGTGCAAGAAAACATCTTAAAATCAAGATTTGGAAGTTCAGGGGCCAAACTGTCAACTTTTGAAAGTTATGTCATGCTGGCCTGGTCCTTACGGACCGTATGCTAGGACCCTTACGGTCCGTAAGTGACTCCCAGATGCAGAAACTCGTTTGTTGGCTGTTCAGCCCATGTAACCGACTTATACTGCCCTTTTCACTTCCATGAGCGACCCCTACTGATTCTTAGGCCTTAGGGACACTTGTTAATCATCAGGGAACATGTATAGCATTGTTTGTCATGATCTTGATGGATCAAGAACACTATATAAAGCCCCTTTGTTTGCCATTTTTGATCATTCATTCTCAACTCAACTTCTGATCATTTCTGGAGCTCAAGGCCCTCCCCTAAGCATCTCTAATCGTGTATTAGACCTTGGTAAGTATCCTTGATCTTCCTTAATTGAGTTTTGCTTAGTTATTAGCCTAAAAGTCAAACCGTTGTAATTAAGGTTTGACTTATCGATTAATCACTAATGGTCCAGTGTTTAGTCAAATTAAAGGTAGTTATAAGTTGGTAATTATGTGGGCATTAAACCCTTAAAATGGCACCCTCTGATTCCCGTTCTAACTAGGTCATTTGTCGGGTCAAAGTTGTTTATAAAAAGTCAACAGAAACTTAATTTGCGAATTAACATGTAATTAAGCAATGTAGAAGACATGTAACCTATTTTATCACTCATATAACTTGGTAATAAGTATAAGAACATGTCTAAGCATGTTCGACCCAATAATTTTCTGTTTAGGCTCGGTTCGGAACCGAAAGTCGCAAAACTTTGACTTTTGCTTTGAATTTAGTTCTGACCCAATTTAGATGGGTTTGGAAATGCCTTAGAGCTTTCTTAGGACCAGGTGACATGATAGTATAACCCTCTGTGGTTGGATCGTTGATTGTCCGATTCGTTTACACGTTTCCGTTAAATGCCTAATGTTGACCAATATGCCCTTTTGACCATAAAACAAGAATTTTAGAAATGTAAGAGGAAAATAATTTTTGTTACTGATTTATAAACATGTCCCTAAATTTTCACATCAGTTGGAGGTCTAGATTAGGAGTTATGCTTAAAAGCGTAATTAGAACGCTTCTTATGAATTAAAAGGCGTAATTAGCATAAAGCCTATCTAAACCCAATTTTTGACATCAAACCTTTTACCCACTGATGTAATATAATATTTTGGGATTTTTGAAGATTTTTAATTATTTTTAACCTGCTCATAACCTAATGTTATGGCCTTGATTCGGTAAATACCGATTATACCCTTTTTTGTTTATAAAATGAGTTCTACATAGTATTTTGACACCAATCCAATTGCTAATGATTTTATATAATAAATGAAGTATGTGGGACTTTATAAATTGATCAGAAAACTCAGATTTCCTGTATAACCCGGAAATCGCTTAAAACGGCTTTTTACGCGTATTAAACACCTAGTATGGGTTTAAAACCATTTTGTCATATAAGACTTATCACCAACTGATATGACCTATGAAATTAAGTTGTTTTACTGATTATTTCAGACCCGAATCTCAGAATTTTAATTAATCTCTTTTATAATCTTTAAAATGACCAAAATACCCCTTCGGGGCTTAAATTGAGATTAAACTCATTTTGGGCATAATGGAAGGTATCCTACTGATATCACAACCATATTTAAGGCATATTAACTTAGGAAACCTGTATATGACTCTTATGGTTACCCGTTACGCTTCTTGCGCGTTCGGTTCGGTTTATGTAACTAGTTTGCATAAATTAGCCGAAACGGGTCAAACCTTATCGTTTTTATCTCAAAATCCAGAATGTGGTTAGATTACCCATATTATACAAGTCTTCAAACTTGTCGGGTCTAAATCACATTCTATTCCGGTCTTCGCTTAATCGTGCGTTTGAACCGTATCTTTCCTTAAAACTAACCGGTCTAAGTTTAGGCTTAATTAAAGACCCGTTAGGATTCTAATTGGTTATTTATACCATCATTCCAGACTAGAGCCTTCCGGTTAATTGTACCTACGCTTACTTAAGTGAATACGGCTGAGTTATTATAATTCTTGCTATTTAAGACAGGAGCTAGCTCAGGTAAATACTCTTAACCTATTTTCCCTTATACGGGCTTGGGATACGGTAATATAAATACCGCATGGTCAGGTATGGGATTCAAAGACCAATGAGTCGGGAAATCCAAATAACCTGTTTTAATTCGTATTGCTTGACTGAAACATTGGGGGTTAATGCGACCGTGTCCTGGATATCCTTGACTCATTAATTGCAATGGCCACGACCTAAGCACGGGGTGTAGGCATACACCTGACAGATGCAATATGCTTTATTAAAATATTTGTATACCCAATAAGGGATTCCCAATAAGGGAATAGTGGTGTGTCGGTTAATCTTGAACCGGCATAGAACCGGGCCCCGTATGTAGAGCAAGTTATGTAAAACTGATAACATGAGATATAGTTTGTCCCAAGTATAAAAGATTAATTTTGCCTTGTGCATTTTAATCAAGCGTCAAAATATTTTCGTGCCTTGTGCACCTAAACCAATTTTCATAAACATTTTCAAATGAGTCGGTTGTGTGTATTTACCAGTGAAAACTGACTTATTTTCCAAAGTCTAAGTGACAGGTACAAGTACGTAATAGGCTGGAAGCTGCTCAGGACTTGTTAGATGAGGACTTTGCAACTCCTTCACAAGAGCCATTAGTCTGATAACTTCTTTTGTTATTTTTGATCCGCCTGTGGATTATTACAAGCTAGTCTGTACGGAATACTTTTATATTAACAGACATTTGTGTTTGTAATAATATTTTATATTTCAAGACTTCCGCTGTGCATTTAAATTGTGTTGTTTGACTATGATGATATCAACTACGTCACGATTCTCCCCACAGGGCCCACCGGTAATACGTGGAAACATCGGGGTGTGACACAAAGAAAAGAAGTTAAGAAGGCTTTGAAACAAGAGGTGATCCAAACACAGTCTGTTAAATCAGATGTTAAAAACGAAAAACAGAACATATTTCAAAACCAAAACCGGTAACTGTTTCAGGGGGAGCCCCATCAATTCTGAATCATCGGGAAATGGAAGTCACAATCCTCGATGATAACGGACGACCCAAGTCTATAAAGGCTTGGGTCCCCCTCTCCAACTAATCTCTGAGTGAGTGTGCAGGATGTTCCAGGAGGAACTATTGATAGTCGTAGGATTGTTGATAGTGGAGCCTCCATGCATAAGATCGACGACTTAAGGCTCCTGTATGATGTGAAAAGCATTAGGGGAGATTATTGTTGGCTTTGATGGAGAGAAAAATGAAAAGAAGATAAAAATGTCTGGTGATTGAATGATAATGAAAGAATTTGAAAAACTTTGACAATGTGGAAAACGTGCCAAAGTTTAATTGTTGAAGGCTTGGATCGGGTCAATAGGATAGATTCAAATGAAGTGTACGCGCCTGTCGCATGTTTGAAATCTTTCAAAGATTCAAGGGTTATACTTTTCACAAGAAGGTTCAGCCTTGCTAGATGAACGTGCAGTGTACAATTCTCCACGGTGTGATTGAAGAAAATGTGTTTGTTGATCAAACCAACCGGGTGTGCGGATACCTTGGCATGGATTGAAAAACCGCATACTACTTCTAAAGGAGAAAGATGAAGACCTTTGTTGGTGTAAAAGCATGTGGGAGACATCATGTATGGACCGTCCAAAGATGATGTGTACAAGCTTTCCCACATGCTCCCTTTCCACTTACCAGCCGGACCCGGAGGTTTCGATCTTGTTGTTGTGAAGAGATTTCTGAATTGATTGAGGCAGCTGAAAAATCGACCTTGAAATCCACATCGGGTGGATATCCAGTTTGGGAGAGCACTCAGATTCCTGCCAATGCATGAAGTAGTAGCAGGATTATGGTTTTGAATTTCTAATCTCTCTTATCCTTGTCGATATTTAAGCTGCTTTATGATTTTCTAACATCTCGTACAACACTCTTTGACTAGACACGTTGATCTCGAATATCACCTCACACGTGATCGTTTCAGTATGAAACTTGTTAATGTTGTTTTGGTCCACACCGATTACCGACGTGCCAACTCATTTTTCCAAAATTTGATAAATCACTTCTGATTAAAATTATTTTTGGTAAATGACATCGAGGTAAAACATGAGTTAATTCACACGGGAAGTCGTTTTTGTGAATATTTTTCTTGAAGAAAATCCAAAAAGATGTTTTTCAAAGTTTAAATTTACTTTTTGAATTTTAGGGGGAGTAATTCCAGATCAGAAAAATACAAAAACAATAGAAAAATAAAAATGAGTTTCCTGGCGAGAAAAAGAGAAAATGATAGTACATCAGTGGTCTGTCGAAACCTCTTTGAACCTAAAATGAAAAACGATAAGCAGCTCTATATAAGATGTATTGGTAGGCTCACAATCATTTTAAAGTGTGTAGGGTGATATAAACCTAAATCTACTGAAGACTGTGTGGGAACCGCTCAGTGGCATATGGTCTTGGTACCGAAATTTCGTTTGATAGATTGCCGAGGTTCTGAGATACGTGGTCTTTATGTTGTTTATCATCTGGGTATCATGGTTGAATCTTTTATCGAAAAATAACGGGGACGCAAGTCAAGATCTTCCATGATACCATACATACGTGTACATATCATACAAACATGTATATAATACATGATGCATACGACCATCAATAAGTGATAAAATATCACATTCACCCCCGAATAAGTGATTCTAAATCACATCTATCATCCGAGAGTCAAGTTCGTCTCTTTGTCGGTACGATGGTACTAACCTGTTTACGGACTTGCTCTTGTGCCATGCATGCATCGAATATCAAGTTCCTCATTAATAAGTGATTTAATCACATAGGGCTTGTATTCATCCTCGAATAAGTGAGTATCTCACTTCATATACGTTAAA
This sequence comes from Helianthus tuberosus, assembly GCA_030545235.1. Lineage (NCBI taxonomy): Eukaryota > Viridiplantae > Streptophyta > Magnoliopsida > Asterales > Asteraceae > Helianthus > Helianthus tuberosus. The sequence goes on along the minus strand of CM060395.1, from coordinate 199,133,145 downwards.
AACAGATGATAAATGGTATACTCACCAGTAAGATGAACTCTCATGCATACCTTGATACGGGAATGTGTCGTGAGTGGATGAACACTGACGTGATTGTCGTGGGTCACGCAAATTTAATCCCAAATACAACTATAGATAGCGGTAATAGGGTATCGAACTCAGGGAGTATGTGGAAAATGTGTCGATTGTATAGCTTTGTATTTAAACTAAATTGCAGAAAATTAAAATTCAAGATTGTGGATTGTTGTTTTAGAAAACTAAATTAAGAACTAATTCAAATCAAAGTTGGTTGTAAACAATTAGGAGAGAACAATGATCACCCTAGGTTTCAGTTTCTTTAAACAATTGTGTGCAATTTCACTAGAAAGAGTTATATAGACATAACTCGTGTATATGTGATTGAAGTGATAAAAGGGAACAAAGTACTCGGATTAGATAACGCGAGGTTGTTTCCCGATGACCTATAAACCAATAACCAACCCTAACCCTTCCCGTGATATCTCGGTTGCCAGCGGCACCAAGAACGTACGATTAAGACTAGAAATTGCAATATTGATTAACACACTACAAACAATCAAACATACACCATGACATTCAAGCAACGCAAGATATCATTCTAGAAATGCAGAAATTAAACACACAAAAGTTTCAGAAACATTCACCTAGGATGATCACCGAAGAGTTTAGCCGGACATGGCTCGGTGAATCATCATCAACATCAATCTATTGTTCATACGAATCGAAAGCACAAACCGAATGATTGAAAAATGTTCACAAAACCAACAAGTTCTCCAAAATCGCCCCCAAGGTGTCCAAGAACCGTCCAATGATGAGATTACATGAAAAGACACCATAAAACTGAATAAATGATGGCAGTTACAAGTTTTCCGCAGCTTCCACCGTAACTTACGGTACCACCGTAAGTTACGGTGGCTTAAAATGGTTTACGGTGGATTTAAACTGAGTTACGGCATCAATTTTTGTCAGAGTCTACCGTAAATTACGGTACCACCGTAAGTTACGGTAGGCTTCAGCAATCAATTTTTGTTTTCTTCATAACTTTCTCGTTTCAACTCCGTTTTCTTCACCATTTTCGCCTACGTTCTCGTAATTTCATCCTCTATCATGTTATCTTCTTAATTCTTCAATTCCAAAATTTTATTTTTTTCATTTATTCTCCGTCTTTCAATCTACAATCCAGTTGTGTCTATTCGAAGCTTTATTTCCATACTTTTAAGCTCTAAATGTACCTGAAACACAAGCAACCGTAGTTATCTAATTCAAGACAATTACATGATCAAATGAGAGATTCACTCGTCTTTTAACACACTTAAGGGTTGTCCCATGGACCACCCGTCACATCCCCACACTTAACCGTTGCTTGCCCCAAGCAACCCATCAATTCAAGTTCTCAACAAGTGATCAATACAAATCAAGCAAAAACTTGCAATCCTTTTACTAACCCCTTTTTAACACCCAAAACAATGCACCCCTCACTATGTCTCTCCTCTCGGTAACAAGTAAGCACTAGCAATATGAGCTAGACACACAAAGACTAACGGGCGGTTGCACAATTATAGGCTTGTACCTAAATCAATCCTTCTCCTAACAAGTGCCAAACATGAATGCAAATCAAAGGGACTTTCAAGGCTGTAATGTGGCTAGGTGTATGGGTAGGAAATGGAATATATATGAAGTAACGAAAATTTAACCCGGTCTTTTTATTACACAATGAAACAAACAATAAACATGACATAACTTCTATATACAAGACAACTCAACATCACTTTTTTTTTTCTTTTTCATTGCTTTTTTTCTTTCTCTTTTTTTCATTGCTTTTTTTTTTTCTCTTTTTTTTTTCCTTTTTTTTTTAGCATAGAGAAACATTCAACAAAACATATCTAAACACAACTATAACAACTACTAACACTATAAGACCGGGTCAAATTTGGGTAAGTTTTTAAGTAAGTAGCTAGGGGTAACAAATGATAGGCTTTTAGGCACAAAATTGGGCAACTAAATGTCCAAACCCCCGCCCCTCTCGCAACCATGCTCATATATATAACTTATGAGGTCCAACCCCCCAAATCCCACACTCACACACACTAAAGACGAGGCTACCTAGATGCCCTTATCCTTTTCGCATTCATGTCTAACTAAGGACTCAAATCGCATTCAAGCACAAGTTCTAATGCACCCCCACCCGTTGCCACTCTCATCAAAGACAAGCATTATTTATATACAAGTGTGGCTTCAACTCTCACCAAGAATAAAGGTAATTAAGGGCTGCCGGTGCATCATTTAGACCTACTAAAACAAAATTTGACGTGAATGTCGTGGTCACGCAAATTTTATCCCAAAAACAACTATATAGATAGCGGTAAGTGGGTATCGAACACAGGGAGTTTGTGGAATGTGTGTTATTTGAAGATTTATCTAAGTTAACTAAGATTAAACTAATTGCAATAAAAAGTAAATTCAAAGAGTTGGATTGTTTGTTTGCTTTTTAAAACTAAGATTACTAATTAAATTGCAAATTGAAAAGTTTTTGGTTGTAAACAATTAGAGACAAATGATCATCTTTAGTTTCCGGTTTTGCTTTGACATTTATGCTATCGTTCCACTAGAAAGAACTACATAGACATAGTTTATGTGTGATTAGTTGCAGTGATGAAAGGGAACTAAGTACTCAGATTCCTAGAACGTGAGGTTGTTACCCGATGATCAATCAACCCTTACCCAAGCCTAACTATACCCATGATATCTCGATTGCCAACGGCACCAAGAACGTATGGTTTCTAATTAGTTTAGCACAAGAATCAACAATTTACTAGCAATCAATCACACACCATAACAAGCAATTCAATAAAGAAGAAATTGTTATTCTAGAAATATAAAACTCAAACATAAAGTCTTACAAAACTTTCCACCAAAGATGATCATAGAGAGAGTTTAGCTATTCATGACTTGAACAACCCTCCTCCACTAAGTCTCCATATTTCCCCCCAAAAAAAAAAAATTAAAAAACTAAGAAAAACAATAATTCGAGAATGTTTCCTCTAGCCCTCCAAATCGTGTGTAGAGTTGTGTGTAACCGAAACACATGATTAAACACCATCAAACTCTATAAAAAAAACATTAAATGCATAAGTTACCAAAATTTATGTGATGTGATGTATAAACCCACTAAGTCACGTGTGAGATGATGATGATTGTTGTTTCCCTTGTCTCTTTTTTTTTATTTATATTTTTCATCTCATAAAATAATCGTGCCATCAAAAGTGTGCACCTCTTGGTCTCCGTGATGTATGTGTTTTCTTTTCCTCTTTGACTTTCGTTCACTCCTTTTGTTTTGCATGAGATGATATGATGATGAGTGATGTTCAGATGATAAATGATTAATTGTTGACTCAAACCTCAAGTGCTTGTGATGTAAATCACGTGAGTGGCTGCCAATGAGAATGATGATTATTGTTTCTTTCTCCTTTGTTAACCGCCACCCCCTTTGAATATTTGTAGGTTTTTTTATTAGAATAATGATCATGGCCATTAATGTTGTTTCCCAAAAGTCAATTATAGCCCTCCAACAAAACAAAATCCACGCTGCCATCTTATAATTCTGCATTTTGTACACTTTAGCACCTGCATAATCAAATGTAGAGTGGTTACCAAGTTCGAGCAATTAACCGAATAAAGTATGGATTATGTATATATTTAGACCTTTTAAGGGTTGTCCTACGGACCACCCGTCACATCCCCACACTTACCCGTTGCTTGTCCCAAGCAACCGATTCAAAAACTATTTCAAAACCACAAGCGATCAACATGCAAACCAAGCTAAATGTGCCGTCCTTTTACTAACTTTCAATCATACCACAAGACACACCCCTCACAAAAATCTCTCGGTAACAAAAATTATTAGCATAATGCTAAACCACTCAATGCGTGTGTGTGTGTGTGCGCGACAATAAGCTTGTATAAAAATCAAGTCTCCTCCTATTGAGTACTTAGCATGCTTATGAATCAAAAGAAACTTACGGGTTGTAACGGGGCTAGGTGTCAAGGTAGGAAAACGGTGGAATACATATGAAAGAGCTAATTGATTTGACCCGTTTTTTTTTTATTTTTTATTTTTTTTTTATTTCTACTACTACGAAGCTAACACCAAAAATAAATACAAAGCTTCTTGACATCCTCAACTCTATTGCAACTAAATACTTCTTTTTTGTATTTTTTTCATATCTTTCTCATATATTTTTTCTTTTTCTTTTTTCTCTTTTTTTTTTTTTTTTTTTTTTTCATATCGAACTCAACAATATATACAAGAACATCAATACTACATACTAAATCTTCTAAACCGGGTCATCTCAAAAGGTAAAATTTTGTAGGAAGTAGGCTCGGGTCACAATCGAATGGTCTAAGGCTCAACATGGCTTTCTAAGGACCAAACCCCCACCCCTCACAATACCAAGCTCATATATGTAAAGTATGAGGTCCAACCCACCAATCCCGCACTCTCACACATCTAGACGAGGCTTCCTAAAAGTCCCCCTATCATTTTCAAAAGCATGCTAATTCTAGGATTTAACAAGTATTCACACACAAGTTCTATTAACACAACAACACACACCGCCACTCAAACAATGAAATATCAATAACAATCATGTGTGGCTCAAATCCTCACCAAGAAAAGACTAGGAATGGGTGTCGGTGTGTCAAGTGGAACAATATCAAGTTTTCAAATTTTAACACTTTTCGCTCGGATTTACAAAATTTTTTAGAACTCTCAAAATTTCCCCCATCCCCACACTTGGGATACATTGACCCCAATGTATGGTTTTAGGAGAATTTGATCGCTTAAACTCTTAAACACCAACTAAAAGCTTATACACTCAAACCACAAATTTCTTTTTTTTTTTGGTATTTTTCATTTTATATTTTTTTATTTTTCTTATATTCTTAAAAACATCAACACCACCAACTAGCACAACCCAACACAAAACATCAAATTAATACACCCCCAAACCTCCCAACCATAAACAAAAGCAAACAACTAACTACCAACATTTCAAAGCTAAAGAACACAACAAGACTAAGGAAAGAGTACATTGACCTGGTGAAGTTTTCCACAACAGATGTTGTAGATAATCCGACTTCCTATCACCACCTTCACCCACATATCCGTACATCTTCCCCACACTTGAATGTCGCCATGCCCTGAAACATAGAAAGATAAAAACAACAAGATCAATATAAAACCCCGGGTTGCCTCCCGAGCAGCGCTAAGTTTCGAGTCTTCAGCCAGACCGTGCCACCCCCATTTATGGTGGCTCAAAGAATCGGTTCCTATCACCTCCCCCATTGTAGCTTGTCATTGGGCAAAATGCATCCGTCTCATTTTGACTCAGTGGGTAATCAAATACACTCCTGCTTGAACCCATATGTGTTTCTTCACGGTCCGGTGGGTGCTTTTTTCTCATTCTTTGAAACACATTTTTCATACAATCACTAGACTCACCACCCTTCCTCTCAATGGACTCATAACTAATCCCTCTAGTTTGAACATCAAAATACAACCTACGGTTCTTTTCGGTCATGGTAATAATCTCGTCTCTACAATTAATTTGAGCATTTGCTGTGTATAGAAACGGTCGACCTAAAATCACCCTTTGTTGTGATGCCATGTTGGTAGAAGCATAGTCCAAAACTAGGAAATCCACCGGGTATTCAAATTCTCCCAACTGAATCTTAACATTCCTAACCATTCCCCGTGGACGCCTCCAACTTCCATCCGCCAAGCTCACCATGGTGTCTATACCTTCGAGTGGACCAAAGTCGTACATATCGTATAGATCGCTTGGTAGCACACTCACGCTTGCCCCGTAGTCCAACAATGCGTGAGGGATTTTTAATTTTCCCACACGGATAGGCACGATTGGCGCTTCACACTCTTTATCATTCTCGATTTCGGCATCTTTTTCCAAACCTGCATTCACTTGACAAGAAGATGTTAGACATTTTTCATTAAATTCAGTACTAAGAACGGTGCTTACCACATTGATGTTAATGCTTTTTATATTCTTGGGATTTGGGACCGTATCACTCGGTAGCTGGCCTTTTGCTTTCTTTAACATCGCCACGTCACTTGCAAGTTGACCCATTTGAGTGGTCAACGATTGGATGCTTTTGTCACGAACCTCGTCCTTTTGCATCCGAACCTCATCACGTTGGTTCATTCGTTGCATTTCACTTTGCATCGCCTTCAACATCTCCATCATCTCGTTTCCACCCGAAGAGCTTTGACCCGTTTGATATTGCCTTTGAAATCCTTGGTTTCCTTGGAAATTCGGGTTAGCTTGATTAGATGGGTTCCCATAGCGAAAATTTGGGTGGTTCCTCAACCCGGGGTGGTAAGTGTTAGAATTCATATTGTTGTAGTTTCTACCACCCCCTCCTTGACCTTGACCTTGAATAGCATGCACCTCTTCATATTGCCCTTCCACCATCCATTGGCAATTTTCAGCCGCGTGACCTATTTCATTACACAAAGCACAAACATCATAAATTTGGTTAGTGGTTTGAACATTACCATCATCTATGGCGTGCACTTGCGGTCGGTTAGTGGTCGGTCGGGCTCTTCTTGAGGCTTGAGCTTTCCTCTTTGATGTAGTTGCCATGCTTTCCAAGAACTCCCAATCTTCATTCTCATAGTTTGTTCCAAAAGTCCCACCAGTGATAGACATCAAATCACGTGCATCTTCGGCACTCAACCCCTCGTGGAAGGCATTCATCAACTCCCAAAGTTCAATCCCATGGTGAGGGCAATTTTTAATCATCATATTAAAACGTTCAAATGCCACATGGAACATCTCACCATGTTGTTGTTGGAAGCTCCTCAACCCTTTTCTAGCATCGTTGGTCTTTTGGGCGGTATAAAATTCATCTAAGAAAATTTGTTGCATCTCCGCCCAAGTATAAATAGATGCTGAAGGCAAAGTGTAGAACCACTTCTTTGCCTTGTCCTCCAAAGAAAACTGAAATAGGACCAACTTGACATCATCGGCCGAAAAACCTTGACTCCCAAAAGTATTGCAAATTGAGTCATAGGCCTCTAAATGGAAATACGGTTCCTCCGTTGCTAGCCCTTTGTATTTCGGCAAACTTTGCAAAGAATTTGTTCTTACTTCAAAGGTTCTCCCTTGGTTGTTGTGAGGGATAACCACCGGTGAAGGGTTTTGAGTAATTATCGGCCTGAAATGTGCTTCTATTCCCCGTGCTTGTTCCCTAAGATGCCTTCTTGGAACACCCAATCGACCCCTTGGACGAATAGGACCCATTGGTCTTGGTATATGCCCTTGTGGTACGAATGGTTGTTGATATTGTTGTTGGGGCACCGGTGGGTGTTGAATCGGCCTTTGAAATTGTGGTTGTACATGTTGTGGCCAAACTTGTTGCAATGGGATAGGGCGTTGCATTGGTGGCCCTTGTGGTCTTGGCCGAATATGTTGCGGTATGAGTTGTTGTTGAAACCCACCAACATTTGACATTCTTTGAGTTTGACCAGGCACATAAGTCAACTCCCCTTGTTCTCCATCACCCTCATAAACATATCCCTCTTCCTCGTAACCCTCAAAGTCTTTGTATCCTTCCTCATATCCATCTCCTCCTATACCCGAAGTTTTCCCAAATGGAATGGTCGAGTATTGAAAACCCGACTGGTTTGTTGGTATAAATGTAGAGGTAGTATGGACAACAGTTGAACCTTGTGGTACTGTATAAGTTGAGGATGATTGCCCTGAAGCTGGGAAGAAGTGAGTGAGTGGTGGAATCGTAGTAAATGGGCTAAAGGTAAGACTGGGTTCGACTTGAGTAGTGATCGGTTGTGTGGTGTTGGTTGGTGTAGTATCATGAAGTGGAGTAGGCATTGTGGTGATGTTTGGAATAGTGGTGTTTGGTGATGGTTGTGTGGAAGTAGGTATAAAAGATGAGGTCGTTTGACCCGTTGTAGGTGGAATTTGAGAATCCGCCATGATGTTTCTTGGTGTAATGGGTGAAGTGGGTGAACCAACGATTTTGTTTTCTCGCACTACAACTCTGTTTTGTCGTAGCGTTCTTTCGATTTCCGGATCAAATGACAATGGTGACGCTTTGTGAGAGCCTCTGGTATGCATGCACCTGTAGAACCTGCACACTAAACACACCAGTGTAAACCCGAAAATAACAAAACAAAACCAACAAAAATGACACACGTTGCGCACTACTCCCCGGCAACGGCGCCAAAATTTGACGTGATTGTCGTGGGTCACGCAAATTTAATCCCAAATACAACTATAGATAGCGGTAATAGGGTATCGAACTCAGGGAGTATGTGGAAAATGTGTCGATTGTATAGCTTTGTATTTAAACTAAATTGCAGAAAATTAAAATTCAAGATTGTGGATTGTTGTTTTAGAAAACTAAATTAAGAACTAATTCAAATCAAAGTTGGTTGTAAACAATTAGGAGAGAACAATGATCACCCTAGGTTTCAGTTTCTTTAAACAATTGTGTGCAATTTCACTAGAAAGAGTTATATAGACATAACTCGTGTATATGTGATTGAAGTGATAAAAGGGAACAAAGTACTCGGATTAGATAACGCGAGGTTGTTTCCCGATGACCTATAAACCAATAACCAACCCTAACCCTTCCCGTGATATCTCGGTTGCCAGCGGCACCAAGAACGTACGATTAAGACTAGAAATTGCAATATTGATTAACACACTACAAACAATCAAACATACACCATGACATTCAAGCAACACAAGATATCATTCTAGAAATGCAGAAATTAAACACACAAAAGTTTCAGAAACATTCACCTAGGATGATCACCGAAGAGTTTAGCCGGACATGGCTCGGTGAATCATCATCAACATCAATCTATTGTTCATACGAATCGAAAGCACAAACCGAATGATTGAAAAATGTTCACAAAACCAACAAGTTCTCCAAAATCGCCCCCAAGGTGTCCAAGAACCGTCCAATGATGAGATTACATGAAAAGACACCATAAAACTGAATAAATGATGGCAGTTACAAGTTTTCCGCAGCTTCCACCGTAACTTACGGTACCACCGTAAGTTACGGTGGCTTAAAATGGTTTACGGTGGATTTAAACTGAGTTACGGCATCAATTTTTGTCAGAGTCTACCGTAAATTACGGTACCACCGTAAGTTACGGTAGGCTTCAGCAATCAATTTTTGTTTTCTTCATAACTTTCTCGTTTCAACTCCGTTTTCTTCACCATTTTCGCCTACGTTCTCGTAATTTCATCCTCTATCATGTTATCTTCTTAATTCTTCAATTCCAAAATTTTATTTTTTTCATTTATTCTCCGTCTTTCAATCTACAATCCAGTTGTGTCTATTCGAAGCTTTATTTCCATACTTTTAAGCTCTAAATGTACCTGAAACACAAGCAACCGTAGTTATCTAATTCAAGACAATTACATGATCAAATGAGAGATTCACTCGTCTTTTAACACACTTAAGGGTTGTCCCATGGACCACCCGTCAAACACCGGTCGGTAAGTATAAATCATACATTAATCGTATCCCCTAACCGCAAGTACATCTGATAAGTTGAGCTTATCTGGACAACAATACCGATAATCATTATAGGATGTTTATCTAAATGTTAACTAATTGAACAACAAGAGCGTTTTGGCATGACCGTACACTGATATGATTCTCTTACCCTCGAAACTCGCAAAAAGAATATCTGTAAATATTTATTTATTGTTTTCCGTCTTTACATTTGAAAAATGCAAAAATACCAAAAAGATTTTAGGTGTGTTTTAATATAAACTTTATAAAAGCCAAAAAGATTTTGCTTCTAGTTTATTTTTGATTGACCGATGTTGGAACTCGAGTCTATCCTACCTAAAATCCTGATTGTAAGTCGGAAAACAATTGCATCTTCATAAACGGTCGAAATTAACAAATTTTTGAAAGTTAAAATCTAAAATTGATCAAATTTTTAAACTTTCAAACTGTTGTCGGTCGGTGTTTGATTGATAGTTGGTCTCATGTGTGTCATTTGTTTATTTTGACTATATTCTAAATGGTTGTTCTCATTTCGTGTTTAGCTCTGTTGTGTGTGTAGATGTGGCATTCAAACCAGCTAAAGGCAAAGAGAACGTGTTAGATGATAAGCTTTGGAATGAAGACACGACATTGATGCAATCAGAAGATCAAGATGATTGAGTTGCAGTTGACCACTCATCAACACCAAAAGGATCTGAAGTATTGAAGATCAAAAGATTCACGAGCATCATTCAAGGGGGAGTTTGTTAATACACTCCCTGTTTGTGAAATGTGAAGACTTTGAAGATCCTACAATGTGAAGAACGAACCATCACGAGCAACATCCAAGGGGGAGTTTGTTGATACAGTTTTGTGTGGATGTGGCTCGGTTCGGTTCGGCTCAAGACCGACATCAGTGACATTCCTCTGTCTTGCGCCCCAGAGAACGACACACGAAGCACGAAGAGCCGCAAGGGATCCGTTGGAAGGATGATGATGTCATGATAACACTTCATGATGTCACAAAGACATATGTTCTCACAAAAGACAAAGCCACGATTGTTAGTGCATGTGCATGAAATACAATGATACTCACTAAGTACATGCATGTTACTAAAGTGTAAAGAATTGTCATTGTTGCTGTTGAAGATCACGAAGTATGGTAGTCAACGAAGAATTGTGTGTGGCCATAAAGTCAGTGACGAAGAACCATGCAGATAAAGAATTACGAAGAACATTATTCGTCAATGTTTATTCGCTGAAATGGCATCCACGAAGAACCCCACATACTTCGTGGGTTTAGGTCTTTCATGGGCTTATCTTATGGGCCCAGATACATGCTTCGTAGGTTGCAGTTTCTTTGGCTATAAAAGGACGCTTGTAACACAGAAGATAAGATAAGAGAACACACCCAGTATAGTTTGAGAGCTTTTCTTGTATTATTCTTGTAACAAAACTCTACTGGTTGAATACACTTGTGCTTTAAACTTTGAATCTTTCTTGTATTTGTGTGTTATTGGCTTGGTTTGCATACACACTTGGATTCCGCATTCGTGTGTGTGTTACACAACAAGGGAGTAGGTTTAATCTTGATCCTCCAAGTGGACCTACATATAAGCTTCTTTCCTTTCATTTCCCATACACCCCCTTGATTTTGTAACATTCCTAAAATTTTTATTTATAAAATTTAAAATAAAGTATATAAAAACTTATGTTATTAAACGGATACATCATGGGTAAGTTGACCGATAGAAATATGAGGTATTTTGGCGAACGTAGGAACCGTTTAATAATTAAATTATAAAAACACATTATATTTAAACTTACTCCGTTTTAATGAAACTTGGGTCAAAATGTAGACACCAATATTCTCGTTCTAATGAATATTCATTATTTTATAAAACGTCATATTTTAAAAGTTATAAGCGCCAAATAAGTGAAGCAGCTGAATTATTATAATATATAAAATAATAATAATTAAAAAAAAAGAAAAAAAAGACTAACGTGCGATCTTGAGGGCAACCCGGTTTTACCCAGCTGTTACCCCATCGAGTCTCTCGTGTGGGGGCAGTATGGTTTCCGGGCGGAAGTCAGCTTGCACGGCGGCCGGGGCCCGATCGAACATCGCGTCCGAGAGTGTGGGGCTGACGGGGGATTGTCTTTGACATGAACCCGGCGACCAATAGGTCAAGTACATAGAAAGTCGCCTTCAAAAAAAAACCTATGAAATGGAATCCTACATAACCATGTGCATTGATTAGAAGATTTGAAATACATGCATGCATGTAGTGTACGTGGAAGGTTATAATTCAAAAACATGAAATTAATGAAAGTGTGCGTGGACAGGGGAAGACGTGAGCTCAGGGGCGGATGTATAGTCAACTAGGGGGGTTCCCGGGAACCTGTTCGGTTCGTATTTTATAGTGTTAATTTATATAAAAGTTTCTGAAGGAACCCTTTAAAATTTTGTGAGGGAACCTTATAAACAAAGCTGAAGATGGTCCACTGGTTAGTCTATGCGCATATTAAACTTCAGTTCCCGAGTTCGAGTCTCGTTAAGGTTTTTTTGCTGCGGGTTTTTTTTTCTAAAATCGATTTTAGGGTTTACTAACTTAACACTTATCTGCCCTGGCCCCTGTATGTCGCCCTTTCCTGCAGTCAAACAACCCAATCGGCCAAACCCAAAGAAAACACGCCAACAACTGTGAAAACCCTTAAGCCGCTGCCGCTGCCGCTCGCCGCCGACACCGTCGTCTCCGGCCACTCGCCACCGTTCGTTTCCTAATTCCTTTCAGTCACAGTGTCACACGAATTTATATAGGTAATTACCCAATTGAAATTGCTTTTTTTGTTGAATTGCTTTTCATTACTAATTGCTTTTCCTAATTTCTTTCAGACCAGCATTACATACACTCATTTTGTGTTGAATTGCTTTTCATTACTAATTCTAATTCCATGTGAAATTGGTTGTGAAACCTAGGGTTTAGATTGTGCTTTTTTGTTCAGTTAATTGTTTGATTGAAGAATTGGTAGCTGAATTCTTCCATGTTTGTTTAATATTAAAAACTTGTTCTTTTATGTTCAAGTTGTTGCTTCATTAGTAACTTTATAATCTTTGAAACTTGTTGTTTCGTGTTTTTAAATTTATCATGATGATGTTTTTTTCATTATTGTATCGTATTTTTATTATGTTATGAACTTTACTCGACCTGAATCGTCGAACCGTTCCGTATTTTTTTATGTTCGGACATATGATATCGGAACACTTAAAAAGTGAACCCCTTGGAAAAAATTTCTGGATCCGCCACTGCGTGAGCTCCACGCTCAACGTGTAGTATAAATAGAGAATGCAGTGCAACTTTTTCATCTGCTCAGTTCCTCCTTTCTTCCGTTCCCTCCCTCCCTATTTTAATATTCTCCTTTTTTTGTTAATAATTCACAAAGCCTTGCCCCGTTTTAAGTGTTGTAACTCCTGATCACTGAATCGATACCCTGTCCGATTGATTTAGAACCCACCAACGCATGTTAAGGCTCTGCCCGACTAAGTAAGTTGGGGTTTTGTCTCGTGACATATTGATAAAGTTAAATTGGGTTACTATACTTAACGCGAGTGCATTATATATTTTATTGAATAGTATAACAACCCTCCTAAAACACCCCTGACACACCTACACGTCCTAAAGTATACCCCGTATACGAGAAACGGCCCTAAAATACCTTTATAATTATAAAAATTAAATAAAGCAATAATTATAGTGTCTCGCGGCCCTCGACGGGAGAGACCTAGGGGTCTCGCAGGGCACGACGGCCCTTACTTGCCAGAGACACAATGGTGCCACGTGTCCTAGTTCGTGGCAGGTCTACCCCTTGACTCGACCAACCTATACCCTTGCTATAGGCGGCTCGCGGCCCGCGACAGGCTTAGCCTGTGGCGTCGCGGGGCGCGACGGAGTGGCTAATCAGCCCTATAAATGGAGTCGAGAGCTCAGTTGTTCAAATGTTCAGAATTTTCTTTTCTCTCAAATCTCTAGTAGTCTAAACTCTCGGGTATTATACCCCTAAAAAGAGAAGCTCTGCCTCGTTGTAAGTATTATAACCTCCGGTTACATATTAGTTACTATACCCGATTGATCTAGGACTCCGTAACGCATGTCAAGCCTCTGCCTGACTCAGTTCGTTGGAGTCCTGTCTTGGGGGTATGGCTAATGTGATTTGGGTTATCTTACTAACACGTGTGCATTGTCTAAATTTAATAAATAATGACCAGGAGAAGCAACAGGAAGCTATAATATTACCAGGAAGCCTGTAGAAATACCTAAGTCTACAAAAGTGAGTAATTCCTATTTTTGTAAACTGTTTTTACAAAAACCTCAATTGTTTTAAATTATAATTAACAGTGATTGAGTATTTGTGATTCTACAATTACTGTCGGTATGTTGGGGTTTTGTATACATTACTTGTTACTAATACTGTGAATTGTAACATGACCACAAGTCAGGATTGACAGTACCGTGGGTGGTAATTTGGTAGATATAAACAAATGTAATTGCGGATGCCCTCAATACTGTAAAGTGATAAAAGTTGTTTTAATTAAACTGGGATGCACTCGCCAGTATTTCTTGCTGATAAAACATTTTTAAAACGCGTTTCAGGTAACTTAATGTGAAGCTAATAGAAGCCAGCTGGAGAGCACTGAAGGGTTAGAAAAGTGGCTATAAGAGTTACCTAAATAAAAAGAAGATTTTGTTTTCAATAATTGGGGTTTATCCCTATAAATGTATTGTAAAGGAAACTTGGGTTTTATCCCAGATGTTTATTATATAAAAAGTTTGGTGTTTTAAACTCTGATAAATATTTCCTAATTACGGTCCTGATGAAAAAAAAAACTTTTTCCGCTGCGTATTTAATAAACACCGGTACCATCTGACTGGCTCATGGCTCCCGCGCCCAGGGTGGGGTCGTGGGCTGTGACAGATTTTGTGGTAAGGTGGAGTGGGGCACCAAATGTTAGAGAGAAGATGGTTTATGCGAGTGTGTGTATATATATATATATATATACACACTAGCAAGAGAATCCGCTCTTTGCGGCAGGAGACTAAATGATTTTCAATAAAATTAAAATAAAAACATAGATAAAAAAGCATTTTTTAACGAAAACTTTACATAAGAAAAAGCAAAAGGTAACACACGCTTTGCGTAACTTTTTTACTTTATTAAAATTAAATTTATTTTATCCCAGAAAACCACCCCCGTCCCGTGGTGGACTTTTTTCACTAAGACAATTATATTAATAGTTAAAATACAAATTAAACCCTATTGATTTAATTTCTTTTCACTTAGGCCTTTATATTAATAGGTAAAATTCAAATTAAACCATCATGCTTATTAGTAAATTTTACCCAAAAGTTATAAAATCAAACTTAATTCATTATTATTATTATTATTATTATTATTATTATTTGTTTGTTTGTTTGTTTATTATTTGATGTTATTTTAGGTTTTCTTTTTTAAATTAGTTAAAAGAAGCCTTTGTAGATCGTGGATGAAATTAATTTCTCCCTAAGGAAGATGATATGCAAAATGTGTAAAAGTACTAAATCTTTGTTTGAACTTATAAACAAATCAACAAAAAATGAACAACTAACAAATTACATGTGTATGTGGATGTGTAAAAACACTATGAAACATCTATCACCTGCTAATTGTCAATTTCCTAACAGGTTAGGTTGTGTGAAATTTTTAAATGTAAGAGTTTAAGGATTTGGGATTTTTAGAGCATGATTCGAACCTAATCCCAGATCCATCAAAAATTATGAAGCAATTATGATCACTAAATGCCAATTATCAATTTTCCTAAAAGGTTAGGTTATGATCATACCTTAAAACAATTGATCATCCAATGAGGACATCTTGCTCCGAGCAAAATGTTGAATTCCATCATCTGGAATTCCATGATTCTGCTCTCGATTTCAAGCGTCAACTCTTAAATAAGTGATTTTATATCTAAAGCTTTAAAAAACGTCATTGAAGTTGAAATAAATGAAGGTGGTGAAGTATATAGAAGTGAAATTCCAAGGGTACAAGCTTTCTATGTTATTTTGTTTTACGCCGTTACCAAACCTTGAATCTGAACAAGGGGATTTGGTAGCTGGCTAAACCCTAGACAAGTAGATGAAATTAACGGAACATAGCGAGGCTTAAATAGAAGGGACTGTGACTCGTTTGAACCGGGTCAGAAAGCTCCTCTATTTTTGAGTTTATTAAAAACAATAATAAGAAAATCTTGACTTGAAAATTAAAAATACTTAAAATATTTAATGGGACAGTATTCAAGTTGGAAACGAGATATGAGAATAGTTATGTCATTTTTACGGGTTTAGATATATGGTATTTAGGTGATACTTGTTTGATTATCTAATACCATTTAGGCCAAGTGTCTTTTCGTTTTCTAATTTTAATAAACTATCAATTTTACCCTTAAATTATAAATAATATACACATTTAACCCATTTGGTTATTATTTAATTTGATTTTTCTCTATCAACTTAAGTTTGTTAACTTTAAAAAATATATAAATAGCTATGTTTTGTTGATACATGTATGTGGACGCGACTCGACTCGACGAGACTTGGTCCGGTTCGACCCGGTTAGGTTCGGCTCAAGCCCGACGTCACGACATTCCTCCGTCGTGCGTCCCAGAGTTCGACACGCGAAGCACGGAGAGCCGAGAACATTTCCCGCTTGACACATCATCATGACATCATCATGATGATGTCATCTTGACTAAACTTCACAATTTGCATATTTGAAGTTACAGAATGTACGTGCATGCATATTATGGCCAATCAACTACTTTGGGCCAGAAAACTTCACTGCTGGGCCAAAGCCCAAAGATGGCAAAACAGGAATCATGTCGACGAAACAGCTCAGTTTCGTCGACCTTGAATGTGATTCGTTGACTGCCTCAGTTTCGCCAATGATGTTGTGATTCGCCAAGGTCTGATTCGCCAAAGATCTGTTTCGTGGTACTGGTGCTATAAATAGACAGTCTCAAGTCTGAAAATGTTAGACACAAGAACAGAGCACACACACACGAGAGTTAGAGAGAGTTTGCAGAATAGATTTGTAAACCTTGTGCTTGTAACCGAACCTTTCATTCGTATTAATACAGTGGTGTTAAACGGTGAACTTTGTGTGTCGTGTATTTTGCGTGTTCTATCTCGGTTTGCATCTCCGGTTGGATTCCGCACAACCGGGTGTGTTTGACAACAAGGATTAGGCGACTAGATCCTCCCCTAGCCGGACCTACAAGTGGTATCAGAGCCTTGGCTCTTCTCCTTGTTAAAACCGAGTGTTTTAGAGTGTGTTTCGGACTTTTGAAGTTTATATTTTTCTGGAAAATCAGTTTATAACTTCGAAATTTCTGTTGTTTTACTTGAAGTTTTTATAAAAACCTTGTTGTTTATCTTTGTCACATGTTAAAAGGTGGTTTTTAGTGAAGTTTCGGGCCAAAAACTCGTGTTCGGCAGTTGCGGTTTACCAGAAAATTCAAATTTTCTGGGTTGTTCTTCAAATCTTCATTGTGTTCTTCAAAAGTAACACTTTTTGATCCTAAAAATTTAAGTGATAAGGTGTTTGTGTCATTGAAAATTGTAATCTGATTAAAATATTGTAAGTCATCATTTGGTTGGTAATTTGGTAATGGTGTAGCCGAAAGCATGTTTGCGTGTGTCAGGTTAAGATAAAAGTCAAAAGTTTACCAACCACACTGACAACTTTCTTGGCGAAACAGAATATTCAACGAAACACATTTGTATTTCGTCAAAGCCAAAATATCCAATCCATTTCGTCAAAAATAAAAAGTCAGTAGGTGCCCCCTGTTTTGTCAACTTAAGCCCAATAAAGTCTTAAATCAGTTTCGTCAAAGACTTGGGCTTACAAAGAAGTTAGGCCTTAAACAACAATCAGTTTCGCCAAGCCCATGATCCACAAATCTGTTTCGCCGATAAACAATTAAATTGGGCCTGTTTCGTTGACTGGGAGTCCAACTTTATATATCTGTTTCGCCACAAAACAAAAATTCAGTTTCGTCGACATGATTCCTGTTTCATCGAGATACTTGTGAATTTTTTTTTAACAGAAGGTTTGCACTAGTTGTTTAACTGTTTGTGTTTTTCAGGTCTTTCGATCAAGGATCCTTCGGCTGGTTGTTATCATTCGAAATTTTAACATAGTTTGTGAAAATTATTTTTATTTTAAATCAATTTTCACTTAATATATTAATTTTTATAAAATGGGAACAAACGGTCAGTGGGATCCAACTGCGTGGACTAAAATAACTTCGACTCCACAATCATCAGCTACAAACGATCAGTGGGATCCAACCGCGTGGACTCTAACATCTTCACGATCATCAGTTACACAACCTGAGCCAGAGTTCGACAAAACTGCATTCTTGCGAGCTATTGCCCCACCTCAAGCTGCAATGATAACTGCAAATCAATGGGCATTGGTCACAAATCAAAGCAGCAGCATTCAATCGATGATGCAGAACGATAGTGAAACTGGTACAAGCACAAAACCGCCAAAGTTAAATCACATCAATGATTGGGGATGGTGGAAAGAAAGGCTGAGAACTTATGTTCAGGGGCAAGGCCAAGATCTATGGATGTGTTTCTTCACTCCATTTGACAATGAGTTGGAAGTTGCAGGATCTAATCCACAAACTTACAGCACTCTGTCTGATGAAGATAAGAAGAAAATTGAGTTAGAGAAGAAAGCATTCATGATTCTCACACAGGCTCTTAACAGAGATATTTACCACCAGTTTGTTTACTGCACGACTACTAAAAGCTTGTGGGATATGCTCACGTTACGATGTGAAGGAAATGCTCAATCAAGAAAGATCAAGCAAGATTTACTGAAGAAAGAGTTTGAAGGATTCACGTGTATGGAGAATGAGACTTTGGCAGAGTTATCTACAAGGTTCCATCACTTGTTGAGCGAGATGTTTGCTTTTAAAGCCACTGCCACTCCACAAGAAATGACGAAGAGATTTGCTGATAGCTTACCAGCAAAGTGGAGCAGTTATCTTGAAATTCTCAAAGAAAATGGTGTTTTAGACACAATCACCGTTTATGAGTTAATTCAAAAATTGGAGAACAAGGATGTAGAAGAAAAGCTTAAGGCAAAAAGAACGCTAACTCCTCAAAGTCCAGAGATGTACTTTGGGATTGCAGGAGGTATCAGTGGAGAAAAACCAGCTTCTCAACACGCAAAGCTTCAAACAGCTTTCATCTCAAACACCGGATCATCAACAACAGATCAGTTTGATCCTTCAGCATACTTGATGTATCCAAGACCAGATGTGAAACCGACACCGACAGCTCAGCAACAACAACCGCCACAGCAAGGGTTCTATGGAAGCTCTTCAAACTTTCAAGCCACTTCCAATCCAAACACAGTCAGATTAGACACTTCCAACTTTTCCAAAGTCAGTGTCGAAATAGCCAAGGAGCATATGGAGATGTTGAATACCTTGGTTAGTGCTTATTGTGGATTGATCGCAGGTCAGATTGGGAATATCAATCTAACCAATGAAGATTATCAGCAAGTGGATAGAGATGAGTTTGAAATGATGGATATCAAATGGGCTCTTGCTAGTGCAATCCGAAGAGCAAAAGAGTTTATGGAAAGGACCGGGAGAACCAACTTGGAAAGCAAGA
Organism: Helianthus tuberosus; assembly: GCA_030545235.1. Classification (NCBI taxonomy): domain Eukaryota; kingdom Viridiplantae; phylum Streptophyta; class Magnoliopsida; order Asterales; family Asteraceae; genus Helianthus; species Helianthus tuberosus. The sequence goes on along the minus strand of CM060395.1, from coordinate 199,113,853 downwards.
AAGACACCAAGTATGGGTTCGACAAGCAAGCTGTAACATGCTTTAACTGTGGTGAACGTGGTCATTTCAAAAGGGAATGCACAAGACCAGCTCAACATGGAAACCAAAATCCCTTCAGAAATCAAGGCAACCAGCAGAACCAAAACAGGAACAACGTTCGTACGTTGATACCTGTCAACAACCAAGGCCAAGCAGGGTCGTCAAATGCCAACCGGGCACTTGTGGTTCAAATGGATGAAGGCTGTGATTGGTCGCTTCAGCTTGGAGAAGGAGGAAATGGTGGAACAGCATGTTATGCTAAGGTGACTGAGAAGGTTGTAGAACCCGCGTCTGCTGGTGAATCTTCAGAAGATGAAGATAGTTCGGGTTATAGTGGGAGCATGGATGGAGAATCACTTGATACTGGTGATTTATCAAGTGATTTGAAGGTTGATGAGCCTGATGCTGGTGATTTATCAAGTGATGCTTTAGATTTGAAGGTTGATGAACTTTTGGCTGAAGCTGAAGTATTATGCAAGAGGAGATCTATTCTCTGCCAGAAATCTGCTGGAACTTCCGAGAAGCTTGCTAAGTTCTTCTCTGAAGATGGATCTTTTTCTTTCCATTCAGCCTTTACGGCTAATGTCGACAGTTCATCAGGTCAGGTAAGTGTCGATGAACCCACTGTAGTTAGCTGTGAAAATTGTGATAGTTTAAAGGTTAAATATGCTGAACAGGAAAGTAAATTTGAAGTCACACACAAACACAATCAAGAATTGATTGTTGATCTTTCTAAAGCAACTGAAGCTAACTTGTTTTTAACCAGAAATGAAAAGGAGTTTAAAGCAACAATTGCGTCATTAAAACATGATGTTTCTGAATTACAAAGGGCTGTTTTAAGAAAACAACATGTTAACAATGATTTAATCGACACAATTGAAAAGCAAATGGTAGAGTTAGCAACAGCTAGATGTGAATGTGAGACAATTAAGCAGAAATTGGAAAGCTATTCCAATTCCCGCTATGTTTTGGATCACATTATTGACGTTCAGAAGAAAAAGGGGGATAGGAAGTGTAATGGATTCAAATCATGTCCTCCCCCAATGAATCACAATTACTCCAAATTGCCTGATGACGAGGATATGCCCCGTTTTGAACCTACAGTGCCACTCAATCTAGATGATTTTGCAGCAGGCCTCGGGTTCACAACTGGTACATCATCCTCTGGTCAATCCGAATCTGAATCTGAGAATGTGACAGATTCATCGTGTGTTAAGGAACAGAGTCCTCCCACTGTTGAGGATACTGACTCTTCGGATGATGAATCTGACTCATCGGATGATGAATCTATAAAAATTGTGAATCAACAGTCTAACTTGGTTACAACAGAAATTCCAATTGAGAATCACATCTTGTGTGATCCACCAGTGGAACCGAGTAAGACTGAAATGTCAAAAGGAATGGAGTCCCTTGTCTCTAGTTGTGAAGGGAATAACTTGTTGTACACGCTCAAAGGAGATGACAAAATCTACTCTAACAAAGATTTTCCAATTAAAAATGTAAATCAAGATTTAATTGAGCAAATTTTTGAAGGATGTATTGAAAAGTTTTTGGGGAACAAAAGTGGCAAAGTTACCGTCACTCAATGTGATCCAATTCCGTGTGAACAAATTAGAAAACAATACGGAAACCAAAAACAACCAGTTGAGCGAAAACAACAAGTGAACTCCGGGAAAGGTAAGACACAGGGAAAGAAGGCTCAGAACAAGAATGTTCAAGCACCTAAGGTTCAACAGCAAAAGGTGCAAAACAAAAGAGCTCCTGTTAAGAAAAGAGAACCGAAAGTGAACTTTGTTGGATCAACGGGTACAGATAAACTTGAAACATTTCAGGATAAATCTAACATTGATTTTATAAAACAAGTTAGAATTTTGAAACGAAATGATCAGAATAATTACACCCAACACACCAACGGATGTGATTTAGGCACAAGTACATCTAGATCACAAAGTTCATTGTCTGGTTCTCCGTCTGGTCATCAACATGTTTCTCCGAGGTTTGTAGAGCGGAGAATGTGTTTTGAGTGTGGCACAATTGGGCATATTGTAAGATACTGCCCATACCTGCAAAAGTTGAAGGCTCCCCAAGAAACCAATTACCAAAAACGACCTGTTTCCCCGAAACAAGACCCCCGTGTCTTGAAAGAAAGGGAAAAGAAGTTAAATCAAAAAAATCAAAAGGTAATTGAAAAGGCCTTAAAATCAGAGGTCAAAGAAGAAAAACCTGTTCAAGCAAAACCTAAAACGGTAAAACCAGTAAATGCAAAAACAATTAATACAAATACTGGTAAAGGACAAACAGCTTGGAAACAAAAACAGGTAACTCAGTCAGGGGGAGCACCACAGGTTCTTTTTCCTAATCATCAGGAGATTGAAATCACTTTCCTTGATGATCAAGGACGACCCAAGTCCACAAAGGCTTGGGTCCCCCTCTCCGTCTAATCTTTGAATGAGTGTGTAGGATATTCCAGGAGGAACTTTCAATAGTCGTAAGATTGTTGATAGTGGAGTGTCCATGCACAAAATAGGCGACAGAAGAAATTGTTGCCTTTGATGAAGAAAAGAAAAGGAAAAGAGAAACAGAATTGTCCGTTGAAAGAGTTTGAAAAGCTTCGACAAAAATGCAAAGCCTTTTACAATCAAGCTTTGATCGGGTCCCCAGGATAGATTCAAATCAAAATGTATGCACCTGCAGCACGTTTGAAGTTCAAAATCAACAAGATGAACGTGCAGTGTACATTTCTTCGCGGTGTGATTGAAGAAAATGTGTTTGTTGAACAAACCAACCGGGTGTGCGGATGCCTTGGCATGGGTTGAACAACCGCACACTACTTCTGAAAGAGAAAGACAAAGACCTTTGCTGGTGCAATGTGGAAGACCAGCCGGACCCAATGGTCTATGATCTTGTTGCTGTCAAGAGATTTCTCAGTAGCTACAAAGAATCGACTTTGAAATCCACACCGGGTGGATATCCAGTTTGGGAGAGCACTCAGATTCCTGACAATGCACGAAGCAGTTGCAGGATACGGTTTTAAAATTCTAATCTCTCCTTTACTTGTCGTTATTTAAGCTACTTTATGAATTTGTATTATCTCGTACAGCACTCTTTGGCCAGACAATGTTGTCATGGTCCGCACCGCTTACCGACGTGCCAACTGATTTTTCCAAAATTTGATAAATCTTTTCTGATTAAAAATTAATTTTGGTAAACGGCATTGAGGTAAAACATGAGTTAACCAACATCGGAAAATCATTTTTTTTAAATACCTTTGTGTTTTAAATTTTTTTCTTAGTTTGTTGATTTTAGGGGGAGTAAATCCATATTTGAAAAATCCAAAAACATCGAAAAATTTAAAAAGCACAAAAACAATAGAAAATCAAAAATGAGTTTCCTGGCGAGCAAAAGAGAAAATGATAGTACATCAGTGGTCTGTCTAAACCTCTTTAAACCTAAAATGAAAAACGATAAGCAGCTCTATATAAGATGTATCGGTAGGCTCACAATCATTTTAAAGTGTGCAGGGTGATATAAATCTTAAATCCGACTGAAGACCAGGTGGGAACCACTCATTGGCATATGGTCTTAGTACCGAAATTTCGTTTGAGAGATTGCCGAGGTTCTGAGATATTCGGTCTTTATGCTGCTTATCATCTGGGTATCATGGTTGTATCTTTTACCGAAAAATAACGGGGACGCAAGTCTAGATCTTCCATGATACTATACATACGTGTACATATTGCATTCGACCTCAATAAGTGATCAACAATCACATGTCCCTCAAAATAAGTGATATAATATCACAATTTCTTTCCGGGTGTCAAGTTCGTCTCTCTGCTGTACGAAAGTACTGACCTGTTCACGGACTTGCTCCTGTGCCCTTCATGCATCTGAAAATCAAGTTCCTCATCAATAAGTGATTATATCACATAGGGCTTGTTTTCAATCATAATAAGTGAGAATCTCACATCATATACGGTCAAACAGATGATAATCGGTATACTCACCGGTAAGATGAACCCTCGTGCATACCTTGATACGGGAATGTGTCGTGATGTGGATGAACACCGGTCGGTAAGTATAAATCATACCTTAACATATCCCCGCGCCCTGATTACAAATGATAAGTTGAGCTTAAGTGGACAACAATACCGATAATTGTTATAGGATGCTTATCTTAATGTTAACTAATAGAACAACAAGAGCGTTTTGGCATGACTGTACACTGATATGATTCTCTTACCCTCGAAACTCGCAAAAAGAATGTCTGTAAATATTTATTTAATGTTTATTTAATGTTTCCTGTTTATGCATCTTTGTATATATTTATTTATTGCTTTCCGTCTTTACATTTGAAAAATAAAAATTTCAAAAAGATTTTAGGTGTGTTTTAATTTAAACTTTATAAAATCCAAAAAGATTTTTCTTCTAGTTTATTTTTGATTGACCGATGTTGGAACTCGAGTCTATCCTACCCAAAATCCTGATCGTAAGCCGGAAAACAATTGCATCTTCATAAATGGTCGAAGTTAACACATTTTGAAAGTTAAAGAATTAAAATTGAATATTTTTCTAAACTTTCAGAATATTGTCGGACGGTGTTTGATTAAATGATAGTCACACGTGTGTCGTTTGTTTATGTTTACTATATTCCAAGCAGTTGTTCTCATTACGCGTTTAGATTTCTTGCATGTGCAGATTCTAAAGGCAAGGAGAACATGGTCGATGACAAGCCTCGGAATGAAGACACAACGTGAAGGCACTCAAATGATGAAGATGATCGAGTTGCCGCTGGCCATCATCAACACCACAAGGATCTCAAGTTGTAAAGATCAAGACATTCACGAGCATAACTCAAAGGGGAGCTTATGTTAAGGGGGAGTTTGTCAACACTCTTCCTACATAAAACGGGGAGTTTGTTGATACACTTTCTGCTTTCAAGACGTGAAGACTTTGAAGATCCTCCGACATAGAAGACATGAAAGGCGAATCTCGCGAGTAGCGTCCAAGGGGGAGTTTGTTGATACATGTATGTGGACGCGACTCGACTCGACGAGACTTGGTCCGGTTCGACCCAGTTAGGTTCGGCTCAAGCCCGACGTCACGACATTCCTCCGTCGTGCGTCCCAGAGTTCGACACGCGAAGCACGGAGAGCCGAGAACATTTCCCGCTTGACACATCATCATGACATCATCATGATGATGTCATGATGATGTCATCTTGACTAAACTTCACAATTTGCATATTTGAAGTTACAGAATGTACGTGCATGCATATTATGGCCAATCAACTACTTTGGGCCAGAAAACTTCACTGCTGGGCCAAAGCCCAAAGATGGCGAAACAGGAATCATGTCGACGAAACAGCTCAGTTTCGTCGACCTTGAATGTGATTCGTTGACTGCCTCAGTTTCGCCAATGATGTTGTGATTCGCCAAGGTCTGATTCGCCAAAGATCTGTTTCGTGGTACTGGTGCTATAAATAGACAGTCTCAAGTCTGAAAATGTTAGACACAAGAACAGAGCACACACACACGAGAGTTAGAGAGAGTTTGCAGAATAGATTTGTAAACCTTGTGCTTGTAACCGAACCTTTCATTCGTATTAATACAGTGGTGTTAAACGGTGAACTTTGTGTGTCGTGTATTTTGCGTGTTCTATCTCGGTTTGCATCTCCGGTTGGATTCCGCACAACCGGGTGTGTTTGACAACAAGGATTAGGCGACTAGATCCTCCCCTAGCCGGACCTACATGTTTAATATTTTATTCTAAACATTCTGATATAAATATTAATGAAAACTATAATGAGTAAAGAAATCAATCTAACAAAATCACTATTCGCTTTTCTGGTTTTTGATAGATGTATAACACGTCTTTCAGCCATATAACAACTATAATTTTTGAATTACCTTTTGGTTACATGGAGGCGTCGTATTATGTAAGTGAAAAAGTATGCATTATTATTACTATTATTATTATTAGTTATATATGATATGTGATATCATATTTTCATGCAAAAAAATTATTTATGATTTAAACATTTTCATACAAAATCGCTATTATTATTAATTATATATTATATATCATATCATATTTTCATTAAAACAAATATCTAAAATTTAAACATTGTAAGAAATTTGTATACAATTTATTAGTTTAATCATAAATTCCATATAAAAATGATTCAAAATAATGTAATGAGATTGTATCACATTCTATCATTTTAATAATAATTCCATATAAAAATGATTGAAAATAATGTAATGATGTATTACTAATAAATTTCATGTAAAACTATGGAATCAAATGCCATGGGTTACAAGCTTTCTAGGTTATTTTGCTTTCCACTGTTACCAAACCTTTAATCTGAACAAGGGGATTTGGTAGTTGGCTAAACCCTAGATAAGTAGATGACATTAACGGAACTTAGTGAGGCTTAAATAGAAGGGACTGTGACTCGTTTGAACCGGGTCACAAAGCTTCTCTATTTGTGAGTTTATTAAAAACAATAACAAGAAAATCTTGACTTGAAAATTTAAAATATATGGTGGGACCATATTCAAGTTGGAGACGGGATATGAGAATAATTAAGTCATTTTTACGGGTTTGGACATCAGTATGGTATTTAGGTGATACTTATTTGATTATCCAATATTTTTTTGGCCAAGTGTCTTTTATTTTTTTATAAACTTTGGATTTCACCCCTTAAATTATAAATAATATACACATTTAACCCATTTGGTTATATTTAATTTATTTTTCTCTATCAACGTACGTTCTTTAACTTTAAAAAATAAATAAACAGTTATGTTTAATACTTTATTCTCTACATTCCCATATAAATATTACTGACTACACGGAGTAAGGAATCCGAAACAAAATCGGTATTCGCTTTTATAATTTTTGATAGATGTATTCTTTTAGCCATATAACAACTTTAATTTTTGTATTGACCTTTTGGTTACATGGGGAGCCATATTATGTAAGTGAAAAGTATGCATTATTATTATTAATTATATATTATATATCATATCATATTTTCATGTAAAAAAACTAAATATCTAAGATTTAAACATTGTAATAAGTTTGTATAGATTTTATTCTTTTAGTCATAAATTCCATATAGCAATGATTTAAAATAATGTAATGAGATTGTATCACATTCTACCGTATTACTAATAAATATCATGTAAAAGAATAATTAGAATCCAAAATGTGTAATAAGATTTTATCGTATTACCATTTTAATAGACTCTCCGATTAGCTCGTTTAAAAACAAAAATAAGTATTATCGTTTCATCTAGCAAACAGGAAACAAAATTGTGAATTCCTAGGTGGACAATCCATCATGAGTAAAGCAAACAATATTGGTGATATGAGGGTTCGGATGCTACATATATACACACATTACGTAACTTAACTATATATATGTGTGTACACACAAACACATATAATATACACACATACCCACACACATACGTAGCGTAATTTGGACGTAATTATTTATATAAGCTGTGTAACTATGGTGTGAAACTATATTAACATATACACCCTTGCCTCAAAATACATGACGCGTGGTGACTTTCTATATTTTGTAAGTTAAAACTACTTCATAAACCCTCCGCTTTGGGGATCATTCATTGGATCAATAATGCAACTTCATTTTAAACTGGTGGGATTACCCCACGCTACGCAGTGGATATTTGAGTAGTATGTATTTGGGTGGTTACTGCACCGGTACGAAACCGACACTTGGTACACCATCCACTGAAAGAAAATGTCACACCTTGACCCGCAGCAAATTTAGGTGACCGAGGCATTAGTGATTATTCACAGCTTATGACAAGTTATTTAAAGGTTGAAATATTATTAATAACCAAATTTACACCGTGTCACATTACAATTAATTCAAATAATCTCTCAAATCAAATAATACATAACATAAGTCGTTTTATTCTCTATGGCCCTGTCACACCTTATTTCCCGTGGGCCCGGACTTAGGGTTTATGCATGACGATTGATAACAGTATCACATTTGGCAGCGGAAGATAGAATGAATAAAATAATAAATGTGAAACCATATTGACATATACACCCTTGTCTCAAAATATGTGACATGTGGTGACTTTTTATATTTTGTACGTTAAAAAATACTTTGTAAACCCTCCGCTTTAGGATCATTCATGGGATCAATATTGCTACATCATTTTAAACAGGAGGGATTGCCCCACGACATGCGGGAGATATTTGAGTCTTATCTATTTGGATCGTTACTACACGAGTATGAAGCCACCGACACTCGGTACATCATCCAACCAAAAGTGAATTTAGAAAAAAATAGTTGTGATATACCTAAGAGGATACCTACACATGTTTTACATCGATCAAAATATTATAAAAGCAAATACCGGCATGGTTTCGATAATCATAATACTTATACCTATAATAGATAATAATGATCATAGGATCGGTACGACACTGACACTTGCTGTGACTTACGATACCGGAAATGTACTTTATCGGTTTTAAGCAAAATTTAAATCTAGACGTTGATAAATTATCACATCGCAACGACATATTCAAAATTTTATAAAACATGTTTTCTTAAAAGTTATGAGTGAAAAACAAGATATACTAAAAAGTAATTAAAATAATTAAATATTATAACAATAATATAATTTTAACAATAAAATTAGTATAATATAATATAATATAATATAATATAATATAATATAATATAATATAATATAATATAATATAATATAATATAATATAATATAATAATTAAAAAAATTCACTATCCATTATCGTTCACAATTCATATATCTAAAATATTATATAATATAATTTTTTAAATATATAAATTTAAAAATACCAAATACCTCTTCATTCAATTATAATTTGATTTTATTTAAGTTTTTTTAAATTAATTAAAATATTTTAAATATATAAGCTCAAATCAAATTTAAAGAATTTAGTTTTGGTTAAATCAGAGTTGGTTGATTATACCTATAATAGATAATAATGATCATAGGATCGGTACGACACTGACACTTGCTGTGACTTACGATACCGGAAATGTACTTTATCGGTTTTAAGCAAAATTTAAATCTAGACGTTGATAAATTATCACATCGCAACGACATATTCAAAATTTTATAAAACATGTTTTCTTAAAAGTTATGAGTGAAAAACAAGATATACTAAAAAGTAATTAAAATAATTAAATATTATAACAATAATATAATTTTAACAATAAAATTAGTATAACTATAATATAATATAATATAATATAATATAATATAATATAATATAATATAATATAATATAATATAATATAATATAATATAATATAATATAATATAATATAATATAATATAATATAATATAATATAATATAATATAATAATTAAAAAAATTCACTATCCATTATCGTTCACAATTCATATATCTAAAATATTATATAATATAATTTTTTAAATATATAAATTTAAAAATACCAAATACCTCTTCATTCAATTATAATTTGATTTTATTTAAGTTTTTTTAAATTAACTAAAATATTTTAAATATATAAGCTCAAATCAAATTTAAAGAATTTAGTTTTGGTTAAATCAGAGTTGGTTGAATTTCGAGAGGTTTACAATCGATCCACTTTTAAGAGAGCTTTTCGCAAACTTGATTCAAGCCATTTACTCATAAACAACACTATTTTTTTTTAAATTAACATTTAAATTTTTTGGATGAGATACTACAACCCGTATTTTGAAAACCTAACATGCACGTTGCGTATTATTTTTATTTAGTTAAAAGCACTTCTTAATGAAAACATTATATAAGAAAAAGCAAACATAACACACGCTTTCCGTAACGTTTTATTTTGTTAAAATCAAATTTACCAAACACCGCTCCCCATTCCGGGTGGATTTTATTACTTAGACCCTTATATTAATAATTAAGATACAAATTAAACCCTCTTGATTTGATTTTTTTTCACTTAGCCTTTATATTAATAGATAAAATACAAACTAAACCCTTTTGTTTACGTTAAAAAAATTGACCCTAAATTTAAAAAATCAAACCTAATTAACATGTATTTCTTACAATTTTAATTATTATTTTAAACTATCATATTTCACCTCTTAAATTTATTTATTATTTGATATTATTTTACGGTCTTTTTAAATTAATGAAAAATGAAAGTTTTTTTTTTGGAACGGGAAAACAATTGAAATGTTTACATGCTATTAATAAGGGATAAATGGGAATAAACAATTGTCTGCACCGATAAATTCTATTATACACATTTAAATTTGTGTTAGGTGTCTTATTATTATTATTATTATTATTATTTTGAAAAATTACAAATGAGGACAAAGAGATTCTTTATATAATAATATAGATATATAATTGTTTTAAAGTTTTATTTGTTTTATTTACTATTTTTTATGTTTATTTATTTGAGTAAACAATTTAAAACGACCCAAATACCATCACACAGGGTCCATCTAACTATATTTAAAATTAAAAAATAAATGAGAGGCATCCATCTTTGTAGTCTCCACATAAATCACACCAATACATGAATCAAAGAACTAGTAAAGGAATATATGAACTTGTATACTAACCAAATGAAAAATAACCTGAAAGTAACTTCGACAACAACCTTCAATCGATCAGAACATGCATATATGCAACTGTTTATCGAAACCCTATTTATACTTGTGAACCGTTGTGTTTTTGGAGAGTGGCGTCGATTGGAATCGACATGTCATAACCACCAAAAAACAGTTATATCTCCATACACGCACCGATTCACATGTTGAGCCCAAACTAAACAAGAAAGAAAAAAAACAAATTGTTCGACCCATTCAAAACTATAAACATATACGGAACTTGCTGCTGCGTTTCTTGTATTCTAACGCGGATTGCTTTGATTATAACTTTAGAGAGGATGAAGGAAGAAAAGGCACGCAAGCTTGTTTAAATATTTTTTTTCATTTCTTTTGTATTTTTGGTTTCTTTAAAGTCTTATTTCCTACACTATATTACACAACAAATAGAGAGTCTAAAGAAAAATTAACAGAAACTTAAAAACTGAAACCAGTTAATCTCTTAACATCTCATAGTTTAGTTAGATAGTTATATAATTAGAAATAATATTAGATATGGCGGTTATGAAACTAAGGGACCAAAGTTGACAAAGGGAAACTTGTTAACTTCCCTCACTTAGCGAAAAGGTGTGTCCCCTCACACACACCCTCTCGGATCGACATCAAGGAAGGGAGAAGAAGACACGACGGTTCGAGATGGATGGCTGGAAATCAACATGCCTCTTCATGATCAATCTCAACCGCACAATCCTAGAGACATACCCTTTCACGAAGAGTTGTGTCTATTCATTCGTGCCTCTTAGAAACTATAAATAAAGATAGTTAGTTTCATTTGTATTTGTTCTTTACATTCGAAATCATTGTATATACTCTCATTCGATTATTATAAAGTTGTTATTCAAAGTTATTTCACGCTCGTTAGAGATCAAGATCCAAGTTCGGGCCAACAAATTGGTATCAGAGCGTCAGGCTCTAGGCGTGGGAATCGCAAGGCATCGCAGGGAATTCGCGATCAGGTTTCAATTTCGTTTAAATTCGCAAAGTTTCAATTTCAGAATTTATTTTCGGTTCTAGGAAGTCGGTTGAACCGAACGGTTAGGAATCTAGGGTTCGTTTGTTTTGATTCCGGGGTTATAGTGCGAATTAGTTTGATTTGGTTGTTTTGGTTATTACACGATTCGGGGAATCGGGGTTGTTAAGAATATATTGAAACCAAAAGAAAGTTTATTAGAAAGTGAAGATTATTCGGAAAGAAGATATGTCAGGAGCGACCGGGCAAGGTCAGATAAATGGAAATTCTCTTTCCCAGTTTCAGTGTCCGATTCTGAAACCAACAAACTATACGGTTTGGGCTATTCGTATCAAGACGATTCTTGAAGCGAATGGTTTGTGGGAAACGATTGAACCGGCAGAAAATGCAACGGTAGACGCTAAGAAAGATAAGTCTACAATTGCATATCTGTTTCAAGCAATACCAGAAGACGTTGTATTGCAAGTCGCAAGTTGTAAAACTGCAAAGGAGATTTGGGATAATCTAAAGATTAGACATGTTGGCATAGATCGGGTACAAAAGGCGCGTATGCACACGCTAATGTCAGAATTTGAAATGTTGCAAATGAGGGATGACGACACTATTGATTCGTTTACCGCAAAGATCAATAGTATCGTTACCCGAGCAACAGAAGTAGGATCGACTATGAGTCAATCGACTCTAGTACGCAAACTCTTAAATGGCGTACCGGATAGGTTTACTCAAATCGTTGCCTCTATGGAACAATACTCCGATCTAGATACCATGACGCTACAGGAAGCGGTCGGAAGACTAAAGACGTATGAAGAACGTCTCAAATTAAAGAAAGGAAGTCAAGGAGAAAGCCAAGATAGGCTTATGTTTACACATCAGGATAACAACAGAGGAAGGCAATTTGGAAACCGCGGTCGTGGTAGATTTAACCAGACGCGTGGAAATTGGCGAAACAACGGAAATAGGCAAAGTCCCAGAAACGAAGGATCTACATCAAGGCCTAGAAATGGAAATTCAAGAAACTGGAGGAAGTTTGCAAGAACCGACTTAAGTAAGATCCAATGTTTTAAGTGTCAAAAGTTTGGACACTACAGGAAGGATTGTTCTGAGAAAGATGAAGTGCAAGAACATTCAAACCTCGTCGAGGAAGACGAAGCACCCGTATTGTTGATGACAATACAAGAAGAAAATGTTCAAGAAAAGGCTCTGCTAAATGAGGAACATGTAAAACCGACAAGTTATGCCTCAGGAGATGAAAATCTATGGTACTTAGACAACGGGGCAAGCAACCACATGACAGGAGTGCGAAGTCACTTCAAGGAGTTAGATGAAACGGTGACAGGGCAAGTACGATTTGGTGATGGGTCACACGTAGAAATTAAAGGCAAAGGTTCAATACTACTGGAATGTCTGAACCAAGAACAAAAGATTGTTTCACAAGTATACTACATTCCAAGTCTGAAAACCAATATATTGAGCCTCGGACAACTTACAGAAATCGGTTGCAAAGTGGTTATGGACGGAGATCTACTTACTATCCGAGATCGAAATAGAAAGCTACTAATGCGGGTCAAGAGAATGAAGAACAGGCTGTACAAAGTCAAACTGAAAACGGGAAAACCAATCTGCTTACTATCAAAGACCGAAGACACAGCATGGTTATGGCACGCAAGGTTAGGCCATTTACATTTCGACGCTATTAAAGAAATGACTCGTAAAAACTTGGTACATGGAGTTCCCCAAATAAGTCATGCTAGTCAAGTCTGTGACGCATGCTTATTAGGAAAGCATAATAGGGCACCATTTCCAAATCAGGCAAAGTTCAGATCTTTAAAACCTCTGGACTTAGTCTATGGAGATTTGTGTGGTCCTATAACTCCACCAACACATGCTGGGAAGAAGTATATATTCTTACTTGTAGACAACTGTACTCGCTACATGTGGGCATATTTACTAACTTCCAAGGATCAAGCATTCGAAACATTTAAGGAGTTCAAAGAAAAGGTGGAAAAGGAAGCGCAGACCAAGTTAAAAATGCTAAGGACGGATAGAGGAGGTGAATTCACATCGGCTGAATTCAACAAGTATTGCAAAACCAATGGCATAGCAAGACAGCTTACAGCACCATATTCCCCACAGCAAAATGGAGTAGTGGAAAGAAGAAACAGGACGATCTTGTCAACTACTCGCAGTATGCTAAAGGCAATGAACATGCCACAGAACTTTTGGGGTGAAGCAATACGACACGCGATATACGTACTAAACAGGGTTCCGACAAAAGCCCTGGTGAACAAGACACCATTTGAAGCATTGAAAGGAAGGAAGCCAAATTTAGAACACTTGAAAGTTTTTGGCTGCACTGCTTACGCTAAGGTACTACCACTTCAACAGAAGAAGTTAGATGATAGAAGCGCACCTATGGTTTACCTTGGAATAGAAGAAGGATCAAAGGCATACAGATTATATGATCCAGCAAAGAACAAGATATGTGTCAGTAGAGATGTAAAGTTCATGGAAGGTCAACCATGGAACTGGAATAGTTATATGGAAACGGTAGATTCAGGGAATCCCGAATGGACAAACTTTGTCATTCAAGAAGATGACATACCACCAGAGTTAGAAGAAAATGAGCCAAGTAGTCCAGGCAGTAGCGGACCAGGCAGTAGCGGGCCACATCATGACAATTCAGGAGTAGATCAGACAGAAGAACAAGACTCCTATGTAACCCCGCCAGCATATTCATACAATCAGAACTCAGCAGGAAATTCAAGTAACATACAAAATGGAGGTCCATCCACTTCTGAAAGTACAACAGGAGATATCAGCAATACTCCGGTAAGAGTAAGAAGTCTCGAAGAACTGTATGACGAAACAGAAGAAATTCAGTTAGATCCACATGAATTATTACTCGCTGAAGAAGAACCAAAGAATTACAAGGAAGCATCTAGTGACAGAAATTGGGTCGAAGCAATGAAGGCTGAGTTAGACTCGATAAACAAGAATAACACTTGGAGTTTGACGGAATTACCAAGAGATCACAAGGCAATAGGCTTAAAGTGGGTATTCAAGACTAAGAAAGATGCAAATGGAAATATTGTCAGACACAAAGCAAGGCTAGTTGCAAAGGGATATGTTCAGCAACATGGAATAGACTTTGATGAAGTCTTTGCACCGGTAGCACGTATGGAAACAGTACGACTAATATTGGCTTTAGCAGCATATCAAGGTTGGGAGGTACATCATCTAGATGTGAAATCTGCATTCTTACACGGAGACCTGAAAGAGGAAGTCTATGTATCACAACCAGAAGGATTTATAAAGCCAGGAAATGAAGGAAAGGTTTACAGACTATCAAAAGCACTGTATGGATTGAGACAAGCACCAAGAGCTTGGAACACGAAGTTAGATCAAACCCTAAAGTCACTTAACTTCAAGAAGTGTACTTTAGAGAACGCAATCTATACAAGAACAAGTGAAGCCTCTACGCTAATAGTTGGAGTCTACGTTGATGACTTGATAGTCACAGGAACGTCAAAGAAGGAGATAGACATCTTCAAATCTCAGATGAAGAACAAATTTGATATGAGCGATCTAGGATTGCTAGCATACTATCTGGGAATTGAAGTAATTCAAGCAAGGGGTGAGATAGGCATCAAGCAGACAGGATATATCAACAAAATACTCAAAGACGCTGATATGTTATCCTGCAACGACACGAAGACACCCATGACTCCAGGAACTCAATTAACAAAGACTGAAGAAGGAGATCTAGTAGATGCAACACACTACAGAAGCCTGATAGGTTCTCTCAGGTACTTATTGCATACAAGACCAGATCTATGTTACCCAGTCAGTCTACTTAGTAGATTCATGCAAGAACCAAAGGAGCAACACCTGAAAGCAGTAAAGCAAATACTACGTTACATCAAAGGAACTAAAGAGCATGGAATCATCTACAGAAGACAAGGAGGATGTAAGATCACAGGTTATAGCGACAGTAGTTTTGGAGTTAATACAGACAAAGGAAAAGGAACAACTGGTCTGGTATTCTACTTTGGAGAATCACCTATAACCTGGTGTACACAAAAGCAACAAACAGTGGCACTATCATCATGCGAATCAGAATTCATGGCAGCCACTGCAGCAGCATGTCAAGCACTATGGCTTAAAAGACTGTTAAGTGAAATCACAGGCTGGAAGGAAGAAAAGATAACACTCAGAGTTGATAACGTTTCAGCAATAGCACTCATGAGAAACCCAGTCTTTCACGGAAGAAGCAAGCACATTGACACACGCTATCACTTCATAAGAGAATGTGTGGAAAACGAAGATATCATTGTGGAACACATAAGTGGAGAACTACAACGAGCAGATATACTAACAAAGGCACTAGCAAGGATCAAGTTTGCTACAATGAGGGAACTGCTCGGAATTCAAGATTTAAAGCAACTCATGGATGTTCGAGATTAAGGGGGTGAATGAAACCAGTTAATCTCTTAACATCTCATAGTTTAGTTAGATAGTTATATAATTAGAAATAATATTAGATATGGCGGTTATGAAACTAAGGGACCAAAGTTGACAAAGGGAAACTTGTTAACTTCCCTCACTTAGCGAAAAGGTGTGTCCCCTCACACACACCCTCTCGGATCGACATCAAGGAAGGGAGAAGAAGACACGACGGTTCGAGATGGATGGCTGGAAATCAACATGCCTCTTCATGATCAATCTCAACCGCACAATCCTAGAGACATACCCTTTCACGAAGAGTTGTGTCTATTCATTCGTGCCTCTTAGAAACTATAAATAAAGATAGTTAGTTTCATTTGTATTTGTTCTTTACATTCGAAATCATTGTATATACTCTCATTCGATTATTATAAAGTTGTTATTCAAAGTTATTTCACGCTCGTTAGAGATCAAGATCCAAGTTCGGGCCAACAAAAACAAACCTAATAAAAAGGAGTCCTATTTTTCCCACTGTATTTTTGGTTTCTTTAAAGTCTTATTTCCTACACTATATTACACCTGTCTACCCTAAAAGATATTGAACAAAGAATTTGAACTACAACAGTCTTTATACATGCTTCGTCTCATCTTCCTTACTCAGCCCGACAAACGAGGGAACTCATTTTCATCCATTAGCGGTAAAGAGCTGTTCATGGAGACTCGGCCAAAAGACCCAAACACAAGCCTCCTTTCTCGTCTAGGCACCTGGCTGGGTGCACTAGACTGTCCATGACCTTGTGAGGACTGCGGGTCTGGACTATTACTGGTAGAACCCAAAGATGAGCCTGCTTCAAAAGTAGGTCCATAGCCCCAGTTCAGCGGATGGACAAGCAATTTTGGCACATGACCCCTTCAACTTGCTCTCCAGGACGGGCCCTATAGAATCGTGAATTTATCATTAATAATATTACAAATAAGACATTGAAACACATCTTTGTTTTTGGACAGCTAACGCGAGCCAACCCACAAGAAATAAAAATGTATGGACATAGATAAATTCAACATACCATAGGAGGCTGGCTCAATGAGCCAGTTTGGTGAATCGGTTGATTTGGGGCAGGAAGCATTACCGAACCATTAATTGCTTATGATTGACCAGCCAACCGATGATGCTTATGACCAGCTGAGTAAGGAAAACCTAGAGTAGATTTGCTGGATAGAAGACTCCTCAGGTTAGCATTAAAATCTCCAACGAGGTCTGCCAAATTTAAATTATCACTGTCAAGATTAGCATTCAGATCATCCATCTGACTGAATGTCATCTTCATCGAAGCAATCAGTTAACAAAGAGTCGAATGTTAACCACAGCCTGAGACCGAATTTAGATCTGTTCATCTTCAATGTGTTACCAAAGAAGTTCTTGATCCTTTCTTTGATTTTCTCCATCGGTAATTCCAAAATCTCAGCAAGCGTACCAGAACCAAGAAATTGTCCACCGAATAAGGCATGATGGGTGGGATTCTCAACTACACAAAATGAGAGAGAGAGAATAAGAAAACAAGTATACGGACATTACTCAAATAATTAACTTCATAGAGGTGTATGGCATATACATTCGTAATTAATTATGCTATGACAAATAGTTTTGGATTGATTTTGCTGTTTAAGATGAGATAAGTAGACAGTGAGTTTTTTGAATGCTTGAAAACAAAATAATTAGGTAATCACTTTTAAAACGCAATGCCAAACACTCCAAGTCTAATGATTTCTTTCTTACCAACTATGTCAGGCAGTAAAGATAAGTTAACTGGACCATCAATACTAATGCTGAATTTATCCCAGTGAAATTTGTTGTAATACTCCAAGAACACGTAAAGAACCTAGAATTTAGAAAAAAAGAAACCTAAAATTGTGAGCTTATATAAAGCTAGAAAAATCGATTTCTTTTCACAGGGTTTGAAAAGATTACCATCAGTGGGCTGGCAAGAGATGCATTATACATACGGAATATGTATAGAACTAAAGTTTCCAAGGCATATGTAGATAGGAGGCCATGCATCGCACCCATAATATGGCTTTCATAGTAACACCATGATTTTATAAAGATGATACTGCATTTGAAAAGATGATTTTTACCGATAAGGCAATCCACCTGCATTAGTAAAAATAAAAACGATCAAAATGGTAACACAAAGATGCGCGCTTTTCAGGAATTTGGAAATAGGCTGATCATACCTGCTCAAGAAAACAAAGTGCGCAAAGCCCACTCAGCTGGTTGATGGATATATCAATTGTAATGTCGTTAACGACACATTTAACCAGTTTCACCTGTCATTGGAAACGTTATAGCAACAAATTATGATAATTATCAAGATTCGTAACATGTAGAACTTAAGCATATCAGTGTTTAACGGGGGTTAATATGACAAAGGAACAAGACCCCCTTTTATATGTAACATAACACAATATAATGCAAAGAAAGTCGAGTTACTTAAGGAGAGTTTGGATTTTGTTTATAAGTTATACAATGCGAAGGAACAAGACCATCTTTTATATGTAACGTATCACTATATAATGCAAAGAAATTCAAGTTAGCTAAGAGTAATTTACATTTTTTGTCCTTTATGTTTGTACCAATTTTTAGTGGTTGTTCTTTGCCATCAAAAATGTTAGAAATTGTCCTCTATGTTAGAAATCTTCAGATTTATAAAATACCACATTACAAAATGCTACTTGAATTATGTATGATAATAACAAAAGATTGTACCTGGAATAGAGCAAAAGAGGTCTGATTTTGCATATGAAAACAACGAACTTTATCAAGATCCACTAGATCAAAATATGTATGTTTCCCAATCTGTTTATGAAGATCCCCATCACAAGCAACCTGTTTACAAAGACAATTTAGTCTTTTCACCCTATGTATATAAGCTTCTTTCCTTTCATTTCCCATACATCCCCCTTGATTTCGTGGTAAGGTGGAGTGGGGCACCAAATGTTAGAGAGAGAAGATGGTTTATGCGTGTGTATATCTCTCTCTCTCAATATATATATATATATATATATATATATATATATATATATATATATATATATATATATATATATATATATATATATATACTAGCAAGAGAATCCGCTCTTTGCGGCACAAGACTAAATGATTTTCAAGAAAATTAAAATAAAAACATAGATAAAAAAGCTTTATTTAACGAAAACTTTATATAAGAAAAAGCAAAACGTAACACGCGTTTTGCGTAACTTTTTTACTTTATTAATAGTTAAAATACAAATTAAACCCTATTGATTTAATTTCGTTTCACTTAGGCCTTTATATTAATAGGTAAAATTCAAATTAAACCATCTTGTTTATTAGTAATTTTTACCCAAAAGTTATAAAATCAAACTTAATTCATTATTATTATTATTGTTATTATTATTATTATTTGTTTGTTTATTATTTGATGTTATTTAAGTTTTCTTTTTTAAATTAGTTAAAAGAAGCCTTTGTAGATCGTGGATGAAATTAATTTCTCCCTAAGGAAGGTGATATGCAAAATGTGTAAAAGTACTAAATCTTTATTTGAACTTGTAAACAAATCAACCAAAAATGAACAACTAACAAATTACATGTGTATGTGGATGTGTAAAAACACTATTAAACATCTATCACCTGCTAATTGTCAATTTCCTAACAGGTTAGGTTGTATGAAATTTTCAAATGCAAGAGTTTAAGGATTTGGGATTTTTAGAGCATGATTCGAACCTAATCCCAGCTCCATAAAAAATTATGAAGCAATTATGATCACTAAATGCTAATTGTCAATTTTCCTAAAAGGTTAGGTTATGATCATACCTTAAAACAATTGATCAGCCAATGACGACATCTTGCTCCGAGCAAAATGTTGAATTCCATCATCTGGAATTCCATGATTCTGCTCTCGATTTCAAGCGTCAACTCTTAAATAAGTGATTCTATATCTAAAGCTTTAAAAAACATCATTGAAGTTGAAACAAATGAAGGTGGTGAAGTATATAGAAATCAAATTCCATGGGTACAAGCTTTTTATGTTATTTTGTTTTCCGCCGTTACCAAACCTTGAATCTGAACAAGGGGATTTGGTAGCTGGCTAAACCCTAGAGGAGTAGATGAAATTAACGGAACATAGCGAGGCTTATATAGAAGGGACTGTGACTCGTTTGAACCGGGTCAGAAAGCTTCTCTATTTGTGAGTTTATTAAAAACAATAATAAGAAAATCTTGACTTGAAAATTCAAAATACTTAAAAAAAAAATTAATGGGACAGTATTCAAGTTGGAAACGAGATATGAGAATAGTTATGTCACTTTTACGGGTTTAGATATATGGTATTTAGGTGATACTTGTTTGATTATCTAATACCATTTAGGCCAAGTGTCTTTTTGTTTTTTAATTTTAATAAACTTTCAATTTTACCCATAAATTATAAATAATATACACATTTAACCCATTTGGTTATTATTTAATTTGATTTTTCTCTATTAACTTACGTTCGTTAACTTTAAAAAATATATAAACAACTATGTTTAATATTTTATTCTAATCATTCGGATATAAATATTAATGAAAACTATAATGAATAAAGAAATCAATCTAACAAAATCACTATTCACTTTTCTTGTTTTTGATAGATGTATAACACGTCTTTCAGCCATATAACAACTATAATTTTTGAATTACCTTTTGGATACATTGAGGCGTTGTATTATGTAAGTGAAAAAGTATGCATTATTATTATTATTATTAATTATATATGATATGTGATATCATATTTTCATGCAAAAAAAATATTTATGATTTAAACATTTTCATACAAAATCGCTATTATTATTAATTATTAATTATATATCATATCATATTTTCATTAAAACAAATATCTAAAATTTAAACATTTTAAGAAATTTGTATACAATTTATTAGTTTAATCATAAATTCCATATAAAAATGATTCAAAATAATGTAATGAGATTGTATCACATTCTATCATTTTAATAATAATTCCATATAAAAATGATTGAAAATAATGTAATGAGGTATTACTAATAAATTTAATGTAAAACTATGGAATCAAATGCCATGTGTTACAAGCTTTCTAGGTTATTTTGCTTTCCACTGTTACCAAACCTTTAATCTGAACAAGGGGATTTGGTAGTTGGCTAAACCCTAGATAAGTAGATGACATTAACGGAACTTAGTGAGGCTTAAATAGAAGGGACTGTGACTCGTTTGAACCGGGTCACAAAGCTTCTCTATTTGTGAGTTTATTAAAAACAATAACAAGAAAATCTTGACTTGAAAATTTAAAATATATAAAATATATGGTGGGACCATATTCAAGTTGGAGACGGGATATGAGAATAATTAAGTCATTTTTACGGGTTTGGACATCAGTATGGTATTTAGGTGATACTTATTTGATTATCCAATATTTTTTTGGCCAAGTGTCTTTTATTTTTTTATAAACTTTGGATTTCACCCCTTAAATTATAAATAATATACACATTTAACCCATTTGGTTATATTTAATTTATTTTTCTCTATCAACGTACGTTCTTTAACTTTAAAAAATAAATAAACAGTTATGTTTAATACTTTATTCTCTACATTCCCATATAAATATTACTGACTACACGGAGTAAGGAATCCGAAACAAAATCGGTATTCGCTTTTATAATTTTTGATAGATGTATTCTTTTAGCCATATAACAACTTTAATTTTTGTATTGACCTTTTGGTTACATGGGGAGCCATATTATGTAAGTGAAAAGTATGCATTATTATTATTAATTATATATTATATATCATATCATATTTTCATGTAAAAAAACTAAATATCTAAGATTTAAACATTGTAATAAGTTTGTATAGATTTTATTCTTTTAGTCATAAATTCCATATAGCAATGATTTAAAATAATGTAATGAGATTGTATCACATTCTACCGTATTACTAATAAATATCATGTAAAAGAATAATTAGAATCCAAAATGTGTAATAAGATTTTATCGTATTACCATTTTAATAGACTCTCCGATTAGCTCGTTTAAAAACAAAAATAAGTATTATCGTTTCATCTAGCAAACAGGAAACAAAATTGTGAATTCCTAGGTGGACAATCCATCATGAGTAAAGCAAACAATATTGGTGATATGAGGGTTCGGATGCTACATATATACACACATTACGTAACTTAACTATATATATGTGTGTACACACAAACACATATAATATACACACATACCCACACACATACGTAGCGTAATTTGGACGTAATTATTTATATAAGCTGTGTAACTATGGTGTGAAACTATATTAACATATACACCCTTGCCTCAAAATACATGACGCGTGGTGACTTTCTATATTTTGTAAGTTAAAACTACTTCATAAACCCTCCGCTTTGGGGATCATTCATTGGATCAATAATGCAACTTCATTTTAAACTGGTGGGATTACCCCACGCTACGCAGTGGATATTTGAGTAGTATGTATTTGGGTGGTTACTGCACCGGTACGAAACCGACACTTGGTACACCATCCACTGAAAGAAAATGTCACACCTTGACCCGCAGCAAATTTAGGTGACCGAGGCATTAGTGATTATTCACAGCTTATGACAAGTTATTTAAAGGTTGAAATATTATTAATAACCAAATTTACACCGTGTCACATTACAATTAATTCAAATAATCTCTCAAATCAAATAATACATAACATAAGTCGTTTTATTCTCTATGGCCCTGTCACACCTTATTTCCCGTGGGCCCGGACTTAGGGTTTATGCATGACGATTGATAACAGTATCACATTTGGCAGCGGAAGATAGAATGAATAAAATAATAAATGTGAAACCATATTGACATATACACCCTTGTCTCAAAATATGTGACATGTGGTGACTTTTTATATTTTGTACGTTAAAAAATACTTTGTAAACCCTCCGCTTTAGGATCATTCATGGGATCAATATTGCTACATCATTTTAAACAGGAGGGATTGCCCCACGACATGCGGGAGATATTTGAGTCTTATCTATTTGGATCGTTACTACACGAGTATGAAGCCACCGACACTCGGTACATCATCCAACCAAAAGTGAATTTAGAAAAAATTAGTTGTGATATACCTAAGAGGATACCTACACATGTTTTACATCGATCAAAATATTATAAAAGCAAATACCGGCATGGTTTCGATAATCATAATACTTATACCTATAATAGATAATAATGATCATAGGATCGGTACGACACTGACACTTGCTGTGACTTACGATACCGGAAATGTACTTTATCGGTTTTAAGCAAAATTTAAATCTAGACGTTGATAAATTATCACATCGCAACGACATATTCAAAATTTTATAAAACATGTTTTCTTAAAAGTTATGAGTGAAAAACAAGATATACTAAAAAGTAATTAAAATAATTAAATATTATAACAATAATATAATTTTAACAATAAAATTAGTATAACTATAATATAATATAATATAATATAATATAATATAATATAATATAATATAATAATTAAAAAAATTCACTATCCATTATCGTTCACAATTCATATATCTAAAATATTATATAATATAATTTTTTAAATATATAAATTTAAAAATACCAAATACCTCTTCATTCAATTATAATTTGATTTTATTTAAGTTTTTTTAAATTAACTAAAATATTTTAAATATATAAGCTCAAATCAAATTTAAAGAATTTAGTTTTGGTTAAATCAGAGTTGGTTGAATTTCGAGAGGTTTACAATCGATCCACTTTTAAGAGAGCTTTTCGCAAACTTGATTCAAGCCATTTACTCATAAACAACACTATTTTTTTTTAAATTAACATTTAAATTTTTTGGATGAGATACTACAACCCGTATTTTGAAAACCTAACATGCACGTTGCGTATTATTTTTATTTAGTTAAAAGCACTTCTTAATGAAAACATTATATAAGAAAAAGCAAACATAACACACGCTTTCCGTAACGTTTTATTTTGTTAAAATCAAATTTACCAAACACCGCTCCCCATTCCGGGTGGATTTTATTACTTAGACCCTTATATTAATAATTAAGATACAAATTAAACCCTCTTGATTTGATTTTTTTTCACTTAGCCTTTATATTAATAGATAAAATACAAACTAAACCCTTTTGTTTACGTTAAAAAAATTGACCCTAAATTTAAAAAATCAAACCTAATTAACATGTATTTCTTACAATTTTAATTATTATTTTAAACTATCATATTTCACCTCTTAAATTTATTTATTATTTGATATTATTTTACGGTCTTTTTAAATTAATGAAAAATGAAAGTTTTTTTTTGGAACGGGAAAACAATTGAAATGTTTACATGCTATTAATAAGGGATAAATGGGAATAAACAATTGTCTGCACCGATAAATTCTATTATACACATTTAAATTTGTGTTAGGTGTCTTATTATTATTATTATTATTATTATTATTATTATTATTTTGAAAAATTACAAATGAGGACAAAGAGATTCTTTATATAATAATATAGATATATAATTGTTTTAAAGTTTTATTTGTTTTATTTACTATTTTTTATGTTTATTTATTTGAGTAAACAATTTAAAACGACCCAAATACCATCACACAGGGTCCATCTAACTATATTTAAAATTAAAAAATAAATGAGAGGCATCCATCTTTGTAGTCTCCACATAAATCACACCAATACATGAATCAAAGAACTAGTAAAGGAATATATGAACTTGTATACTAACCAAATGAAAAATAACCTGAAAGTAACTTCGACAACAACCTTCAATCGATCAGAACATGCATATATGCAACTGTTTATCGAAACCCTATTTATACTTGTGAACCGTTGTGTTTTTGGAGAGTGGCGTCGATTGGAATCGACATGTCATAACCACCAAAAAACAGTTATATCTCCATACACGCACCGATTCACATGTTGAGCCCAAACTAAACAAGAAAGAAAAAAAACAAATTGTTCGACCCATTCAAAACTATAAACATATACGGAACTTGCTGCTGCGTTTCTTGTATTCTAACGCGGATTGCTTTGATTATAACTTTAGAGAGCATGAAGGAAGAAAAGGCACGCAAGCTTGTTTAAATATTTTTTTTCATTTCTTTTGTATTTTTGGTTTCTTTAAAGTCTTATTTCCTACACTATATTACACAACAAATAGAGAGTCTAAAGAAAAATTAACAGAAACTTAAAAACAAACCTAATAAAAAGGAGTCCTATTTTTCCCACTGTATTTTTGGTTTCTTTAAAGTCTTATTTCCTACACTATATTACACCTGTCTACCCTAAAAGATATTGAACAAAGAATTTGAACTACAACAGTCTTTATACATGCTTCGTCTCATCTTCCTTACTCAGCCCGACAAACGAGGGAACTCATTTTCATCCATTAGCGGTAAAGAGCTGTTCATGGAGACTCGGCCAAAAGACCCAAACACAAGCCTCCTTTCTCGTCTAGGCACCTGGCTGGATGCACTAGACTGTCCATGACCTTGTGAGGACTGCGGGTCTGGACTATTACTGGTAGAACCCAAAGATGAGCCTGCTTCAAAAGTAGGTCCATAGCCCCAGTTCAGCGGATGGACAAGCAATTTTGGCACATGACCCCTTCAACTTGCTCTCCAGGACGGGCCCTATAGAATCGTGAATTTATCATTAATAATATTACAAATAAGACATTGAAACACATCTTTGTTTTTGGACAGCTAACGCGAGCCAACCCACAAGAAATAAAAATGTATGGACATAGATAAATTCAACATACCATAGGAGGCTGGCTCAATGAGCCAGTTTGGTGAATCGGTTGATTTGGGGCAGGAAGCATTACCGAACCATTAATTGCTTATGATTGACCAGCCAACCGATGATGCTTATGACCAGCTGAGTAAGGAAAACCTAGAGTACATTTGCTGGATAGAAGACTCCTCAGGTTAGCATTAAAATCTCCAACGAG
This sequence comes from Helianthus tuberosus, assembly GCA_030545235.1. NCBI lineage: Eukaryota > Viridiplantae > Streptophyta > Magnoliopsida > Asterales > Asteraceae > Helianthus > Helianthus tuberosus. Next base: position 199,087,705 of record CM060395.1, on the reverse strand, counting down.
GTCTGCCAAATTTAAATTATCACTGTCAAGATTAGCATTCAGATCATCCATCTGACTGAATGTCATCTTCATCGAAGCAATCAGTTAACAAAGAGTCGAATGTTAACCACAGCCTGAGACCGAATTTAGATCTGTTCATCTTCAATGTGTTACCAAAGAAGTTCTTGATCCTTTCTTTGATTTTCTCCATCGGTAATTCCAAAATCTCAGCAAGCGTACCAGAACCAAGAAATTGTCCACCGAATAAGGCATGATGGGTGGGATTCTCAACTACACAAAATGAGAGAGAGAGAATAAGAAAACAAGTATACGGACATTACTCAAATAATTAACTTCATAGAGGTGTATGGCATATACATTCGTAATTAATTATGCTATGACAAATAGTTTTGGATTGATTTTGCTGTTTAAGATGAGATAAGTAGACAGTGAGTTTTTTGAATGCTTGAAAACAAAATAATTAGGTAATCACTTTTAAAACGCAATGCCAAACACTCCAAGTCTAATGATTTCTTTCTTACCAACTATGTCAGGCAGTAAAGATAAGTTAACTGGACCATCAATACTAATGCTGAATTTATCCCAGTGAAATTTGTTGTAATACTCCAAGAACACGTAAAGAACCTAGAATTTAGAAAAAAAGAAACCTAAAATTGTGAGCTTATATAAAGCTAGAAAAATCGATTTCTTTTCACAGGGTTTGAAAAGATTACCATCAGTGGGCTGGCAAGAGATGCATTATACATACGGAATATGTATAGAACTAAAGTTTCCAAGGCATATGTAGATAGGAGGCCATGCATCGCACCCATAATATGGCTTTCATAGTAACACCATGATTTTATAAAGATGATACTGCATTTGAAAAGATGATTTTTACCGATAAGGCAATCCACCTGCATTAGTAAAAATAAAAACGATCAAAATGGTAACACAAAGATGCGCGCTTTTCAGGAATTTGGAAATAGGCTGATCATACCTGCTCAAGAAAACAAAGTGCGCAAAGCCCACTCAGCTGGTTGATGGATATATCAATTGTAATGTCGTTAACGACACATTTAACCAGTTTCACCTGTCATTGGAAACGTTATAGCTGAAACCAGTTAATCTCTTAACATCTCATAGTTTAGTTAGATAGTTATATAATTAGAAATAATATTAGATATGGCGGTTATGAAACTAAGGGACCAAAGTTGACAAAGGGAAACTTGTTAACTTCCCTCACTTAGCGAAAAGGTGTGTCCCCTCACACACACCCTCTCGGATCGACATCAAGGAAGGGAGAAGAAGACACGACGGTTCGAGATGGATGGCTGGAAATCAACATGCCTCTTCATGATCAATCTCAACCGCACAATCCTAGAGACATACCCTTTCACGAAGAGTTGTGTCTATTCATTCGTGCCTCTTAGAAACTATAAATAAAGATAGTTAGTTTCATTTGTATTTGTTCTTTACATTCGAAATCATTGTATATACTCTCATTCGATTATTATAAAGTTGTTATTCAAAGTTATTTCACGCTCGTTAGAGATCAAGATCCAAGTTCGGGCCAACAAATTGGTATCAGAGCGTCAGGCTCTAGGCGTGGGAATCGCAAGGCATCGCAGGGAATTCGCGATCAGGTTTCAATTTCGTTTAAATTCGCAAAGTTTCAATTTCAGAATTTATTTTCGGTTCTAGGAAGTCGGTTGAACCGAACGGTTAGGAATCTAGGGTTCGTTTGTTTTGATTCCGGGGTTATAGTGCGAATTAGTTTGATTTGGTTGTTTTGGTTATTACACGATTCGGGGAATCGGGGTTGTTAAGAATATATTGAAACCAAAAGAAAGTTTATTAGAAAGTGAAGATTATTCGGAAAGAAGATATGTCAGGAGCGACCGGGCAAGGTCAGATAAATGGAAATTCTCTTTCCCAGTTTCAGTGTCCGATTCTGAAACCAACAAACTATACGGTTTGGGCTATTCGTATCAAGACGATTCTTGAAGCGAATGGTTTGTGGGAAACGATTGAACCGGCAGAAAATGCAACGGTAGACGCTAAGAAAGATAAGTCTACAATTGCATATCTGTTTCAAGCAATACCAGAAGACGTTGTATTGCAAGTCGCAAGTTGTAAAACTGCAAAGGAGATTTGGGATAATCTAAAGATTAGACATGTTGGCGTAGATCGGGTACAAAAGGCGCGTATGCACACGCTAATGTCAGAATTTGAAATGTTGCAAATGAGGGATGACGACACTATTGATTCGTTTACCGCAAAGATCAATAGTATCGTTACCCGAGCAACAGAAGTAGGATCGACTATGAGTCAATCGACTCTAGTACGCAAACTCTTAAATGGCGTACCGGATAGGTTTACTCAAATCGTTGCCTCTATGGAACAATACTCCGATCTAGATACCATGACGCTACAGGAAGCGGTCGGAAGACTAAAGACGTATGAAGAACGTCTCAAATTAAAGAAAGGAAGTCAAGGAGAAAGCCAAGATAGGCTTATGTTTACACATCAGGATAACAACAGAGGAAGGCAATTTGGAAACCGCGGTCGTGGTAGATTTAACCAGACGCGTGGAAATTGGCGAAACAACGGAAATAGGCAAAGTCCCAGAAACGAAGGATCTACATCAAGGCCTAGAAATGGAAATTCAAGAAACTGGAGGAAGTTTGCAAGAACCGACTTAAGTAAGATCCAATGTTTTAAGTGTCAAAAGTTTGGACACTACAGGAAGGATTGTTCTGAGAAAGATGAAGTGCAAGAACATTCAAACCTCGTCGAGGAAGACGAAGCACCCGTATTGTTGATGACAATACAAGAAGAAAATGTTCAAGAAAAGGCTCTGCTAAATGAGGAACATGTAAAACCGACAAGTTATGCCTCAGGAGATGAAAATCTATGGTACTTAGACAACGGGGCAAGCAACCACATGACAGGAGTGCGAAGTCACTTCAAGGAGTTAGATGAAACGGTGACAGGGCAAGTACGATTTGGTGATGGGTCACACGTAGAAATTAAAGGCAAAGGTTCAATACTACTGGAATGTCTGAATCAAGAACAAAAGATTGTTTCACATGTCTACTACATTCCAAGTCTAAAGACCAATATATTGAGCCTCGGACAACTTACAGAAATTGGTTGCAAAGTGGTTATGGACGGAGATTTACTATCTATCCGAGATCGAAATAGAAAGCTACTAATGCGAGTCAAGAGAATGAAGAACAGGCTGTACAAAGTCAAACTGAAGACGGGAAAACCAATCTGCTTACTATCAAAGACCGAAGACACAGCATGGTTATGGCACGCAAGGTTAGGCCATTTACACTTCGACGCTATTAAAGAAATGACTCGTAAGAACTTGGTATATGGAGTTCCCCAAATAAGTCATGCTAGTCAAGTCTGTGACGCATGCTTATTAGGAAAGCATAGTAGGGCACCATTTCCAAATCAGGCAAAGTTCAGATCTTTAAAACCTCTGGACTTAGTCTATGGAGATTTGTGTGGTCCTATAACTCCACCAACACATGCTGGGAAGAAGTATATATTCTTACTTGTAGACGACTGTACTCGCTACATGTGGGCATATTTACTAACTTCCAAGGATCAAGCATTCGAAACATTTAAGGAGTTCAAAGAAAAGGTGGAAAAGGAAGCACAGACCAAGTTAAAAATGCTAAGGACGGATAGAGGAGGTGAATTCACATCGGCTGAATTCAACAAGTATTGCAAAACCAATGGCATAGCAAGACAGCTTACAGCACCATATTCCCCACAGCAAAATGGAGTAGTGGAAAGAAGAAACAGGACGATCTTGTCAACTACTCGCAGTATGCTAAAGGCAATGAACATGCCACAGAACTTTTGGGGTGAAGCAATACGACACGCGATATACGTACTAAACAGGGTTCCGACAAAAGCCCTGGTGAACAAGACACCATTTGAAGCATTGAAAGGAAGGAAGCCAAATTTAGAACACTTGAAGGTTTTTGGCTGCACTGCTTACGCTAAGGTACTACCACTTCAACAGAAGAAGTTAGATGATAGAAGCGCACCTATGGTTTACCTTGGAATAGAAGAAGGATCAAAAGCATATAGATTATATGATCCAGCAAAGAACAAGATATGTGTCAGTAGAGATGTAAAGTTCATGGAAGGTCAACCATGGAACTGGAATAGTTATATGGAAACGGTAGATTCAGGGAATCCCGAATGGACAAACTTTGTCATTCAAGAAGATGACATACCACCAGAGTTAGAAGAAAATGAGCCAAGTAGTCCAGGCAGTAGCGGACCAGGCAGTAGCGGGCCACATCATGACAATTCAGGAGTAGATCAGACAGAAGAACAAGACTCCTATGTAACCCCGCCAGCATATTCATACAATCAGAACTCAGCAGGAAATTCAAGTAACATACAAAATGGAGGTCCATCCACTTCTGAAAGTACAACAGGAGATATCAGCAATACTCCGGTAAGAGTAAGAAGTCTCGAAGAACTGTATGACGAAACAGAAGAAATTCAGTTAGATCCACATGAATTATTACTCGCTGAAGAAGAACCAAAGAATTACAAGGAAGCATCTAGTGACAGAAATTGGGTCGAAGCAATGAAGGCTGAGTTAGACTCGATAAACAAGAATAACACTTGGAGTTTGACGGAATTACCAAGAGATCACAAGGCAATAGGCTTAAAGTGGGTATTCAAGACTAAGAAAGATGCAAATGGAAATATTGTCAGACACAAAGCAAGGCTAGTTGCAAAGGGATATGTTCAGCAACATGGAATAGACTTTGATGAAGTCTTTGCACCGGTAGCACGTATGGAAACAGTACGACTAATATTGGCTTTAGCAGCATATCAAGGTTGGGAGGTACATCATCTAGATGTGAAATCTGCATTCTTACACGGAGACCTGAAAGAGGAAGTCTATGTATCACAACCAGAAGGATTTATAAAGCCAGGAAATGAAGGAAAGGTTTACAGACTATCAAAAGCACTGTATGGATTGAGACAAGCACCAAGAGCTTGGAACACGAAGTTAGATCAAACCCTAAAGTCACTTAACTTCAAGAAGTGTACTTTAGAGAACGCAATCTATACAAGAACAAGTGAAGCCTCTACGCTAATAGTTGGAGTCTACGTTGATGACTTGATAGTCACAGGAACGTCAAAGAAGGAGATAGACATCTTCAAATCTCAGATGAAGAACAAATTTGATATGAGCGATCTAGGATTGCTAGCATACTATCTGGGAATTGAAGTAATTCAAGCAAGGGGTGAGATAGGCATCAAGCAGACAGGATATATCAACAAAATACTCAAAGACGCTGATATGTTATCCTGCAACGACACGAAGACACCCATGACTCCAGGAACTCAATTAACAAAGACTGAAGAAGGAGATCTAGTAGATGCAACACACTACAGAAGCCTGATAGGTTCTCTCAGGTACTTATTGCATACAAGACCAGATCTATGTTACCCAGTCAGTCTACTTAGTAGATTCATGCAAGAACCAAAGGAGCAACACCTGAAAGCAGTAAAGCAAATACTACGTTACATCAAAGGAACTAAAGAGCATGGAATCATCTACAGAAGACAAGGAGGATGTAAGATCACAGGTTATAGCGACAGTAGTTTTGGAGTTAATACAGAAAAAGGAAAAGGAACAACTGGTCTGGTATTCTACTTTGGAGAATCACCTATAACCTGGTGTACACAAAAGCAACAAACAGTGGCACTCTCATCATGCGAATCAGAATTCATGGCAGCCACTGCAGCAGCATGTCAAGCACTATGGCTTAAAAGACTGTTAAGTGAAATCACAGGCTGGAAGGAAGAAAAAATAACACTCAGAGTTGATAACGTTTCAGCAATAACACTCATGAGAAACCCAGTCTTTCACGGAAGAAGCAAGCACATTGACACACGCTATCACTTCATAAGAGAATGTGTGGAAAACGAAGATATCATTGTGGAACACATAAGTGGAGAACTACAACGAGCAGATATACTAACAAAGGCACTAGCAAGGATCAAGTTTGCTACAATGAGGGAACTGCTCGGAATTCAAGATTTAAAACAACTCATGGATGTTCGAGATTAAGGGGGTGAATGAAACCAGTTAATCTCTTAACATCTCATAGTTTAGTTAGATAGTTATATAATTAGAAATAATATTAGATATGGCGGTTATGAAACTAAGGGACCAAAGTTGACAAAGGGAAACTTGTTAACTTCCCTCACTTAGCGAAAAGGTGTGTCCCCTCACACACACCCTCTCGGATCGACATCAAGGAAGGGAGAAGAAGACACGACGGTTCGAGATGGATGGCTGGAAATCAACATGCCTCTTCATGATCAATCTCAACCGCACAATCCTAGAGACATACCCTTTCACGAAGAGTTGTGTCTATTCATTCGTGCCTCTTAGAAACTATAAATAAAGATAGTTAGTTTCATTTGTATTTGTTCTTTACATTCGAAATCATTGTATATACTCTCATTCGATTATTATAAAGTTGTTATTCAAAGTTATTTCACGCTCGTTAGAGATCAAGATCCAAGTTCGGGCCAACAATAGCAACAAATTATGATAATTATCAAGATTCGTAACATGTAGAACTTAAGCATATCAGTGTTTAACGGGGGTTAATATGACAAAGGAACAAGACCCCCTTTTATATGTAACATAACACAATATAATGCAAAGAAAGTCGAGTTACTTAAGGAGAGTTTGGATTTTGTTTATAAGTTATACAATGCGAAGGAACAAGACCATCTTTTATATGTAACGTATCACTATATAATGCAAAGAAATTCAAGTTAGCTAAGAGTAATTTACATTTTTTGTCCTTTATGTTTGTACCAATTTTTAGTGGTTGTTCTTTGCCATCAAAAATGTTAGAAATTGTCCTCTATGTTAGAAATCTTCAGATTTATAAAATACCACATTACAAAATGCTACTTGAATTATGTATGATAATAACAAAAGATTGTACCTGGAATAGAGCAAAAGAGGTCTGATTTTGCATATGAAAACAACGAACTTTATCAAGATCCACTAGATCAAAATATGTATGTTTCCCAATCTGTTTATGAAGATCCCCATCACAAGCAACCTGTTTACAAAGACAATTTAGTCTTTTCACCCTATGTATATAAGCTTCTTTCCTTTCATTTCCCATACATCCCCCTTGATTTCGTGGTAAGGTGGAGTGGGGCACCAAATGTTAGAGAGAGAAGATGGTTTATGCGTGTGTATATCTCTCTCTCTCTCAATATATATATATATATATATATACTAGCAAGAGAATCCGCTCTTTGCGGCACAAGACTAAATGATTTTCAAGAAAATTAAAATAAAAACATAGATAAAAAAGCTTTATTTAACGAAAACTTTATATAAGAAAAAGCAAAACGTAACACGCGTTTTGCGTAACTTTTTTACTTTATTAATAGTTAAAATACAAATTAAACCCTATTGATTTAATTTCGTTTCACTTAGGCCTTTATATTAATAGGTAAAATTCAAATTAAACCATCTTGTTTATTAGTAATTTTTACCCAAAAGTTATAAAATCAAACTTAATTCATTATTATTATTATTGTTATTATTATTATTATTTGTTTGTTTATTATTTGATGTTATTTAAGTTTTCTTTTTTAAATTAGTTAAAAGAAGCCTTTGTAGATCGTGGATGAAATTAATTTCTCCCTAAGGAAGGTGATATGCAAAATGTGTAAAAGTACTAAATCTTTATTTGAACTTGTAAACAAATCAACCAAAAATGAACAACTAACAAATTACATGTGTATGTGGATGTGTAAAAACACTATTAAACATCTATCACCTGCTAATTGTCAATTTCCTAACAGGTTAGGTTGTATGAAATTTTCAAATGCAAGAGTTTAAGGATTTGGGATTTTTAGAGCATGATTCGAACCTAATCCCAGCTCCATAAAAAATTATGAAGCAATTATGATCACTAAATGCTAATTGTCAATTTTCCTAAAAGGTTAGGTTATGATCATACCTTAAAACAATTGATCAGCCAATGACGACATCTTGCTCCGAGCAAAATGTTGAATTCCATCATCTGGAATTCCATGATTCTGCTCTCGATTTCAAGCGTCAACTCTTAAATAAGTGATTCTATATCTAAAGCTTTAAAAAACGTCATTGAAGTTGAAACAAATGAAGGTGGTGAAGTATATAGAAATCAAATTCCATGGGTACAAGCTTTTTATGTTATTTTGTTTTCCGCCGTTACCAAACCTTGAATCTGAACAAGGGGATTTGGTAGCTGGCTAAACCCTAGAGGAGTAGATGAAATTAACGGAACATAGCGAGGCTTATATAGAAGGGACTGTGACTCGTTTGAACCGGGTCAGAAAGCTTCTCTATTTGTGAGTTTATTAAAAACAATAATAAGAAAATCTTGACTTGAAAATTCAAAATACTTAAAAAAAAAATTAATGGGACAGTATTCAAGTTGGAAACGAGATATGAGAATAGTTATGTCACTTTTACGGGTTTAGATATATGGTATTTAGGTGATACTTGTTTGATTATCTAATACCATTTAGGCCAAGTGTCTTTTTGTTTTTTAATTTTAATAAACTTTCAATTTTACCCATAAATTATAAATAATATACACATTTAACCCATTTGGTTATTATTTAATTTGATTTTTCTCTATTAACTTACGTTCGTTAACTTTAAAAAATATATAAACAACTATGTTTAATATTTTATTCTAATCATTCGGATATAAATATTAATGAAAACTATAATGAATAAAGAAATCAATCTAACAAAATCACTATTCACTTTTCTTGTTTTTGATAGATGTATAACACGTCTTTCAGCCATATAACAACTATAATTTTTGAATTACCTTTTGGATACATTGAGGCGTTGTATTATGTAAGTGAAAAAGTATGCATTATTATTATTATTATTATTATTAATTATATATGATATGTGATATCATATTTTCATGCAAAAAAAATATTTATGATTTAAACATTTTCATACAAAATCGCTATTATTATTAATTATTAATTATATATCATATCATATTTTCATTAAAACAAATATCTAAAATTTAAACATTTTAAGAAATTTGTATACAATTTATTAGTTTAATCATAAATTCCATATAAAAATGATTCAAAATAATGTAATGAGATTGTATCACATTCTATCATTTTAATAATAATTCCATATAAAAATGATTGAAAATAATGTAATGAGGTATTACTAATAAATTTAATGTAAAACTATGGAATCAAATGCCATGTGTTACAAGCTTTCTAGGTTATTTTGCTTTCCACTGTTACCAAACCTTTAATCTGAACAAGGGGATTTGGTAGTTGGCTAAACCCTAGATAAGTAGATGACATTAACGGAACTTAGTGAGGCTTAAATAGAAGGGACTGTGACTCGTTTGAACCGGGTCACAAAGCTTCTCTATTTGTGAGTTTATTAAAAACAATAACAAGAAAATCTTGACTTGAAAATTTAAAATATATAAAATATATGGTGGGACCATATTCAAGTTGGAGACGGGATATGAGAATAATTAAGTCATTTTTACGGGTTTGGACATCAGTATGGTATTTAGGTGATACTTATTTGATTATCCAATATTTTTTTGGCCAAGTGTCTTTTATTTTTTTATAAACTTTGGATTTCACCCCTTAAATTATAAATAATATACACATTTAACCCATTTGGTTATATTTAATTTATTTTTCTCTATCAACGTACGTTCTTTAACTTTAAAAAATAAATAAACAGTTATGTTTAATACTTTATTCTCTACATTCCCATATAAATATTACTGACTACACGGAGTAAGGAATCCGAAACAAAATCGGTATTCGCTTTTATAATTTTTGATAGATGTATTCTTTTAGCCATATAACAACTTTAATTTTTGTATTGACCTTTTGGTTACATGGGGAGCCATATTATGTAAGTGAAAAGTATGCATTATTATTATTAATTATATATTATATATCATATCATATTTTCATGTAAAAAAACTAAATATCTAAGATTTAAACATTGTAATAAGTTTGTATAGATTTTATTCTTTTAGTCATAAATTCCATATAGCAATGATTTAAAATAATGTAATGAGATTGTATCACATTCTACCGTATTACTAATAAATATCATGTAAAAGAATAATTAGAATCCAAAATGTGTAATAAGATTTTATCGTATTACCATTTTAATAGACTCTCCGATTAGCTCGTTTAAAAACAAAAATAAGTATTATCGTTTCATCTAGCAAACAGGAAACAAAATTGTGAATTCCTAGGTGGACAATCCATCATGAGTAAAGCAAACAATATTGGTGATATGAGGGTTCGGATGCTACATATATACACACATTACGTAACTTAACTATATATATGTGTGTACACACAAACACATATAATATACACACATACCCACACACATACGTAGCGTAATTTGGACGTAATTATTTATATAAGCTGTGTAACTATGGTGTGAAACTATATTAACATATACACCCTTGCCTCAAAATACATGACGCGTGGTGACTTTCTATATTTTGTAAGTTAAAACTACTTCATAAACCCTCCGCTTTGGGGATCATTCATTGGATCAATAATGCAACTTCATTTTAAACTGGTGGGATTACCCCACGCTACGCAGTGGATATTTGAGTAGTATGTATTTGGGTGGTTACTGCACCGGTACGAAACCGACACTTGGTACACCATCCACTGAAAGAAAATGTCACACCTTGACCCGCAGCAAATTTAGGTGACCGAGGCATTAGTGATTATTCACAGCTTATGACAAGTTATTTAAAGGTTGAAATATTATTAATAACCAAATTTACACCGTGTCACATTACAATTAATTCAAATAATCTCTCAAATCAAATAATACATAACATAAGTCGTTTTATTCTCTATGGCCCTGTCACACCTTATTTCCCGTGGGCCCGGACTTAGGGTTTATGCATGACGATTGATAACAGTATCACATTTGGCAGCGGAAGATAGAATGAATAAAATAATAAATGTGAAACCATATTGACATATACACCCTTGTCTCAAAATATGTGACATGTGGTGACTTTTTATATTTTGTACGTTAAAAAATACTTTGTAAACCCTCCGCTTTAGGATCATTCATGGGATCAATATTGCTACATCATTTTAAACAGGAGGGATTGCCCCACGACATGCGGGAGATATTTGAGTCTTATCTATTTGGATCGTTACTACACGAGTATGAAGCCACCGACACTCGGTACATCATCCAACCAAAAGTGAATTTAGAAAAAATTAGTTGTGATATACCTAAGAGGATACCTACACATGTTTTACATCGATCAAAATATTATAAAAGCAAATACCGGCATGGTTTCGATAATCATAATACTTATACCTATAATAGATAATAATGATCATAGGATCGGTACGACACTGACACTTGCTGTGACTTACGATACCGGAAATGTACTTTATCGGTTTTAAGCAAAATTTAAATCTAGACGTTGATAAATTATCACATCGCAACGACATATTCAAAATTTTATAAAACATGTTTTCTTAAAAGTTATGAGTGAAAAACAAGATATACTAAAAAGTAATTAAAATAATTAAATATTATAACAATAATATAATTTTAACAATAAAATTAGTATAACTATAATATAATATAATATAATATAATATAATATAATATAATATAATATAATATAATATAATATAATATAATATAATATAATATAATATAATATAATATAATAATTAAAAAAATTCACTATCCATTATCGTTCACAATTCATATATCTAAAATATTATATAATATAATTTTTTAAATATATAAATTTAAAAATACCAAATACCTCTTCATTCAATTATAATTTGATTTTATTTAAGTTTTTTTAAATTAATTAAAATATTTTAAATATATAAGCTCAAATCAAATTTAAAGAATTTAGTTTTGGTTAAATCAGAGTTGGTTGATTATACCTATAATAGATAATAATGATCATAGGATCGGTACGACACTGACACTTGCTGTGACTTACGATACCGGAAATGTACTTTATCGGTTTTAAGCAAAATTTAAATCTAGACGTTGATAAATTATCACATCGCAACGACATATTCAAAATTTTATAAAACATGTTTTCTTAAAAGTTATGAGTGAAAAACAAGATATACTAAAAAGTAATTAAAATAATTAAATATTATAACAATAATATAATTTTAACAATAAAATTAGTATAACTATAATATAATATAATATAATATAATATAATATAATATAATATAATATAATATAATAATTAAAAAAATTCACTATCCATTATCGTTCACAATTCATATATCTAAAATATTATATAATATAATTTTTTAAATATATAAATTTAAAAATACCAAATACCTCTTCATTCAATTATAATTTGATTTTATTTAAGTTTTTTTAAATTAACTAAAATATTTTAAATATATAAGCTCAAATCAAATTTAAAGAATTTAGTTTTGGTTAAATCAGAGTTGGTTGAATTTCGAGAGGTTTACAATCGATCCACTTTTAAGAGAGCTTTTCGCAAACTTGATTCAAGCCATTTACTCATAAACAACACTATTTTTTTTTAAATTAACATTTAAATTTTTTGGATGAGATACTACAACCCGTATTTTGAAAACCTAACATGCACGTTGCGTATTATTTTTATTTAGTTAAAAGCACTTCTTAATGAAAACATTATATAAGAAAAAGCAAACATAACACACGCTTTCCGTAACGTTTTATTTTGTTAAAATCAAATTTACCAAACACCGCTCCCCATTCCGGGTGGATTTTATTACTTAGACCCTTATATTAATAATTAAGATACAAATTAAACCCTCTTGATTTGATTTTTTTTCACTTAGCCTTTATATTAATAGATAAAATACAAACTAAACCCTTTTGTTTACGTTAAAAAAATTGACCCTAAATTTAAAAAATCAAACCTAATTAACATGTATTTCTTACAATTTTAATTATTATTTTAAACTATCATATTTCACCTCTTAAATTTATTTATTATTTGATATTATTTTACGGTCTTTTTAAATTAATGAAAAATGAAAGTTTTTTTTTTTGGAACGGGAAAACAATTGAAATGTTTACATGCTATTAATAAGGGATAAATGGGAATAAACAATTGTCTGCACCGATAAATTCTATTATACACATTTAAATTTGTGTTAGGTGTCTTATTATTATTATTATTATTATTATTATTATTATTATTTTGAAAAATTACAAATGAGGACAAAGAGATTCTTTATATAATAATATAGATATATAATTGTTTTAAAGTTTTATTTGTTTTATTTACTATTTTTTATGTTTATTTATTTGAGTAAACAATTTAAAACGACCCAAATACCATCACACAGGGTCCATCTAACTATATTTAAAATTAAAAAATAAATGAGAGGCATCCATCTTTGTAGTCTCCACATAAATCACACCAATACATGAATCAAAGAACTAGTAAAGGAATATATGAACTTGTATACTAACCAAATGAAAAATAACCTGAAAGTAACTTCGACAACAACCTTCAATCGATCAGAACATGCATATATGCAACTGTTTATCGAAACCCTATTTATACTTGTGAACCGTTGTGTTTTTGGAGAGTGGCGTCGATTGGAATCGACATGTCATAACCACCAAAAAACAGTTATATCTCCATACACGCACCGATTCACATGTTGAGCCCAAACTAAACAAGAAAGAAAAAAAACAAATTGTTCGACCCATTCAAAACTATAAACATATACGGAACTTGCTGCTGCGTTTCTTGTATTCTAACGCGGATTGCTTTGATTATAACTTTAGAGAGCATGAAGGAAGAAAAGGCACGCAAGCTTGTTTAAATATTTTTTTTCATTTCTTTTGTATTTTTGGTTTCTTTAAAGTCTTATTTCCTACACTATATTACACAACAAATAGAGAGTCTAAAGAAAAATTAACAGAAACTTAAAAACAAACCTAATAAAAAGGAGTCCTATTTTTCCCACTGTATTTTTGGTTTCTTTAAAGTCTTATTTCCTACACTATATTACACCTGTCTACCCTAAAAGATATTGAACAAAGAATTTGAACTACAACAGTCTTTATACATGCTTCGTCTCATCTTCCTTACTCAGCCCGACAAACGAGGGAACTCATTTTCATCCATTAGCGGTAAAGAGCTGTTCATGGAGACTCGGCCAAAAGACCCAAACACAAGCCTCCTTTCTCGTCTAGGCACCTGGCTGGGTGCACTAGACTGTCCATGACCTTGTGAGGACTGCGGGTCTGGACTATTACTGGTAGAACCCAAAGATGAGCCTGCTTCAAAAGTAGGTCCATAGCCCCAGTTCAGCGGATGGACAAGCAATTTTGGCACATGACCCCTTCAACTTGCTCTCCAGGACGGGCCCTATAGAATCGTGAATTTATCATTAATAATATTACAAATAAGACATTGAAACACATCTTTGTTTTTGGACAGCTAACGCGAGCCAACCCACAAGAAATAAAAATGTATGGACATAGATAAATTCAACATACCATAGGAGGCTGGCTCAATGAGCCAGTTTGGTGAATCGGTTGATTTGGGGCAGGAAGCATTACCGAACCATTAATTGCGTATGATTGACCAGCCAACCGATGATGCTTATGACCAGCTGAGTAAGGAAAACCTAGAGTACATTTGCTGGATAGAAGACTCCTCAGGTTAGCATTAAAATCTCCAACGAGGTCTGCCAAATTTAAATTATCACTGTCAAGATTAGCATTCAGATCATCCATCTGACTGAATGTCATCTTCATCGAAGCAATCAGTTAACAAAGAGTCGAATGTTAACCACAGCCTGAGACCGAATTTAGATCTGTTCATCTTCAATGTGTTACCAAAGAAGTTCTTGATCCTTTCTTTGATTTTCTCCATCGGTAATTCCAAAATCTCAGCAAGCGTACCAGAACCAAGAAATTGTCCACCGAATAAGGCATGATGGGTGGGATTCTCAACTACACAAAATGAGAGAGAGAGAATAAGAAAACAAGTATACGGACATTACTCAAATAATTAACTTCATAGAGGTGTATGGCATATACATTCGTAATTAATTATGCTATGACAAATAGTTTTGGATTGATTTTGCTGTTTAAGATGAGATAAGTAGACAGTGAGTTTTTTGAATGCTTGAAAACAAAATAATTAGGTAATCACTTTTAAAACGCAATGCCAAACACTCCAAGTCTAATGATTTCTTTCTTACCAACTATGTCAGGCAGTAAAGATAAGTTAACTGGACCATCAATACTAATGCTGAATTTATCCCAGTGAAATTTGTTGTAATACTCCAAGAACACGTAAAGAACCTAGAATTTAGAAAAAAAGAAACCTAAAATTGTGAGCTTATATAAAGCTAGAAAAATCGATTTCTTTTCACAGGGTTTGAAAAGATTACCATCAGTGGGCTGGCAAGAGATGCATTATACATACGGAATATGTATAGAACTAAAGTTTCCAAGGCATATGTAGATAGGAGGCCATGCATCGCACCCATAATATGGCTTTCATAGTAACACCATGATTTTATAAAGATGATACTGCATTTGAAAAGATGATTTTTACCGATAAGGCAATCCACCTGCATTAGTAAAAATAAAAACGATCAAAATGGTAACACAAAGATGCGCGCTTTTCAGGAATTTGGAAATAGGCTGATCATACCTGCTCAAGAAAACAAAGTGCGCAAAGCCCACTCAGCTGGTTGATGGATATATCAATTGTAATGTCGTTAACGACACATTTAACCAGTTTCACCTGTCATTGGAAACGTTATAGCAACAAATTATGATAATTATCAAGATTCGTAACATGTAGAACTTAAGCATATCAGTGTTTAACGGGGGTTAATATGACAAAGGAACAAGACCCCCTTTTATATGTAACATAACACAATATAATGCAAAGAAAGTCGAGTTACTTAAGGAGAGTTTGGATTTTGTTTATAAGTTATACAATGCGAAGGAACAAGACCATCTTTTATATGTAACGTATCACTATATAATGCAAAGAAATTCAAGTTAGCTAAGAGTAATTTACATTTTTTGTCCTTTATGTTTGTACCAATTTTTAGTGGTTGTTCTTTGCCATCAAAAATGTTAGAAATTGTCCTCTATGTTAGAAATCTTCAGATTTATAAAATACCACATTACAAAATGCTACTTGAATTATGTATGATAATAACAAAAGATTGTACCTGGAATAGAGCAAAAGAGGTCTGATTTTGCATATGAAAACAACGAACTTTATCAAGATCCACTAGATCAAAATATGTATGTTTCCCAATCTGTTTATGAAGATCCCCATCACAAGCAACCTGTTTACAAAGACAATTTAGTCTTTTCACCCTATGTATATAAGCTTCTTTCCTTTCATTTCCCATACATCCCCCTTGATTTCGTGGTAAGGTGGAGTGGGGCACCAAATGTTAGAGAGAGAAGATGGTTTATGCGTGTGTATATCTCTCTCTCTCTCAATATATATATATATATATATACTAGCAAGAGAATCCGCTCTTTGCGGCACAAGACTAAATGATTTTCAAGAAAATTAAAATAAAAACATAGATAAAAAAGCTTTATTTAACGAAAACTTTATATAAGAAAAAGCAAAACGTAACACGCGTTTTGCGTAACTTTTTTACTTTATTAATAGTTAAAATACAAATTAAACCCTATTGATTTAATTTCGTTTCACTTAGGCCTTTATATTAATAGGTAAAATTCAAATTAAACCATCTTGTTTATTAGTAATTTTTACCCAAAAGTTATAAAATCAAACTTAATTCATTATTATTATTATTGTTATTATTATTATTATTTGTTTGTTTATTATTTGATGTTATTTAAGTTTTCTTTTTTAAATTAGTTAAAAGAAGCCTTTGTAGATCGTGGATGAAATTAATTTCTCCCTAAGGAAGGTGATATGCAAAATGTGTAAAAGTACTAAATCTTTATTTGAACTTGTAAACAAATCAACCAAAAATGAACAACTAACAAATTACATGTGTATGTGGATGTGTAAAAACACTATTAAACATCTATCACCTGCTAATTGTCAATTTCCTAACAGGTTAGGTTGTATGAAATTTTCAAATGCAAGAGTTTAAGGATTTGGGATTTTTAGAGCATGATTCGAACCTAATCCCAGCTCCATAAAAAATTATGAAGCAATTATGATCACTAAATGCTAATTGTCAATTTTCCTAAAAGGTTAGGTTATGATCATACCTTAAAACAATTGATCAGCCAATGACGACATCTTGCTCCGAGCAAAATGTTGAATTCCATCATCTGGAATTCCATGATTCTGCTCTCGATTTCAAGCGTCAACTCTTAAATAAGTGATTCTATATCTAAAGCTTTAAAAAACGTCATTGAAGTTGAAACAAATGAAGGTGGTGAAGTATATAGAAATCAAATTCCATGGGTACAAGCTTTTTATGTTATTTTGTTTTCCGCCGTTACCAAACCTTGAATCTGAACAAGGGGATTTGGTAGCTGGCTAAACCCTAGAGGAGTAGATGAAATTAACGGAACATAGCGAGGCTTATATAGAAGGGACTGTGACTCGTTTGAACCGGGTCAGAAAGCTTCTCTATTTGTGAGTTTATTAAAAACAATAATAAGAAAATCTTGACTTGAAAATTCAAAATACTTAAAAAAAAAATTAATGGGACAGTATTCAAGTTGGAAACGAGATATGAGAATAGTTATGTCACTTTTACGGGTTTAGATATATGGTATTTAGGTGATACTTGTTTGATTATCTAATACCATTTAGGCCAAGTGTCTTTTTGTTTTTTAATTTTAATAAACTTTCAATTTTACCCATAAATTATAAATAATATACACATTTAACCCATTTGGTTATTATTTAATTTGATTTTTCTCTATTAACTTACGTTCGTTAACTTTAAAAAATATATAAACAACTATGTTTAATATTTTATTCTAATCATTCGGATATAAATATTAATGAAAACTATAATGAATAAAGAAATCAATCTAACGAAATCACTATTCACTTTTCTTGTTTTTGATAGATGTATAACACGTCTTTCAGCCATATAACAACTATAATTTTTGAATTACCTTTTGGATACATTGAGGCGTTGTATTATGTAAGTGAAAAAGTATGCATTATTATTATTATTATTATTATTAATTATATATGATATGTGATATCATATTTTCATGCAAAAAAAATATTTATGATTTAAACATTTTCATACAAAATCGCTATTATTATTAATTATTAATTATATATCATATCATATTTTCATTAAAACAAATATCTAAAATTTAAACATTTTAAGAAATTTGTATGCAATTTATTAGTTTAATCATAAATTCCATATAAAAATGATTCAAAATAATGTAATGAGATTGTATCACATTCTATCATTTTAATAATAATTCCATATAAAAATGATTGAAAATAATGTAATGAGGTATTACTAATAAATTTAATGTAAAACTATGGAATCAAATGCCATGTGTTACAAGCTTTCTAGGTTATTTTGCTTTCCACTGTTACCAAACCTTTAATCTGAACAGGGGGATTTGGTAGTTGGCTAAACCCTAGATGAGTAGATGATATTAAGGGAACTTCGTGAGGCTTAAATAGAAGGGACTGTGACTCGTTTTAGTTTGAACCGGGTCACAAAGCTTCTCTATTTGTGAGTTTATTAAAAACAATAATAAGAAAATCTTGACTTGAAAATTGAAAATATATAAAATATATGGTGGGACCATATTCAAGTTGGAGACAGGATATGAGAATAATTAAGTCATTTTTACGGGTTTGGACATCCGTATGGTATTTAGGTGATACTTATTTGATTATCCAATATTTTTTAGGCCAAGTGTCTTTTACTTTTTTTTTCTTTTTTTATAAACTTTGAATTTTTCCCTTAAATTATAAATAATATACACATTTAACCCATTTGGTAATATTTAATTTATTTTTCTATATCAACTTACGTTCTTTAACTTTAAAAAATAAATAAACAGTTATGTTTAATACTTTATTCTCTACATTCCCATAAAAATATTATTGAAAACTACACGGAGTAAGGAATCCGGAACAAAATCGGTATTCGCTTTTATAATTTTTGATAGATGTATTCTTTTAGCCATATAACAACTTTAATTTTTGTATTGACCTTTTGGTTACATGGGGAGCCATATTATGTAAGTGAAAAGTATTCATTATTATTATTATTAATTATATATTATATATTATATATTATATCATATTTTCATGGAAAAAAAAACTAAATATCTAAGATTTTATAGATTTTATTCTTTTAATCATAAATTCCATATAAAAATGATTTAAAATAATGTAATGAGATTGTATCACATTTTATCATTTTAATAATCGTTTCATATAAAAATGATTTAAAATAATGTAATGAGATTGTATCACATTCTACCGTATTACTAATAAATATCATGTAAAAGAATAATTAGAATCCAAAATGTGTAATAAGATTTTATCGTATTACCATTTTAATAGACTCTCCGATTAGCTCGTTTAAAAACAAAAATAAGTATTATCGTTTCATCTAGCAAACAGGAAACAAAATTGTGAATTCCTAGGTGGACAATCCATCATGAGTAAAGCAAACAATATTGGTGATATGAGGGTTCGGATGCTACATATATACACATTACGTAACTTACCTATATATATGTGTGTACACACAAACACACATACGTGGCGTAATTTGGAAGTAATTATTTATATAAGGTGTGTAACTATGGTGTGAAACTATATTAACATATACACCCTTGTCTCAAAATACATGACGTGTGGTGACTTTCTATATTTTGTAAGTTAAAAATACTTCGTAAACCCTCCGCTTTGGGGATCATTCATTGGATCAATAATGCAACTTCATTTTAAACTGATGGGATTGCCCCACACTACGCAGTGTATATTTGAGCAGTATGTATTTGGGTGGTTACTGCACCGGTACGAAACCGGCATTTAGTACATCATCCACCGAAAGAAAATGTCACTCCTTGACCCGCAGCGGATTTAGGTGACCGAGGCATTAGTGATTGTTCACAGCTTCTAACAAGATATTTAAAGGTTGAAATATTATTAATAACGAAATTTACACCGTGTCACATTACAATTAATTCAAATAATCTCTCAAATCAAATAATACATAACATAAGTCGTTTTATTATCTTTGCCCTGTCACACTTTATTTCCCATGGGCCCGGACTTAGGGTTTATGCATGACGATTGATAACAGTATTACATTTGGCAGCGGAAGATAGAATGAATAAAATAATAAAAATGTGAAACCATATTGACATATACTGTGACAACCCTCACCAAACCAGGTATCCGTACGAATTAATTAGTATTTAATTACTGCTCAATTACTGTGCTTGCTTGCAGTGGTAAATAAACTTCTACGTGATTTCTGAAATATGCATAACCATGCCTCATATTCTATTTGTTGTTACTCTATTATTTACATACAGAACTTCAGTGACAACCTTGATGCACAAAAGCACTGTAGCACAATAACGGATAACCTACTAAACGTGCTGTTATAGCCAGCACCAGGCAGGTACTGCCTCTAAGGCTTGTAAGAGCCAGAGATAGTTTGCTACACTAGTAGAGAGTGTAGGGATTTAAGGGTTGTAGAACTGCGTCACTAGGAATGAGATTACAGTGACCGGATGTGCCTAAAACGTACTTTAAGTACAAAGTTCAGCACTTTAAATAATAATTCAGCATTTAGCTAACTAATAAAGTGCCAAAGCACGGGAAAAATATTAATAGACACTTTCCAAAGTGTCGGGAATAAGTTGTGTCACTAAAAATAATATAAACGCCACCTTAAGGCCTTGTTAAGCACTTTAACGGATCAATATCCAACCGAACAACCGGACTTTATCCGGAACGCAAAAATATTGTCATTAACATTATTTTTCTTTTTCTGAGCCTGTTAGGGTCCCCGAATACCCTAACACCCGTTACAACTTACCACATGCTAGTAACCGGGTTAATCCCTAAACTAACTTAGCTTAACTTAACTAATGTCCTAACTACATAGTTGAAATTGAACCAAGGACCCCCCCCCCCCCTCTAACCGAATTCGGTCCCCAAGGGGACACCCTTGTCCTATATTTGATTAAAATAATCCTAATGTCTAATATCTTGATGACATTGTAACCTTTGGGTAATTAACATAAGCTTTGTCCATAAGTAGTAGCATTGATCCATCATATTCATTTCATCACAAACTCAACTTCACACCTCTCTCTCCCTCCCTTGGAGCCCTCGGCCGAACACACCCACAACCATCCATCCATCTTTCGATTTCCATCAAGCTATTACAAGAGTATACACGTGTTAAGGATCCCACATAAGGAAGCTTGGTGCATTCGGAACGCGAAAGACCTCACCCTATTGCTTTTATCCACTCATTTTGCGACTAGAATCTTCCCTAGCCTCGAGCTAGTAGTAAGTGGCTATGAACACACTCTCGAACTATTTTAAGGTGGTTAAAACGATATATGACGGTTAAAATTCATGAACATGCAAAATGATATGAAAAAGTCTACTAAAAATGCTAAAAATGTTGGTTAATAGCACAAGGGTTGTGTAAATCTTGTAAGATTTGTTTTGTGTGATTATTTAGTGCCGATCTATGTTGTGGTAGCTCGGATCATCGTTTAACCCGGATTGGTCATGATCATGGATCATGACATAGAGCTTGCTTAAGTGTAACAAGGGTTAAGTGATGAAACTCTACCACACGAGAAACTTAAACTTGTGTAAAAACGATTTTACTTACGAAGTGGTGTTTAAAACTAGTAGATCTACGGATCTACAAGCGGTATTTTCAAAGGACCACGTGTCAAGAGAAAACATACCCTTAAAGACGGATCTTACATAAACAAAAGTGCTTTTGTAAACACACAAGTGTGTAGACACTTGTGTAACACAAAGTTTTGACAAAAGAACTATTTTTGTAAATGTTGACAAAAAGTTGTGGAAATTTGTTTTCTTTAAAAACGAGACTTTTACGAAACCGGATTGATATATACAAAAGATCCACTAAAAGTAATGGGATTTACTTCATAGTTTGGATAAATCACAAGTTCATGTAATTTATGCGATTTATATATATTTTGACTAGTTGATGCTTTGAACATTGTTTTGATTGGATGAGAAAAATTGTTGGTTTGATTTATAAAAGAAAATGATACGCCTAAAAGCGTGGCCACCTCCAGTTACAGGGGAAACTCTGGCGAAATTTTTCCAAAAACCTAACACTTAGAAATATTTTCACCACAAGTGTTAGCAATACATTTTTACTTGTTTTCAAATTATAGATTTCGCCACGACTTATTTACAAAATATCGGAGGTGGAATTTCACAAAATAAAACCTGAAATATATATATTTAGAATATATGTTTTTCATAGCGTCACTTGTAAAATGTTTATGATTATTTTGTGAACTATACAAATATTATTTTTAGGGTAAAAATAATATTACCAAATGATAACGATTCCAAAAATAATACAAACGCCTTCATAATTAATAATAAGTTACAACGGTATAATTATTACCACCCGATCTTTAAAACGTAACTTACGCATTTTAAGAAAATATTTATGAACGCGTATTTGTCAAGAATATTATTTTGGAAATTTGTATGAAATAAAATATAATATTTTTGGGAAGAATGATTATATTTTGAAGTAAGAAATAAAATATATTAATTGAGACTTAATAATGTATTTCGAATGTTACGAACACACATGTATTAAATCCCCCCATCCTTGGGAAGGAGAATAATTACCAAGTATTTACAAAAATATAAACACGAAATAGTTGTCTAACTATTTCCCAAAAACTTAAACCTCAAGCTAAGGCACGACCGTCCTTCTAATAGAGTTAGTACGTGTAGGTCGTCGCACAGCTGCTTGAGCAGGAGATATACTTGGTAGAGACGCACCACTGTGAGTTCATGTCCCCCTTTTCTCTTAACTGTTTTCAGTTTCCTAAACTGCGGGGGTGAAATACATGTTACTACGATTACAAGTACTTTTTACATGGTATGGATAGCATAAGGAGGGTTATTACCTAGATCATGTGAATGGGTAGGCTATTATCGTAAGACCATTAATCCTTGTATAAGGACCGAGAGGCATGAGTGATAGATCTATCGGTTGTTGCGAGCCCCACACATGAGCCAGCGTGTGGCTGCATGTGGTGACTATGTCGTTCCGCCGGAAGGACCGGTATGAAATACGCGTTACAGGTTTGAGTGCTTCCTAGGCCATTTCACTTATTAATGTATTAGCTACACATTAATTGATCTCTTTTTCCTTATTGCTACATACCAGGAAATTTCATACATACAGACATTTTACAAAGGTTTTACTTACTCACTTACACATGAACTCGCTCAACATTATTGTTGATTTTTCAACTTACATGTATTTCAGGGAATTAAAGGATCTGGCGCGGTATGACACGTTTTCCCGCTGCACTAGTTTCGAGGTCATCCGAGTTTAAGGGATGTGACTTTTTCCTGGACGAGTCACAGTTCTTAGACTGTGTTTATTTCTTGTTGGTGTTGTGTCTTTTGAACACTGTTTATGTTTGTTAGGATGTGATATCCGTTAAGTCAATGTTGTGGTTCTTTACTCTTCAAACTTATTTTAATGGATGATCTTGCATGGTTTTATTTTCATATAGCTTTGTTATGATTAAGCTATGGTATTAAGAAGTCACACCAAATTAACCACGCTTCCGCAAAGCCAGGGTGTGACAGCTTGGTATCAGAGCTCTGATCATAGCGAACTAGGATTCTTTCTCGAGTCTAGACTATGATCACTAGGGCTCTCACGAAAACATTTTTACATTGCATACCACTTAAGTCCAGATCCAAAACGTTTTTACAAACAAATGTTGAGCACATTTTATTTATTATTTATAGGCAGACTGGGAGGTTGGGAGGCTAGTGGGACTAGGAAGAGCAGTCTGAGAGGCTGGGAGAATTTGGCTAGTGGGACTAGGAAGAGCAGTCTGAGAGGCTGGGAGAATTTGGCTAGTGGGACTAGGAAGAGCAGTCTGAGAGGCTGGGAGGCTAGTGGGACTAGGAGAATTGTTTGATTGCTTACTTGGTGACTAATGTGCTTGTCTGATTATATGATTGATTATTTGTGTTTATGATACAGGCACCATGGATTCATCAGGCACTGGTGAATCGGACACCACGGACCCTAGACCCATAGTATCAGACGACTTAGAGTCTTCAGAGCACGAGGTCCACACATCAGGTGTTACCAGCACAGACGAGGATGACTTTCAGCCCTTTTGCGCTACCCGACGCTGTCAATGAGCCCGCTGATGGTCCTTTTGCTGGGTACCTACCACTCGTAGAGATCCCTGCTCCCATACCTTTGGTCGTTTATCCTGCTTACGATATGCACCTCGATGCCGACGCTGACAACGACGTCGATCCGTTTGATGATGGGCCCTGGAGGACGATGTTGAGGGCGAGGCCCTTCTAGCTGACGGTGGTCTTTTGTTACTCGCAGATGCTCCAGCTGAGGAGTCACCTGCGCACTCACCCGCTCCAGACTCCTTCGAGTCTGTGGCCTCCGCACCGTCACACACTCGGAGCGCACAGCACTATTCACACGGTTCAGGCTGGCATGCCCATTGATCCTGTGATTGCTGACCTACCCATTGATGATCACCCTGCTGATGCACCACTACTGGAGGGTGACCATGTTATTGCTGCTGATCATGTTGATCCCCCACTTATCGCTGATATACCTGCTAACCCTCTTGTTGCACCCCACCCTGACCCTGTGCCTGTACAGTTCGATCATGCGCCTTTTGCAACCCAAGTTGACCCTCGATACGCGCACCCCCGACATGGGTGGATAGACGATGCTAATGGTCACCCACTTTTCGAGTTTCCTGTGACGCCCCCTTGTGACTCCTGTTTCAGCCCCTATTTCAGTTCCTATGGAAGCACCTTTGTTCCCACGCTCACCACTGATACTCACCACATCGTAACATGACCCGGAGCCTGCACTCGAGCCAACTGCTACACCATTTGGGTCAGCTTGATGTTGCGCCTGCTGAACCTACACCTTTACGTGATCACAACCCTGTTTCTTTTTGGTCTGCCATACAATGCACCCCTTATATCTACCTGTATCGGCCAATCTCCTCATTTGAAAGATGTTCGTTTTTACACCCGCAACCGCTGACATTGCTCCTTTCCCCTATGAAGACCAACGTCCACTGCGCCAAGATGCCTATAGCTTCCTTTCGGAATATAACCATACCTCGGGGAGGTACTTCAGGTCAGCACCCGCATAACGATTCATCTGCTACAACAGCATATTCCCAACTGCACAGGTCGCACCATTTGTTACATTCACCTCTACAACGTCGGACGAGCCATCTCGGTGATTCCTATTGTACACTGTGCTGAAGTTAGACCCTTACATTATAAAGGCCACACGCGAGATGAGTTGCTCTTGTAACATCAACTACAAATAAGGATATGAGTCATAGAATGTTGGAGCTTGAGCTGACTCCACAATTGGCAACTTCAATTGCGAAACATTCCATAACCGAAAACATGACTTGAGTGTCTACATCACAAGACCACATATTGTCTGAAAAGTCTATACAAAATACCACGTTCTCCAGCCGGTCTATCACCAGCATGCTTTGATCCGCCGCATGCATCAAGACTCCTCTGTGCTCTTGACCTTTGTTCTTTCACCATTCCCGGGATTCCGATGTTCATTTCTAAACTATCAAGCGGCAGAGCAAATGATTACTTCAACGTATATACAAGCTCGAGGGGGGACTCACGCACGTTAACAGTATACTTTTCTTTCCTCCTCCACCTCAGTCACCAGTATAGTTGATTTCTGAATTAAGCGGATTGCATTACGCTTGGGAAAAGACGCTAATGATAAGCGGGGATCTCGGAGACTTTTGAGGATCGCTTCTGACCACGTAGTTGTGATGCACTGAATTACTTGTTGGACAAGGGTAGGGTGACCCTGAGTCCCTTCTGATGTGATGCATTTTGGTAAGACGCAATGATTGTGGCCGGTGGATAATGAAAGCCCGATCATCTTTAAACACGCGACAATACTTATGACTAATGACCGACGAAAAATATCGTCGCTATGCTCTCACTAAGCAAGTTGATGATCTACATATTTGTGCTATAACTATAATACCACATGTTTACTTGCTACGTTCCTATTTGCAAGCTGTGCTATAACCGTGAGGATATGTGATTAATTGTTAAACAACTGCGTATTTACGTAAATGTAATATACCTATGAGGTCTTATTCGTTAAATAGAGACTTAGGTGCTCGTGTCCTTACTAAGACCCGACCTAACCGACTTTCTTCTCAGAAGATGTCGACTCGAGGGAACACCAATACCAACAACCCTCTGCCAACGACAGAGGCGGAATTTCAAGAACGCCTCTTGCAGTTTATCGCACAGTACGAGGCCCATCGCTCCAAACGCAACGGAGATACCTCAGGAAATAACCCACCCAACGGGTGCACCTACAAGCAGTTCTTAGGCTGCCAGCCCCTACATTTCGACGGCACTGGGGGTGCCGTAGCCTTCGTACGCTGGATTGAGAAGACGGACACTGTTTTGCGTGCGAGCAAATGCGCCCCAGAAGATCAGGTCACGTACATTTCCGGGCTGTTCTGAGATGGGGCTCTGTCATGGTGGAAACTTCAGGTTCAGACAATGGGCGAGGCCGCTGCATATGCTTTATCATGGGACGAGCTGAAAGAACTAATGCATAAAAAGTACTGTTCAAGAACAGAAAGCCAGAAGGTAGAAACTGAGTTCTGGAACTTGAAGATGGAAGGTCCAAAAATAGCTGAGTATGTGGAGAAGTTCCAAGTTCTGTCGCGTATCGTTCCTTACATGGTAGATCCGGAGTTTAAGAGGATTGAGCGTTTCATTTGGGGATTGGCACCCCAAATCATGAGCTTGGTGACGACGTCAAAGCCTGCAACGATCACTGAGGCCATCAATCTAAGTGTAGCCTTGACTGAAGAGGCAGTCAGGACGAACAAATTTTCAACCTCTGAGGAGAAGAAGGAGACTCATGTAGAGTCATCTGGGGACAACAAGAGAAAGTTGGCAAATTTCAAACAGGGTACCCAGTCGAGTAGCAACAACAAGGCCAAAAAGAGAAAAGAATACATGGGTAAGCTACCTAAATGCGATAGGTGCCGACGTCATCATACCGGGCGATGTAAAAATGGGAAGTGTGACAACTGTGGCAAAGTGGGACACAACAGGGAAACGTGTTGGCGTGAGATGAAGCGTGGAAAGAAAGGAAAGGGGAAAGATAAGGGATGTTATACCTGCGGGGATATGAGGCACGTTAGGAAAGATTGCCCAAGGGAGATTAAGCAAAATGATGGGAAGGATGTCTAACACCGGAGCCAGAGAAGCACGCCAGGAATCCAAGCATGAATATCGGTACGTCCCATACTACCCGATGTTATGCATCTGTATTGCCAAATATGTTGTAAATTTTACGCTTCGCACCCCTAGAGTTCGAGAGTATAATTGGTTTAGGCAGCGAGTAAGTAGATATTCCAGTACCCATTAGAACTAGCTTAGGGGAAGCTAGTGAAAGCCAACACAATAACTGGAATCGGCAAGATAGAACCCAGGAAGCATCAGATTACACTCGATCTACTGCCAGTGAATTGGGAGACTTCAACAAGGTAGTTGGAGGGATTGGTTGACAAATGATCAATAGGAGATCGATATCCGCGCCATGATGACGAATGAAGGAACGATCTCGACTCACAAGGCAGGATACGCCTCCACAGATCACGAATTGCTTGAAAGCACGAAGGTTGTTATGGGAAGAAAGTGTTGTTTTCTTGGCTCATGTCGGGGACAGGAGGAGCCGAAGAACCAAAGCACAGAGATGTTCCTATGATAAGGAAATATCCTGCAGTCTTCCTCGAAGACTTGCCGGAATAACCTCCTCAACGATTAGTCGAGTCTCGCATCGATTTAATCCCAGGCACCACGCCTGTAGTCAATGCATCGTAACGACTTACACTTCCGGAGAGGCAAGGATTGGCAGTGCAACCCCAGTGGTTGATAAAGAAGGAAGATAACAGACCAAAACCTTTGTTTTGGATAACCTCAGTTCTGCTCGCCAAAAGAAAGGACGAATGACCTTCAAATGATCGGAAGTCGGAAAAGCTAGCCAACCGGGGTCGACTCAATGGGCCAAAAGTGAATTTAGAAAAAAATTAGTTGTGATATACCTAAGAGGATACCAACACATGTTTTACATCGGTCAAAATATTATAAAAGCAAATACCGGCATGGTTTCGATAATGATAATACTGATATCTATAATAGATAATAATGATCATAGTACCGGTACGACACTGACACTTACCACAACTTACGATACTGGAAATGTACTTTATCGGTTTTAAGCAAAATTTAAATCTAGACGTTGATAAATTATCACATCGCAACGACATATTCAAAATTTTATAAAACATATTTTCTTAAAAGTTATGAGTGAAAAACAAAATATACTAAAAAGTAATTATAATAATTAAATATTATAACAATAATATAATTTTAACAACAAAATTAGTATAACTATATATAATATAATAATTAAAAAAATTCACTATCCATTATCGTTCACAATTCATATATATAAAATATTATATAATATAATTTTTTAAATATATAAGTTTAAAAATACCAAATACCTCTTAATTCAGTTATTATTTGATTTTATATTAGTTTTTTTAAAATTTATTAAAATATTTTAAATATATAAGCTCAAATCAGATTTAAAGAATTTAGTTTTGGTTAAATCAGAGTTGGTTGAATTTCGAGAGGTTTACAATCGATCCACTTTTAAGAGAGCTTTTCGCAAACTCGATTCAAGTCATTTACTCATAAACAACACTATTTTTTTTTAAATTAACATTTAAATTTTTTGGATGAGATACAACAACCCGTATTTTGAAAACCTAACATGCACGTTGCGTATTATTTTTATTTAGTTAAAAGCTCTTCTCAATGAAAACATTATATAAGAAAAAGCAAACGTAACACACGCTTTCCGTAACGTTTTATTTTGTTAAAATCAAATTTAACAAACACCGCCCCCATTCCGGGTGGATTTTATTACTTAGACCCTTATATTAATAATTAAGATACAAATTAAACCCTCTTGATTTGATTTTTTTTTTTCACTTAGCCTTTATATTAATAGATAAAATACAAACTAAACCCTTTTGTTTGCATTAAAAAAATTGACCCTAAAGTTAAAAAATCAAACCTAATTAACATGTATTTCTTATAATTTTAATTATTATTTTAAAATGCCATATTTCACCTCTTAAATTTATTTATTATTTGATATTATTTTACGGTCTTTTTAAATTAATGAAAAATGAAAAAAAAATTTTTGGAACGGGAAAACAATTGAAAGGTTTACATGCTATTAATAAGGGTTAAATGGGAACAAACAATTGTCCACACCGATAAATTCTACTATACACATTTAAATTGTGTTAGGTGTCTTATTATTATTGTTATTATTATTATTATTGTTATTATTATTATTATTTTGTAAAATTACAAATGAGGACAAAGAGATTCTTTATATAATAATATAGATATATAATTGTTTTAAAGTTTTATTTACTATTTTTTATGTTTATTTATTTTAGTCAACAATTTAAAATGACCCAAATACCATCACACAGGGTCCATCTAATTATATTTAAAATTAAAAAATAAATGAGAGGCATCCATCTTTGTAGTCTCCACATAACTCACACCAATACATGAATCAAAGAACTAGTAAAGGAATATATGCACTTGTATACTAACCGAATGAAAAACAACTTGTAAGTAACTTCGATAACAACCTTCAATCGATCAGAACATGCATATATACAACTGTTTATCGAAACCCTATTTATACTTGTGAACCGTTGTGTTTTTGGAGAGAGGCGTCGATTGGAATCGACATGTCATAACCACCAAAACAGTTATATCTCCATACACGCACCGATTCACATGTTGAGCCCAAGCTAAACAAGAAACAAAAAAAACAAATTGTTCGACCCATTCAAAAATATAAACATATACGGAACTTGCTGCTGCGTTTCTTGTATTCTAACACGGATTGCTTTGATTATAACTTCAGAGAGCATGATGGAAGAAAAGGCACGGAAACTTGTTTAACTACTTTTTTTCATTTCTTTTGTATTTTTTGGTTTCTTTAAAGTCTTATTTCCTACACTATATTACACAACAAACAGAGAGTCTAAAGAAAAATTAACAGAAACTTAAAAACAAACCTAATAAAAAGGAGTCCTATTTTTCCTACACTGTATTTTTGGTTTCTTTAAAGTCTTATTTCCTACACTATATTACACATGTCTACCCTAAAAGATATTGAACAACGAATTTGAACTACAACAGTCTTTATACATGATGCGTCTCATCTTCCTTACTCAGCCCGACAAACGAGGGAACTCATTTTCATCCATTAGCGGTAAAGAGCTGTTCATGGAGACTCGGCCAAAAGACCCAAACACAAGCCTCCTTTCTCGTCTAGGCACCTGGCTGGGTGCACTAGACTGTCCATGACCTTGTGAGGACTGCGGGGCTGGACTATTACTGGTAAAACCCAAAGATGAGCCTGCTTCAAAAGTAGGTCCATAGCCCCAGTTCAGCGGATGCACAAGCAATCGTGGCACATGACCCCTTCCACTTGCTCTCCAAGACGGGCCCTACAGAATCGTGAATTTATCATTAACAACATTACAAATAAGACATTGAAACACATCTTTGTTTTTAGACAACTAACGCGAGCCAACCCACAAGAAATAAAAATGTATGGACATAGATAAATTCAACAAACCATAGGAGGCCGACGCAATGCCAAACACTCTAAGTCTAATGATTTCTTTCTTACCAACTATGTCAGGCAGTAAAGATAAGTTAACTGGACCATCAATACTAATGCTGAATTTATCCCAGTTAAATTTGTTGTAATACTCCAAGAACACGTAAAGAACCTAGAATTTGGAAAAAGAAACCTAAAATTGTGAGCTTATATAAAGCTAGAAAAACCGATTTCTTTTCACAGGGTTTGAAAAGATTACCATCAGTGGGCTGGCAAGAGATGCATTATACATACGGAATATGTATAGAACTAAAGTTTCCAAGGCATATGTAGATAGGAGGCCATACATCGCACCCATAATATGGCTTTCATAGTAACACCATGATTTTATCAAGATGATACTACATTTGAAAAGATGGTTTTTACCGATAAGGCAATCCACCTGCTTTAGTAAAAATAAAAATGATCAAAATGGTAACACAAAGATGCACGCTTTTCAAGAATTTGGAAATAAGCTGATCATACCTGCTCAAGAAAACAAAGTGCACAAGGCCCACTCAGCTGATTGAAGGATATATCAATTGTAATGTCGTTAACGACACATTTAACCAGTTTCACCTGTCATTGGAAACGTTATAGCAACAAATTATGATAATGATCAAGATTCGTAACATGTAGAACTTAAGCATATCAGTGTTTAATGGGGGTTAATATGACAAAGGAACAAGGCCCCTTTTTATATGTAACATAACACTATATAATGCAAAGAAAGTCGAGTTACTTGAGGAGAGTTTGGATTTTGTTTCTAAATTATATGATGCAAAGGAACAAGACCACCTTTTATATGTAACATAACACTATATAATGCAAAGAAATTCAAGTTAGCTAAGAGTAATTTACATTTTTTGTCCTTTATGTTTGTACCAATTTTTAGTGGTTGTTCTTTGCCATCAAAAATGTTAGAAATTGTCCTCTATTTTAGAAATCTTCAGATTTATAAAATACCACATTACAAAATGCTACTTGAATTATGTATGATAATAACAAAAGATTGTACCTGGAATAGAGCAAAAGAGGTCTGATTTTGCATACGAAAACAACGAACTTTATCAAGATCCACTAGATCAAAATATATAGGGTAAATTACTTTTTGAGTCCCTGTGTATTATTGGTTTTAACTAGTTGAGTTCAAAAGCAAAAAGTTTAACGACTGAGTCCCCATAAGCATTTTCTTTAACCATTTGAGTCCAAATTTCTAACCCAGTTTGAATTTTGTTGTTAAGTTTTGTTAAATGATCAAATTACCCCTATAAAACACATAAAACACAGGGACTCAAAAAGAAAAAAATACATCATCATCATCATCATCATCTTCACCAAATGGATCAACAAACCCAGACAACTTTTCAACCATATTCAACTCAAATACCAATTTTCATAACAACCCAGAAGTAAGTCAAACTTATCGATAAAGCTAAAGTCGCTCTTATGACTCCAAGAAAACTATTCCCATCACAAGCAACTTGTTTACGAAGACAATTTAGTCTTTTCACCCTATGTATATAAGCTTCTTTCCTTTCATTTCCCATACACCCCCTTGATTTCATGGTAAGGTGGAGTGGGGCACCAAATGTTAGAGAGAGAAGATGGTTTATGCATGTGTGTGTGAAAATTAAAATAAAAACATAGATAAAAAAGCATTTTTTAATGAAAACTTTACATAAGAAATAGCAAACTTAACACGTGCTTTGCGTAACTTTTTTACTTTATCAAAATTAAATTTATTTTATCCCGAAAACCACTCCCGGTCCCGTGGTGGATTTTTTTCACTAAGACAATTATATTAATAGGTAAAATACAAATTAAACCCTGTTGATTTAATTTCTTTTCACTTAGGCCTTTATATTAATAGGTAAAATTCAAATTAAACCATCTTGTTTATTAGTAAATTTTACCCAAAAGTTATAAAATCAAACTTAATTCATTATTATTATTATTATTATTATTATTATTTGTTTGTTTGTTTATTTATTATTTGATGTTATTTTAGGTTTTCTTTTTTAAATTAGTTAAAAGAAGCCTTTGTAGATCGTGGATGAAATTAATTTCTCCCTAAGGAAGGTGATATGCAAAATGTGTAAAAGTACAAAATCTTTATTTGAACTTATAAACAAATCAACCAAAAATGAACAACTAACAAATTACATGTGTATGTGGATGTGTAAAAACACTATTAAACATCTATCACCTGCTAATTGTCAATTTCCTAACAGGTTAGGTTGTATGAAATTTTCAAATGTAAGAGTTTAAGGATTTGGGATTTTTAGAGCATGATTCGAACCTAATCCCAGATCAACCAAAAAATATGAAGCAATTATGATCACTAAATGCTAATTATTAATTTTCCTAAAAGGTTAGGTTATAATCATACCTTAAAATAATTGATCAGCCAATGACGACATCTTGCTCCGAGCAAAATGTTGAATTCCATCATCTGGAATTCCATGATTTCGCTCTAGATTTCAAGCGTCAACTCTTAAATAAGTGATTTTATATCTAAAGCTTTAAAAAACGTCCTTGAAGTTGAAACAAATGAAGGTGGTGAAGTATATAGAAATCAAATTCCATGGGTACAAGCTTTCTATGTTATTTTGTTTTCCGCCGTTACCAAACCTTGAATCTGAACAAGGGGATTTGGTAGCTGGCTAAACCCTAGATGAGTAGATGAAATTAACGAAACATAGCGAGGCTTAAATAGAAGGGACTGTGACTCGTTTGAACTGGGTCAAAAAGCTTCTCTATTTGTGAGTTTATTAAAAACAATAATAAGAACATCTTGACTTGAAAATTTAAAATACTTAAAATATTTAATGGGACAGTATTCAAGTTGGAAACGAGATATGAGAATAGCTATGTCATTTTTACGGGTTTAGATATATGGTATTTAGGTGATACTTGTTTAAGTGTCTTTTCGTTTTTTAACTTTAATAAACTTTCAATTTTACCCTTAAATTATAAATAATATACACATTTAACCCATTTGGTTATTATTTAATTTGATTTTTCTCTATTAACTTACGTTCGTTAACTTTAAAAAAATATATAAACAGCTATGTTTAATATTTTATTCTAAACATTCGGATATAAATATTAATGAAAACTATAATGAGTAAAGATATCAATCTAACAAAATCACTATTCGCTTTTCTAGTTTTTGATAGATGTATAACACGTCTTTCAGCCATATAACAACTATAATTTTTGAATTACCTTTTGGTTACATTGAGGGGTAGTATGCATTATTATTACTATTATTATTAATTATATATGATATGTGATATAATATTTTCATGCAAAAAAATTATTTATGATTTAAACATTTTCATACAAAATCGCTATTATTATTAATTATATATTATATATCATATCATCTTTTCATTGAAACAAATATCTAAAATTTAAACACTGTAAGAAATTTGTATACAGTTTATTAGTTTAATCATAAATTCCATATAAAAATGATTCAAAATAATGTAATGAGATTGTATCACATTCTATCATTTTAATAATAATTTCATATAAAAATGATTGAAAATAATGTAATGAGCTGTTACTAATAAATTTCATGTAAAACTATAGAATCAAATGCCATGGGTTATAAGCTTTCTAGGTTATTTTGCTTTCCACTGTTACCAAACCTTTAATCTGAATAGGGGGATTCGGTAGTTGGCTAAACCCTAGATGAGTAGATGACATTAACAGAACTTAGTGAGGCTTAAATAGAAGGGACCGTGACTCGTTTGAACCGGGTCACAAAGCTTCTTTATTTGTGAGTTTATTAAATACAATAATAAGAAAATTTTGACTTGAAAATTGAAAATATATAAAATATATGGTGGGACCATATTCAAGTTGGAGACGGGATATGAGAATAATTAAGTCATTTTTACGTGTTTGAACATCAGTATGGTATTTAGGTGATACTTATTTGATTATCCAATATTTTTTAGGCCAAGTGTCTTTTATTTTTTTAATTTTTTATAAACTTTGGATTTCACCCCTTAAATTATAAATAATATACACATTTAACCCATTTGGTTATATTTAATTTATTTTTCTCTATCAACTTAGGTTCTTTAACTTTAAAAAATAAATAAACAGTTATGTTTAATACTTTATTCTCTACATTCCCATATAAATATTATTGAAAACTACACGGAGTAAGGAATACGGAACAAAATCGGTATTCGGTTTTATAATTTTTGATAGATGTATTCTTTTAGCCATATAACAACTTTAATTTTTGTATTGAACTGTTGGTTACATGGGGAGCCATATTATGTAAGTGAAAAGTATGCATTATTATTATTGTTATTATTAATTATATATTATATATCATATCATATTTTCATGCAAAAAAAAACTAAATATCTAAGATTTAAACATTGTAATAAGTTTGTATAGATTTTATTCTTTTAATCATAAATTACATATAAAAATGATTTAAAATAATGTAATGAGATTGTATCACATTTTATCATTTTAATAATCGTTCCATATAAAAATGATTTAAAATAATGTAATGAGCTTGTATCACATTCTACCATATTACTAATAAATATCATGTAAAAGAATAATTAGAATCCAAAATGTGTAATAAGATTGTATCATATTACCATTTTAATAGACCCTCCGATTAGCTCGTTTAAAAACAAAAATAAGTATTATCGTTTCATCTAGCAAACAGGAAACAATATTGTGAATTCCTAGGTGGACAATCCATCAGGAGTAAAACAAACAATATTGGTGATAGGAGGGTTCGGAAGCTACATATATACACATTACGTAACTTACCTATATATATGTGTGTACACACAAACACATATAATATACACACATACCCACACACATACGTGGCGTAATTTGGGCGTAATTATTTATATAAGTTGTGTAACTATGGTGTGAAACTATATTAACATATACACCCTTGTCTCAAAATAGATGACGTGTGGTGACTTTCTATATTTGTAAGTTAAAAATACTTCGTAAGCCCTCCGCTTTAGGGATCATTCATTCGATCAATAATGCAACTTCATTTTAAACTGGTGGGATTGCCCCACGCTACGTAGTGGATATTTGAGTAGTATTTATTTGGGTGGTTACTGCACTAGTACGAAACCGACACTTAGTACATCATCCACTGAAAGAAAATGTCACACCTTGACCCGCAGCGGATTTAGGTGACTGAGGCATTGGTGATTGTTCACAACTTATGACAAGTTATTTAAAGGTTGAAATATTATTAATAACCAAATTTACACCGTGTCACATTATAACTAATTCAAATAATCTCTCAAATCAAATAATACATAACATAGGTCGTTTTATTCTCTATGGCCCTGTCACACCTTATTTTCCGTGGGCCCGGGCTTAGGGTTTATGCATGACGATTGATAATAGTATCACATTTGGCAGCGGAAGAGAATGAATAAAATAATAAATGTAAAGGCTTGAATATATTAAATAAAAGAGTAAATTACAAGTTTTATCCTTTACGTTTGTACCAAATTGCAGGCGATGTCCTTTTTTCTTTAAAATTGATAAGTTTTGTACTTAATGTCCTAAAATCTTGCAGGTTATGTCCTTTAGCCATAACTCAGTTAATTTTCTTCGTCAAGTTAGATCACAAAAGGGTATTTTTGTCTTTTCAAACATTTATTTATAAATACCGTAACATTTATATTTATATATATATAATCAAATTCTCTCCTTCACACTCCCTCTCTAGCCCCCTCTCTCTCTCTCTCCACCTGCAGCCATAACCACCACCTGCGACCACCACCCCCAATAGCACTACCACAAACAACCACCAGAAACCATCCCCCACCACATTCGAACCAGTCACAGCCACCGAACCACCATAACACTGCAACCATCCATCACATTCAAAGCAACCACCGTTATACCTCCGTCATCATCCTGTTACCATCACCTTCACACAACCTCTCAAGGCCTACACACGAACACCATCGCTAAACCACCCATCTTCGTCCTGCAACAACAACCACAAATTTTAGCACTGCGTCACCTCCGACCACAACCCAATCACCATCCCGTCGCCATCATCGCAGCATCTCCATCACCCACAAGCCACCTGAATAATAACCATAATCAACATCTTCACCACCTAAACATCCTGACAAAGAAGAGAGGTAGGATCGATAGAGTTGTTTATGTTGCTCTTTTGTTTTATAGAAAGAGAAAGAGCAAGAAAAAAAAAATATTAGAAGTTGCAGGTTTGAAATTTTGGGGTTTGGTTTGGTTATGAAGGAGGGTAGCGGCTAAAGCTATTTTATATATTTAGGGTTTGATTTTGAGTGGTGTAAAAGACAAAAGAAAGTGGGTCCCGCTATTATTATTCTTTTTCTATTTGTTTTGTCTCATATAAATATCTTATTTATGGTTTAGAATGAGAAATGACGATAATACCTTTACATGAAGTCCATGTGATTATTACATTTCTATGACAATATTAGCCATTTTTCAATACCCGGCCAAGTGGCTAATGCCATATCCCAAGTCTTTATAATCAAATAGGCTAAAAGTATTTATTTGTGCTAGTCTTTATTAAATAATGTAATTATTCCATATAGCACAACCGTATTCAAAGTGTATCAGTCTAGATGCAATTTACTAGAAGGCTTTATCGTCTGGAATGAACAAAAAATTATCCGTTAGAATGTTAACAGGTCATTTGTAAGTCTTTGACCGGTTAACTTTAGAATACGCTCGATTTCGCTAGATTAAGCGTTGACCGGATAGAATATGGTTTATACCCGTCCAAGTGAAATGCCTCGTGCGATATAGGTTTATTAACCAAAAATTTTGATTTGAAGTGATTTTGAAGAGGTTTATCCCGATTCGACTAGTTTATATATTTTATATTATTTAAACTAGTCGTACTCGTAAATACAGTATCGGGTGGTCGAATAGGTCTATGATGAGTCCAACAAGTCAAAACACATTTTATAATGTCGTATCATCATCAGTTTTGAAGTCATAGTATAGGTCTCATAGGTTTAAAACCATTTTTACTCCAAAAGGGCATTTTCGACCTTTTATGATATATTTATTTGACTCTTCAATTGACCCAAATGATATGACAAGAAGGTGTAATCTCATAGTGTTATTATATATATTATTATTATCACATATTCAAGCTTGATTGGATTCTAAGGTTGACCAAACGGGTCAGAATCGAAAGTCAAAGCATAAGTAAAACTGTTTGACTTTAGACTTTAAATTGAAAGCTAAACTGATTATAATGAGGTAAACATGATAAAACAAGCCTTATAATGTTATACAAACTGTTATAATGTCAAAAATTGTAGTTTTGATACTTAGAGGTTCCTTCGTCGTAATTTGCAAAATCTGCATTTTCTATTTTATACATGTTTGACTGGTCATTTCGCCTACTAAACGCGATGATTAGAGGGTGTAATCGCAAGGGGTTAACACCTTCATTATTACGATCATGTTACAAAGTTCAATTTGAACTTTGACTTGACCGAAATGGTTAGAACCGAAACTCAAAGTAAAAGTCAATTTGCTTGATTTTCGGCTAATAACTAGCCAAATAAATGAAAGGAACCGGAGAGAACACTTACTAGTGTTAGGAGGGAAGCTTTAGAACTTCAGGGGAGGAGGTCTCTTAGTCCAGAAGCACTCCAAAGCGGATTAGTAAGAAAGAAAAGAATAGTGTGCTTAAAATGAGTAAGAACACACCTATTTATACTAAGATTGGAGCTCCTAAATGATGCCAAGTGTTACTAGAAGCTCCCTGGTGTTGATTAGTGTCCCAATATGTGGAGGAAGGAGGTTCAAGGTGGCACAAACCAGAGCTAGGTGGCACAAGGGCAAGGCTGCAGCTGACAGCTAAGTTCAGTTGTTAACGAACCCCTTACGGACCATAATGGTGATGCTTGCGGTCTGTTAGGACCTCTGGCGCCCAAAACAGTTTTGAACCCCTTGCGAAGCGTAATGGACCACTAGAATTTAATTTTTGGCATTTTTTACAACTTTGATCCCTCAACTTTGTTCCAAATCCCATTTTCATAAATTTTGTCCCCCTCATCCAACAAATCTGGAATATCTGGAGAGTTTTCGGACACGTGTTGCTTTATGGTTCGATAAAAATATTTGGGTTGTTACATGCCTCATCCCTACGTGTCATTATCAACATCTTCAAACCTGTTACATGTATCATGTGTAAAAATAGATTTTTGGGTCGACATAAGTTGGTGAGTAAATCTAAAAGTTTTAAGTAAAATCGCTTTTGTTCATTTGTTTTAATTAGTAAAAATTAACATGCAAGCCAATGGTAATTAAGTGTAAAATGCATGTGGATTCGTTCCTTGGATCAATTCCTTCACCAATGAATGCGTATGAACAAGTATAATGTGCGGAATCCAAAGATGTGTGTGGATGAGACACAAAGATATAATTATAAGATGTTTTCTATTGATGTTTTGACAGTACAGAACCACGAAAACAAATTGACAGAGTTGCCCCACTCAAGTCAAAAAAGTTACAAATGACCAAGACCCTACACACATATATATAGTAGTTGTGCCTTCGTACTAAGCCGTTAATGGTCCCTTCGTACGAAGCTGATCACTTCGTATGAAGCCACATAACACTCCCTTCGTACGAAGCTAGTTCAACATGTATGAACTTTATGTTGTGATCTGTTCAGCACCAGTCTTGTTTCATCTGTTTTAAGCTACGATACGTGATTGACGAAAGTGATAGACATTATGCACTCACAGACTCCCCCTTGGATATTACTACAGTCAATCTTGTAGCTTTCTGTTTCTCTCTGAGTTTTCCAAAAAGTGTTAACATATCAGCATCACAGACTCTCTCTTTATTCTAACAGACTCCTCTTGGATCTGCTAACAACTCCATCTGCTCCTCCTTTCGCTTAACTCTTTTTCAGGCTCCCCTTTGCTTTAAGCTTCCGTGCTTTTCAGCTACTAGGATCGACACCTGGCTCTTCGAGTACAAGCTCCTTCAGGATAGATATCTGGCTCTTTAAATGTACACTCCCCCTCGCTTCGAGCTCGTCTTCAGACTCCCCCTTAGCCTCAGCTACCGGGATCGAAATCTAGCTTTTACATTTAACATGGATAAGCTGGAGCATTTCAAATATGTGACTGCACAGGACATCGTTTGATCACAGAAATCTGGCTTATAATCTGTAAATCTAACAATTTCAAAACAATTGTAAGAAATTTGACAATTTAAGATCAAGATCGTAACCTGACTCTAAGCATCAAAATATGACATTTAAAGCTCAATATATTCTAGGATCGAGAACCTGAATCAAATATAACAATATGGAATTACTCAAGATTACCTAACTCTTCTCCCCCTATCAAATAACTCCAAGTATTTGACAATTTAAGCATCCAAAACCCTCTCAGTTAATCATCCAAGTCCAAATTAATGACCTTGGAGATTTCACAAACTATTTTTTATTTTTCATTTAAAACTTCAAGTTTCAAATTAATGAACTTGTTTATTTTCAGAAAACATGTTTAGCGTACTCAGATTTTGAAACTCAGCTTTCGGACATTGGTTGTCGAAAATAAAGTAGAAACAAAATCTTTTTGAATTTTTCAAAGTTTATGCTAAAACACACTGAAAATCTTTTTGTACTTTTTCTTTAACATAAAGCAGTAAAAAAATATTTACAGACAATATTTTTGTTTGAATTCGTGTCAGAGGATCATATCAGTTTATGACAAATCACTAGCACCGTTGAGCTATAAACACTTTAAGTTCTAAACGATTCACCTAGATTGTCAGTATACTGGTCCACTTAAATTTTCACACAAAGTTCAACTGATTTGAGATATGAGATTTAGAGTTTTAGGAACTTAACTTATTTGCGTGTCCCACCTCAGAATATACTCTCGTATCAAGATTCCCTAAATTCAGTCTTACAGGTGAATATACTATATTGATATCTGTTCTCTGGGTAGTGCGAGACCTTGAGAGCTCAGGTTAGAACTTTCGTTCAGTCAAAGAGATAAAGGTTTGACTTTAGGTGTGTCCCACTTAGGGATCTTCTTTACAACTGCACTTGATTTATATCTTTCGATATTTTCTCAATTTTATGCAGAGGGAAAGCTTTTAAAGCGCATAAAGTATTATACGAGGTCTAGGCCATTGCTGACGCAAAATCAGAAGACTAGGTATAATACCCCAGATATCAAACAGTATAAAGACCTAGTATCTCAGAATTAGGCAACCTCTCAAACGAGATTTCGGAGGTTATCTATAACGCCCACTTTCCATAAGGTCAAAACTCAATACTTTATCGACAAAATCACGACCCAATTTAAACTTTTTACATACTATTAGAAATATACTTAATTGTTCATACAAAAACCACTATGTTTAGACACTCGCAACCAACTAGGTTTATACGTAAGACATGGCATACTAAGATTTAAAGTTTAACATCTAAACATAAACAATTTGTAACAAAAGTATTTGAAACACCCTTAATGCACATTCGGAAATAATATTAATGTCATACTATTTATAACAAAAATTGGGCATGACCCATCCGTAACATGAGCGGTTCCCTGTTTTTAACA
The DNA here is from genome assembly GCA_030545235.1 of Helianthus tuberosus. Taxonomy (NCBI): domain Eukaryota; kingdom Viridiplantae; phylum Streptophyta; class Magnoliopsida; order Asterales; family Asteraceae; genus Helianthus; species Helianthus tuberosus. The sequence continues at coordinate 199,045,940 of CM060395.1, read as the reverse complement.
ATCATCATTTCAAGGAATTCTACGACACGTTCAAAAGACATAACATGATAAGCTTTAAAGTCTAGCTACTAAACATAAGTTATATACCACAAAAATATTTTTGACCCATATCATAATTACAAAAGTAGCGGAAACGCATGGTGGACATGATTCATCTGTGTTCGTTCCAAGTCGCCAAGCCATTATGTTGAGGATTTACCTACATCAAACAACAAACTTGAAGAGTTAATTACATTAACTATGTTACTTTTTTATCTAATGAACCAATTCATCTATTTCGTGCCTTCACATCATTCTTGCACTTACTTACCCGTCGAAATGGGTCAAAACATACTTATCTCAAATAGAGATAAAACATACCATTCATTACTACCCGTCGAAACGGGTCAAAACATACTATCTCATTAGTGAGATAAAACATACATTTATTAACCCGCTAGAAACGGGTAATTACATTCGTAGCATAAACTTCCATACGATCCGTTTACCACGGACGAATACATTCCTTTCATCTTTTGTACTTACTTCAACTCCAATCCGTTTATAACGGTTCGAGTAATTACATTCCTTTCTTACATGACTTTCCAATATACGGTTCATTCGAGACAAACCGATCATAACACAATATCATTCATAAACTTTCATTTCATATGACCCGTTTGTGACGGGTCCTACTATCTACAACATAACTACTACGGACTACCATTATTATGATTTTGGTTTAAAAACGTCAAGTTACAAAATAGAGTTTGTATGCATAAAACAACATACCTCGATCTTGCGAGCCTTCCAATTTCCTAGCGTTTGAGCTTTCTTCTTTTACGCCTACATCAATACATTCACTCATTTAGCCCAAACTATATCATTCCATCATTCACATAATTCCTCCTATGACAACATTATCATAAAATTTCCAAATTTCACATATTTGTTCTCTTAGACATTTCATCGAACACTTGGCGGGTTTCTCATTAATAGGACACTTAATACTAGTATTTTAACACATGATTTCACTAGTTCATCTAGTAATTCATCAATAATCAAACAAGTTCATATAATCCTTTTTATTCTACATCAATTCATCTAGTGTCCATATATCACAAACAAGATCAATCATCAAGATTTCAAGATTATACATGATTACTTCTATTATCTTGTTCATCCTACATTCATGACGATTTCATACAAAACGGGTTTATGCATCAAGTCTTTCAAATCATCAAAATCAAACATAAATCTTATTCTATAGTGCAAATCCTACTTTCAAATTACACATATCATAACATAAACTCATGATTGGGTTGAAACCCATTTCCTACAATTCACCAAATCAAGAAATTGGACTTACCACTTCAACAAACAAGGTTAGATGTTCATTAATTGAGGCTTATGCATTCGATTGTTCTTGAAATTCCTACTCAATTTGATGGAATTAGTGAAACAAGGGTTTCACCTTGTCTCCTGCCCTTGTTCGATCGCCCAGACACACACACAGTGTGTATGTGTGTTTTATTTTCCTTCTTTTTTATTATTTTGAGTTTAGCATGTTACACATTTGGCCCTTCTAGTTTATATATTTATTTAACTTAGACTTTTCTCATCATTTACTAGTACTTTGTCACATTTACATTAACTAGGTTAGACCGTTACTTATTTTAACTTGTATTGTCTAACAAGTCATTTTTGGGGTGTAACAAGTTTACCCCCCTTAAAAGAGGTTTCGTCCCTGAAACCTGGACACATAACAAATTAAGCATTCTACGTACCGAAGAGAAAAGGGTAATGCTTCCGCATTTCATCTTTCGCTTCCTATGTAAGTTCCAATCCTTTCCGATGTTGTCATTGCACTAAGACTTGTTTAACGGCTTTATTGCGAGGTTTCTTTACTTTAACGTCTTTAATAGCTATTGGTCTTTTGACATAATTTAGTCCCTCATCCAATTCAATGTCGTCAAGAGGCACGAACATCGTTTCCTCTACAAGGCACTTTCTCAATTGCAATACTTGAAAAGTATTTTGAATCCCGTCTAATGCAGATGACAATTCTAAACGATATGCAACCTTTCTGACTCGAGCCAAAATCTTAAACGGTCCAATATAACGAGGACCCAATTTACCTCGTTTACGAAAACGGATTATGCCTTTCCACGGGGATACTTTTAGTAAAACATAATCTCTGACTTGAAACTCAATAGGACGTCTTCTTTTATCCGCATATGACTTTTGCCGATCCTGAGCCGCTTTCTGTCGAGCTCTATTTAGTTCGATCTTTCATTTGTCATTGCTATCAAATCACTAAGCGCAAGCTCCCTTTGCCCTACTTCGCCCCAACATACAGGATTCCTACATTTCCTCCCGTATAGTAATTCGTAAGGAGCTGTTGGTCCATGCTTTCAAACCCAGAAAAGAACAAATGATAAGGAAAGCCAAAACTGGTTCAGAACAGTTGATTCATCATAAGCAGTGCTTGTACAAGACTTTCCCCTTGACAGTGGGTATCTAACAACTGATAGACTCCAAAGCACTAATCAGCATAACAACTGTTAACCAAAGGACTGATGAAGTATAAAAGACTGAAGCTCTATCTACTGATGCCTCCTAAGTACTGTTGAAGACCAAAGCCCTGCTGATCCAAAGAACTGATCACCCTTTGAAGAAAGCACTGATGCTCAACATCGGTGCTTAGGATACAACAGTGGAATGAAGAATCAGTTGTTTTATGTAATCAGTGGTTGTAATGTATCAGTGTTTAGAGTTTTTTAGGATGTTAGATGTCACTTTCACGGTGACGTCAGCAAAGATGCTCAGTGGTTTGGGCTGTACTATAAATAGAACAGTACTCTGCACTGTTCCATTAGCTCTTTCTTCCTAAGTCATTCTGTACGAACAATCACTGAGCTCAGGCTGAGGGGGAGACTAGTGCATGCATGCAATTGTTTTGTTTATTGTAATTGATACAATCATTCGACTCAATGGAAAACATGTTTGCTTATAACTATTCTTCCCTGATTGTGTAATCAAAGTTTATTTCCATATGTCCACTGCACTTAATTCTCTGTTTCACCTTCATTTATAATTAAACTACACAATCTAAGAAACTCAGATCCTAACAATTGGTATCAGAGCCTTGGACAGTCAACTTTGATCTAACAATCATTTTGACGTAAAAGTTCAGCTCGAATTCATTGATACTTTCAATTGTTCGTATCCAGTTGAAAAACAGAGTAAGGGATAATCACGTATAAAAGTTGATTATTCAAGATCTGCAAAACAACCAGAATGGCGTCACATTCACAAGACACTCACAACACTGGCACACTTTTTAAACCACCTATGTTGGTCAGATCTGAGTACAACATCTGGCAGCGTAGGAGGGGTCACGTTTTGGCTCAACAAAATATTGGATGTTGGAAGTCGGTTATCTTCGGACCACATGTTCCGATGGTGCCGAGTACTGAAGATCCAAAAGGCTTTGTGCCCAAAAGCATCGAAAACTATTCCGAACAAGACTATCAAAAAATTGAATTAGATGCAAAGGCCTTTAGCATAGTAGCTTCAGCCCTTCCCAATGATATCTATGATGGGCTGTTACATTGTAACAGTGCCAAGGAATTATGGGATGCACTTAAGGAACAATTTGGTGGTACTGAAGAAGTAATTGAAAATAATAGGGAGGTTTTGAATCAACAATATGAAACCTTTTGTCACGTCAAGGGTGAATCATTAACATAGCAATTTGAACGTTTCAGTTGTCTCATTAGTGAATTGAAACTTGTTAATGTTGAATATGCAAAATCAACTATAAATAGTAGGTTTCTAAGGTCACTTCCTGAAAAATGGGACACAATTGCTTTTGTAACCAGAAATTCTGTTGGATTCAAAGAGCTAAGTTTGACTCAACTTCATGGTCGACTCCTCACTTATGAGAGAGAGTTGAACCAGAAAAAGAAGTTACAAGAGTCAGGGAAGGTTGCTGATGACTACACATTTGGTAGTAAAGCACTTCTTGGTCAAGAGGATTCTGGTAGTTGTAAGGATCAGGGTTATGATCATTTCATTGACATAACTGCTGGTGGGGCTTTTAACAACCCTGATTCTTACTCAACTAACTATGCTTTCACATCTAGTAGTGAAAACCAGAGTTCAGACAACTTATCCTTTGAACTCAATAATCTCCAGCATTTTGATCCAACTGATCTGGAGGAGATGGACATATTGCACCAACTTGCACTGTTGAGTGTTAGAACCAGCAAATTTTATAAGAGAACAGTGAGAAAATTTCCAGGGTTACATGGGAATCTGAAAGTAGGGTTGGATAAATCAAAGATAAAATGCTACAAGTGTAACAGGCTAGGACACTTTGCTAGAGAGTGTAGATCTCAAAACAGTGGACCAATCATAACACACCCTAGCCCTAGACCTCAGAGCACACAAAACATTATGCATTATTACCAAAGTACCCCTGCTGCTCATGTAAACACTGCTCACTATGCACAACCTGTAACACCTGTTCCAGTGCAATATGTTCAAACAACTGTCCCTCAAATAGAGTATATCCAGGCCCCAGCTCCTTAGGTTCAGGTGCAACAAGTTGCACCTCAACAAGCTACCCAAACATCTGCTCAAATTAAGCAGCAAAGCTTCTTTACCCAAGGCTTTGTTGATTGGAGTAGCTTGCCTGAAGATCTAGGTGATGAAAATTTTGCTCTATATGCTAAAAATGATGTTTCTAGTGATGAATTCTATTTTGTAGCATTAGTGTCTATCCCAGAAGGGTTGGAAACTAAAGAAGGGCAATCCAGTGCAGAAACAGTGGATACAATTGCTGAAGCAGTGGTTACTGTTGTTGTTGGTGAACAACTGTTGGAAAAAGAACCTGAACCACTGATGGAGCCACTGTCCGACCCATGGTCTGTTGAGGAAGAAGAGAAGAAGCCCAAAGAATGTGAAAGTGTCTGTGACTGTGCCATGACGGCTGCAGCTAAGGTATCACCTCAGGTCCTCAATAACTTATGTTCAGACAAATGCATCATAACATTTGCTAATGTTAAAGAGGTGAATGAAAACCTTAGAGATAAAATTTTGAAAGATGAAGTACAATTTGAGAAGTCTTTAAAAGAATTGAAAATCAAATTGTCAGAAAAAGATAAAGAAATTTGCAGCCTCAAGCATGAGCATAGCATAACCAAGGACCAACTCCAGGCTATGATAGAAAAATATCAAACCTGTAAAAAGGAGTTAGAATCCACCCAAATCACATGTGAAAAATGGGTGGAATCCTGCAAAGGTTATGAAGTTATGCTAGAAAAACAGATCAAAAGCAATGTAAAATTTGGCACAGGTTTCAAAAAAATGACCAAGTTGAAAACACTGCTGCAAATGAGTCTGTTCAAAACACTGTTGAGATAATACCAACAAACAAGGATGGTCAAGAGATAAAAATAACTGATAAAAATGGTAACAAAATCACTCTTGAAAGACAAGAAGGGTCCTCAACTTTTGAGGAGATTGAAAAGTATCAATTCAAACCCACTTGGTCAGATGAGTGTGACATCCTTGAGAATTTTAAACCCATAGAATTTTCCACAGTTGAAGGTGTAAAAGCACCTAAGGCCAAAGTAATTCCTCTTAAAGACATCCCAACAGTGGTTCAAAACTCTGTTGCTAAGGAAGTTGAAAAGAGGAAGAAGAGAGAAAAAGTTTAAAATTTGTTTTGTGATTTCTGTGAAAAGAAAAACCATTCCACAAAGGATTGTTTTCATCTTAAAGCATATGATATTAACAAAACAAGCATAATTGAGCCTGCAAACAGCTGTTCCATCTGTGGAAAAACCAATCATGTCACTCATGAGTGTGTGTACCTCAAAACCTTTAAGGTCAAAAGAAAAGAGTACACTTCAAAAACACCCATGAGTTCATCAAATCAACCAATCATGAAACAACAACCATTTGTATATGTCCAAACAGTTGTTACAAAACAGCTGAACAAAAACACTGCTCCAAGAAATGTGCAAGTGACAGATGCACCACCTGCAAACCAATTCCAAAGAGGAAAAGGTCAACCACCATACCAAAGGGTCCCACATGTTTATGAGGCCTAAAAAAGGCCCCCTAAACCAAAAGTGAATAGGCATCCTTATTGGTTTCAACATCTGACAGGGAATGGTCCACAACAGTGGTTAGAGAAAACAAGTTTCAAAACATGTCCAAACCCCTGAGCTAACCAATGTCCATGTTCCTGGACTTGACTATGACACTGTTGTAACCCCATCTAAAGCCTTATTGGCTTTGGAGACCCTCCTGAACTAATTATTTACTCAATGTGCAGGGAGCTTCTGCATGCTTAGATAGTATTTGGTATGTAGATAGTGGAGGCTCCAGGCACATGACTGGATGTAGAGCTCCACTCAAAGAATTCAAAACTCATGGAGGGGGTGATATATCTTTTGGTAATAATAGTAAGGGTAAGGTTTTGGGGTCTGGAACAGTTCAGTCTGAAAAAGTCAAGTTTGAAAATGTTAATTTGATTGATAATCTGAAATTCAACCTCCTTAGTGTCTCACAAATGAGTGACAAAGGCTATAGGTCATTCTTTACTAAGGAGAGTTGCAAAATTGTTGGACCAGAAATGGTCAAAAAGATTGAAGAAATAATAGCCAATGGAAAAACCAAACTTGTTGCTCAAAGAAGTGGCAATGTTTATGTAGTTGATTTGTCAAAAGAGAGCCCTATGACTGATGCCTGTCTGTTCTCAGCTGCCTCTAACAAAGAGACATAATTATGGCACAGAAGAGGGCACACAAATCTCACGACAATCACTGCTTTGTCAAAACAAGGCCTTGTAAGAGGTCTTCCACAAAAATTGTTCACCTGTCCAGAGCATTGTGTTTCCTGTTTAAAAGGCAAACAACATAAAAGCTCATTTAAGTCCATTGAAGAGTCCAAAACAACCAAGTGCTTGCAAACACTGCACATGGATTTGTTTGGCCCAGTAAAAATCATGAGTCTGAAAAAGAAAAGATACTGTTTGGTAATTGTAGATGATTTTTCTAGGTTTACATGGACCTATTTCTTACATTCCAAAGATGAGACTGCAGGAATTTTACAAGACTTTGTCAAACAAGTTGAAAAGCAATTTGACCTGCCAGTAAAAGTCTTTAGGAGTGACAATGGCACAGAATTCAGAAATAGGGAGTTGGATGAGTTTTGTGTGTCAAAAGGGATTGTAAGACAGTACAGCATCCCAAGAACACCATAGCAAAATGGGGTGGTTGAAAGGAAAAACAAAACTTTGATTGAGGCTGCCAGAACCATGCTTGCAGATTCAGGTTTGCCATTAACTTTCTGGGCAGAGGCTGTAAACACTGCCTGCTATGTCCAGAACAGAGTTTTAATCAACCCTAGGCATCAAAAGACTGCCTATGAAATTCTGTATAAAATCAAACCACTGCCAAGGCCTATAAAGTGTTTAACACAAGGACTAGGTGTGTGGAAGAGACTTTGAATGTTAAGTTCAATGAATTTTCATCTCTGAAAATCCCAGCGAACCCTGCTGAATTGTTTGATTTAGATAAATTCAATTTTGAAGATGTGTCTGTCAAGACTAACCATGCAGGTACACCACAATCTCCACCACCAGATAATGGATATGAAGTTTTAATTCCACAACAAAAATTCACATCCATCATTAGAGCAGCAGATGTTCAAAACAGCTGTCAAAGCTCAACCACTGCTACATCAACAGTTGTTGACCAAAGTAGCCTTTCAACCTCTATCACCATACCCTCAACCACTGTTGATAAAAATCTGCAATCAGTGGATAAAAATCAACCTTGTGTCACACCCATTTCTCCTATCCCTCCACCTCCATTTCAAATAGATGTTTGATCATCAAAGTCACCAACAGATGTTAGCTCAGATGACTCACATCTGCAGCCTTCACCATTTAATGCCATTGTTCCATACAAGAGAGATTTAATCTTCCTGAAATCTCATCCACCAGATCAAATCATTGGCAACATCAATGAAGGAGTTCTCACAAGAAGTCAATCCCAAAACATTTGTCTTTTTGCTGGCTTTCTATCACTCCATCAACCAGGTAAGTACCAAGAGGCACCGAAAGACAATAGTTGGGTAGAAGCTATGCAAGAAGAGCTCCAACAGTTTAAAAGACAACAAGTATGGGAACTTGTACCACTTCCAGAGGGTGTAAGTCCTATTAGCACAAAGTGGGTCTTCAAAAACAAAACTGATGAAAGGGGCATTGTTGTCAAGAATAAAGCTAGGCTTGTGGTTCAAGGTTTTAGACAGGAAGAGGGCATAGATATGATGAAACTTTTGCCCCTGTAGCAAGATTGGAAGCTATCAGACTGTTCCTGGCCTTTGCTGTCAACCATAACATAAAGGTGTATCAAATGGATATCAAATGTGCCTTCCTCTATGGTAAGATTCAAGAAGAGGTATATGTTTGTCAACCTCCAGGTTTTGAGGATCCATTTTATCCAAATCATGTCTACAAGCTAAACAAAGCTTTGTATGGCCTGAAACAAGCACCAAGAGTCTGGTATGAAACTCTTTCCACTTTTCTACTCTCTATTGGTTTCACAAGAGGTAAAATTGATAAAACACTGATTTTAAAATGGTGAGGAAAAGAATTGATGATTGTCCAAATATATGTGGATGACATCATTTTTGGAAGCACATGTCATAAAATGTGTGAAGAGTTCAGACAACTCATGACAGCTGAGCTTGAAATGAGTGCAATGGGTGAACTCCAGTGCTTTCTTGGTCTCCAAGTTAAGCAACTGCAAAATGGCACTTTCATTCATCAAAGAAAATATACAAAAGAACTTTTAAACAAATTTGATATGAATGATTGCAAACCATGTAGTACACCCATAGCAACCACCAAGATAGTCATGTCTAATGAAAAGGATGATTTGGTTGATCAAACTCTTTATAGAAGCATGATTGGGTCTTTATTGTACCTAACTGCATCTAGGCCAGACATCATGTTTGCAACATGTGTTTGTTCAAGATCCCAATCATCCCCTAGAAAGTCAAATCTTATTGCTGTAAAAAGGATACTCAGATACATAAAAGGTGCTCCCATACTTGGTATCTGGTATCCAGCTGATGGAAATGTCAAGCTTTCAGGTTTCTCAGACAGTGACTTTGCTGGATGTAACACAACAAGGAAGTCCACCTCAGGAGGGTGTCAATTCCTAGGCAATTGCTTAGTGTCTTGGCAAAGCAAAAAGCAAGCAGCTGTTTCCACATCCACTGCTGAGGCAGAATACATTGCTGCTGCAAGCTGCACAGCCCAACTGTTATGGCTTCAAAATCAATTACTGGATTTTGGTATCACTGCTTTGAAAACACCTCTTATGTTGGATAGTCAAGCAGTAGAAAATATCATCAAAAATCCAGTTTCACATTCAACCACCAAGCACATTGACATCAGACATCACTTTGTGAGGGATTGCTATGAAAAAGGTTTGATTTCTCTGCATCATGTTCCAACTAAGGATCAGCTGGCAGATGTGTTAATAAAAGCATTAGACACATCCACCTTTGAAAGCTTGATCTCTAGGATTGGCATGCTTAACATGGAATAGCAAGCAAAAACTTGTTTTTCTATGAATAAAAAGCATTAAAATATTTTCAGAAAATCAAAAATCCATCCTTCAAAATAGTTAAAAATGAAGTTTTCATTAATCCTTAAAAGTCTTTTACAACCACTGTTTTGGTTCAAACATCTGTTTGCTGAGTAATTATCCACTGCTGAAAGCCAACCTCTGTTCCTTCATTCTTCATGTTGACTATTGTTGACAAAACATCAATGTTTCAATCATTGTTGGTTATCCACTGATAGCTAAAAATAGCCACTTCTCACATTTCCTTTGTTGACATCCACTAATATTGTCCATCAGTGGTTTCCTAAACAACTGTCATCCATTTCCATCAGAGCTTGTCACGTGGACAGTTCTTAGCCGTCCGATCTTTGTAACCGCTGCCACGTCAGCATTCACTTTTCCCTCTAATAAAACCCTGATCAAAACCCCAAACAGGGTTTTCACTGCCGTATCGAATTCAAAATTCCTTCAAAAGTGTTTTCCATCTTTCTTTCATCTTCTCCGATTCACAAATTTCTTTGAATTACCATGGCTCTTGCACTGAAAAACCCTCATAATTATCTGTGCACACTTGAGAAAACAAGTAAAAACACAGATTTCCATTCAATCATTGATGCTCTCTCATCTTCAAAATACAAAACCTTGTTGACCTGCAACGCACCTATCTATCAAGAAAACCTACGAGATTTCTGGAAACATGCACAATTAGAAGTTCAAGACAACAAGCATTGGGCTATTACATCAAAAGTAGGTGAAATTCAGGTTGCTATTACACCACAAACCATATCTGAGGTTTTTGAGATGAATGATCTTCAAGGTAAAAATTATTTTCCCAAAGATGAGTATCAAACTGATTTAATTGAAAGAGGGTATGTGGGACAAATGAAGAAAGCTACTTTGCAAAAGGGAAATTTCCCACCTCCCATGAAATTTTTATTTCATACTCTGCTTATGTGTGTTTCAAATAAAACAACAGCTTTCAATGAAATTCTATTGAAAATTCAATACTTGGGTTATGCTGTCATGGCAGAAACTGATTTCAATTACTCCCAAGAGATTTTCAATGATTTGGTCAAAAATGTAAATAATATAAAAGAAAAAAAGAAACCATTTTTACTATTTCCAAGATTTTTGAGCTATTACTTACAAAAGAAAATCCCAAAGGATAGTGCACATGTACTTATCCAAGGTGCTTCTTGTCAAATTAACAGCCTTTCTTCTGAAACTTTTACAAGGCTGTCAGAGTCAAAATCTTTTGAAACACAACCAGAGGAGCCTGAGCAAACTTTGGATGCGTCCACATCTGCTCCTCAGGTTTCTGCTGGTGAGCCCACTGCTCCTGGTGAACACAGCAGCACAACCACTGCTGTGCAACCCCCACCAAAAACTCCCAAAAAGACCAAAAAGAAAATATCCAAACCCCCCCCCCCCCCAAACCTTCCAAAAAAGACCTTCTAGAAGATGAGATCCCAGAAGTTAATCCAGTGACACCACAAAAGTCACCAATAACCACTGTTGCTACTTCCTCACAACAGTTGGACAGATCTCCACCCATGGCCTCAACTCCTCCTGATTCCTCACAAAAGGAACAGGTTGTAAGCACAGGGACTCCACAAAATGAGACATTTCCCTCACTTGAGGATATGTTTAACAGCCCTCCTCCCGGGGCAAATTCTCTTTCCACACCTATCCCCATTTCACAAATTCCACCGTCCATCATACCTCTGTTGAAAGCATTGGATATGGATCAGACACAAATCAGTTCTTCTCAACAACCCATCACTGAGAATATACTCTAACAACTGACTGAGTCTGATGCATCTACCTTTGCTAACCCATCAACAGTTGAGGAGGCTACACCCCTAGAGTTACATGTAACTCTTGGTGGTAGTTCAAGTGGAGCAGCTACTACAGGTGTTGAATCCACTGATTTACACCTGGACAGTAGTTTTATAAGTAAGACTCCCTTGAAGGCAATTTCTTCTATGGGAACCAAGGTATCCACTGGTGTGTTCAAATTAGCCACTGGTGTGATTACTAAGGTAACCACTGCTAAAGAAAGAAGTCCCCAGTGCCAAGACAAAAGGGCATCAGTGGATGAACCATTGGAGACACCTCCTGGTCCAACTACTGATACAACCACTGTTAGTGGGAAATCAGATTATCCCATTAATTTGGGTGATGGTTTAAAATATCAGGAATTGACGGAGAGACTTGATAAAATTGAAACCACTGTTGACAATATGCAAGATATGATCAAACAGTTGGTAGAAATTTCCAAAAGTCAACCTACCCCACAACAGTATTCTCAAGAGCTTTGTAAAGCAGTTCAACCAATTATTACAGCTCAAAGGGAATTGGCAGAAATTCAGCACAACCATCAATTGGCAGAACTCAGAAATACGGTTGATTCAAGATACAAGGACACTCAGGCTGAAATAAAAGCCATCAAAGAGGCCTTGATTAAAACCACTGGCACTTCTCTTCCCTCAGTTATCTATGTAAACACTGATGATGCCAAAAAGGGGGAGAAAGAAAAGGAAGGTTTAAAGCTAAAGCCTGATCCAAAAGCTAAACCTGTAGTAGAGATTCCTAAGCCAGATGGTACAAAGAAGGTTGATGTGACTCTCAACCTATTTGCTGAACAAAAAGAAAATAGAAAAGAGAGAATGGAACAAAAGGGCTCTAAAAGATTTGCAGAGGAAAAAAAAAGTTTTGATGGAAAAGGAAGAGCAGGGTACTTCAAATAGAAGGAGAGCCACCAAAAAGGTCAGCCAACCCATAATCACACCTTCCAAAACCACCAAACAAACCTCTGAAATCCCCAAAAGTTCCTCACCACAAACCTCTCAGCCAACAGATATTACCACAACCACTGCTCTCACCACTTCCCAACCACCACTAAACCCAAGTCAACACCACCATCACAAAAACCCCCTGCCATAAAGCAGAAGACAACTGTTGACACTTCAACAGTTGTTATGACAACAGTGGTTGAAACACCAGTTGTTTCAACAGCTGTTAGTCAGTCATCCACCACTTCAAATATTCTTTCCCAAGCCATAATCATTTCTACTCTAAAATCCCAAACAAAAACTCCTTCCCCCAAAAAGGTTTATATAAGAAAAAGAAAGTTTCAAGTACATGATGATGACATACCAGCACCTACTCCAATATCATCTGTACCTTACAATGTAATCAAACCTCAACCATTCATCCCTCCAACATTAGCAAATCCAATCACTGACCCAAAAACACTTGAAGGACATGATCCTTCAAGAGTTATTTCATTAGCAGCAGATTATCCACTGGAACTGCATGCAGTTAAAAATGAAATGAAACAGTTCTATACAGTGGATGATCCTGCAAAAAGAAAATTTCCTTCCCTTCAAGGCTTCAGACCTCCAAAGAACATGGATGAGTATTTAAAAATCAAATCCAGGCAAGCTGAAATACATGCTAAATATGAATGCCAAGGGGAGAGTGATAGTAGCATCTCAAGTCGAATGCAGCTTCTACTTAGTAAAGTCAAAAAGTTGGAAGATTATGCAAGAGACCTAAGTAAAGAGATGTCTAACTTGCCACTAGATGCTGACCTACAAAAGAATCTGAGAAAAGACCTCTTAGAGCTGATCATGAGAGACAAGTTCTACCCTGCCAAAGCTAAACAATTCAAAGACTGGCCACTCATTGCTCTCAAAGCAGAAGTTAATAGAATTGAAAGAACAAGAAATGATCCAGGTGTGAAAAGATCTGCACTAGATTGGAGTAAGTATAAAAAGAAAATTGCAGATCTCACTTTGGAATACAAAAGAAAGAGGCAAGAGTTGGTTGCAGCAAAATATGGATCAGCTAAGCAAATATCAAGATGGTCAAGGCAGTACATTGATCAAACTTATGAGAAGCTGGAAAAACTAAGAGAGACAGATCCTATAACTCCAAAGAAACCAGCATACAAAAGCAAAACCTCTGATGAGCCAAAGCAGCAGGCCTCTCTTTAGAAACATTGTTCACATCATCTGACATCTCCATCATGGCTTTGAATGAAAGAAAAAAGCAAAAACAGACTGATGCAGAAGATGCAGAAAGAGAAGCTGATTTTATGAAAGAGGCCATCAAGAGAATGATTGAAGAGAATCCTGACTCATCAAAATTACAAGAAGTAGCAAAAAGATTTATGAGCAGGCCTCCATCTCCAAACTCATCAAAAATAAAGACTCTCCCAAGAAACCCACTGAACTCAAAAATACTAAAGTGGAAGTCTGATCAAAAGACCCACGTATTGACTTTGCTCAAGTCCAGTGGAGAAGTTAAGCATATATCAAGGGAGGATGCACTAGGCCTGAGTGTAGCTGACCTCTAAGATCTCTTAGAGCTTCAACTTTGCAGGGATGAGGATGATGAAGATTCCCTTAACTTTGAGCTGCAATTCAAAGGCCAAGTTAGGGAAAAGCTGATGAGAGAATAAAAATAAAAAATAATGAAGTGTTTTGGCATCATCTATTCTAGGGGGAGATTGTTGGTCAATGCTTTCAAACCCAGAAAAGAACAGATGATAAGGAAAGCCAAAACTGGTTCAGAACAGTTGATTCATCATAAGCAGTGCTTGTATAAGACTTTCCCCTTGACAGTGGTTATCTAACAACTGATAGACTCCAAAGCACTGATCAGCATAACAACTGTTAACCAAAGGACTGATGAAGTATAAAAGACTGAAGCTCTATCTACTGATGCCTCCAAAGTACTGTTGAAGACCAAAGCCCTTCTGATCCAAAGAACTGACCACCCTTTAAAGAAAGCACTGATGCTCAACATCAGTTCTTAGGATACAACAGTGGAATGAAGAATCAGTTGTTTTATGTAATCAGTGTTTATGTAATCAGTGGTTGTAATGTAATAGTGTTTAGAGTTTGTTAGGAGGTTAGATGTCACTTTCATGGTGACGTCAGCAAAGATGCTCAGTGGTTTGGGTTGTACTACAAATAGAACAGTACTCTGTACTGTTCCATTAGCTCTTTCTTCCTAAGTCATTCTGTACGAACAATCACTGAGCTCAGGCTGAGGGGGAGACTAGTGCATGCATGCAATTGTTTTGTTTATTGTAATTGATACAATCATTCGACTCAATGGAAAACATGTTTGCTTATAACTATTCTTCCTTGATTGTGTAATCAAAGTTTATTTCCATATTTCCGCTGCACTTAATTCTCTGTTTCACCTTCATTTATAATTAAACTACACAATCTAAGAAACTCAGATCCTAACAGGAGCCATTTGGATACCACTATGGTAACTATTATTATAAGAAAATTTCACTAGTGGTAAATGGTCATCCCAATTTCCCCCAAAGTCTAAGGCACATGCTCTCTACATATCAACAAGTGTTTGGATGGTTCTTTCTGATTGACCATCAGTCTGAGGGTGATAGGCGGTGCTTATGTGTAGCTTCGTGCCCATATTTTCTTGAAACTTCTATCAGTAACGAGAGGTGAATCTAGTATCCCGGTCTGACACGATTGACACGGGCACCCCGTGTCGAGATATAATCTCGTTCATATAAACTTCTGCCATCCTCTCAGAGGAGTAGGCCTCTCGAATAGGTAAAAAGTGGGCACTTTTTGTGAGTCGGTCCATGATTACCCATATAGTATCGTGCCCCTTTTTCGTTCTAGGAAGCTTGGTCACTAAATCCATTGTTATTTTCTCCCATTTCCATATCGGAATTTCCAAAGGTTGTAATTCTCCGTACGGTTTTTGATGCTCTGCCTTCACTTGGGAGCATGTCAAACATTTCACGACATACTTAACAATATCGCGTTTCCTACCCGGCCACCAGTAATTTGCTTTCAAGTCCCGGTACATCTTTGTTGCCCCGGGATGAATTGAATATCGTGACTTATGAGCTTCTTCGAGTAGTGCGGTTTTGACTTCACAAAACCGTGGTATCCAGATTCGACCAAATCTGGTTTTGAGCCCGATCGAGTTTTCTTCCAACTTTTCAGCTACTCCTTTTGTTCTTTCTTCCTTTGGATCCCCTGCCTCTAATGACTTTGTTTGAGAATCTTGTATCATTTAAAGGAGGCGAGGTGTAACTATTATCTTCATGGACTTTACTTGAATCGGAGGTGGATACTCTTTTCGACTTAACGCATCCGCTATGACATTTGCCTTCCCCGGGAGATAGAGGATATTGTCACACCCCGACCACGTAAAACAACAAATCGTGGCGGAAACGTCGGGGAGTGTCGTAACAGAATCATTGTTTCATAACCATGGATTAAATAGTTTTGTTTTATTGAATTATTGAACTCATTGTTTTAGTACAATTCAGATAAATACAAATAATTGTTTCTCAGTTTTAAAGTCACTAAGGCACAAGTCCATCCTATGTGTAGCATGCATCAACAATCATCACATAGCAGTACCTGAAACATATGTGAAAATAGGTACGTCAGCATAAAAATGCATGTGAGTAACATAGGTTTTGCTGATTTAGATTCATGGCTTTAGTTAACATAAGAAAAAGGTTTTATGTTTTACAAAAATAGCCATGAATCCTTCTAAAAGTTTTGTTTCTAAAATTGTGTCGTTTTGGTAAAATGTTTGTAGTATATACAAAAATATACTTTGGTTTTGAAAGGTTCGTAAAAATAGTATAACAAAGTATACTTTAGTTTTGAAATAGTTAAATAGATAGTATATCAAAATATACTTTGGTTAATGAAATAATAGATTTAGTAGTATATCTCAAGTATACTTTGGTTTAAGAATAAAAGTATCGGTAGTATATCAAATTATACTTTGGATAGAAAATAGCATATTAAGCTATGCTTTAGTTTGAAAATAACATATCAACTATGCTTTGGTTTGAAAATAGCATATCAACTATGCTTTGGTTTGAAAATAGCATATCAACTATGCTTTGGTAGTATATCAAAATATACTTTAGTTTATGAAATAATAAAAGTCGGTAGTATATCAAACTATACTTTGGTAAAACAGTATTATGTTGGATTTTGTACATAGTATATCAAAATATACTTCGGTAGATCACATTTGAGAGCACATCAAACTGTACTTTGGTAGTATATCAACATATACAAAAGAAACTGTGATTTAGTATTCAATCAAGCCTTAGTGTATCAAACTACACTTTGGAGACTATAGAAATACCACAAAGGCAATTTCTATTTGGTTAAAATTTGGTTTCTGACATTCCATACAACAGGAATGGGGTGTCTAGTCCTATAGCGCTATATCGTACTACCAATCGGCTGGGTGAATGTATAAAATAAGTACAATCCAACAATTTATAATCTTTGAAAATTTGTGTTTAAACCATAGATAATTGTTCAATTTGTCAAAAGATAAGTACTAGCATATATAATCATATAGTTGAAATCATGAAAATAACAATTAGGCACTTATGTTTCACCCCAAAACATTTGAAAGCAGTAAAAGAGGGGAACTATGTACTCACTTGAGATTGCAAGTATCCTTGATTAAGTGTCCTAACGAAGCTCGGGAAATCAAGGAATCAAGTGGCACCTAGTATGCAACCACTATGTTAAATAATCGGATCCTAATCGGGAGATAGGATAGAATGAAGTTCTATAAATCAAATGAGTAATGGAACTCATATGGCATGATTTAATAGACCTAACATTTTGATTTGGAAGTCTACCTAAGTGCTTTTGACCCGTTTCGACCCATTATGGTAGTATAAGCTACTATAACGCGTTGTTTGCGTAAAACTATGTTCGGATGGTTAACTATGTGCTGTGTTAAGTCTTACATGCCCAATTATGCCTAAAGATGTTACTAAATCAGATTATATGTCAAAAACTTGATCACATATGCAAATGATGGATTTATGCTTCAAAAGGGCATTTTGGTCATTTCCTATGGGCATATAAACTACTTAACAAATGACTAACCAATCCTAAGTGATCATAAGGTATAACCTCAGAGGTTATTCCCTATGCAACTATGATCACTAAACATGCTTGGTCGGATCCTAATGATCGACCAAACGGGTCGGGTTTGAAAGTCTAAGCGGTTGTTTAGACCGCTTATCTTACGACCCTAAACAAGCACTAAACTAATAGTGACGAGTTAAACATGTCAAAACATGTTTAACTAACTTAGAAAACTGATTTGGTATCAAAACAAAGTGTTTTGATACCTAAAAGTAGTTCTGTTGCAAAATGCGTGCTAAAACGCATTTTGACCGAAACTTTGACTCGTCACTACAACTAGTTAACGTGGTAATCAGTAGGTATAATCGCTAAGGATTATAACCATCGTGATTACAATCACGTTGCAAAGTTCAAACGAACTTTGCGTTGACCATTGACTGGTCAAAGCTGAAAGTCAAACACTGTTTGACTTTTATGCTAGGAAAGCGATAAAAGAACGAAGGAAGCTTACAAAGGGTCCTTGCTAGGGGGAACTTGATCTTAAAATCTCAGGTATGAAGTTAGTAACTTCAACTTAGAGAAATCAGATCAAGGGTGAGTTGAAACAAATGAAATGCTTGGCTATTTATAGTTGTTGCAAGTTCACAAGATCATTCCACTTGTTTGTGTAACTTCCAAGCATTAAATCTCATCCATCCAAGTGTTTAGAGCAGGTGTTATGCCTTGGAGAGGTGTTAACTTGGTTAACACACCAAGAAAATGGCAAGAACAGTCCCTGAAGTATCAACAGAATGCTGAAAATGAAAATATGTCGCTGGGAATTTTTACGCGCCCCGCATAAGATGGGGACAGGGCTTACGCGGCCCGTGTAGTCCCTGCAGTTCAGCAAATGTTTCAAAGTTGAAAGCTTAGGTCCCTGCACATACATAAGCCCATTTTTGGCACTTTTAACACCCGTTAAACCATTTTCAAGGCTCTACAAGGTGGTCAAAGTATAGAGGACTCAAAATATGCTTGGAAAAGTCTGGGATGTCGGTTCGTTTGGCCGTACGGTCGCGTTATTCGTCAAATTACGCCGAAATTCGAACGGACGCGAAAACGATCCAAATTAAGAGACGAATGGTATTTTTGCATGCCGATCACTATAATAAAAATATTTTAGTGTGTACAAAAATTTTGGGTGTCCAGATGTGGTCAGAACGTAACGTAAATGCAAAGTTACGCCGTTTTTGACACTTTTAGTCCCTGTAAGATCAAATAAGCATATTTTCGCACACCGAACCACTCAAAGCTTATTTCTAAGCTATGTTTAGGTTATTTATGGTATGTTTAGCTTATGATCAAGTTCCGAACTGTACGTTGCCTTACGAAACGGCAGACTTTTGCAAGTTGACGCAAATAGTCCCTGTGAGCGAATAAACTTGTTTTTGCCATACCAAGCCCTTTAAAACTTATTTATAAGTTATGTAAAGGTTATATAAGGTATGTTAAGCTTATGTTGTTGTTCCGGAGTGTTTTTTGTGTTAAACTGATTAAGTTTACGCATCAGTTTGCGTATAACCTTCCAGAAAGCGATTTAAAGCTCGAAATCGAACAAGAATTGATATGTGCAAATGATACACATATTTATACAAATACCAAGTATGAAACACAATATTTCATTGCTTTTGTATTTTTATGATGGTTGTAGTGACACAGGTGTCACAGTCTCCCCTACTTTAGGAAATTTCATCCCGAAATTTAATTTTAGAGGAAACCTGTGAAGACAACTGTGATTGTTTCGCTTTCGAATGAATCCTCCGTTTCCTAAGTAAAACTCTAGGTCACGTTTGGATTCCTAGCGAATTTGTTAATTGTCAAAGTGTTGTCGTTGTTGTAACAAAAACATGGAGCATTGAACAACGGATAGGAGAATGTTTCCTATGAAGACTATTATAGGAAACTTGTGTGTGCTCGAAATCAGAATCGGAGAATGTAAAATAAAATGACAATGGTCAAGGTCCAGGACTTCTAGTAATTTAAATAACGCTACGCTCGCAATGTAATAAGGAACACTTATATATAGGAAGTACCAGCGGCGTATCCACCATGCCCTTTTTACATTGTTCCCGTCTCATTATTCTTATCACTATAGGTCTTAACACATGACAAAACTTGTTGTGGTTTCTATGCACTGAATTCCATAATTACGTATGCATCCATAGTTACATAATTCCTTGCACAGTCCGCACAGTTCATTTCATAATGTGTAGGGTAAAATCAATCGAACAAACATGAAATGACTTGACTAGATCACCAAAGGATCTTTTTAATTAGATCAACGAACGATCTTTTTTTAACTAGATCAACACATGATCTCCTTAACTAGACCGTCGTACGATCTCTTTAAATATACCTTTAAAGGATCTTTTTTACTCTGAACCAAATAATCATTTTGAAACAGCACTTTGGAATCCAAGGGTCTGACTATTTGCATAGAAAGCTCCTTAAGGATTTAAGACAGTACTTTGAGTATCCTTTTGAGAATCTAACATATAAAGATACGAAAGATTCTACCAGGACTTGGATAGCGAGCTTTAGAATTACACATAAACACATAATCACATAATCGTGTATTCGTTAATTTAGTTATTAGCCCGTTTGTTAATTTAAATTAATGCATTTAAAGTACACTAGAATCCAGTTACGGATTTTAATTGGTACTTTAAATATCCCCAAGAATCTAACTATGAAGATAGGAAGATCTTATAAGGATTTGGAATTTGTGTGGTGAAAATGTTTTGAAATCCATGTACTTAGGCATGTTAAGGCAACACACGAAGCAAAAATGTACTTGATAATCGTGTACATAGTCACATAACATGGGTCCAGTTAAGGACTTATGAAAGTACCTTTAGATATCAAATCAAGGAATTGAAATGGTACTTCAAATATTTGTTTAAGAACTTGTAATTTGTACCTTGTACTTTGTTCCTTTAAAAGAAACGAGTACTTAGGATTTTAGGGGGGGATCACGTGTGATCACAAAATGAAAGAACCACATGAGTAGTTTGTTCTGCAAGGAACATGGTTCCTCGGTGTTGGCATCGTAGGGGTATGTCAGACATACACACTCGTATCAGTTTTGGAAATAAAATTTGAAACAACAAATGTATTTATATAACAACTGAATTGTTTTCAAGCGTCAAAGATAACAAGGAAAGTACAAAAGTCTAATTGTTCACTGCTGCATTGTCGTTTGCGTTTGCCTCATTTATGTTAAACACTCGTCCACGCGCTGGATTTGCGTTAACAAGTCTTGGGCAATTGTTCCGGTAGTGAGTAAGATCACCACAGTTATAGCACGATCCAGGTGGAAATTGTGCTTGAACAGCAGCAGGATTTGCAACATTTTGGTTTTGGATAACATGACGGCAGGTATTGACCAAATGTCCCAATCGTCCACAGTGGGTACATTTGTGACACGGTGTCTGATTCATATGATGACGGTTGCATTTGTTGCACAAGGGTGCAGTACCAATATAATTCTTCCTAGCACGAGGCTGTGCTGGCTGATTTGGTGCAACCTGATCATTTTGAGCAACTACTGTGAAGTTTTGTGAAGCCTTACGCTTCTTCGACTTCTTAGAGGACTCGGTATGTTTATCCTTTGGTTTTTCTTGCACTGACTTGTCGGATGGTTTCTGGTCGCCTTTTCGGAAAAGCTTACCCTTCCTGATCTGAGATTCAGTCAGGGTAGTAGATAGTTCGATGGCTTGTCTGACGGTAGTAGGGTTGCTACCAGTAATAATGTCCTGAACTGGGTCAGGAAGGCCATCGATGTACTTTTCAATTGCTTTCTCCAAAGGCGTAACCATGGTAGGACATAACAGACTTAACTCCTCATAACGATCAGTGTAGGCTCGATGTTCACCGCTGTCTTGTTTAAGATCGTCAAATTCCCTTTCCAAAGCCCTGAGCTCATGACGAGGACAGAATTCCTTCATTATTAGAGCTCGAAGCTCTTCCCAGGTTTGTGCCATTGCCACATCGGCACCTCTATCCCTCATTACGCCGTTCCACCATGTGAGTGCTCTTTTCAGGAATACACTCGACACAAACTCAACTTTTCGCTCGTTTGAGCATTGTACATGACGAAACGTACTTTCGAGACTCTCAAACCATTGTAGGAGCCCAGTAGCTCCTTCAGACCCAGTAAATGTAAGTGGCTTAGCTGAGTTGAATGTCTTATAGTTGCACTGAACATTGTTATTGTTATTGTTCGCTTGATTTATCTGGGTAATAAGGTTCGGGAGTACAGCAGCAATTTGCTGAGTGATTAAGGCTGCCATGGCGGCATCCTGAGCTTGATCACGTCGAGGAGGCATTCTAAAAGAGCAAAGAAACGTGAGGGAAAATGAGTGAGATGTTATTGGATATTCAAAACTGGATGTTTAAGAATATCAACAAAGCATAAGGATTGTGATTATTCGTTTGTTACTTCAAACAAACAAATAACACATAGTGACTAATCAAAGTAAGTGGGTCATAATAATGTATCGCGAATACATGCTTTAGCCTATAAGTGGACACTCACCCCAAGAGTTCCCAGGTAAGAGTGACTGGTCCGATACTGCGGATTTGTACGAACACTCTAGCCTTAGACAGAAAACTCAGAGTACAGGCATCCACTCTTCCAGATTGCACGTGTTCACATTATAAGACCCAAACTTTGACGAGATTTTTGAAAACAACAAAGGCTTAAAAGCATAAAAACAAATCATCTAAGGATTGATGACTTCTTGTGATGTTTTGAAAATTTTTGACTCGAGAGAATGAATTGTGTTTTGTTTTTGTTAATCACCTAAGGATAGGTGATGTGTATTGTTTTAAGATCTAAACACAAGATAACTTATGTTAGGGTCCTAGGAAGGTTATAGTTTATGTTAGGATCGTAGGCTTTCATGACTGTGCTTGTTTGTTTATTTTGAACAAGTTGGAAGATATAAAATAGATTAAGTGCATCGGAAATGAAAACAAACTTTGTAAACACAATCAAAGGAGAAAATAGTTTGATAAACATTTGCTTTTCATAGAGTCGAAAGATTACAAATCAAAGCAAAAGATTACAATGCAGACTTACAAACTAAACTCCCCCTCAGTCTGATGCTCCAAGGTTGGTTGCACAAGATGAAAGGATTAGACCTGAGGAGAAGAACTCACTTAGTCAATCAAATGTAACAGTAAAGGGTACTGTTACATTTATAGGCAAACCAAACCACTGAGGTATTTCAGCTGACGTCACCATGAAAGTGACATCTAACAAACTAACAAACTCTATCTACTGTTCTATAACAACTGACCATACAGACACTGATTGCATTCTAAACACAGATGTATAACCACTGATTCTACATTCCACTGATGTAGTCAACCACTGCTGTTTGACCAACAGTGCTTTCTTCAAAGGATGATCAGACCTTGAATAGGCAGTGCTTTAATTCTTCAGCAGTACTTGGATTCCGTCAGTAGATTGAGCTTCAGCGAGGATCAGCAGTTGTTGATAAGGTCAGTACTTGGAGCATATCAGATGTTGGAGTCACTGTCAAGGGGAAAGCTTAGTGCAAACTACTGTTTATTGTGAATCCACTGTTGTGACCTGGTTTTGGCTTTACATCATCTGTTCCTCTGGTAGGGTTCAATCCCAACAATCTCCCCCTGGAACAGATGATGCCAAAACCTTTCATTATTCTGGATCTTTATTGTCTCATCAATAATTCCTTTACTTGTCCTTTGAATTGTAATTCAAAGTTCATGGGATCTGTGTCAACCTCATCCCTGCACAGTATAAGCTCAAGGAGATCTTGCAAATCTTCAACACCCAGGCCAAGTGTTGTTTCCCTTGATATATGCTTCACTTCACCATTGGACCTGAGCAAAGTCAATACATGGGTCTTTTGATCAGAAATCCACTTTAGTATTTTTGAATCCAATGGGTTTCTTGGGAGAGATTTATTTGAAGAGATTGGAGATTGAGGCCTAGTGATGACAACTTGAGCGGTGTCTTGAGATTTTGCTGTTTCTTGTTGTTCTGCTCTAAGTGTCTGAAGAACCATCTTTATGATATATTCTTTTGAAGCTTGGTCTTCTTTTGGTATTTCGGCATCCATCTGCTTTGTTTCCTTCTTTGATAAAGGATGGCAGCAGGTGGTGTTGGTGGTGGTGAGGATGTTTTTGGTGGGGCAGTGGATTGTATAGTTGTTGTTGAAATGGTGAGAGCAGTGGTTGAAGTTTGTGTTGATGTAGTAACTGGCTTAGTTTTTTGATGTAGTATTGGTGGCAGTTGTTTGAGTGACAGATGTTGTTAATGGTGGAGGTGTAAGTGATTTTGTAGGAACAGAAGTTGTGTTTGAAGTAGTAACTGGCTTAGTTTTAGAAGCTGTGGTGGTTGATTGCCTTGTTTTTCTAACAGGACTCTTCTTTAATGAAGTACCAACCTCTTCTTTTTCTTTTTGCAGAACTACCTTTTTCTCAACCAAAGCTCTGCTCTCATCCCTTACCCTTTTAATATCAGCAGTGGTTTTGAGACCAGCTGAATTTACTTGACTTTGAACGATCCTCATTTGTGTATCTTCATCATCTACTTGAATTTTCAGGGTTTCATCACCTCCCTTTTTCTTTTCTTTCACAGATGTTTCTGCAGAAGTTACTGAGGACATTTTTGCAGGTTCTGGCTTTTGTTTTGCCACATTCTTCACAGACTCAATATTCTCCCCCTTTTTGGCATCATCTTTTTCAAAGATAGGTGCAGGGGAAGTGCCAGATATCTTTGTTAAGGCTTCTTTGATACCCTTGAGGTCAGCTTGAGTATCTGTATATCCTGCATCAACTAAGTTCTTGATCATTTGCACATGTTTTTCATGTTGAATGTCAGCATGTTGGCGTTGTAGTTGAAGCAGAGGATGTCGTTGTTTCCAAATCTCTGCAGTGGGTATATCAGTGGATTGTCTTTTTGAGGATTGTAACAACTGCTGCATCCTAGATTTAATATCAGCAACTTGAGGATTCAATATTTGAGATCCTTTCCGTCAATTTCTTGTATTTTTAAATCATCACCCAAATTAATGGGATCATCTGAATTCCCACCAGATGTGGTTTCATCAACTTTTGAGATAGGAGAAGTTTCCAAATTCTCATCTGTTGATGTCCCTTTTTCTTGGTACTGGGGTCTTCTTTCTACATTAGAGGTCTCCTTAGTAATTCCAACAGTGGTTTTAACACCATCAGTGGATACCATGGTAGCCTTAGTAGAAATTGCCTTCAAGGAAGTCTTATTGATGAAACTACTGTCCAAATGCAAACCAGTGGGTTCAGCACTTGTAGTAGCTGCTTCACTTGAACTACCACCAAGAGTTACTCGTAACTCAAGGGGTGTAACCTCCTCAGTTGTTGTTGGGATAGCAGAGGTATAAGCATCAGACTCAGTCACTTGTTGGAGTGTACTCTCAGTGATAGGTGGTTGAGAGGAACTGATTTATGTCTGAGTTATATCCAAAGCATGCAACAAGGTCATTATTGAAGGTGGTATTTGTGAAATGATGATGGGAGTTGAAAGTGAATTTGCCCCGGGCAGTGGGCTGTGGATGATGGAATCAAGTGATTCCAAAGCATCATAATTTGGTGTCCCTGTTTCTACAACCTGTTCTTTTTTAGAAGAAGCAGGAGGATTTTGAGGCATGGGTTGAGACCTTTTCACCATCTGCTGTGAGGAAGTAGCAGCAGTGGTTTCTAGTGACTTTTGTGTTGTCACTGGTAGTTGCTCTGGGATCTCATCTTCCAGAGTTGCCTTTATTGTAGGTTGGGGGGGCTTTTGAATTTTCTTATGTTTTGGTCTTCTGGTGGATTTAGGTGTGGGTTTCACAACAGTTGTGTTACTGCTGTGATTCACCTTGAGCAGTGAGCTCAGCAGCAGGTGCCTGAGGAGCAGTGGTAGCTTCTAAAGTCTGCTCAGGAACCTCTGCTTTTGTTTTGGAAAATTTTTTATAGCCTTGAAAATGTTTCAGGTGTAAGGCCATTTATTTGAAAAAGTGATCATGGCATCTGATGCACACCACTGTTGAATAACATATGTCCACGTGTAACCTCTGTTGTGAATCAGTGTTTTGCACAGACTTTAAGGATTTATTGAAAAATCCAATTTTAAACCATTTTTTTTTAAGTTTATTTTTGATTTTTCTAACAACATTTTTATGCTATTTACACATGGAACACAAGAAAGCTTGCTTTAATCCAAGTTTAGCACTCCAATCATAGGGATCAAGTTTTACAACAGTAGATGAATCCAATTCTTAAGTTTGTACATCTACCAACTGATCTTTAGGATGGACATGTTAAAGATGAAATCAAACCATTTTATAGCAATCCTTCATAAATGATGTCTGATGTCATCAGTGGTTGGATATCATATGATGACAGAGGTTGGGTGTTGTTTTCTCAACAACTGTTGATCCAGCAGTGGATGAGCTTTAACAGTTGTTTTGAACATCTGATGCTTCTTGTGGTGAATATGATTTTGTATTGAAGAAACTCAATATCATATCCAAAGTCTTGTGATGAGAATTGTGGGGTACCTGCAGGGTTAGTCTAAACAGACACATCTTCATATGTAAATTTAACAGGATTAAACAGTTAAGCAGGATTTGCTAGGATTTTCAATGATGAAAGTTTTATTGAACTTTACATTCAAAGACTCTTTCACATACCCAGTTCTTGCGTTTAAAACACTTTATAGGCCTTGGCTGTGGTAGAGTATCCCAGATGGTAACTACAGTCAACTTTGACTGCAAAATTTTAATTGAGACTTTTAAGTTTAAGGTAAAACATTTTGAGCACTTGTTATCAATCAACTTTGAGAAATGGTTCTATACTTGAGTTTCTGTATGAATTGACCCTAACCCAAACACCATCTCCATTTGACTTATTATCAAGGATTATATCCCTTATTTTTTAAATAGAATGGATCTTCATCCTATCAGGTAATGAGCTTTTACTATCCAAAACAAGCAAAAGAACCAAATATAATATTCTCTATAAAAAATGAGAGAATAATATATCCTGATATTTACAAGTAACTTTTACCATTTAAAAACAAGTAAAAATTTCAGATAGATAAGTCAATTAGATCTGGTAATTTCCATAACAGAAATAATTTTGGATAGAGTCGACCTTGTTTAAATCTCAATTTTATAATAATGATCAGTGGTTTGAGTAAAATTTTATAACCATTGATGGAGACCATTTCCTGTCAGATGATTGTATTTCTGAGGAAACATGTTCACAAAGGTTTGAGAGTCTTTCATAAACCCTAACCCATGTGATAGATTTTTGAAAATTTGCCTTAGTCCTCTTAAATAAGTTTTACCTTCTGATACAACAGTCACCTGAACTGACCTGAACCAGTGGTTGCACTTAGCTGTTTGGTAACCTGTGAACTCTCAAGTGTTTTGAGTTTATACTCTTTTCTTTTGATTTCAAAAGTTTTGAGTTAAACACACCTTTTTGAGTGTAGTGATTTTTATCTTTTCCTTTTTACCCTTCCCATTCATCAGTACTGAAATACTTATTGGGAGGTTTTATTTAAGGAAAACTTAATCCAAAATCATTTTGTAGCAATGTTTTTGAGAGATCTGGACATATTTTGTACATGCATATATCAAATCTCACATTACATATGAATTGGGCTATTTCAACACCTGATTTTCTTAATATGTTTATAACAGAGTTGTTTTTGTCCTTTTGAACAGGATCCCCAACCTGTTTTTCAACACATAAGATCTTGTAACTAAAGTTTTAATATCCATCTTTTTATGTTAACAAAAGCACTAATGTTATTTAATCAAACATAGGTTTTGTTGACATGAGGTACACACTTTAGCTCCAAACATGATGGAAACAACACGAACTTCAAAACAACAATTGAAATCAATTTTCGTAACTAATTATACCACAGTTATCAGATATGTTTTCAGATCTGAAAACTATAGGTGATTTATGCATGACGTCACTTGTTATATGAAATTTATGTGTCCTATGACATCTTGGTTGTTTTACAGAGTTTTTTGAATAGCCACTTTGAGCATGACATACTCGTTACTCTGTTTTTCAACTGAATACAATCAACCTCAGTATCAATGAATTTTGAGCTGAACTGTTATGTCAAATTGACTGTTAGATCAAATTTGACTGTCCAAGCTCTGATACCAATTGTTAGGATCGTAGGCTCTCATGACTGTGCTTGTTTGTTTATTTTGAACAAGTTGGAAGATATAAAATAGATTAAGTGCAGCAGAAATGAAAACAAACTTTGTAAACACAATCAAAGGAGAAAATAGTTTGATAAACATTTGCTTTTCATAGAGTCGAAAGATTACAAATCAAAGCAAAAGATTACAATGCAGGCTTACAAACTAAACTCCCCCTCAGCCTGATGCTCCAAGGTTGGTTGCACAAGATGAAAGGATTAGACCTGAGGAGAAGAACTCACTCAGTCAATCAAATGTAACAGTAAAGGGTACTGTTACATTTATAGGCAAACCAAACCACTGAGGTATTTCAGCTGACGTCACCATGAAAGTGACATCTAACAAACTAACAAACTCTATCTACTGTTCTATAACAACTGACCATACAGACACTGATTGCATTCTAAACACTGATGTATAACCACTGATTCTACATTCCACTGATGTAGTCAACCACTGCTGTTTGACCAACAGTGCTTTCTTCAAAGGATAATCAGACCTTGAATAGGCAGTGCTTTAATTCTTCAGCAGTACTTGGATTCCGTCAGTAGATTGAGCTTCAGCGAGGATCAGCAGTTGTTGATAAGGTCAGTACTTGGAGCATATCAGATGTTGGAGTCACTGTCAAGGGGAAAGCTTAGTGCAAACTACTGTTTATTGTGAATCCACTGTTGTGACCTGGTTTTGGCTTTACATCATCTGTTCCTCCGGTAGGGTTCAATCCCAACAGTTTAGGTCAAAGCATTACTAATAACCTAATTCCCTATAACCTTTGGCTCTGATACCAACTTTTCTGTCACACCCCGACCACGTAAAACAACAAATCATGGCGGAAACTTCAGGGAGTGCGTAACAGAATCATTGTTTCATAACCATGGATTAAATAGTTTTGTTTTATTGAATTATTAAACTCATTGTTTTAGTACAATTCAGATAAATACAAATAATTGTTTCTCAGTTTTAAAGTCGCTAAGGCACAAGTCCATCCTATGTGTAGCATGCATCAACAATCATCACATAGCAGTACCTGAAACATATGTGAAAATAGGTACGTCAGCATAAAAATGCCTGTGAGTAACATAGGTTTTGTTGATTTAGATTCATGGCTTTAGTTAACATAAGAAAAAGGTTTTATGTTTTACAAAAATAGCCAAGAATCCTTGTAAAAGTTTTGTTTCTAAAATTGTGTCGTTTTGGTAAAATGTTTGTAGTATATACAAAAATATACTTTGGTTTTGAAAGGTTCGTAAAAATAGTATAACAAAGTATACTTTAGTTTTGAAATAGTTAAATAGATAGTATATCAAAATATACTTTGGTTAATGAAATAATAGATTTAGTAGTATATCTCAAGTGTACTTTGGTTTAAGAATAAAAGTATCGGTAGTATATCAAATTATACTTTGGATAGAAAATAGCATATTAAGCAATGCTTTAGTTTGAAAATAACATATCAACTATGCTTTGGTTTGAAAATAGCATATCAACTATGATTTGGTTTGAAAATAGCGTATCAACTATGCTTTCGTAATATATCAAAATATACTTTAGTTTATGAAATAACAAAAGTCGGTAGTATATCAAACTATACTTTGGTAAAACAGTATTATGTTGGATTTTGTACATAGTATATCAAAATATACTTCGGTAGATCACATTTGAGAGCACATCAAACTGTACTTTGGTAGTATATCAACATATACAAAAGAAACTGTGATTTAGTATTCAATCAAGCCTTAGTGTATCAAACTACACTTTGGAGACTATAGAAATACCACAAAGGCAATTTCTATTTGTTTAAAATTTGGTTTCTGACATTCCATACAACAGGAATGGGGTGTCTAGTCCTATAGCGCTATATCGTGTTACCAATCGGCTGGGTGAATGTATAAAATAAGTACAATCCAACAATTTATGATCTTTGAAAATTTATGTTTAAACCATAGATAATTGTTCAATTTGTCAAAAGATAAGTACTAGCATGTATAATCATATAGTTGAAATCATGAAAATAACAATTAGGCACATATGTTTCACCCCATGTAACAATCCTCACATAACCCAACACCCTTATAATATTTCTGACACTCTAGTATATTTTAAAATGTCCCAATATGTCTTATAATACACCTCGTATGTGAAAACCGAGCCCGAAATACGTTATAGTATTTAAAATAAATTAAAAAACAAGAAATAGTAAGTTGAGGCGGGCCGCGTAGGACCCCACCCCAACATTCACGCGGGCGGTATGAAGGTTAGAACCTGACTCCGTCTGATTTCTTAAGTTCAGGCGGGCCGCGTGAACCTCATCTCAATCTTACATGGGCCGCTTGAGATCGAATTAGTGGCGCAGCCCGGTGATGACACGTGTCATCATCGTGGCGGGTCTAGAGGATGAGCCGGACAAGCTACGCATTGACTGGAGTTTGACGCGGGCCGCGTAGACTCCTGTCTACCCTTACGCAGGCCGCGTGGAGACCAGTTTCAGCAACTATATAAGCAGGCCATCGGGTTTCACTTTCCGTCGTTCATTTTCAATTCTCAAATCTCAATTTCTGTAGTAAAGTTATTATACTCGGGTATTATACCCCTAATTAGCGAGGTTCTGCTCCGTTGTAAGTATTATAACCCCAGTTTCATAATAGTTACGCTGCCCGATAGATTTAGGGTTCCGTAACAACTGTCGTGGTTCTGCCCGACGTAGTTGTTGGAATACCGTCTCGGGGAGGGTATCATTAATATTTTTAAAGGGTTATGATACTAACCTATATACATTTGTATAAATTATAGATAATATCCAGGAAACCCTTACGCGAAGTCTAAGATAGCAATGTGAGTTTATCCTCTTTTTGTTAACCTTTTTGGAATGTTTTACAAAACCTTAATTGTTTTACAATGTGATTAAGCGGTGATTGAGTCTTTGTAGTTCTTCAATTACTGCCGGTATGTTGGGGTTTTGTATACAAAATTTACTACCGCGAGTAGTAAGTCGGGGATGACAGTACGTTACCATTGGACAACGAGTGAGCCAATGTGTAATATGACCCACAAGTCAGGATTGACAGTACTGAATGAGTAATTGTGTAGAAATAAACAATGTGATCGCTCTCAATACTGTTTTAATTGATAAAATGTTTCTTGATTAAACTGGGATTCACTCACCAGTATTTCCGACTGACAAATGTTTTTAAAACGCGTTTCAGGTAACACAATGTGACAGCCAATTAGTAAAAAGCCAGCCGGAGAGTACT
The DNA here is from genome assembly GCA_030545235.1 of Helianthus tuberosus. Taxonomy (NCBI): domain Eukaryota; kingdom Viridiplantae; phylum Streptophyta; class Magnoliopsida; order Asterales; family Asteraceae; genus Helianthus; species Helianthus tuberosus. The sequence goes on along the minus strand of CM060395.1, from coordinate 199,014,855 downwards.
GAAGGCTTGGGAAAAATGTGGCTATAAAAGTTACCTAATAAACGATGTTTTAAATTCAATAAAATAGGGTTTGTCCCTATAAATGTATTGTAATAAGAAACTTGGGTTTTGCCCATGTGATTATTAATATCAAATATGGTGGTTTTACTCTGATAAACATTTCCTAACTACGGTCCTGATGTAATTTCCGCTGCCAAATTAACCGACCTGATACCACCAAAAATCTGAGCTCACGTCCACCCGTTCCCGGGACAGATACGGGTTCGGGGGTTGCGACGGAAGGTGGTATCAGAGCCTAGCCACTGGTCTGAGCCAAAGAAGTGTTCTGCTGACACTTAAATTTTAAATTTTATGCTAGGAAATAAATTACGGAAATACGTGCATAACTGTATTTATTTGTTATGTGTTATTTGACTATTTGTTAGTTTACAGTATGAGTGATCAAGGACCCTCAGACATGAGTCGTCAGTTGTCTGATTCACCTAAGAGTGAAGGTACTTCTTCACAGCCTGCCCTTTCTGGGTATTCTGCTAATCGGGAAGAAGGAATGTTTGCTTTTAAAGCTCAGTCAGAAGAGCCATTCCCTCATAAGAAACGAGGATGGTTCAGTAAGGAAGCCTTTGCTTGTAGGAAAAGAATGCGAAAGTTGCAACAGCAAAGAGTTTTAGCGGCTGCTAAGCGAAAAACAGATGCCCATACACAGGATATGCTTAATAGAAGCCTAGCCAATTTCCATATCCTAGCTACAACTGCTGCTGACCCAAGTCTGGAACAATTAGTAGCACCCCAACCACAACTACCAATCCCAGACCAACCCATGGAGATAGAAAACCCTGAAAACCAAGTGGAGATGCATGACTTCAACCCAGAAGAAATCCCTAGGGTACCTGCACCAAACCCCCTAGACCCAAATTACGACCCCTGGTGGGACGATAATATGGACTTTGTGCAACGTTACCCTATTCATGAAGACACACCCATACAGAACATAGGAGCCTATCCAGGTATGGACCCTTTAGATCCTTATTACCACGATGATTATATTAGGGAGATCTTAGAAGATCCTTACCGATTTCAGGCACTTTCACCCCCATATCAGGAACCCGCACCCCAGATTCCGAACCCCCAGTCCTAGAACCTGCACCCCCAATGAGTGTAGAAAACGTCCAAGAACTTAGGACATTTGGTGAGGAAATTTTAGAGAGCAGTGAGAGAATGCGTCAGGTGGGAGAGCGTCTCGTATGGAAATACGATGAGCGCAATATGGATTTTTGGATAAATCCATATCCGTGATGTGATAGAGGAAATGGTAAAGTTGGTAATAATAATATAATATAATAAAATAAAAAAATAAAATATGTGTGTACGGATGCATATTACTATTAGTGTGATTCTATTTCTGTTGGTATTGTAATTTTTATTTCAGTACTAGTGTGTAATAGATGCATAATAGTATATGGAAATAGAGTAAAAGTAGCAATGATCTACGTTTTTGGTTAGATTGTGTGTCATATGATTAACTATATTAAATATTATCTTATGAATGTTTAAAATTCAGATGGCCGACGAAGGAAATCAAGGAAATCTGAATAACGATAACCAGAGTAACATTAACGTTGTTAATGAGAATCCAAGCGTCAATAACAATGAAAATCAAGTGGATAATAGTGCTATCCAACACATAGTGGCACAAGGAATTATAGATGCAATGCCATTTATTCTTCAAACAGATTAAGAAGCGAATAATAAAAGTAAACATAGCAGTAAGCGACCAATTGAACCGGAACACAGCGTGAACAATGGACCAGTACTTCAATTGCCCATTCCCAAAAGAAGAAGAACCGTGTCTTACGGTTGTTCATATAAAGAATTCTGGTCTTGTAAACCAATGGAATTCTCGGGCAACGAAGGGGCCATTGCAACCTTACGCTGGACAGAGAAGACTGAGGCAGACTTAAGGATAAGTAAGTGTGCTGAAGAAGATAAGATACTGTTTGCTTCTAATCTATTTAAAAATTCAGCACTAGAATGGTGGAACACTATCCTCCAATCAAGAGGAAGTGATAGAACCTACAATATGGAATGGGAAGAATTTAAGGACAAGGTAGAAAGGAAATTCTGCCCACCCAATGAGAAGGTACAGATAGCAAATAAATTCCTAAACCTTAGGATGACTGGTGTGGATAGTAAGGGATATACTAAAATATTCTTCGAATATGCTAGAATAGTGCCAACTCTTGCTTCACCAGAACCAGTGTTAATCTCCCGTTATATTTGGGGATTAATTGGGGAAATAAGACACGTAGTCAAGGCAGCTAGACCTCAAACCATAGAAGAAGCTATAGAACTAGCAAATACCTTGACAGATGAATTAGTCCGTACCCGAGAAGAGGATCAAAGAAGGAACCTAACCCAGAAACTCACACAAGAATTTCGTTCTGGAAATTTTAATCGTGGGAAAAATATAGGTTCTACCTCTGCACCCTACTGTAGGTATTGCAAAAGAAAGCATTCAGGAAGATGCTCCATATACTGTAACTTTTGCAAAATATCGGGACACAAGGAAGAAAATTGTAGAAAGAAGGCTAACAACAGGATATGTTACAACTGCGGAGAACCAGGTCATATCAAGCTTAATTGTCCAAAATTAGCTCCAGCTCCAGACAACAAGAATACTAAAAATGCTAGAGCATTTGTTCTGACTGCAGATGAAGCCAAAATGATTCCAGATGTCATAGCTGGTACGTTTTTAGTTAATGATGTTTTTGCTAAAGTATAATTTGACTTTGGTGCAAACCAAAGTTTTATTAATACATCATTTTGCAAAATTCTAAATCAGTCATTAACTAAACTACCACAAGAATGCTTAGTAGAGACAGCCAATGGAGAAACCGTTAGGATTTCTGAATTCTTGCAGGGAGCAAGCATAGAAATTTTAAACCAAAAGTTTATTGCAAACCTTTATCCCATGAATCTGGCAGGATTCGATGTTGTTTTAGGAATGGATTGGTTAATAGCCAATAAAGCCAGTATTTTATGTGATCAAAAGTTAATCCAAGTAAATTCACCAAAAGGTAAAACGATCACAATTAAAGGAGATAAACCCTCTAGGTCCACTAAATTTATCTCTGTGATGAAAACTGCAAGTTATATAAGAAAAGGTTCTATAGTGTATTTGATTTCCATAATCACTAACACTAAAGGAAAGGATTTAAAAGATATTCCAGTAGTATCTCAGTTTTCAGATGTATTTCCAGAAGAATTACCAGGGCAACCACCAGATAGAGAAGTTGAATTCAGAATCCATTTAATACCAGGAACAGCACCGATTGCCAAAGCACCTTACCGTTTGGCACCTGCAGAAATGCAAGAATTAAAGAAACAATTAGACGAATTGTTGGAGAAAGGATTCATACAACCAAGTTCGTCGCCATGGGGAGCACCGATATTGTTCGTTAAAAAGAAGGACGGATCAATGCGTATGTGCATTGATTACCGTGAATTAAACAAAGTCACGATTAAGAATCGGTATCCATTACCAAGAATCGATGATCTGTTTGATCAACTGCAAGGAGCTCGATTTTTCTCTAAAATCGATTTAAGATCAGGATATCATCAATTAAAGGTACAGGAAGAGGACATTCCTAAGACCGCATTCAGAACGAGGTATGACCATTATGAATTTACTGTCATGCCATTTGGTTTAACCAATGCCCCAGCCGCATTTATGGACATGATGAACCGAATATGTAAGCCATATTTGGATAAATTCATAATTTTTTTCATAGATGATATTCTAATTTATTCTAAGAATAAAGAAGATCATGCAAAGCATTTGCACGCACTTTTAAGTTTATTAAGAAAGGAAAAGCTTTATGCTAAATTCTCTAAGTGCGAATTTTGGTTAGAACAGGTACAATTCCTTGGACATTTAGTTAATCATGAAGGAATTCATGTGGATCCAACAAAAATCGAGGCGATTACTAAATGGAAAACCCCTGAATCACCAACCAAGGTTAGAAGTTTCTTAGGATTGGCCGGTTATTATAGAAGATTTATTCGAGATTTCTCTAGAATAGCCACTCCCTTAACTAAGCTAACCTGTAAATCTGTTAAGTTTGAATGGGGATTAAAACAAGAAGAAGCCTTTAGAATCCTTAAGCAAAGATTAACCCATACACCCATACTAGCATTACCAGAAGGAGCTGAAGACTTTGTAGTCTATTGTGATGCTTCTAAATTAGGTTATGGATGTGTATTGATGCAACGACAGAAGGTTATAGCTTACGCATCTAGACAACTTAAGAATCATGAAGAGAATTATTCAACTCATGATCTTGAATTAGGAGTTATAATTTTTGCTCTTAAGATTTGGAGACATTACCTTTATGGTAGTAAGTTTACCATATTCACTGATCATAAGAGTTTAAGGTATATTTTCAAACAAAAGGAATTGAATATGAGACAAAGACGCTGGATGGAGATGCTTAGTGATTATGATTGTGATATCCAGTATCATGAAGGAAAAGCAAATGTAGTGGCAGATGCTTTAAGCAGAAAGTATCATGAAAAACCAAAAAGAGTACGTTCTCTTAAATTAAATCTGCAAGTAGATTTAAATGATCAGATAAGAGAAGCACAAGAATCAGTAATCAAGGATGATTCTGAAAAATTAAAAGGTATGCTAAAAGAATTGGAACAAGGAATAGATGGAATTTGGAGATTCCATAAAAAGAGAATGTGGATACCTAAATTAGGAAATCTACGTCATCGTATATTAGAAGAAGCCCATAAGTCTAAGTATACGATGCATCCAGGAAATGATAAAATGTATCAGGATTTAAGGAAAAATTTCTGGTGGATAGGAATGAAAAAGGACATAGCAGCCTATGTTTCTAAATGTTTAACCTGTTCACAAGTTAAAGCTGAACACCAGAAACCCTCAGGTTTGTTACAACAATTAGAAATGCCGGTGTGGAAATGGGAATTGATAACAATGGATTTTGTTACTAAATTACCCAAAACAAGGAAAGGTAATGATACAATCTGGGTGATTGTAGATAGACTAACCAAGTCAGCTCATTTCCTACCAATGAAAGAAACTTTCAGTATGGAACAATTAGCTAAACTATATGTAAATGAAATTGTTTCTTTGCATGGAATTCCTTTATCAATTGTTTCTAATAGGGATAGTCGATTTACCTCTCATTTTTGGTCAAGTTTCCAAAAGGCAATGGGAACCAAGTTAAATCTAACACAGCTTATCATCCTCAAACGGATGGACAAAGCGAAAGAATAATTCAGACAATGGAAGACATGCTTAGAGCTTGTGTAATCGATTTCGGAGGTAATTGGGACGATCACTTACCTTTAATAGAATTTTCTTATAATAATAGTTATCACACAAGTATCAATGTTGCACCATTCGAAGCACTTTATGGATGAAAGTGCCGAACCCCAGTCTGTTGGGCAGAAATTGGGGAGAAGCAACTATCTGGACCTGAGATTGTGCAAGAAACAACCGACAAGATTATTCAAGTCAAGGAACGACTGAAAGCAGCACGTGATCGACAGAAGAGTTATGCTGATAACCGACGCAAACCCTTGGAGTTTCAAGTAGGAGATAAAGTATTATTAAAAGTCTCTCCTTGGAAAGGAATAGTAAGATTCATCAAACGGGGAAAGCTAAGTCCTAGGTATGTTGGACCTTTTGAGATTATTAGAAGTATATGACCTGTAGCCTATCAGATACAACTGCCAGAAGAAATGGCAGGAATACATGATGTGTTTCATGTATCTAATCTCAAAAAGTGTTTAGCTGACGAATCACTGATAGTACCTCTTAAGGATATAGAGGTAAATGAATAACTCAAGTTTGTAGAAAGGCCTCTACAGATTGAAGACAGGAAAGTCAAGAATCTCAAACATACGAGACTAGTTCTGGTCAAAGTGAAGTGGGACTCCAAAAGAGGACCTGAGTACACATGGGAGCTTGAATCTGAAATGCAAAGGAAATATTCGTACTTGTTCCAGTAGATCTCGAGGACGAGCTCTAAAACAAGGTGGGGAGAATGTAACAATCCTCACATAACCTGACACCCTTATAATATTTTTGACACTCTAGTATATTTTAAAATGTCCCAATATGTCTTATAATACACCCCGTATGTGAAAACCGAGCCCGAAATACGTTATAGTATTTAAAATAAATTAAAAAACAAGAAATAGTAAGTTGAGGCGGGCCGCGTAGGACCCCACCCCAACATTCACGCGGGCGGTATGAAGGTTAGAACCTGACTCCGTCTGATTTCTTAAGTTCAGGCGGGCCGCGTGAACCTCATCTCAATCTTACATGGGCCGCTTGAGATCGAATTAGTGGCGCAGCCCGGTGATGACACGTGTCATCATCGTGGCGGGTCTAGAGGATGAGCCGGACAAGCTACGCATTGACTGGAGTTTGACGCGGGCCGCGTAGACTCCTGTCTACCCTTACGCAGGCCGCGTGGAGACCAGTTTCAGCAACTATATAAGCAGGCCATCGGGTTTCACTTTCCGTCGTTCATTTTCAATTCTCAAATCTCAATTTCTGTAGTAAAGTTATTATACTCGGGTATTATACCCCTAATTAGCGAGGTTCTGCTCCGTTGTAAGTATTATAACCCCAGTTTCATAATAGTTACGCTGCCCGATTGATTTAGGGTTCCGTAACAACTGTCGTGGTTCTGCCCGACGTAGTTGTTGGAATTCCGTCTCGGGGAGGGTATCATTAATATTTTCAAAGGGTTATGATACTAACCTATGTACATTTGTATAAATTATAGATTATATCCAGGAAACCCTTACGCGAAGTCTAAGATAGCAATGTGAGTTTATCCTCTTTTTGTTAACCTTTTTGGATTGTTTTACAAAACCTTAATTGTTTTACAATGTGATTAAGTGGTGATTGAGTCTTTGTAGTTCTTCAATTACTACCGGTATGTTGGGGTTTTGTATACAAAATTTACTACCGCGAGTAGTAAGTCGGGGATGACAGTACGTTACCATTGGACAACGAGTGAGCCAATGTGTAATATGACCCACAAGTCAGGATTGACAGTACTGAATGAGTAATTGTGTAGAAATAAACAATGTGATCGCTCTCAATACTGTTTTAATTGATAAAATGTTTCTTGATTAAACTGGGATTCACTCACCAGTATTTCCGACTGACAAATGTTTTTAAAACGCGTTTCAGGTAACACAATGTGACAGCCAATTAGTAAAAAGCCAGCTGGAGAGCACTGAAGGCTTGGGAAAAATGTGGCTATAAAAGTTACCTAATAAACGATGTTTTAAATTCAATAAAATAGGGTTTGTCCCTATAAATGTATTGTAATAAGAAACTTGGGTTTTGCCCATGTGATTATTAATATCAAATATGGTGGTTTTACTCTGATAAACATTTCCTAACTACGGTCCTGATGTAATTTCCACTGCCAAATTAACCGACCTGATACCACCAAAAATCTGAGCTCGCGTCCGCCCGTTCCCGGGAAAGATAAGGTATCGGGGGTTGCGACACCCCAAAACATTTGAAAGCAGTAAAAGAGGTGAACTATGTACTCACTTGAGATTGCAAGTATCCTTGATTAATTGTCCTAACGAAGCTCGGGAAATCAAGGAATCAAGTGGCACCTAGTATGGAACCACTATGTTAAATAATCGGATCCTAAATCGGGAGATAGGATAGAATGAAGTTCTATAAATCAAATGAGTATTGGAACTCATATGGCATGATTTAATAGACCTAACATTCTGATTTGGAAGTCTACCTAAGTGCTTTTGACCCGTTTCGACCCATTATGGTAGTATAAGCTACTATAACGCGTCGTTTGCGTAAAACTATGTTCGGATGGTTAACTATGTGCTATGTTAAGTCTTACATGCCCAATTATGCCTAAACATGTTACTAAATCAGATTATATGTCAAAGACTTGATCACATATGCAAATTATGGATTTATACTTCAAAAGGGCATTTTGGTCATTTCCTATGGGCATATAAACTACTTAACAAATGACTACCCAATACTAAGTGATCATAAGTGTCACACCCCTATTTTCCACGTGTCACCGGTGGGCCCGGTGGGGAGTATCGTGACGTAGTTGGTATCATCATAGACAAACAACACAATATATATAAATGCACAGCGGAAGCAAAGATAGATTCATTTCAACTTTAATAAAGTGTAATATCAAATATCACAATTAGTTGAAACGGATCCACAGGCGGATCAAAATAAAATAAGATATTGTTCAACAGTTTATTGTTATCCAAGCTTGCGAGACTTATTGTGGACGCTCTAGAAGACAGCCAGCCTATTACGTGTAGTACCTGCACTTAACCTTTTGGGAAAAATACGTCAGTTTACACTGGTAAATACAATTTAACTGACTCATTTTAAAAAGAGTTGAAAATTGATTTGTATGCACGTGGCACAAAACATTTTTTTATAACTTGGGATAATTATTTATTATTATAATCTTGTGAACGAATTACATGTTACTTGTGCGCTCAGTAGCCCGGATCTTGTCCGGGTTAAAGATCAATAGACCCTCCACATTAGAGTTATACACTGACAGGTGTACGCCTACACCCCGTGCTCAGGTCGTGGCCATCTCGTAAGATGATGCCGAGGATATCCGGGACATGGTCATTAACCCCCCAAAGGCTTTAAGTGAAACAAGACTGTTTAAACGAGCCGATCAAATTATTCAATTAACCATTCAGAGATGTAAGATTTGATGCTCGATCAAGCGGTATTCTATATACCGTAACCCAAGTCCGTATAGGGAAAATAAGTTAAAAGTATTTACCTGAGTAAAGTATAATTCTCAACAAGCAAAATGCAAGTAGCTTTTACCGGTGCTCCTAATCTGGAACGAAGGTTTATAATAACCTATTAGATTTCTAACGGGTCTTTATTTAAGCCTAAGCTTAGACCGGTTAGCCTTAAGGATGATACGGTTCAAACGCACGATTAAGCGAAGACCGGATAGAATGTGATTTAGACCCGACAAGTTTGAATACTTGTATATTATGGGTATACTAAATACATTCTGGATTTTGAGACAAAAATGATAATGTTTGACCCGTCTCGGTCAGTTTATGCAAACTAGTTACATAAACCGAACCGAGCGCGAAAAGGGCGTTACGGGTAACCATAAGAGTCATATGCAAGTTCCCTGAGATAATATGGCTTAAATATGTTATAATATCAGTAAGATATCTTCTATTATGCCCCAAATGAATTTAAACACAATTTATGCCTCATAAGGGCATTTTGGTCATTTAAAAGATTATAAAAGAATTAAATTAGAAATCTGAGTTACAGGTCTGGTTTATACAGTAAATATACTTAATTTAACATGTTATAACAGTAGGGTATGACCCATAAGTGAAAATCATTATTTAAAACCAAACTATGCACCTTAGGGGTATTTTGGTAATTTCACAAGGGCTTAAAAGGCCAAAATTGGAAACCTGAGTTCAAAAACTTGTACTTACTGTTATTTTATAAAAATATACTAAAAACATCAGTAGGTATCAACCTTATATGTTTAATATGGTTATAGTACATACTACGCGTCAAAAACGCTTAAAAGGCGATTTAGAGCCGTTTCCGGGTTTTTAAAAGAAAGCTGATATTTTTATATTTCCAGAATGCTCAAAATATTTTATTTATCAAATAAAATCAGTAGAAAAAGGTTTGGGGTCAAAAGGATTTGTAAAACTCATTTTATGGCTTAAAAGGGCAAAATCGGTATTAACCGAATTTAACTTAGAGACCTATGTTATGCTCAGCCAAAAATTAAATAAAAATCTTTAAAAATCCCAAAATATTATATTATAACAGTGGGTAAAGAGTTTGATATTAAAAAGTGGGTTTAAATGGGTTATATGCTAATTACGCCGTTTAAGTAACATAAAGCTTTCAAAATACGCTAATGAGCATAACTCTTATTCTGGACCTCAAACTGATATCAAATTTTAGGTGCAAGTTTATAAATCAGTAACAAATGTTTCTACTCTTTCACTTTTTCAAAAACCACGTTTTATAGTCAAAAGGGCATAATAGTCAACTTTAAGCATAAATCGGAAACATGCATATGAATCGGATAAGTATTGAACCAAGTAGTAAAATCTCAGAGAGTTAAACTTATATGAAACTTGGTCCAAAATATGCTCTAATGCAGATCTCAAACATGCATGAACGGATCAGAACTGAAAGTCAAAGAAAAAGTCAATTTATGCGACTTTCGGTTCCGATTCGGGTTTAAACTGAAAATTGTCGAGTTGATCATGTTGAAACATGTTCTTACATTAATTACAAAGTTAGTTTGATGATCAAACAGGTTGCATGTAGCCTACATTGTTAATTATGCTTAAATTTGCAAAAACACATTCTGTTGACTTTTTAAGAAAAGCTTTGACTCGACAATTAACATACTTAGAGTGGGAATCTGAAAATACCCTTTTGAGGGTTTGTTACCCACATAAATACCAACTTGTAGGTACTTTCAATTTGAGAAATGACAGAGCCAATCTCGTTTAATCTCAAAGTCAAGTTTAAATTACGATGGTTTGACTTTCGGTTGATAAACTAAGCTAGAACGAATTTGCAAATGTTATGAATACTTACGATGGTCCTAATAAAGCTTAGAGATCACTAGGAAGATGTCTTGACGTCCAGGAAGCTTCAGAAGTTGATCTTGTGAATTTTGAAAGTGTAAGTGTTCATAGTTTACTACTTCAAGACCCTTTTATCATCACTTTGATCTGTTTAGAGGCTGCCATGTGAGTCTAGTATTGTTGTAAGAAGTATACAAGTGTCCCTAGTTGCATGAAAGTTCATTGGTGAGCTCCTTGAATCGAAAACAGCTGGTTACAACTCGAAACAGAACAGCAACTGGCATCTGCAGGTTGTTTTTGTCGCTGGCAGGTCGCAGGCGGGCCGCATACCTGTGTTCAGCAAGTTAACTTGTTTCTTTGTTTTGCATTTCAGTCCTTGGTCCTTTGGAACGTGGTTTTGGCGATTTATCTTGCTCATTAGACCCTCAAATCTTATTTTTAAGGGCCTTGGGACTTTTACAAACATGGTAAAGTCCTTGAACAACTTTGTGCTTATCCGAAAAGTCTCGAAATTCAACGTTAACGCATTTAACCCTTCGTGCACGGTTTTGATCATAACTTTCTCATACGATAACGAAACTTGATGAAATTTTTTCCACATATTCTAGTGAGTATATTTTATCATTACAAAGCTTCGGGTTTGCCAAAAGATCACTCAGAGGTATACTTTCAACATGTTGACACTTTTAGCCCCTGTAGTTTGTAATTCCTCACTTTCTTTCATTTTTCGCTTCGTATGATCCATGATTTATCCGTTTAAGATTATAAACATCATGTAGGGTTATTGTAGAGCCTATTTATCAATTGTTGACACTTTGGACCCTTATATTCACATAGTTTCACTGGTTGTCAACTTTAGTCCCTCTAAAGTATGTTTTCACATATTCAAAGCCCATGACACGTGTCAGTACATTATTGGACATAAATTTTTGAGGTGTTACATCCTCACCCCCTTAAAAGAAATCTCAACCCCGAGATTTACTGAAACAAATGAGGGTATTTTTCTTTCATCGTGGTTTCTACCTCCCATGTGTATTCGGGACCTCTACGGGCATCCCATTTAACCTTTACAATAGGTACATGCTTCCTCCGAAGCTTCTTTACCTGTCGATCCTCAATCGATAATGGCTTTTCCACAAATTTCAAGCTTTCATCAATATGTACATCCGTATGCGGTATAACCAGTGATTCATCAGCGAAACACTTCTTCAAATTACAGATGTGGAACACATTATGCATAGCGCTAAGTTCTTCAGGCAAGTTTAACTTATAAGCGACTGACCCGACACGTTCGATAACCTCGAAAGGTCCTATGTATCTCGGGCTTAGCTTGCCTTTCTTACCAAATCGCATCACTCCCTTCCAGGGTGATACTTTTAGCAACACTTTATCACCCACTTCGAAGTGAAAAGCTTTACGCTTTGGATCCGCATAACTTTTCTGCCTATCCCTGGCAGCTTTCAAATGATCGCGAATCTGGACAATCTTGTCCGTCGTCTCAAAAACTATCTCTGGTCCTGATAGTTGGACATCTCCAACTTCCGCCCAACAAATGGGCGATCTACACTTTCTACCGTATAAGGCCTCAAAAGGCGCAGCTTTTATGCTGGTGTGGTAGCTATTGTTGTAGGAGAACTCAATTAGTGGTAGGTTCTTATCCCAATTTCCACCTAAGTCGATCGCACATGCACGTAGCATGTCTTCCAACGTTTGAATAGTACGCTCACTCTGTCCGTCTGTCTGTGGGTGGTAAGCCGTACTAAAATTTAAACGAGTACCCAAAGATTGTTGGAAACTTTTCCAAAAATGTGACGTGTATCTAGTATCTCTATCAGAGATAATAGACACAGGTATTTCGTGCAAAGCTACAATCTTATCAACGTATAACTGTGCTAACATATCGGAGCTATAAGTCTCCTTGATGGGTAGAAAATGTGCTGACTTCGTCAGTCTATCCACTATGACCCATATAGTATCGTTTCCTTTTCTCGTCTTTGGCAACTTGGTGATAAAATCCATTGTCACCATCTCCCACTTCCATGTGGGAATTTCAGGTTGTTGTAACAAACCTGACGGCTTCTGGTGTTCAGCTTTGACTTGCGCACAAGTCAAACATTTAGCTACATAAGCAGCTACAGACTTTTTCAAACCAATCCACCAATAATTGGCCTTTAGATCCTGGTACATCTTATCAGCTCCAGGATGAACAGAATATTTGGAACTGTGGGCTTCCTGGAGGATAACATCTCGAAGTCCTCCAAAAACTGGAACCCATATTCGTCCATTCAATCTAAGCATTCCGTCTTTGTCATAGGATAACTGTTCCTCAGTTACTCCTAGCTTTTCTTCAGGATAGTTAGCTTCCAACACAGCTTCCTTCTGTGCAGCTAACACCCTTTCGTTCAAACTATTCCTGATTTCGATGCGCTTGGCATTGATTCTTATTGGCTTCACTCTTTCTTTTCTGCTTAAGGCATCAGCAACTACATTTGCCTTGCCTGGATGGTATTTTATCTCACAATCATAATCATTTAGAGTTTCCATCCATCGTCTTTGTCGCATGTTCAAGTCCTTCTGATTGAACAAATGTTGAAGGCTCTTGTGATCTGAATAGATCACACACTTGGTTCCATATAAGTAATGCCTCCATAATTTCAATGCAAATACAACGGCACCCAGCTCCAAGTCGTGGGTGGTATAGTTCTTCTCGTGTACCTTTAACAGTCGTGAAGCATAGGCAATGACCTTGCCTTTTTGCATGAGTACACAGCCCATACCAGTGTGGGATGCATCACAATACACCATAAATTCTTCTATACCTTCGGGCAATGTTAACACTGGTGCATTGCTCAACTTTTTCTTCAGGATGTCAAAGGATTCCTGCTGCTTAGGGCCCCAATCAAACTTAACTTTCTTACGTGTCAACGAAGTTAGGGGCGCAGCAATCCTTGAAAAGTTTTCGATAAAACGCCTATAATATCCTGCTAAACCCAGGAAGCTACGAATCTCGGTAGGCGTCTTTGGCTCTTGCCAATTCATAACTGCTTCTACCTTAGCGGGATCCACTTGGATACCACGCTCACTTACCACATGTCCAAGGAATTGGACCTCTCGAAGCCAAAATTCGCACTTCGAAAATTTGGCGTAGAGTTTCTCTTGGTGTAGGAGTTTGAGAATACAACGAAGGTGTTTCTCATGATCAGCTTGGCTTTTCGAATAGATGAGGATGTCGTCAATGAAGACGATGACGAATTTGTCTAAGTAAGGCTTGCAGACGCGATTCATGAGATCCATGAATGCGGCTGGTGCATTAGTGAGCCCGAAAGGCATCACTAGGAACTCGTAATGACCATAACGAGTCCTAAACGCTGTCTTGTGCACATCTTCATCCTTGACCTTCAACTGATGATAGCCTGACCTCAAGTCGATCTTAGAAAAGTAGCTTGCTCCTTGTAACTGATCGAATAGATCGTCGATCCTGGGCAAAGGATACCTATTCTTGATAGTGACTTTATTAAGCTCTCGGTAATCGATGCACAGACGCATCGATCCATCCTTCTTTTTGACAAACAAGATCGGTGCTCCCCAAGGAGACGAACTAGGTCTAATAAAACCTTTGGCTAGCAGATCGTCTAATTGCGTCCTTAACTCCTTCATCTCCGTTGGTGCTAACCTATAAGGTGCTCTCGCTACTGGTGCTGCGCCCGGGATGATGTCAATTCGGAATTCCACTTGCCTATCTGGTGGTAGACCAGGTAGTTCTTCAGGAAAAACTTCAAGATATTCCGAAATGACAGGGATGTCTTCAATCTTAGGCTTTGGCTTGTCTATAGTAACTTGTGCCATATAAATGACACAACCCTTCTGCAAACATCTGGATGCCTTGAGCATAGTCACTTGCTCAGGCAATCCATGCTGGGTATCTCCTTGGATGGTAAACGACTCTCCAGACGGAGTCTTGACTACCACTTGCTTTCTATTGCACACAATCTGGGCTTGGTTATGCGATAACCAATCCATACCTATGACTATATCAAAGCCGGCTAGCTTAAAGGGAAGTAAGGACAAAGGAAAAGAGTGATTCCTAATGGATAGAACACATCCATCTAAAACAGTTGAGGCGGTTTCTATGGTTCCATCAGCTAATTCCACCTCATATTTCACACTTAAGGGTTTTACAGGTAATTTCAACAACTCACAAAACTTATTATCTACAAAAGACTTATCTGCTCCAGAATCAAACAATACTCTAGCAAAAACATCATTTACAAGAAAAGTACCTGTAATAACGTTGTCATCTTGAACAGCTTCCTTAGCGTCCATTTTGAAGACCCTCGCATTGGTCTTCTTTCCATCATCGGTTTTCCTGGCGTTCTTTGGGCAATTAGACTTAATGTGCCCTTTTTCGTTGCAACCGTAACATGTTGCATCCTTCAGCTTCTTACACTCCAAAGTCTTATGATCCGTGGATTTGCAAATCCCACAAGATCTCACGTGAGACTGTGATCTCGACTCCAAACGACACTTCCCAAAGTGGTTCTTCTTACAAGTTTTACATTTGGGCTTATCCCCCGATTGTTGCCCATCTCTCTTAGTTCCCGACCCTTTCCTGTGGTCGTTATTTCCTCGGTGTCTCTTTTCTGATCTTCGTGAGGTATCGTCCTCACGCTTTCTCTTATTCTCTTCTGAGTTCCTGAGTGCTCTCAACCTGACTACGTCCATGGTGAGAGATAGAGATAGATCAGCTACTGATCTGAAAGTTGTAGGCCTCGATGCCTTAACACTTGCTTTAATTTCAGGGGCTAAACCCCCGATGAAACGGGCAATCCTTTTCGGTTCTGGGGTTACCAAGTACGGAACCAACCGAGATAGAGTATTGAAAGTGGTGAGGTATGCCTGGCAGTCTAAATTTTTCATCACCAAGGATAAGAAATCAGATTCGATCCTTTCAACTTCATGCTGCGGGCAAAAATTTTCCTTGATAAGGGCAACGAACTGATCCCATGACATACTGTAGAGTGGGATCTTTCCGGCAGCTTGTATGAGAGACTTCCACTATGCCAGCGCGTCTCCTTTGAATGATTGGGACACGTATTTCACTACATCTCTTTCAGCACACCCGCTGATATCTACTACTGTATCCATTTCGTCCAACCAGGTCATGCAGTCGACTGCTCCTTTCTCCCCAGTAAAGTCTCTGGGTTTCCAAGAAACAAAATACTTGTAAGTACATGACTTGGTATGAGGTTTAGCATCAAAATCTTTCTTCTTTGAGGGAACACTGTTTTGGTTCGAGGAGTGACGTTCATCATCATCCTTCTTTGGCTTATCCTTCTTGGGTACATCTTTCTTAGAGGGCGGTTTGCTATGAGCCTCAGAGTGGACTTTCGGTTTGGAACGTGGTGCAGATCGGGTCCTACTCTGGGTCCCGCTCGATTCACTATACTGTCTATTTAGCGCTTCGATAACAGCATCATTCACTAATGCTTTCAACTCCGCACCCGTTACTAATATTTTAGTATTATCAGGGTTTTCTGCTGGACGACTGTTTAATTCTTCAGACTTAGCCATGTAGTCTAAATTGCTACATAAAAATAAGGACAAGGTCTATTTAGAAGTCTAAACAGTATTATCGTTCTTGACGATTTATTAACCATGGTAAATAGAAGCCATATTAGTTAATTTAATAATTTCATTCAGGATTTTTTACTAGTAATCTTTTTAGAATGAAATACAATGTTGGCAAAATAAGCCTAGTCACGTAGACAAATTTCTAAATTATAAATTTAGATCTTATAGGATTAAAGTTTGAATAAATAAGACAAATCAATCATTTTCTTGGCAGGGAGTTTATAAACTACAGCTGCCTTTCATTTGATATGACATTAATTATAACCCGTAGGCATTTTGTCACAATCAATTATATATATAAAAATATAAATTTGGATAATTTATTAAAAGGGTGACATGTGTGATTTTACGGATCACACTAGCCAAAAATGTTAACATGTTTACAGATGTTAACAGAGAATTGAATCTTTTAAACAGGTTCTACCATATTGGCTAAATTTATGACAACATAACAACTAGGTTTTACCTTTTAAGATCCTTATTATATTATTAAAATGGTAAATCAAAATAATAAAATGTTATTTTTCATTTATTCATATACTATGTTTATGCACATAATTTAAAAATGAAAAACTTAAATTAACCATTCCATATAAAAATTAAACCAGTACGAGTTTGCCCTAAACGGGACTTTTTACATAAACAACATGCCCACGCAGGGGCCAACTAACAAAACAAACAAACCCACGCAGGGGTCAAATAAAAAGATATGCCCACGCAGGGGCAGAACAGAAAATGAATACCCACTCAGGGGTAGAGTACTGAAATAAATGTCCTCGCAGGGACATGAGTACAACTAAAATAAATAAGCAAACAAAGGGTTTAGTGACCCTTCTTGCTTTTACCCTTAATCAAATCCACCATCTTCTTAAACATCCCCCGGTTATGCCTCCGATCGTGCTGCAACTCATGCCGCATCTCTTGTCGCACCTCATGTATCTCATGAAGGATTTCTTGGAATTGTGGCGGTGACATCGCCGGCGCCTGAGGTGGTTGCTGATAATGCGGAGGTTGAGGAGGCGGTGGTTGATAATGTGGAGGTTGAGGAGGCTGAGGTTGTTGATACCCATATGGTGGGTATCCATGGGTCGATTGTCCCGTAGCCCAGGGACCTCCGTAAAAACCTCCCGGTTGGAGAGAGTTTGCCGCTACCCAGTAGGGATCTTCTGTAAAGTTGTAACCTGTGTGGATCTGCTGCTCAAAAGGGTTGAATGCAGCTGCGCTAGTGTAAGTGGGAATTGGGTCTCCAAAACCCAATGGTGGCTGTGGCGCGACTGGCGCAGTGTTCACCTCTGAGATGGGGTGAGAAGATTCTCCCGTCTCCGGTTCTTCGTGGACCGGCGAGTACCGGCTGTTGCTCGAATGTGGAGGGGTGCTGATGCGTATTCCCCCTCGTGCGGATATTCGCGCTGTCGTTCTCCTTCGCCTCGGGGGCGAGGGAGGCTGAAGTCGAGGTGGTGCTGCCGGCGGAGTGACCGCAACTAGCCGGGAATCCTCGGAAGGATTCTGTTGCTGCTGTGGCTGCTGCAGGGGAGAGTGGTGTGGCTGGTGCAGGGGAGAGTGGTGTGGCTGGTGCAGGGGAGAGTTATGGTAACTGGGGGTAAACACCCAGTCATACTGCTTGAACATCTCCTCGTAACTATCGGGACCATTGTATGGTGATCCCATAAACGGTGACCCATCTGAAATTTCGATGGGATGGTTGGGAGTTCCGGACGGTGGCATTACAGGATCGGTATCCTCATCGATGTCCATTGGGTTGCCACCAGAAAAGTGGTCTTCTGGTCCAAGTGGGTAAAAACCCACTGCTGCTCCTAAGTAATCGTCAGGGTTGAACTGACCCTGGAAGACGTGTGATGGATGGTCAAAAGGTGAATTGTGTCCTAGAGGAATATAGGACTGGTGAGAGTTATGGGGCTCATTCTCAGAATGAGGCCCAAAGGAGTGTGGAATGGAAGGTGAGGTACTCAGTGAAACTGAGCGCCTAGCTGGTTCAGTAAAGGACCTCCAAAGATCCTGAGCATCTGTGTTGTGAGGGTTTGAAGGTGTTCGCCGGTGTGATGGTCCGGCCTCGTGGTCATTTGGGGCTACATGAGCTCCTTGTCCCCCTCCTCTTCCTCTCATACGTGGCGGCATTCTTGTGATCCTGTCAAAAACAACAAGTGATACAACAAAAATATATATATAAGACAAAGTTAGAAAAATTAAACAAAAATTTGGAAATTTCCTAAGTTCTTTGTCTAGACTCGAGAATCGAGGATTGTGCAATTGTGTAACTGAGATTAAACACAAAAGACTAGTGTTTAATTCGCTCAGAGTTGGCTCTGATACCAACCTGTCACACCCCTATTTTCCACGTGTCACCGGTGGGCCCGGTGGGCCCGGTGGGGAGTATCGTGACGTAGTTGGTATCATCATAGACAAACAACACAATATATATAAATGCACAGCGGAAGCAAAGATAGATTCATTTCAACTTTAATAAAGTGTAATATCAAATATCACAATTAGTTGAAACGGATCCACAGGCGGATCAAAATAAAATAAGATATTGTTCAACAGTTTATTGTCATCCAAGCTTGCGAGACTTATTGTGGACGCTCTAGAAGACAGCCAGCCTATTACGTGTAGTACCTGCACTTAACCTTTTGGGAAAAATACGTCAGTTTACACTGGTAAATACAATTTAACTGACTCATTTTAAAAAGAGTTGAAAATTGATTTGTATGCACGTGGCACAAAACATTTTTTTATAACTTGGGATAATTATTTATTATTATAATCTTGTGAACGAATTACATGTTACTTGTGCGCTCAGTAGCCCGGATCTTGTCCGGGTTAAAGATCAATAGACCCTCCACATTAGAGTTATACACTGACAGGTGTACGCCTACACCCCGTGCTCAGGTCGTGGCCATCTCGTAAGATGATGCCGAGGATATCCGGGACATGGTCATTAACCCCCCAAAGGATTTAAGTGAAACAAGACTGTTTAAACGAGCCGATCAAATTATTCAATTAACCATTCAGAGATGTAAGATTTGATGCTCGATCAAGCGGTATTCTATATACCGTAACCCAAGTCCGTATAGGGAAAATAAGTTAAAAGTATTTACCTGAGTAAAGTATAATTCTCAACAAGCAAAATGCAAGTAGCTTTTACCGGTGCTCCTAATCTGGAACGAAGGTTTATAATAACCTATTAGATTTCTAACGGGTCTTTATTTAAGCCTAAGCTTAGACCGGTTAGCCTTAAGGATGATACGGTTCAAACGCACGATTAAGCGAAGACCGGATAGAATGTGATTTAGACCCGACAAGTTTGAATACTTGTATATTATGGGTATACTAAATACATTCTGGATTTTGAGACAAAAATGATAATGTTTGACCCGTCTCGGTCAGTTTATGCAAACTAGTTACATAAACCGAACCGAGCGCGAAAAGGGCGTTACGGGTAACCATAAGAGTCATATGCAAGTTCCCTGAGATAATATGGCTTAAATATGTTATAATATCAGTAAGATATCTTCTATTATGCCCCAAATGAATTTAAACACAATTTATGCCTCATAAGGGCATTTTGGTCATTTAAAAGATTATAAAAGAATTAAATTAGAAATCTGAGTTACAGGTCTGGTTTATACAGTAAATATACTTAATTTAACATGTTATAACAGTAGGGTATGACCCATAAGTGAAAATCATTATTTAAAACCAAACTATGCACCTTAGGGGTATTTTGGTAATTTCACAAGGGCTTAAAAGGCCAAAATTGGAAACCTGAGTTCAAAAACTTGTACTTACTGTTATTTTATAAAAATATACTAAAAACATCAGTAGGTATCAACCTTATATGTTTAATATGGTTATAGTACATACTACGCGTCAAAAACGCTTAAAAGGCGATTTAGAGCCGTTTCCGGGTTTTTAAAAGAAAGCTGATATTTTTATATTTCCAGAATGCTCAAAATATTTTATTTATCAAATAAAATCAGTAGAAAAAGGTTTGGGGTCAAAAGGATTTGTAAAACTCATTTTATGGCTTAAAAGGGCAAAATCGGTATTAACCGAATTTAACTTAGAGACCTATGTTATGCTCAGCCAAAAATTAAATAAAAATCTTTAAAAATCCCAAAATATTATATTATAACAGTGGGTAAAGAGTTTGATATTAAAAAGTGGGTTTAAATGGGTTATATGCTAATTACGCCGTTTAAGTAACATAAAGCTTTCAAAATACGCTAATGAGCATAACTCTTATTCTGGACCTCAAACTGATATCAAATTTTAGGTGCAAGTTTATAAATCAGTAACAAATGTTTCTACTCTTTCACTTTTTCAAAAACCACGTTTTATAGTCAAAAGGGCATAATAGTCAACTTTAAGCATAAATCGGAAACATGCATATGAATCGGATAAGTATTGAACCAAGTAGTAAAATCTCAGAGAGTTAAACTTATATG
This sequence comes from Helianthus tuberosus, assembly GCA_030545235.1. NCBI lineage: Eukaryota > Viridiplantae > Streptophyta > Magnoliopsida > Asterales > Asteraceae > Helianthus > Helianthus tuberosus. The sequence continues at coordinate 198,994,087 of CM060395.1, read as the reverse complement.
AAACTTGGTCCAAAATATGCTCTAATGCAGATCTCAAACATGCATGAACGGATCAGAACTGAAAGTCAAAGAAAAAGTCAATTTATGCGACTTTCGGTTCCGATTCGGGTTTAAACTGAAAATTGTCGAGTTGATCATGTTGAAACATGTTCTTACATTAATTACAAAGTTAGTTTGATGATCAAATAGGTTTCATGTAGCCTACATTGTTAATTATGCTTAAATTTGCAAAAACACATTCTGTTGACTTTTTAAGAAAAGCTTTGACTCGACAATTAACATACTTAGAGTGGGAATCTGAAAATACCCTTTTGAGGGTTTGTTACCCACATAAATACCAACTTGTAGGTACTTTCAATTTGAGAAATGACAGAGCCAATCTCGTTTAATCTCAAAGTCAAGTTTAAATTACGATGGTTTGACTTTCGGTTGATAAACTAAGCTAGAACAAATTTGCAAAGGTTATGAATACTTACGATGGTCCTAATAAAGCTTAGAGATCACTAGGAAGATGTCTTGACGTCCAGGAAGCTTCAGAAGTTGATCTTGTGAATTTTGAAAGTGTAAGTGTTCATAGTTTACTACTTCAAGACCCTTTTATCATCACTTTGATCTGTTTAGAGGCTGCCATGTGAGTCTAGGATTGTTGTAAGAAGTATACAAGTGTCCCTAGTTGCATGAAAGTTCATTGGTGAGCTCCTTGAATCGACAACAGCTGGTTACAACTTGAAACAGAACAGCAACTGGCATCTGCAGGTTGTTTTTGTCGCTGGCAGGTCGCAGGCGGGCCGCATACCTGTGTTCAGCAAGTTAACTTGTTTCTTTGTTTTGCATTTCAGTCCTTGGTCCTTTGGAACGTGGTTTTGGCGATTTATCTTGCTCATTAGACCCTCAAATATTATTTTTAAGGGCCTTGGGACTTTTACAAACATGGTAAAGTCCTTGAACAACTTTGTGCTTATCCGAAAAGTCTCGAAATTCAACGTTAACGCATTTAACCCTTCGTGCACGGTTTTGATCATAACTTTCTCATACGATAACGAAACTTGATGAAATTTTTTCCACATATTCTAGTGAGTATATTTTATCATTACAAAGCTTCGGGTTTGCCAAAAGATCACTCAGAGGTATACTTTCAACATGTTGACACTTTTAGCCCCTGTAGTTTGTAATTCCTCACTTTCTTTCATTTTTCGCTTCGTATGATCCATGATTTATCCGTTTAAGATTATAAACATCATGTAGGGTTATTGTAGAGCCTATTTATCAATTGTTGACACTTTGGACCCTTATATTCACATAGTTTCACTGGTTGTCAACTTTAGTCCCTCTAAAGTATGTTTTCACATATTCAAAGCCCATGACACGTGTCAGTACATTATTGGACATAAATTTTCGAGGTGTTACATCCTCACCCCCTTAAAAGAAATCTCAACCCCGAGATTTACTGAAACAAATGAGGGTATTTTTCTTTCATCGTGGTTTCTACCTCCCATGTGTATTCGGGACCTCTACGGGCATCCCATTTAACCTTTACAATAGGTACATGCTTCCTCCGAAGCTTCTTTACCTGTCGATCCTCAATCGATAATGGCTTTTCCACAAATTTCAAGCTTTCATCAATATGTACATCCGTATGCGGTATAACCAGTGATTCATCAGCGAAACACTTCTTCAAATTACAGATGTGGAACACATTATGCATAGCGCTAAGTTCTTCAGGCAAGTTTAACTTATAAGCGACTGACCCGACACGTTCGATAACCTCGAAAGGTCCTATGTATCTCGGGCTTAGCTTGCCTTTCTTACCAAATCGCATCACTCCCTTCCAGGGTGATACTTTTAGCAACACTTTATCACCCACTTCGAAGTGAAAAGCTTTACGCTTTGGATCCGCATAACTTTTCTGCCTATCCCTGGCAGCTTTCAAATGATCGCGAATCTGGACAATCTTGTCCGTCGTCTCAAAATGCGTGCTAAAACGCATTTTGACAGAAACTTTGACTCGTCACTACAACTAGTTAACGTGGTAATCAGTAGGTATAATCGCTAAGGATTATAACCATCGTGATTACAATCACGTTGCAAAGTTCAAACGAACTTTGCGTCGACCATTGACTGGTCAAAGCTGAAAGTCAAACACTGTTTGACTTTTATGCTAGGAAAGCGATAAAAGAACGAAGGAAGCTTACAAAGGGTCCTTGCTAAGGAGAACTTGATCTTAAAATCTCAGTTATGAAGTTAGTAACTTCAACTTAGAGAAATCAGATCAAGGGTGAGTTGAAACAAATGAAATGCTTGGCTATTTATAGTTGTTGCAAGTTCACAAGATCATTCCACTTATTTGTGTAACTTCCAAGCATTAAATTTCAGCCATCCAAGTGTTTAGAGCAGGTGTTATGCCTTGGAGAGGTGTTAACTTGGTTAACACACCAAGAAAATGGCAAGAATAGTCCCTGAAGTATCAACAGAATGCTGAAAATGAAAATCTATCGCTGGGCATTTTTACGCGCCCCACGTAAGATGGGGACAGGGCTTACGCGGCCCGTGTAGTCCCTGCAGTTCAGCAAATGTTTCAAAGTTGACAGCTTAGGTCCCTGCACATACATAAGCCCATTTTTGGCACTTTTAACACCCGTTAAACCATTTTCAAGGCTCTACAAGGTGGTCAAAGTATAGAGGACTCAAAATATGCTCGGAAAAGTCTCGGATGTCGGTTCGTTTGGCCGTACGATCGCGTTATTCGTCAAATTACGACGAAATTCGAACGGACGCGAAAACGATCCAAATTAAGCGACAAATGGTATTTTTGCATGCCGATCACTAAAATAAAAATATTTTAATGTGTACAAAAATTTTGGGTGTCCAGATGTGGTCAGAACGTAAGATATGCGTGTAAATGCAAACTTACGCCGTTTTTGACACTTTTAGTCCCTGTAAGATCAAATAAGCATATTTTCGCACACCGAACCACTCAAAGCTTATTTCTAAGCTATGTTTAGGTTATTTATGGTATGTTTAGCTTATGATCAAGTTCCAGACTCTACGTTGCCTTATGAAACGGCAGACTTTTGCAAGTTGACGTAAATAGTCCCTATTAGCGAATAAACTTGTTTTTGCCATACCAAGCCCTTTAAAACTGGTTATTTAAGGTATGTTAAGCTTATGTTGCTGTTCCGGAGTGTTTTTCGTGTTAAACTGATTACGTTTACGCATCAGTTTGCGTATAACCTTCCAGAAAGCGATTTAAAACTCGAAATCGAACAAGAATTGATGTGCAAATGATACACATATTTATACAAATCCCAAGTATGAAACACAATATTTCATTGGTTTTGTATTTGTATGATGGTCGTAGTGACACAGGTGTCACAGATATCGCAGTCGTAGTCTTTAATGAGTTCCAGCCATCTCCGTTGCCTCATATTCAAATCTTTCTGTTCGAAGAAATATTTGAGGCTTTTGTGATCCGAGTAGATCGTACATTTCGACCCGTACAGATAATGCCTCTAGATTTTTAAGGCTAATACTACCGCTGCCAATTCTAAATCGTGGGTTGGGTAGTTTCCTTCATGTGGTTTTAGTTGTCTTGAAGCATTCGCGATAACTTTTCCTCTTTGCATTAAAACACTCCCTAAACCCTGATGTGAGGCATCTGAATAGACAACCAAATCTTCCGTTCCATCTGGTAATGTTAACACCGGGGAACTCGACAATTTCTCCTTTAACACTCGGAAGGCTTCTTCTTGTTCTTTACCCCACACAAACTTCTCTTTCTTTCTTGTCAATTTCGTTAAAGGTAACGCTATCTTCTATAATAGCCAGCGAGGCCTAGAAAGCTCCTTACTTCAGTTGGATTTTTCAGGGAGACCCACTTCATTACTTCATTACGGCCTCAATTTTTTATGGATCTACCAAAACACCTTCTGAGTTTATTACGTGGCCAAGAAATTGCACCTCTCTAAGCCAAAAGGCACACTTTGAGAATTTTGCATAGAGTATCTCCTTACGGAGTGTTTCAAGTACTTCCCGTAGGTGTCTCACATGTTCAGCCTTACTTCGCGAATAGACCAAAATATCATCTATGAACACGATCACAGATTTATCCAGCATGGGTCGGCATACCCGGTTCATAAGATCCATAAACGCGGCTGGCGCGTTCGTCAACCCAAAGGACATAACTAGAAATTCGTAGTGTCCATATCGGGTTCTAAATGCGGTCTTTGCAATGTCTTCTTCTCGCACCCTAACTTGATGATAACCCGAACGCAAGTCTATCTTAGAGAACCAACTAGGCCCTTGTAATTGATCAAAGAGGTCGTCGATTCTGGGTAAAGGGTAGCGGTTCTTTACGGTTAATTTATTCATCTCTCTGTAGTCGATGCACATACGCATCGACCCATCTTTCTTCTTTACAAATAGGACGGGTGCTTCCCAAGGTGACACACTCGGGCGTATGAAGCCCTTGTCAAGTAGATCTTGTAACTGTGTTATTAACTCACGCATCTCGGTGGGGGCCAGCCTATACGGAGCTTTAGCTACCGGTTTTGCACCCGGATTTAGCTTGATAGGAAACTTAATTTCACGTTCGGGAGGGAACCCCGGTAATTCCTCTGGAAATACGTCCGGAAATTCATTCACAACCTCAACATCTTCGAACATCGAAAGTTGTGACAACTCGTGTAATTTCCTGAACGTTTTGTTTTACTGTGTAATTGTATGAACATTAAATGAATTGAATTTGGCGAATGATTTTATTTGAACGATTGTGTGCTTGGTAATGTGTGAAACCGAAACTCGAAATTGAAATATTGAAATATGTTATTTTGTGAAACGAAGCATTGTATTGTAGTACTTTGCGATATGAAACGTTTTAATTTAGGTATTTCGTGAATCTTGCGAAACCGTTACTTTGTGCGAAACCGTTACCTATTAAAAACCCAACCCAAGCCCACCCCTCCTCCCCTTGCACCACAAACAAGCCCAAACCCCGCTCCCTTATCCCTTGGTGCGAAAATTGGGGCCCAAACCCATACTCTCTTGTTTCCTTGTAGCCCACTAGCCCAACTCTCTTGTATTTTAATTATGTAGGAGACTTTGGGAATAAGTAATCAAAAACAGAAACCCTAACTCACCCCCTTGTGATCGTCGACCAGAAGAGACCCCCCCCCCCTGCGAAAATCAAACCCTAGCTCCTGATTCAGCTTCTTGATTCGCCTTTCACTTCCTTGTAATCCCTTCTCTTGCTCTAAGGTAAGTATTCTTGTTTGGATTGTGATTCATGGTGTGATTTTTGTAGAAACATGGCTGTGATTTTTAGTTGACATGCTAGGGTTTTGATGTTATATGATTTAGTTCGGTTAAGTATGCGATTTGTTGAAGTAATCGATAGTATGTATGCATATATGATCATTGGATGCGTTTTTTTGAAAAATCATGATGTGTTACGGCTAGGGTTTTGTGATTTTGATATGGTTAGATGGTAATTGATGATCAACCTGCTGTGAGTTGTAATTAGGAAGAGTTGGGATCGTTTGCATGCGTTTTAGTGTTGTTTAAATATAAAACTGCATGCTGATTGACGAAAACAGCCAACTTCAGTTGGCTGTAAACGGACCGTTATAAATTGAAAAATTGATTTTCTGAAGTCTAAATTATACGTTTTCGAAAATTGAATCAAATAGCACTGGAATCATATTTTTTTTGAGGTCGTTTACTATTTTTAAAGGTCCGTTTTGTACAGCAGCAAAAGCTGCATTTTTTCTGTAGAAAATGTGTGTTATGTTTTTCATCATAACTTGAAATCTGGATAGAGTTAGGTCATGAAATTTCTACAGTAGATGGCCACGGGTGTTTTTGTAATTCTCCAACTGGAATTTCATCAATCGGACTTACGATGAATTTTAAATGAATTTTTCCGTGGACTACAGTCAGAAAGTGACGAATCTGATTGCAGCCCGGTAAATGATTTTTATAAAATAATTGGTAATGAATTGGATCCCGAGATTTTTATACAATAATATTTGGACCGTTTAGAACATTTTTGAAAATTTTGGGAATTTTTGAAACAAGTTAACTATTTTATTAAAATACCCGAAAACAGCCCAGTTATGGATGTTTAAGCTGAAATGATATAAGTAGTGATTTGCGTGTCTAAATGTCGGTTATGTTATCTGATAATGATCCAACTTGTTATATGTCAATGAAAGTATTATGTGAAATATCGTATGTTTGCTCGTGAGTAGTTATAGGTGGAATGTATATCTGGGTGTGAACTGTTAAAGTGAGTGCATGTTATGTGGTAGATGCGTATAGGAACTTTGTGCTCTGTTTGAAACCACTAATGGGCTAAGTGGTAATTATACTAGGATGTGATTGACCAACCCTGACTGTTAGCTATTTTTAGGAGTCCAACCGAGCAACCAAAGGTGAGTTCACACTTTTGTCAAAGCATGGGATTCCCGGTGGTTTGGGAATGGGTTAAGTAACAATTATCCCCCTTAGGTGGGATGTAATCGGAATGGGTTACGTAACAACTATCCCCCTTAGGTGGGATGTAATTGGAATGGGTTAAGTAACAACTGTCCCCCTTAGGTAGGATGTAATCTGCGTATTCTCCTTGGGTAGAATACGTACCTCGGTCCTCCTTGGGTAGGACAACAACCTTAAACTTACTAGACAAAACTCTATCATGAAGTCCCTCATTTTTATATCGACTTAATCGCCGGGCCATTGGCGAACGGGTCATTAGTTAAATAGCACTATTAGGTCTGACAATCCTCACACCGTGCCGCAGAGGATGGGAGTGGACTAATGTACTTGGGCACTTTCAATGATGATAGACATTGACGCAGGGCACATAAACATGACTTAAGTCAGTAGTCGATATGGTAACGGGTCTAGTGGTTTACAACATGGGGTAGCCCCCACGGTATATGGTTTTGGGAACATGGAACTGGATAACTTTTGGTTTTCAAAACAACATAACAACTTATGGTTTTCGGAACAACATTAAAAAAGACAACCAACAGTGAACTCGCCAACCTTTTGTTGACACGCTACCACATGCTTTACAGGTCATTAGGTTATTTGCTGGAGCTTGCATTGGAGAAGGAGTCGTTGTGTGACATGAACAGTTGTTGTTCATGAGAAACTTTATGATACTTTAAATTTATACTTTGATTTTTGATCTTATGCTTCCGCTGACTTTTAAATTTGGGTTGGACTTTGGTTTGGTGAACTTTTAAATTGGTTTGCTATGGTTTTACTTTACGTTAATTACTTGTTTATTATGATTGGTGGTGTGATCCTGGTCAGTCACACGCCTCGCGGTAATACTCCGCTTGTGGATTTTTGAGGGTGTGACAGAAGTCTTTGTTGAGCATCTACTACAAAAGCTAAGTATGATCTACTCCCATTTGGTACATACTTAATGGCTTGAACAATTGTACAAAGTTTCCCTTCTATATTCCTCTCCCCTAGAATTCTTAGTTGCTTTCCATTCGGAGATTGGACAAGTACGGTCTTGCTTCCGCAATTAATCTCCGCATGGTGTCGGGCCATCCAATCCATACCCACTATCACCATAAATTCCCCCAAAACCATTGGTACGAGGTCGATATCAAATTCCTCGTCTTCTATAATGAGCTTACAGTTTCTACAAACTTCGTGCAATAAATAGTTCTTACTATCGGCTATTTCTACCTCTAAGGGTATCGACATTCTTACAATCTTAAACAAGGGATGATCTACTACTTCACTTGAAATGAATGACATAGTGGCTCCGGTATCAAACAAAACATACATAGGTAAGGAATTTAACAACAAGATACCTGAAACAACATTCGGATGAGCCTTGGCTTCTTCGGATGTGATTTAGAACACCCTTCCCCTTGCCTTAGAGCTCTCCTCCTTCTTACCTTCCTTCTTTGCTCCTTGTCCCCTTTTGAAAACAATTGTAACAAGTCTTTGGATTGTTAGGGCATTTGTAATACGGATGTCCTTCATCGCCACAGTTATAACACCCCTTCTTGCCTAGAAGGAATTCTCCGGTATGAAGCTTCCCACAAGTCTTGCAAGGGGTAATACCGCCTTTTGATTTATCCTTCCTACCATGATCTTGAAATTTTACCTTCTTAGATGGACTCGAGTTGGTCCCCTTTTTCGATGACCTCTTTTCGCCATGCTCCTCCTGTCTTTTAAGCTCAAATTCCCTATCCTGAGCCCAATTAATAAGCTCATCAAGTGTTTCACATTTTGAGGAAGTGATAAACTCCCTAAATTCAGCTTTTAACATGTCATGGTAACGGTTTATTTTCATCATTTCCGTCTTCACAAAATCCCCGCAGAACTTCATCTTATCCAAGAAAGTATTCGTTATCTCATTGATCGTTTCATTTTTCTGCCGGAGGCGTAAGAAATCCTCTTGGATCCTATCAACGTCTGATTGAGGACAATGATATTTCAGAAAGGGTTCCTTGAACTCCTGCCAAGTCATTGTCTAAAGCTTGTCTTCACCTATTTCCTTAGAATAAGCATCCCACCAATCCTTCGCTTGTAAGAGGAGTTGACCTGTAGCGAACATCACTTGGTCTTCCTCATCGCACCGACTTCGTATGAACACCGCTTCTATATTTGAAATCCATCTTTGGCACGCTATCGGATCAATCTTGCCATCATAGGTTGTAGGATTGCATGCCATAAAATCTTTGTACGTACACCTACGTTCCTTGCTTTTACTTTTAGACCCTTCGATCATCTCCTTCAACTCTTCGATTTCACTAGTCATCATAGTATCAACCACCCCCAATACACGACTTTCGACTTCTTGAGCTAATTGGGGAAGGTTGGCTTGCATAACCCTTTCTGTCGCTTCCATAACCTTATTAGTCCATATTCACTTTATTCATAATCATACATTTCAATTTCGATCCCTTAAATTCGTCATTTATTTCATGCCATTCCATACATTACATTCGGCTTTTACGAGTTTCATTTCATCACCAACGAACTATTATGACTCTACATAACTTGTTATATCTTCTAGGAACTCGACAAAACCATAAAACGAGCTTTCGGAAAGTACGAAAGTCAAAAATATGAAAAATTGAAAAATTCAGCGATCTAGGGCCGCGCGGGTCGTCGCCGACGCCGGGCTTTACCGTCGGGGACGGTGTCTAAAAAGTTGCGTCTCTAAAAACCTCCGTAGGCAGGAAGTTAGGGCGTCGGCACAAAATGGTGGCGTCAGCGACGCAGCAGACCAGCGTCGACGACGGCTTGTCTGCTGTTGTTTCGCTGCAGATCTTGTTTTGGCTGTTTCGATCATTTCCCGAGTCTGTTTCCAACCATACGGGTCCTGAAACTTCTCGTTTCACTCCCATTAATACTTCCCCGCATATATAGATTAAAAATTTATATCGTAAACACATTATACATACTTGCATCTACTGATAACTTAAATTTGTACCTCATGTGCGATCTTAGAGTGAACACACCTTGGAGCGAGTCGTCAATTTGAGTTCAAGCACTCTAACTTGTGCTTGAATCCCTCAAACCTTGGCTCTGATACCAACTTATAACACCCACTTTCCATAAGGTCAAAACTCAATACTTTATCGACAAAATCACGACCCAATTTAAACTTTTTTAGATACCATTAGAAATAAACTTAATTGTTCATACAAAAACCACTCCGTTTAGACACTCGCAACAAACTAGGTTTATACGTAAGACATGGCATACTAAGATTTAAAGTTTAACATCTAAACATAAACAATTTGTAACAAAAGTATTTGAAACACCCTTAATGCACATCCGGAAATAATATTAATGACGTACTATTTATAACAAAAATTGGGCATGACCCGTCCGTAACATGAGCGGTTCCCTGTTTTTAACAATCATCATTTCAAGGAATTCTACGACACGTTCAAAAGACATAACATGATAAGCTTTAAAGTCTAGCTACTAAACATAAGTTATATACCACAAATATATTTTTGACCCATATCATAATTACAAAAGTAGCGGAAGCGCATGGTGGACATGATTCATGTGTGTTCGTTCCTAGTCGCCAAGCCATTATGTTGAGGATTTACCTACATCAAACAACAAACTTTAAGAGTTAATTCCATTAACTATGTTAGTTTTTTATCTAATGAACCAATTCATCTATTTCGTGCCTTCACATCATTCTTGCACTTACTTAGGGGCTGTTTGGTAGCCTCTTAATGACCATTCAGATGCTAGCTCTTAATGGTTTAAAACATATGAATGAATAATAGGTAACCTCAAGTCTGAATGGTTAAGAGGTAACATCTGAATGGTAAATCATCACATGTCACATTCTTCTACCTTCTGATTGGTAAAATTCTTAATGGTTCCATTAAGAGGTAGCCTCTTAATGACCATTCAGAGGCTACCAAACAGCCCCTTACCCATCGAAACGGGTCAAAACATACTTATCTCAAATAGAGATAAAACATACCATTCATTACTACCCATCGAAACGGGTCAAAACATACTATCTCGTTAGTGAGATAAAACATACATTTATTAACCAGCTAGAAACGGGTAATTACATTCGTAGCATAAACTTCCATATGGTCCGTTTACCACGGACGAATACATTCCTTTCATCTTTTGTACTTACATCAACTCCAATCCGTTTATAACGGTTCGAGTAATTACATTCCTTTCTTACATGACTTTCCAATATACGGTTCATTCGAGACAAACTGATCATAACACAATATCATTCATAAACTTTCATTTCATATGACCCATTTGTGACGGGTCATGCTATCTACAACATAACTACTACGGACTACCATTATTATGATTTTGGTATAAAAACGACAAGTTACAAAATAGAGTTTTTATGCATAAAACAACATACCTCGATCTTGCGAGCCTTCCGATTTCCTAGTGTTTAAGCTTTCTTCTTTTATGCCTACATCAATACATTCATTCATTTAGCCCAAACTATATCATTCCATCATTCACATAATTCCTCCTATGACAACATTATCATAAAATTTCCAAATTTCACATATTTGTTCTCTTAGACATTTCATCGAACACTTGGCGGGTTTCGCATTAATAGGACACTTAATACTAGTATTTTAACACATGATTTACTAGTTCATCTAGTAATTCATCAATAATCAAACAAGTTCATATAATCCTTTTTATTCTACATCAATTCATCTAGTGTCCATATATCACAAACAAGATCAATCATCAAGATTTCAAGATTATACATGATTACTTCTATTATCTTGTTCATCCTACATTCATGAAGATTTCATACAAAACGGGTTTATGCATCAAGTCTTTCAAATCATCAAAATCAAACATAAACCTTATTCTATAGTGCAAATCCTACTTTCAAATTACACATATCATAACATAAACTCATGATTGGGTTGAAACCCATTTCCTACAATTCAACAAATCAAGAAATTGGACTTACCACTTCAATAAACAAGGTTAGATGTTCATTAATTGAGGCTCATGCATTCGATTGTTCTTGAAATTCCTACTCAATTTGATGGAATTAGTGAAATTAGGGTTTCACCTTATCTCCTGCCCTTGTTCGATCGCCCAGACACACACACAGTGTGTGTGTGTTTTAGTTTCCTTCTTTTTATTATTTTGAGTTTAGCATCTTACTCACTTGGCCCTTCTAGTTTATATATTTATTTAACTTAGACTTTTCTCATCATTTACTAGTACTTTGTCACATTTACATTAACTAGGTTAGACCTTTACTTATTTTAACTTGTATTGTCTAACAAGTCATTTTTGGGGTGTTACATTATCCATATATCCCAGAGACGTTCCCCACGAGATAAGAAAGATATTGATTTTATGTTTATATCTCGAAATCAATCTACTAAATGTGTAAAAACCTACTGGCATATCATCAATGAGACCGTTTATAACATTTGACTTTCCATTTCTTTAGCGTACTGTGATTATGTTGGGATTGAACCCTACCAAAGGAACAGATAATTAAAGCCAAAACTGGATCAAAGCAGTGGATCCAGAATAAGCAGATGTTATGTATACAAGTCTCTCCCCTTAAAAGTGGTTTCAACATCTGTTGACCTCCTATCTACTGATCATACAAACTGCTGACCTACAAATTGCTGATCAAGTAAAAGACTGATGAAAGACTAAAGCTCTGCTATCCAATCTACTGCCTTGAGTCAAGCACTGCTGGGTTATGACAAGTGCTGCTGGGTTCACATCAGTGGAAGGATGCAGCAGTAGTTTAGTTATCTTTATGTAATGAAATGTAATAGCAGTAGTTAGCATAGCAGAGGTTGTATAGATCAGAGGTTAGAGTTTGTTAGGAGGTTAGATGTCACTTTCATGGTGACGTCAGCTTAGATGCTTTAGTGGTTTGCTCGTGCCTATAAATAGAACAGTACAATGCACTGTTCTATTTAGCTTTTTTACAATCTTCTTCCTGCACGAACAAATACTGTGAGCTCAGGCTGAGGGGGAGTTTGTTGCATACTTGCAAAATTGTAATCGTTGTTGAAATTAAATTCAATCATTCGGTTCAATGTTAAACTTGTATGTTAAAAGCATTTCACCTGTTTGATTGTGAAAAGTTTGCTTCCATTATATTTCCGCTGCACAACTCATTCATCTTCATCTTATTTCAAACGTAAAACACAATCAAAACCAAACTCAGATCCTAACAATTGGTATCAGAGCTTGGACAGTCAAATTTGATTTAACAATCATTTTGACGTAAATAGTTCAGCTCATAAAAGTTGATACTGATAGTTTGTTCGTTTTGTTGAAAAACAGAGCAAGGTTTAATCACCATCAAAGTTGATTAATCAGTTCCTGTAAAACAACCAGGATGACGTCACAATCACAAGATGATAAGAATAACATTGGCTCTCTTTTCAAACCACCCATGCTTAAACGTAATGAGTACAACATCTGGGAGAGAAGGATGGGTCACATCCTTGCTCCACAGAACACTGGATGTTGGAGGTCTGTTGTTTTTGGTCCCCATGTTCCTATGGTGCCAAGTGCTGAGGATGCAAAGAAGTTCGTTCCTAAACCAACTGAAAACTATACTGAAACTGATTTTCAAACGTTCGAACTCGATGCCAAAGCATTTAGCATCATAGCATCTGCATTACCCAATGAAATCTATGCTGGACTGTTACATTGTAACAGTGCCAAAGAGCTATGGGATGCGCTGAAGGAACAATTTGGGGGAACAGAAGAAGTTATTGAAAACAATAGGGAAATTCTGAATCAGCAGTATGAAACATTTTGTCATATCAAGGGTGAATCATTGACTCAGCAATTTGAGCGATTCAGTTGTCTCATTAGTGAACTAAGGCTTGTTAAAGTAACATTTCCTAATTCAACTCAAAATAGCAGGTTCCTTAGATCACTACCAGAAAAATGGGATACCATAGCTTTTGTTACTAGAAACTCTGCTGAGTTCAAAGATCTGACCCTGACCCAACTTCATGGTAGACTCCTAACCTATGAAAGGGAGTTAAACCAGAAAAAGAAGTTGCAAGAGTCTGGCAAAGTTGCTGATGATTATTCATTCGGTAGCACAGCTCTTTTTGGTCAGGAAGAATCTGGTAGCAGTGGTAAGGATCAGGGTTATGATCACTTTATTGATATAACTGCTGGTGGAAATTTTAACAACCCTGATCCTCACTCTGCAAATTATGCTTTTACTGCAAATTGTGAAAACCAGATGTCAGATAACTTGTGCTTTGAACTCAATGATTTGCAACACTTTGATCCCATTGACTTAGAAGAGATGGACATTTTGCATCAATTGGCTTTGCTTAGTGTAAGAACAAGCAAATTCTACAAAAGAACAGGGAGAAAATTCCCAGGGTTACATGGGAATTTAAGAGTGGGGTTGGATAAATCAAAAATTAAGTGCTACAAGTGCAATAGGCTAGGTCATTTTGCTAGGGAATGCAGGAGTCAAACCACTGGTCCTATAATCACTCATCCCAGCTCAAACCTTAGACCACAAAATCAAAGCACTGTTCACTATACCCAATATACCCCTGCAGCCCATGTTAACACTGCTCACTATGCTGCAACTCCTGTGCCTGTGCATTATGTTCAAACCACCGTTCCACAAATTTAGTATGTTCAAACCCCTGTCCCTCAGGCACAAGTGCAACCTGTTGCACCTCAACCAGCTGCTCCAACAGTGGTTCAACCAGATCAACAAAGCTTTTTCACCCAAGGTTTTGTTGACTGGAGCAGCATGCCTGATGAGCTTTGTGATGAAAATTTTGCACTCTATGCTTTTAATGAACCTTCTAATGATGAATTTTGTTTGATGACATTAGAGTCAATACAAGAGGGGATAGAAACTGAAGGTGAACAGCTAAGTACTGAAACAGTGGATAAGGTGACTGAAGCAGTGGTTACTGCAGTTGCTGGTGAACTACTGGTGGGAGAAAATTCAGAAACCCTGATTGAACCACTGTCTGACCCCTGGTCCAAAGAAGACAAAGAAGAAAAGGAAGAGAAGAAAGCAGGTGAGAAAGAAGTAAGAGCTGATGATGAAGAGGATCATCAATGTGATTGTGCCATGATGGCTGCTGCCAAGGTATCACCTCAAGTTCTTGAAAAACTGTGTTCAGACAAATGCATTATTGCATTTGCTAACATCAAAGAGGTAAATGAAAACCTTAGGGATAAAATCTTAACTGATGAAGTCAAATTTGAAAAGTCATTAAAAGAACTTAGAAACAAATTGGCTGAAAAAGATAAAGAGATCAGCAGTCTCAAAGAAGAGCAGAGCATAACCAAAACTCAACTCCAAACTATGGTAGAAAAATACCAAGTTTGCAAAAAGGAGTTGGAGTCCACCCAGATCACCTGTGAAAGATGGGTGGAATCTTGTAAAGGGTATGAGGTTATGCTTGAGAAACAGCTTGAAAGCAATGTCAAGTTTGGTATAGGGTATAGAAAATATGATGATCTTGTAAACACTGCTGGAAAACAAGCTGGTTCATCTGAAATAACACCAACCAACAAGAATGGCCAAGAGGTTAAAATAACCGACAAACTTGGTAACAAAATCACCTTGGAAAGATCTGTGGGATCCTCAACCTTTGAGGAAATTGAGAAATACCAATTTAAACCCACATGGTCTGATGAGTGTGACATTCTTGAAAATTTCAAACCCATGGACTTTACAACCACTGATGGTGTCACAGCTCCAAAAGCAAAGGTCATTCCTCTCAAGGACATCCCAGCAGAGGTTCAAAACTCTGTTGCAAAGGAGTCTGAGAAAAAGAAGAAAAGAGAAAAGGTCAAAAACTTGTTTTGTTAATTCTGTGAAAAGAGAAACCATCTAACAAAAGACTGTTTTCATCTAAAAGCATATGATCTAAACAAAACAAGTGTCATTGTTACTGCTGAAAGCTGCACCATCTGTGGTAAAACAAACCACAAAACTCAAGCATGTGTGTATCTCAAAAACTTTGATGTGAAAAAGAATGAGTACACTGCTAAAACATCCTTGAGTTCATCGACCTCATCTGTCAAATTCACCAAGAATCAACCACTGTTTGTGCCAGTCCAAACAGCTGTTACAAAACAGCTGAATCAAACATCTGTCCAAAGAGATGTTCAAGTGACTGATGCACCCCCTGCCAACCAATTCAGAAAAGGCAAGGGACAATCATCTTACCAAAGGATTCCACACGTTTATGAGACCTACATAAGGCCCTCAAAACCAAGAGTAAACAGGCATCCTTTTGGGTATCAACAGGTGATTGGTCAAAACCCACAACAGTGGTTAGAGAGAAACAGTCCTAAAACTGTCCAAACTCCTGACCTAACCACTGCCCATACATCTGATATCATCCCAGACACTGTTGAGACCCCATCCAAAGCCTTATTGGCTTTGGAGACCCTAATGAACTAATCCTTTTACTTCATGTGCAGGGAGCTTCTGCATGCTTAGATAGCCTTTGGTATGTAGATAGTGGAGGCTCCAGGCACATGACAGGATGTAAAGCCCTACTCAAAGATTTCAAAATCCATGGAGGGGGTGATATATCCTTTGGGAATAATAGTAAAGGGAAAGTTCTGGGGTCTGGTACAGTACAAAATGGAAATGTAAAATTTGAAAATGTCAATCTGATAGACAATCTAAAATTCAACCTCCTAAGTGTTTCACAAATGAGTGATAAGGGGTATGGGTCATTCTTCACAAAGGAGTGTTGTAGGATTGTTGGACCAGAAATGGTTGAAAAGATTGAAGCAATAATAAAAACTGGAAAAACAAAACTTGTTGCTCAAAGAAGTGGCAATGTTTATGTTGTTGACATGTCAAAAGAGTGTCCCAGAACTGATGCCTGTCTGTTCTCAGCTGCCTCTAACAAAGAGACAGAACTTTGGCATAGAAGATTGGGGCATACAAATCTCAAGACAATCACTGAAATTTCAAAAAATGGCCTTGTAAGAGGCTTACCACAAAAAAATGTTTTCATGTCCTGAGCATTGTGTTTCCTGCTTAAAAGGAAAACAACATAAAAGCTCTTTTAAGTCCATTGAAGAGTCCAAAACAACCCAGTGTTTGCAAATGCTACACATGGATTTGTTTGGCCCAGTTCAAGTCATGAGTCTCAAAAAGAAGAAATATTGTTTGGTTATTATTGATGACTTTTCTAGGTTTGCATGGACTTTCTTTTTACACTCAAAGGATGAGACTGTAGGCATTTTGCAAGACTTTGTGACACAGGTTGAAAAGCAATTTGACCTTCCAGTAAAAGTCTTCAGGAGTGATAATGGCACAGAATTCAAAAATAAGGAGTTGGATGCCTTCTATGTGAAGAAAGGGATTGTAAGGTAGTACAGCATCCCCATAACACCAGAGCAAAATGGGGTAGTTGAAAGAAAGAACAGAACTTTGATTGAGGCTGCCAGAACCATGCTTGTTGATTCAGGTTTGCCATTAACTTTTTGGGCAGAGGCAGTAAACATTGCTTGCTATGTCCAAAACAGAGTTTTAATAAACCCCAGGCACAAAAAGACTGCTTATGAAATTCTGTATAAAATCAAACCACTGATCTCATACTTTAAAGTATTTGGCTGCCCATGCTTTATTTTGAATTTAAAAGATTCCATCTCAAAATTTGCAGCCAAAGTAGATTGTGGTTATCATTTGGGATACTCAACCACTGCTAAAGCCTACAAAGTGTTTAATACACAGACCAAAACAGTGGAAGAGACTTTGAATGTGAAGTTCAATGAACTTTCATCAATGAAAATCCCTGCAAACCCTGCAGATTTGCTTGATCTTGATAAATTTACTTTTGAAAATACTGCTGTCAAAACTAACAGTGCAGGTCCATCAGAGGATTCATCACCAGACTATGGGTATGAGATCATCATTCCTCAACAAAAGTCAGCCACAATGGGAAAAGCATCAGTTGTACAAAACAGCTGTCAAAGCTCAACCACTGCTACTTCAACAGTTGTTGATCAAAGTAGCCCATCAACCACTGCTTCCACATCATCAAACACTGCTGAAAAAAGTCCCCAAGTAGTGGATAAAAGTCAGCATGTGTCCACACCATTACCTCCTATTCCACCACCTTTTGAAGCCACTGCTGGATCATCAAAGTCACCAGCAGTGGTTAGCTCAGATGATTCACATCTGCAGCCATCACCAACCAATGCCATCATTCCATACCAAGGAGATTTAATCTTCTTGAGATCTCATCCACCTGACCAAATCATTGGCAACATCAATGAAGGGGTGCTCACAAGAAGCCAAACCCAAAACATTTGTCTTTTTGCTGGTTTTCTATCACTCCATCAGCCAGTCAAGTACCAAGAGGCACTGAAAGACAACAGCTGGGTAGAAGCCATGCAAGAGGAGCTCCAACAGTTTAAAAGACAACAAGTATGGGAGCTTGTACCACTGCCAAAAGATGTGAGTCCCATCGGCACAAAGTGGGTCTTCAAAAACAAAACTGATGAAAGGGGCATTGTTGTCAAGAATAAAGCCAGGCTTGTGGTTCAAGGTTACAGACAGGAAGAGGGGATTGATTATGATGAAACATTCGCCCCTGTAGCAAGATTGGAAGCTATTAGATTGTTCCTGGCCTTTGCTGTCAACCACAACATGAAGGTGTTTCAAATGGATATCAAAAGTGCTTTCCTCTATGGTACAATTCAAGAAGAGGTGTATGTTTGTCAACCTCCAGGTTTTGAGGATCCATTTTATCCAGATCATGTCTACAGGCTAAACAAAGCCTTGTATGGCCTGAAACAAGCACCTAGAGCCTGGTATGAAACTCTTTCCAACTTTCTACTCTCAAATGGTTTCAAAAGAGGTACCATTGATAAAACACTGTTTTTAAAATGGAGAGGAAAGGATTTAATGATTGTCCAAATTTATGTGGATGACATTATTTTTGGAAGCACATGTAATAAAATGTGTGAAAAGTTTAGGGAACTCATGACAGCTGAGTTTGAAATGAGTGCAATGGGTGAGCTGCAATGCTTTCTTGGTCTCCAAGTTCAGCAAATGCAAAATGGAACTTTCATTCATCAAAGCAAATATGCTAAAGAACTTTTAAATAAATTTGATATGAATGATTGTAAACCATGCAGTACACCCATGGCAACCAATAAGCTAGTCATGTCTGATGAAAAGGATGAGCTGATTGACCAAACACTTTATAGAAACATGATTGGGTCCTTATTGTACCTAACTGCATCTAGGCCAGACATCATGTTTGCAACATGTGTCTGTGCAAGAAGTCAATCAGCCCCTAGAAAATCCAACCTTATTGCTGTAAAAAGGATATTCAGATACATAAAAGGTGCTCCCACACTTGGTATCTGGTATCCAGCTAATGGGAATATCAAGCTTTCAGGATTTTCAGACAGTGATTTTGCTGGATGTAATACCACAAGGAAGTCCACATCAGGAGGGTGCCAGTTTCTAGGTGATTGCTTAGTTTCATGGCAAAGCAAAAAGCAAGCAGCTGTTTCAACATCCACTGCTGAAGCTGAATACATTGCTGCTGCAAGCTGTACAGCCCAACTCCTGTGGCTTCAAAATCAGTTGCTGGATTTTGGTATCACTGCCTTAAAGACTCCACTCATGTTGGATAGCCAGGCAGCAGAAAATATCATCAAAAATCCAGTTTCCCATTCTACCACCAAGCACATCGACATCAGACATCACTTTGTGAGGGATTGCTATGAAAAAGGTTTGATTTCTCTACATCATGTTCCAACTAAAGACCAGCTGGCAGATGTGCTCACAAAAGCTTTAGATACATCTACCTTTGAAAGCTTGGTCTCTAGGATTGGCATGCTAAACATGGAATAACAAGCAAAATCTTGTTTTTCTATGAATAAAAGCACTAAAATGTTTTCAGAAAATCAAAAATCCATCCTTAAAAATAGCTAAAAATGAAGTTTTCATTAAAAGTCTGCCATAACCACTACTTTTTCAAAAGTCTGCTCTACTTCAAAGTCTGTCCACTGCTGAAAGTCATCCCTTGTTATCTCATTTTCCTTGATAAACACTGTTGTTCAAAAGCAGCGTTTTATCCATTGATATGCTATCCACTGATAGTGAAAATCATCCACTTCTTCCATTTGTTACTGTTGTAACCACTGTCTTTCATCAGTAGTTTTCATAAAAGTATTGTCCTTCATTTCATCAGGGGTTGGCATGTGGGCATTACATAGTGGTAAGACCTTTTGTAACCGCTGCCACGTCCGCATTCACTTTTTCACCATAAAACCCCTTTTCAAAACCCCAAACAGGGTTTTACTGTCGAATTGAATTCATAAAAATTCTCTTCTCAAAGCAGTTTTTCTCAAATTTCTTCCCTATCTTCTTCGATCATCATCTCTAAAATGACAAAATCGAAGTCATCTACAAAACCCACTTCCAAATCATCTTCAAAAGAAGCTTCTCAAAAAGCTAAACCCATCGAAATCCCACACAAACCGTCTCACAACCTTCTGGGTCTTCTCACAAAACCCGGCACCACTGATATGTTCGACTCCATCATTGATATCATGTCTGCATCAAAGTATAAAACTTTGTTAACAGCAGATGCATCAATCTACTTGGCGACCCAAAGAGAGTTTTGGAAAAATGTAACTCTTGACAAACAAGGTGAGACTGTCATAGCTATTAACTCTACTCTAAAGGGTAAAGCTGTCAAGATTACACCACAATCAATTTCAGAAGTCTTTGCACTCGATGATCAAGAAGGTAAAACTTCTTTTCCCAAAAACGAGTTAAAAAATGATTTTCTGGAAAGAGGGTATAATGCAGAAGTTAAAAAGGACACCCTACAAAATGGTTTCGTCCCTTCTGCAACAAGGTTTTTATTTCATACCCTCCTAATGTGTGTTTCAAACAAAACCACTGCTTTCAATGAAATACCATTAAAAATTCAAAAACTAGGATATGCTATTCTTCAAGAAGAAAATTTTAATTATTCTCAGGAAATTTTTAATGATCTGGTTAAAAATGTTGAAACAAAGGCATTCTTACTATTCCCAAGATTTCTAAGTTATTATTTTGAAAAGAAACTTGGTAAGAATGATGCTTCTGCAATAAAACAAGGTGAGTCTCTTCAAATGCATAGCTTAACTGCTGAAACTTTCACAAGAATGTCAACACCTTGCAAAACACAAGCAGAGGTGCCTGAGCAGAATTTAGCAGCTACCACTGCTCCTCAGGTACCTGCTGCTGAGCCCACTGCTCAAGGTGATCAAAGTAGCAAAAAAACTGCTTTGAAACCCACACCTAAAATCGCCAAAAAGCCAAACAAAAAGAAAACTCAAAAACCCCCCAAACCTATCAAAAAGGCAACTCTGGAGGATGAGATACCAGAGCAACTGCCGGTGATAACACAAAAGTCACAAGAAACCACTGCTGCTACTTCCTCACAGCAGTTGGTACAAATATCTCAACCCATAACTGAAACTCCTCCTGCTTCTTCTCAAAAAGAACAGGTTGTACACATAGGGACTCCACAATATGATGCTCTGGAATCACTTGCTTCCATCATCCACAGCCCAATGCCCGGGGCATATTCTCTTTCTACACCCAACCTCACCTCCACAATTCCCCCACCAACTAAACTTTTGTTGGATGCTATTGATTTGAACCAGGCACAAACCAGTCCTTCTCAATCACCTATCAATGAGAATATACTTCAACAAATGACTGGGTCTGATGCATCAATCATAGTTAACCCACCAACAATGCCTGAGGAGGCTACACCCCTTGAGTTACAAGTAACTCTTGGTGGTAATCCAAGTGAAGCAGCCACTACAAGTGCTGAACCTACTGGTTTGCATTTGGACAGTGGTTACATCAATAAGACTTCCTTGGAGGCAATTCCTTCCATAGCACCTCTGACATCTACCAGTGGATTTATTTTGACCACTGGCAACATCAAAAGATTGTCAAGTGTTGAAGGAAGAAGACCCCAGTACCAAGAAAAAGGGGCATCAGTGGTTAATGTTTGGAGTACACTCCCTACCTCAACCACTGATAAAACCATTGCTAGTGGGAAATCAGATGATCCCATTAAATTGGGTGATGGTTTAAAGTACCTGGAATTGACGGAACGTGTTGATAAACTGGATACTTCGGTTGCAGAAATCAAAGAAATGCTGCAACAGTTGTTGAAAGTACAAAAGGTGCAATCCACTGCTGTTCCACCTCAAGCACCTGCTCCACCACAAGCACCTGCTGCAAATGAGCTCTGGAATCTATTTCAACCTTTTCTCCAACAACAAAAACAAATGGCTGATCAGCAACATGCAATACATGTACAAGAGCTGAGAAACACAATGGAGTCTAGGTTCAAGAACACACAAGCAGACATCAAGGCTCTCAAGGCCCACATATTAACAACCACTGGCACTGCTCCTCCAACTATTCTCTTCATTGATCAACCCCCTCCAGATAATGCCAAAAAGGGGGAGAAAATTAAAGAATGGAAGAAGAAGGGAGTAGATGATGGTCTCTACATAGAACCAGAAAATGAGAACATGACCAAGCAGATACCTTTTCCAGATGGTAGCAAAAAGGTTGTTGTTACCCAAAATGCACTTGATGATGCTATAGCAAGTGTAAAAAGGGACAGAGCGGCAAAGGATATGTCAAGGTGGAATGAGGAGAAAAGAGCTTACATGGAGCTGAATGCGCAGGGTTGTTCTAGGCTAAAGGATGTTCAAAATCCTGTGCCAAAAAGAAATCCCACTAGAAAAGTGAGGGAACCCAAGTCCACACCATCCAGACTCACAAAGCATACTCCAAAACCACCATCCAAAAGCCCCCAACATCAAACCTCCACCCAAACAGTTGTTGTAACCCCTGTTGTATCAGCATCTGCTGGTACTCCAGTTGTTTCAACATCTGCTATCACTTCAACACACACCACAACCACTGCTTTACCACCACCACCATCACCACCAAAAACAACCTCACCACCATCGCCTCCTGCCAAAAAGCAGAAGACATCAGATGTTACAACATCTGTTGTAATGACAACAGTGGTTGAAACACCAGTTGTTTCAACAGCTGTTAGTCAATCACAAATCACTGCCACTCAAATCACAACCACTGATCCACCCAAAACATCATCTGCCTCTCCTACAATAAAAAGGAGAAGGATTTTCATACCAGATGATGATTCACCATCACCACCACCAACATCTTCACAAACACTTGCACTTATTCCAAACCATGTTCCTCTCTCATCAGCTCCAGTACAACAACCAATCCCTGTCATCACTCCTGCAGGTTTTCAATATCCTCTTGAACTCATTGCAGTCAGAGAAGAGATTAAATCTTTCTACTATGAGGATGATCCTGCTAAAAGGAAGTTGCCATCAGTTGAAGGATATCCTAGGCCCAACAACATTGAAGAGTACTTGAAAATCAAGGCTCAACAGGCAGAGGATATCTCTAAAAGAAGCTCTCAAGGGAAAACTGACAAGGAAATTCAAAGGCATTATCAGTTTCTATTTACTCAAGTCAGATCCTTAGAGCAATTTGCAAAAAATGTTTGTCAACAAATCTCAGAGAAAGCAGATAAAACTTTGAGAAAAGACTACATTGAAAGCATCATGGCAACCAAGAAGTACAAGGGAGAAAAGCATATGTACAAGGAGTTAACCATTCCTGAGCTTGAACAAGAAGCAGCCAGGATTCAAGAAATGATAAAGAATAAGGTCAAACACACTCCTCCAGATTGGGCAAAGTTTAAAAATTTTGTACCTGATAAAAAGGAGGAGCTGAGGAGAATGAAAGAGGAATTAGTTGCTGCTGACTATGGGTCTAAAAATCAAGTGGCAAGATGGAAAGAAGATATAGTCAGGGCCACCTACAAAAGGTTGGAGGAATTAAGGAAGAAAGATCCCACAGTTCCACAAAAACCTGACTACCCTGAAGCAGAGGTTTCAAAAAGACTACCAAAGCTGCAAATCAGGAGAGCTACTGCTCCAACTGGTGCTGCCATCTATAAAAGAAAGCAACAAAAACAGTTGGATACTGAAACAGTGGCTGAATTAATGGCAGGAGATGAGCTTGTAAAAGAAGGTATTAAAAGAATGATAGCTGATACTCTTGGCCTAAACCAACCTGCAAGCACTGCACAAACAGTCATCACAAGGCCTGCATCACCAAACACCTCAGCAAATAAAAATCTCCCAAGAAACCCACTAGACTCAAAAGTACTAAAGTGGGAAACTGACAAACAGACCCATGTACTGACAGTGTTCAAGTCTAGTGGAGAAATGAAGAAAATAACAAGGGAACAAGCACTTGGCCTAAGTCTTGAAGATTTGCAGGATCTCCTTGATCTTCCACTTAGCAGGGATGATGATGACACAGATGCCTTAGCCTTTGAGTTACAACTCAAAGGGCAAATAAGGGAACTGTTGATGAGGCAATAAAGATCTACAAATAATGAAGAGTTTTGGCATTATCTGTTCCAGGGGGAGATTGTTGGGATTGAACCCTACCAAAGGAACAGATAATTAAAGCCAAAACTGGATCAGAGCAGTGGATCCAGAATAAGCAGATGTTATGTATACAAGTCTCTCCCCTTGAAAGTGGTTTCAACATCTGCTGACCTCCTATCTACTGATCATACAAACTGCTGACCTACAAACTGCTGATCAAGTAAAAGACTGATGAAAGACTAAAGCTCTGCTGTCCAATCTACTGCCTTGAGTCAAGCACTGCTGGGTTATGACAAGTGCTGCTGGGTTCACATCAGTGGAAGGATGCAGCAGTAGTTTAGTTATCTTTATGTAATGAAATGTAATAGCAGTAGTTAGCATAGCAGAGGTTGTATAGATCAGAGGTTAGAGTTTGTTAGGAGGTTAGATGTCACTTTCATGGTGACGTCAGCTTAGATGCTTCAGTGGTTTGCTCGTGCCTATAAATAGAACAGTACAATGCACTGTTCTATTTAGCTCTTTTACAATCTTCTTCCTGCACGAACAAATACTGTGAGCTCAGGCTGAGGGGGAGTTTGTTGCATACTTGCAAAATTGTAATCGTTGTTGAAATTAAATTCAATCATTCGGTTCAGTGTTAAACTTGTATGTTAAAAGCATTTCTCCTGTTTGATTGTGAAAAGTTTGCTTCCATTATATTTCCGCTGCACAACTCATTCATCTTCATCTTATTTCAAATGTAAAACACAATCAAAACCAAACTCAGATCCTAACAGATTATCTTACTGATGTACTACCATTTCCTCTTTTTATATAAAAACTCATTTGAAATTTATCATGTTTTTGGATTTTTCAAATTTTCAAATGTTTTTGTATTTTCAAAATTCTTACTCCCCCTAAAATTCAAAACATTTAAAGAAAATTTGATAACCCGATGCAGATAGCTTCATCTCGCCATCCATTTTATGCTTAGACATGCTCTGTCTTGCATAAAGTACCCCCATGATTTGCAACACATTGATTTTTAACAATGATAAAACCATTTAATCACTTGTGAAATAATCATGTTTGTTCAGCCGTGAGAGTTTCGGCATATTCAATCAACATATTTTTTTCAAATTTTTTATTTTTAACAAATTTAAAAACAAACATATATATTTTTTCATTTTTCAATTTTTTTAACACAATAAAAACATTTTTTTGGTTTTTAAATTTTTCTATTATTAGGGTTTTTGAATTATAGTTTATTTATGTACAGAAACAAACAAACTCCTTGTTTTCACTTGCAGGGGACTGCCTTCTCTTGTGTCAGGCTGCTCCCCTCCTCGTATTGACACTCAGCTGCCATCTGGAGCACCTGCACATTCAACTCATTTAATACTTGAACAGTGCAACCCAGGCCTGTTTGACCTAGGGTATTGTGACACAATAAGAATTATTCAATTTCGAAAAATCTTTGTCATTTTTAACAAAGACTTTTTCGTTCTTATTTTCAACCTTCTTGGTTGAATCGATTTTCCGATTTGCACTCACAGAAGTCGTTTGTTTCTTTGCCACCCAAATTTGACCTGTTGAACCATTCCTTTGGTAGAATCGTGAATCATTTTGACTGTTTTGTTTTGTCAAATCAATTTTTGATTTCCAGATTTGTTTTGGTTCTGAAACATTTACTTTCTGTTTCCAAATCTGTTGTGGTACAACTTTGGGTGTCTTTGGTTTCGGTTTCCAAGTTTGTTTTGATCCAAACTTATTTGACTTCTGTGCCTTAACCTTAAATTTCATTTTCTTTTCAACATCAACATGCTTCAGATTTGGACACTTGCGACCAAGATGTCCACTTTGATCACATTTAAAACATGTTCTTTAATAAATATCTTTAGCCTGTTGCTGTTTTTTCTTTTGAGCATAGAACTATTCATTAGACTGTCGCCTAAATTGGAGTTCTTTCTCTTCCTCAGAACTTGTTCCGTGAATAAAGTTCGTCTTATTCTGAGAATTTTTCTTTTCAAACCTTTTCTGATTTTGTTTCTTCTTATAACCCAACCCAGCCTTCATATTTTTTTTCTTGTAACTAAGTTTGTTATCAAAGGTTTTCTTGCTCTTTCCAGCAAATTTTTCAATTTCAGACTTTTCAATCTCTACCAATTTAAAAACTTTTTCAATCTTTTTCCGAAATCACATTCTAAATCGGAAATTCAATATCTGAAAATAATTTGTCTGATCCAATCATGATATAAGCCAATCCTATCGGATCATCATTCGCCGCTTTCTCAGAATTTGAATTTTTAAGATAACTTTCATGAAAACTTCCCTCATTTTCATCCTGTGATTCGGATTTATCTGTTTTAGTAGACTCATCTTGCAAAACACTTTCAACGACCTTACCTACCACCTCTGAATCATCAGTATCATCAGATTTGGAATAGGTTACGTCAATATTATCTGGCAATTGATCAACCATGTTGAAAGCTTTTTCCACCTTCTCGTCATCATAGAATGTGAACTTTTTCTCAAACGGTAGTGGAACCTGATGATATTTTGAACCAATTCCTTTCTTGTTTCTGTCATAATCTTTATCACCCGGTTTTATGTTGAAAATACGTTCAAGAACATATGATGAAGCGTGATAACTATGCAACTTGTTATTATATTGTTCTAAATCAGCCATTTTACGTTTAAGCTCAGCAATCTCTTCAATATATGAATTTACAACTTGTTGCTTTATTTCATATTGTCGTTTAAGCGTTTCCGACATTTCAGAACATTGTTTCAATCTCGATTGAACAAGTTTCATTTGACTTTTCACAGCTTCATATGATTCTTTTGTAATGTGATATGCAAGTTTTATTGAATCATACTCTTTTTTTCATTTCTTGAATCGCATTTTCTTTTTGCAAACCTTCTTCTGTCATTGTTGAACATTTTTGTTTCAAAATCTCATTTTCTTTTTCCAAAACTTTGCATTTTTGTGTTAGATTTTCATCATTATCTATCAACACTTTTTCTTTTTCTAACATTTCTTTGCATTTATCTTTGAAAACTCTTTCAATTTTAGAAAATTCTATATCTCTGGTTCTGAATTTTTCATCTTTTTTCAGTACAAGCACTGCATGTTTCCATGCATTTCTTGCACTGTTCATCAATTTTATTATCAGTTTTATTTAACATTGCAGAAGATTCAGTTTGAATAATTACCTCAGTAGTTAGCTCCTCGGCTTCTTCTGCCGTATGCTTCTGATCTTCTTCCTTCTCCTACTGTTCCTCAGCAACAGCTTCACCAACCGATTTCTCCAGACTTTCATCAGCTGTTTTCTGACTTTCTTCATCAGCTACTTCTTCTTTCTTCAACTCTTCATCTTCACCGTCTTCTTTACCTGTTGTTTCTTTCAACTCATCCACCATCTTTTCAACACTTTTCTTCATTCTCTCTTCGTCTCTCTTCTTCAAGCTTACTGTCATTACATCTCTGATTATCTTATCCAGCTTCTTGAGATAATCTTTATCTGATGCTTTTATTGAATAATATCTTCCAAACAAAGGAAAGACTGCAAGAATATCATTGTACACCACTTGGCTTGAATGGACAACTGGATCTCCTTTGCGATTGGCATAACATTCTCGTTTCTTATCCTATCTACCATAGCTCTTAGCTTCATCGTACTCTCTTTGCATTTCTTCAATTCTGTAATCTGCAAAACACATTTCTTTGTACGTTTTCTCTTTGAGAATTTCTTCTTTTGTTTTCACTTTCACTTCAGCAATCATCGCTCTTCTTTCATCCTTTATGTATTTGCCCTAGTTAAACCCTTCGTCATCATTAAATGTCCACGGTTTATCATCTTGAATCGTCAATAAGGCTTGTGTTTTTTCTTTTGATGAACCTTCAGCAATTTTCTTTAGATTCACTATGGACGATGGCTCACTAGTTTTATGATAAATGGCCTTCTTGTAATAATCATCATGAAAAGGATTGCCATGATCAGGTACTTCTCGATTCATACACTCCCTTTTAAAATGACCCTTATGTTTACACCAGAAACATGTGACTTTCGACTTGTCAAACCCTAGCTTTTTGTTTACCAAACCACCAAGATCCTATCTGCCAGTTATCTCCATAAAACGTTGAGCTCTTCTAATGCCGCTTGCCAAACACCATCTGATATCAATGAGTTCCATCTCCTCCAGATCTATCTGGTCATAATCTTCTTTCGTCAATTCAGGATTTCCGATTCACCCTACTACCAGACTCTCATATGACTCCAGAATCGATGCTAAGAAGCTCATTTGTTGTTTCGCAGCATTGATCCTCAATGTAGGAGAATTTTTCAACTTCAAAGCAATGTTACAGTGAATCTCCTCGGGTTCTTCTGTATTTGATGTTGTTGATGAAGAATGATAACCTGGATTATAACTTGATGAGCTACCTTTCTGTGAATCCTTTGACTTTTCAACACTGAAAGCAGTACCAATCTTCGATGATTGATTGGTTGAGGGTAAGCTTCCTCTATAGTAAAGACCCACATTCTGCTGATAAGTAGAACTGCTCATTTTGTTCTGTTTTTGTAACTCGAGTTCATGACTTTCAAGTTTCTCAATTAGTGTGTCCAGTGTTATCTCATCGAACTGTGCATCATATTTCAAAATTATGACAAATGTTTGCCAATGATCTACACGTGGTAATGCTTCAATAATTTTGTCAATGATTTCTTCTCTGGTTTTTGTAATCCCAAATCTGTCAAGTTCAATCTTAAGATGACAAAATCTCTCGATCATTTGTCTCACAGTTTCACCTTTTATATGATTAAACAAATCAAATTATTTTTTAGGCAATGATATTTTATTCTTTTTAATTTGTTTTCCTCCCTCAGCTTTCACTCGTAATGCTTCCCACACAGACTTTGATGATCCATCATGATTAAGTAATGCAAAGATATCATCTCTGATCGATTGTTGAATTAACGTGATCATTCTTTGTTCATGAGAAAATGTCTTTTTGTCTTCAGTGTCTAAGTCTGCAATTGCAATTTCTTCATGTTTATCATTAAATGGCCTTTTATACCCGAATTCCATACAAAACCAACTTTCATGAGCATACGCTTTAGTCCAATTAAGAAACCTCTCTTTCCACCAGGTATAATATTCAATACTATCAAGTTTTGGTGGTTTTGAATGAGTTCCATAAAAGTTTTCACGTTTTATATTATCAGTTATAGCTTTCGAAATGCTTTTCGGTGCAACAGTTGGTGTCTCAATGTACCCGGAAGTGAATGTGTTGTAAAACTCGTTGTAAAATTCCTCAGACATGATTTAGATTCTTGAAAATCACCTTCAAACAAACAAATATTTGATCAAACTTGAAAAACAAACAATAATGTGTCGGTTCGTACGAACGCGGAATGTTGGGTTCGTTCGAAGCTACTCTCAACAAATAACCTGATTCGTACGAAGCTACCCTTAAGTGGGTTCGTACGAATGCACTAACTCCCGGGTTCGTACGAAGCGACAATCTGCGTTCGTACGAAGGCGCAAATTGTGGGTTCGTAAATTCTGATATGGGTTTGTACGAATGCGTGGGTTCGTACTAACACAACACGAAACAAACAGCCATGTTTTTCATAGATTTGATGACGATTTTGTTAGAATTTTGATCTGAAACTTTGAAAGATTAATTAAAACTAGTTTTCACCCAACATATTCAAAATTTAGCCAATTTTAACCGTGAAATCTTTGTAGATCTGAGTTTTAAGTTCAAAAAGAAATGTAGAAGAAGATATGAGTAGAAGATGATGAATTCAGCTCTGATGATGATGAAACAGCTTCAATCTTCGTGTTTTCAATCCGTGCAAACAATCACCCGCTCTGATACCACTTGTGGATTCGTTCCTTGGATCAATTCCTTCACCGATGAATGCGTATGAACACGTATAATGTGAGGAATCCAAATATGTGTGTGGATGAGACACAAAGATGTAATTATAAGATGTTTTCTATTGATGTTTTGACAGTACAGAACCACGAAAACAAATTGACAAAGTTTCCCCACTCATGTCAAAAAAGTTACAAATGACCAAGACCCTACACACATATATATAGTAGTTGTGCCTTGGTACGAAGCCGTTAATGGTCCCTTCGTACGAAGCTAGTTCAACATGTATGAACTTTATGTTGTGATCTGTTCAGCACCAGTCTTGTTTCATCTGTTTTAAGCTAGGATACGTGATTGACGGAAGTGATAGACATTATGCACTCACAATGCATACAACAAGTAAATAAATAAACCACAACCAACAACCAAATATGAATATGTAATCTGTTGTAAATGTAGTGAACACTGAATATGAGACTCAAGCCTACTAACGAGTGAATCTAAATGTGGTGGCAATACTAGACTACAACCCATGGCCATGGGGAATCTTATCAGCCGATGGATCCATCTGAATACTGGTTAGCAACAATGGTTAGCATAACAAACAGTGAACGAATCACAACAACTCATAATCATACCTTGAACTTGCATGTATTTAAATAATGAACTTGAAGTGTTGAAAATGCACATAATACACCCCAAAATGTTTAAATGATAAAAAAGGAAAGTTGGGAAAGATCTACTCACCTTAGAGTGCAAGTGAACCAAACAAAATGAAAATGTCGAAGATGTTGGGAGAAATCATGAATGTTACCCTATTATAATAATCTATAATACTATAAAAAGGAAATGTGATGGATAGAGATGTAATTTTACATGCATACAACTTCCGAAGCAATATGTACAAGATACTTCAAGCCATTTGTAAGGGGGTAGAATTGAAAGTTTTTCAAAGTTTTAAGACACCTGAGGGGTAAACTAGGGTTTTCACATTGAATGGGATTCGATGCTGGCCTGCAAATGAAGCGTCTCACCTTCATACCCACACACCGTTACAAATCTCTCCTCAAATTCTCTACGAAACACCTCAAATCTCATTATTCTCTTTCGCCACTCTCATCCACCACCCCTACGCCACCATAACCGCTGCCATGGGAGACGATTCCGGCATGGATGCTCTTCACATTCTCGAGTTTTGCTACTCACGTTTCACGATGAGTAAGTTCTTCCTCCCATCTGTAAGACTGTAACATCCTTCTTTTTCTTAATGACATTGTGTTATGGTGGTGGTGGTGGTGGTGGTGGTGGTGGTGGTGGTTTTGGATGGTGATTGTGTCGGTGCCGGCTTGGTTGACGTGGTGGTGGTGGTGTTGGATGGTGTTGTTGGTGGTAGTTGTGGGAGTGGCGACATGGTTGTGGTGGTGAATCACAACTACGGTGGATTGAACACCGACAGGTATCATACTTTTCCCTTTTTACAAACCCTAATTTCAAGAATTTGTAATTTGAGGTTTTTAGTTTCAAAATTGTGTTTTGGGTTTTTATGGTTGTGGTGGTGAATCACAACTACGGTGGATTGAACACCGACAGGTATCATACTTTTCCCTTTTTACAAACCCTAATTTCAAGAATTTGTAATTTGAGGTTTTTAGTTTCAAAATTGTGTTTTGGGTTTTTATTGATAATTGGTGTCGCCAACTTTTTTCACAACTACGGTGGATTCCTCAAACAATAACAAATAAGTGGTGTCGCCAACTTTTTTCATCTAAAAATTTTGATAATTGAACACTCATCTATCACTTCAGGAAATCCTAAGCCTGTGTAAGAATCGTTACATCCTTTTTGACAACAAGATGGAAGATCAAACTAAAAGATCAGATCAAGTGGAGAAACTTTTTTCAATTGTAAACATGGTGTCAATAAAGAATGATGGAAAATTATACAACAATGACATGTTTACTAAATGGAAGGTGATATCCATTTTTTTGAATTTTAGTTTTATTGCAAATTAATGCTTGGCAGTGGCAAATTTGTTGTTTCTTGAATCACCGGCAGGAGTTGGTTATTCATAGACAAACACTATGTAACGCCCCAAAAACCAAATGTTTAATTTACGGATATGTCTTCTTGTTCCAAGGCATGAAGTGGGTTAACCGGCTTTAAATAACCTAGTTAAAGTTTGAGTTAAATTTTAAGGAAAGAAGCTTGTGACAAGTATGGGAAGATGGTAAACTTGAGGGGTCAAACTTGGGAAACTTGAAAGATAAATTTATAAACATAAAATACGTACAAAACACACACATTAGACATGTGTGTGTGTGTGTGCGACGTGATGAACAAAGAAAGAAGAACAAACCCTTAACATCAAAAATCTGCCAAATTGAAAAGGGAATTGAGGGTTAAATGGATGCATGAACTAAGATTTATGATCACTCAAGTGTTCTTGACACCAAGTAAGTTGAATTTTATGTTTTGGTGTTGTTTGATGAAGTGGGTTATGTGTAATCCGTGAATGTATTATGAAATTGAACATGAATGTTAGTTAATATCAATGTGTGGAAGTTGTAATAGGCTTAATTTTGATTATATTGATGAGTTGGGATAAAACCCACTTAGAAATGGTAAGAAGATGAAGTTTAGTGAAGATTTATGATGAACTATGTAATGTTGATGTTAGAGTAGTGTTATAGAAAGTAGTTAGATGGATAATTTGATATAAAACATATGATGCTTGGTTATGATAATAATTTGTGAAAGATTATGTTAATGCATGGATGAACTAGGAAGAATGTGCTTTAATTAGTTGTACAATATGCACTAAATGGTGTACGCACACCAAGTGTATGATGAAATGTCTAAGTGAAGTTAAGATGTGAGATTGTATGAAATAGCTTGAAATATATGATTGAGATTAAGTAATGATGTAATTAGTAGTATACTAACGTGAAGAAGGTGCTTTAGATGGAACTTATACTAGAATTCGGGTTGAATGTATGTCTTGGTCAAGACTATGCATTAAGGACTTGTACGTTGTGTTTAATATCACTAGGTGATCATGTGGTTGTAAGCATATTTGCATTGTGAGTAAGAAATGTATATAGTGTCATTGATATAGCATAAATGATGATACGGATACATGAGGATAAGCCGAAAGTTTGTATGATGAACTGTTGACTTTTGAAGGTCAACTACGCATAAGAAGCATGATTTGGTTTGTTGTCGTAAAGGTAGGATTATAGGAAGTTGTATGGTACATGTTATGTTAATATGGGTTATTTATGATTACATGATGAATTTCATGAGTTTGAAAGGATATGAATTGGATTATATGTCATATGCTTGTTAGTTGTGACTAAAGAAAGTCAAATGTGAAATATGCGATTGATATGATCGTTAACATGTACAATTGTGTATGCTAATGTGAATGTGATTTGGTGACATGAAAGTATAGGAATCATATCGAGAGGAACTCAAGCATGAAAGGCTAACGGGTCAAGAAGTGGCGAGGAAACGGATATGAACACGGATGCATGAGGTAAGTGATTTCCGTAATCACTTCTTAGTTGTTACGTAAAGTTATGTGCTAGTTAATTAAGTATGATAATTGAGGACAAATAAGGATGGTTCGTATGAAACCGATGATTTTCGCTAAGTAGATGAAATGGGTCAAAATGTGGTTTTATTACTTTACCGGAAGGGTTGCGTGAGTAATGAATACGGTACTATAACCGGGTATGGGTAGAATGGTACATAAGTACGCTAATCAAGAATCAGAGGCGCGAATTAATAGTATAAATACCCGGTTGTGAGTTATGGTTAATGGACAAACAATTTAACGTTCTGAAATTGTATTAACCAAGTTTGTTTTCGTATAAATGAATGAAATGAATAAGCTTAACGCATACCGGGTATCGGGTGCATAAATCCCAAGTACGAAACCCCGGATAATGTAAAAGTATTATAGTTATAATGATCATGAAGGTTTTGGGCTAAAACAAATGAGTAGTTTAATGAAATCAAGAACGGGTCGGATAATTCGTAAATAAATAAATAGCCGAAAGTGAGTAAGTTAAGAATTTCTTTAATCCGGATGTGATATTTTGGGTCCATAGGGTAGGGGACCAATTTACAAACATGTAGGAAGAAACGGGGGGTTAAACGGATAAACGGGTTGAAAGTTATGCGAGTTTTAGTGCGTGCGAACGACAAAACAACACAGCAGGAAAAACCCACTTTCTAGAGGCCGTCGCCTACGCCCTAATGGGCCGTCGCCTACGCCCTCTAGAAAGTCAGTTTTTGGCTGACGGGTTATATGGCTGTCTACGGAGGTTTTGGGCTACGGGCAATTGCAAGGGTCGTCGCCGACGCCCCTAGGGCCGTCGCCGACGGCCTCCCCATGTTCAAAAACCTGAAATTTGTTATCTAAGTTGATTTGGGCATAGTAGGCTTCGGTTTGTTATCCGTGGACCACGGCGGGCCTCCCAAACATGATTTTGACCGTCCCTTTGACGTTTATGGGCTATAAATCTAAGTCTAAGTACCATGTAATTAATGTATGGATATATAAGAGGTATGTAAGGTCTTGGACGTGTACGTAAGAGTGTATGTACATATGTAGACGTGTATTTAAGTATATATGAAGGTACGTATGAGTGTATGCAAGTAAGTAGAGACGTAGTAATGCATGTATGTATGTAGATGTGTATTTATGTATATGTGAAGATACGTATGTGTATATGTACATATGTAGAGACGTAGTAAGGTATGTACGTATGTAGATGTGTATGTATGCATGTAAGAATGTATGTATGCATGATTTAGATACGTCGAGTAATACGTTATTAATAGTGTGCCTTGAGAATGAAAAGTAATGCAGGTACATTATCGAAGCCTCACCAGGATATGGATATGCAGATGAAATGCTTAAAGTTAGAAAGATAACGAAATGGGAAGTGTACGAGACTGAATCTTGTTTATGTATTGTGTACTAATGTTATGAATGTATGTGGTGAGTGCAGGTTGTACGAATCACGGGCGGTTATCACAAGGAATAGAGATCGGAGACCGAGTCACAGGATAGATTGTACGGGAATAATTGAGTATGTACTTTAGTAAACAGGACTTATACTTTATTTTTGTAAAAGATACATATTAAAACGAACATTCAAGTAAGCCAAGACGTTTGTAATAAAAGAAATTTTATGGCATGAATTTCCGCTGCGACTTTTGGTCAAATACGTATTAGGGCCTTACACACTACATCAGATCTGTATACTTTTGGTGATGCAAGAACAGGTATGAGCCACAAGATCTCTACAAAAAGTTTTCCCTTTTTGAGTTGTTCAGAAATATTTTATTGTGTTTAATTAATACTTTTCAAGATTGTTGTACATTAGGTGATTGAACTGCATAAAGTTGTGATCTTTTTAGCTTAAAGTTTCTTGATTTTGACTTTTTGGGTGATTTTGGAATCTGGGTATTGTGAATTTGCAGCTGAAGATTCATATGCATTTCTTGTTAACTGGTTTGAAAGATTCCCTTAGTACAAGCATGGAGATTTTTTACATTGCTGGAGAAAGTTATGCAGGTTATTATAATATTATAGCACCCACTAATCTTGTTACATTTACAATATTTCGGCTTGTGAAATGTTTTCTAATGCTTATCAAATTACTTAATTTAGGTCATTATGTTCCGCAATTGTCTCAACTTATTTACCGAAGAAACAAAGGAGTAAAGGAGCAAAAAAGAGTCGGTTCGAGGTTCTCATTTTACAGGGTAAAATGGTAAAGGTATTAGAGGTTCCGGGTCCAAAATGGTCAACGCGTATCCGTTTTTTGCTTACGAGTCAAATTCAGACGTAATCTCTCTAGATTACGCACTTTTTTGTGAAAACCCCGGTGTTGTTGACCCCAACAATGGTGTACGTTACTTCAGCCTGTTTGACGCTCAGAATGACGCTGCTTTTGCAGCGATGACGCGTTTAAATACAACAACATTCTGTAAGTTGTTACGGAGACCGGTTGGCCGTCAAAAGGCGATAAAATTGAAACCGGAGCTAGCTTAGAAAACGCTGTTGCTTACAACAGTAATTTAATAAAACGAGTCCTGACCGGTGGCGGTACATCGCTCCAACCACAGGCAAACCTTATGGTTTTTCTGTTTGCTCTTTTTAATGAAAATAAGAAAGGTGGGTGTTCCCATCGGGTCACGAAAGTTCAAGCCGGGCCCAGATGAGGACACAAAGAGTGTTTTTAGTGTGCAGTCGGAGAAGAATCAAAGACATAGCATTGCGGGTTCTTCGGTTAGAGATGACGAGAGTTTGGCTAGCTCACCGTCGGTTCCTAGGTACATGGCGCCTACCAAGTCCGCGAAAGCTAAATTACGCGGTCAAAGCCCGTTGGGCCCGGTTGAGATCAATGATGTGACCACCCCGGAAAAAGGGTCGGGTTTGAACGCTAAGAAACGGCTTTCGTTTCCGTCGTCACCGGCTAGGCCTCGGCGTCATTCGGGCCCGCCGAAGGTAGGAAGCAACATTGCCATTGGTGTGGAACAGAATGTGTAGGCAAGTGAGTAAAGAAAGTATTGTGTAATGTTTAGTAAATTAATTTTATAAGGTCTACTACATTAAGTAAAGAAAAGAAAGTAAAGATTTATTTGTTGTGATTTAAGTTATTTGATTGAGGGATGAAAGGTTAAGGTTTGTGTCTGAATTCTTTCTTTCTTGTTTGTCTTGTGCGCATGTTCAAAATGAATATTAAAAATTACTTTGATTGAGATTAATTTTTTTTATTACAGTTTATTGTTAAAAATGAAATTTTGGATGGGGATTTCTAAAAGGTTCGGATAATCGGATTATCAAAAAACTAAAAAAAATAGTAAATACATATATATATATATTACATGAGTACTATGTTTAGTTTAAATATCGTTAAAAACAGTAACTAAACGTATTCGGATTTATGAATGTGTTTTGTTTTCAAATTTGATCCGATATTAATCCATTGTTGTTTCAGGCGGATGTTGAGGTCGAGGTTGTAGCAGCCGGAGCACCGAAGAAGAGGACGTTCAAGAAGTTCAGTTTCATAGGAGTTGATCTGGATGCTCTCCTTGGTATGTCTACTGATGAGCTTGTTAAGCTCTTCACTGCTCATGCTCGCAGAAGGTATATACATATATATTCATATGCAATATTTTGTATGATTAAAATAGTAATTTTGATAGATCTGTCGTTTTTATTTGTAATTTGTGTGTTTGTAGGTTCCAGAGAGGTTTGAAGAGGAAGCCTATGGCTTTGATTAAGAAGCTCCGTAAGCTGTATGTTTTTTATAACATTTTACTGTGATAATCTTGTTTTATAAGGAAATTTATGTTGCTGTGTGTTACTGTTATATGCTATTTTGTTACACTGTGGTTAGTTTTGTTGCTGAAAAACTTTATTGATATTTGATTGATTTATGTAAATAGTGCTGCTAAATGCATTGTTTGATGGTACCTGTCGGGTCGAAACGGTGAGAGACAGGTGGTGATGTTACGAGTTAGTGCTTTTCGGCGACGAACCGGGTCGATACGCTCAGTACGGCGTAGATATCGAGGTAAGCTTCCATGTATATATGATGGGCAACTTATCAAGCGAATTTTTGTTAATGCAGAAGCAGTCCAACGAGCTGCTACCATTGCTGAAGCTGAAGGAGAGAACAAGATTGAAGCAACCCACCTAGAAAGTATACTTCCTCAACTGTTACTATCTTATTTCATAGGTGTTGAAATTGTTATTGCCACACCTGGAAGGTTAATTGATATGTTGGAGTCTCATCATATAAACTTGCGGAGGGTCATGTATCTCGTGCTCGATGAAGCGGACCGGATGCTAGACATGGGTTTTGAACCGCAAATGAAGAAAATTGTTTCCAGGTTAGTGATTTATGTGAAAATATGTAACATAAGTTTATTTAGAAGTATAATCATCAATGCCAAACATTTAACTGAGATTAAAGTAAATTCTAATGGTTCGTTTTTATTGGAATTTTGCAGTTATTTGAAAAGATTACGGGTTCGGGTTCTGCTAGCAAGAAATGTACGTATATGGAGGGTGTAGTACGTACTCTAATCTAGCTACCAGATTAGTTTATTTTTTTCTTGTATACACGCATGAGCTACTTCGCAATTTAGGTGATTTTTAACGAGCTCACTTGTTTTTTTTTTTAATTTATTAAGTTTAGTGAGCTGTATTGGAGTCAATAATAACCAAGATCTGATTTTTATGTAAATTCGTTGAGTTCAATTACAAGATTCAGATTTGGTTGTTACTTGCTTAGTGATATAGCATGACACGCTTTATGTGTGTTTGTAAGATAGATTAGTTTTTTTATTTTTTATTTTTTTGCAAAAAGACCATTCTACCCTTCTCACATGCTTGTTCTTGGTAGACAATGCACTGCCTTTGTGGAATTGAATTCATGTTTAATTAGTAGTATTGAATTAATGTGTCTAGAAGTGGGATCAAGGCATTTGGTTTTGGATTTGTTTTATTGGGATGAATTTTACATCCTAAAGCATGGATACAGTTTGATTTATGTGAAAATATGTAACATAAGTTTATTTAGAAGTATAATCATCAATGCCAAACATTTAACTGAGATACAGTTTCCATGATTGAGTCCTTTTTAAATCCAAAATATGCATCTTCATACTGTATTTGAAAGTTTAAGAGCTTAGTTATTAATGGTCGTTCTTAAATAATTTAGCGTGAACTTGTTTTTACTTAAAATTTATTTAATTCGTAGAATGTCATATCCAAAAATGACTCAAATACTCAATGGGGATTAGATGTCAAGGCAAATAAATTCGAAACTAAGATGGTGGGGACTATGCAGTTAATATCGGTGATATATCGGTTATCGGTCCCCATGTAAAATATCGGTGTCAAATATCGGTACCGATATTATCGGCGATATTGACCGATATCTTTCCCGATATCAATATCTTTC
Organism: Helianthus tuberosus; assembly: GCA_030545235.1. NCBI lineage: Eukaryota > Viridiplantae > Streptophyta > Magnoliopsida > Asterales > Asteraceae > Helianthus > Helianthus tuberosus. Next base: position 198,955,240 of record CM060395.1, on the reverse strand, counting down.
TTAGTTCTATCAGTTGTCAATGGTTTACCTAGAAGTTATGTCAAAACTTGATGAACCACCCAACCATAAACATCCTTTCACGGTGGTTTTTGGCTTTTAGCACAAGTTTTATCAATATCTTTGAATTTAGATATATTCTGTTTGATGTAGGATGGGAATGAAGTGTTCTTTAGGATCAAGCGTAGTACCCAGTCGAAGAAGTTAATGAATGCGTACTGCGATAGGCAATTTGTGGAGATGAACGCTATTGCTTTTCTGTTCGATGGGCGGCGTCTTCGAGCTGAGCAGACCCCTGATGAGGTACTTACTTAACAGCATTTGCTTGTTTGGTAATTTCATAACTCATAAGTCACTTGTTTTGACTGATTGTGTATGCAGCTTGAGATGGAGGATGGTGATGAAATTGATGCAATGCTGCACCAAACTGGAGGTGGGACTTTTTAGAAACTTGGTAGGTTAAATATAAGTTATCAAGAAAACCTTCGAAGATTCACGTGGTTTGATTGGATCAAGGTTTTACTTTTGTTACATATGGTGGTAGTGCTTGGAGATTGAAGGTTTTTGATGTACTCAACAGCCATATCTAACATATCTGTTGTATTACTATGCTGCAGATTCAAAATGTGATTTTAGTAGCTACACCAACTCCAAGAGTTGGTTTTACGGCTTCCAGAAAAACCCGAACAGAGACACCCAAAACATTTGAGATGGGTAATGGGACGCTTATTCAGATATGACGCCTGATATGGGGTTAATTATAAACTTTTTCATGGGTTTGAGACGGGTATTGTATTAAGTGATAGTTGTCTAATACAAGTCCTTCTACCCGTTTGCCGGCATCGAAACCCATATGTTATATGATGTTATATTATCGAAAGACGGGGATTATAATTGAATCTGATTAGTCGGGACACCCGCTGTAACGCGCGGGCCTTCCCACTAGTTATATAATATGGTTAAGATGAAATACTAAAACTTGGATGAAATACTAAAACTTGAGTTTAAGGCGTGCTATATCTATAGAAATCTAGGGACTTCAAATTTTGATTTAACAATCCTTTATTTTAAACAATTGGTTATGAGGAAAAGTTAATGATTATTTGACCAAAACCATTAACAAGATACCATTTAATTATTTGTTATTGAAAAAAACAAGGTATTAGTTGTTTGATTATAAACTAACCGTGTTAATTTATTGTAATTAAGAAAACACTTATTATAACTAGTTTATAAGTTAATTATTTTTAATGGTGTTGGAATCCACCTTAGTTAAATCCATAAGGTGCCGGGGGAAGTTTCATTTGAGAAGAAATTTAATGTGAGAAGAAAAAAGAAGAAAGGGCATAATGGTAAAACAATAAATAGTTTATAAATCCCCCCGTTAATTATGCTATCTCTCATTAATAAATCAAAAAACATTTTATCCTACACATTTCAAAATTTACCCTACATATATCTTACACTTACCGAAATTTATCCTACTCGTATCTAAATTTATCATACACATTTAAGAATTTATCCTACACATACTAAAATTCATCCTACATATGTCGAAAATTATCCTTCATCCTAAATTATTTTATCTTGAAAGAGTATATTTAAAAGTAAGTTACAACTTTAATTAGTTAACTAATTAATTACAATTAGAAATTTACCTATATGCCCTTATTAATAACATTAAATACACATATTAAATGAAGTAAAATGGAGCATTTCTATTGGCTTAAAACTTATTCTTTTTATTCTTACAAAATTTTTCTTCTTATTTGAACCCTCCACTAAGGTGTCAAATAACTAACGTTTTTAAAACCAGACCGGGCCGGCTGGTCGGACCGGTCCGGCCGGGATCCGGAAACACCATCGGGTCTGTTCAGCCCTTTAACCCGATTCAGCATTGACCGGAGGTCGGGCCGGTGGATCGTCACGTAAGGGTCGAGCTGGTTATTTTTTTATTCCATAGAAGCTTGTCGCTCGATTCTTGCTCCATTTCCTTTTATTAGTTATTTTTTTAACGATAAACTTGAGTATTTTTAAGAGATTGGAAAGCTTAAATGAGCTTCTATGGAGGAAAATTGTTCTAGAGAAGATGAAGCTAGAAAAGTAGACTGATGATATTACATTACAATTACATTACATTACATTACATTACATTACAATATATTAAAAAGCAAACCTTGTGAATAGTAACTTCATTCACCACTCAAACCTGGCCACGTGACAAACGCAATGAACAGCACACGTAATCCTATTTCTTCTCTGCATCTTGAAGAACTCTTTCAATCGAAACCCTCAACCCTACCCTACACCCACTGTTGAAAGACAGCTGCCGTGAGGTGGTTACCGGCGGTCACACATGTCGCCGCCCTAGAGCCGTAGAAAAGGGAACTCTGGCCGACTGTGTTGGCGCTTCAACTCTTTCAGTCGAAACCCTAGATCACTGTGAGGTTCATGGTGACGATCATTTATCTGACTACAAGGCGGTCGTGGTTCAATTGAGACCTCAGGCAGTCGGCGGCTAGGGTTCATGACTCGAAGGTGATGACGGAGACGATGTAGGTTAAGTTTCAGGCGATCAATGGTGCCAAACGATGGTCGTTCAGAACAAATGGACGGTCGGCGACGGTCAAAACAAGGGAACACATTGATTAGGAAGGCGATATGTTTGGTAAGATTTAATCCTTCGATTCTGTTTTGCCTGTTCGCTTTAATCCTTTGATTTCGTTTCTGCAGTTGAGTCCTGAGTTTTTCTATTTGGAATGATGTTTTATGTTGAGATCGAAGGATACAGGAAGGAACATTAAAAAGTTATGTAAATTGATATGTGGTTTGTATGACTAATAAAGATTGTTCAATAAAGATGCCAGTTCTTGAGATAACTTTTTGGTAAAGTATCTATGTCTTTTGAGTTACATGTGATTGTTGAAAGTAGTGGTGGTGATTTAGAAGTACCATTGTAACTGAAAAGTTCATTGATATGTTAAACAATTTAAGTGCACTGTTGTTATTTTAGACCTACTACTTATAATCATAGTGTCTTGATATAGAGGTGACATCTTATATACTGAAATGTTCAATGCAGCAAACACCAAAAATCCTAAATGAAAGAGGGAGAAGAGATCGAGGTGGTTGTCACGTTGCCGGAAGAACGATGGGGAAGATGATGGCATTTGAAGCCAATGAGTTCATCTAGGGATCCGGCGAAGTTCCGGTCAAGCCCCAGTAAGTCGATCCGTCGTAAATTAAAATGCTTTTGTTTGTATTTCTGCAGTTTTCATACAATTTCTTTTTTTAATTTTGGTCACGGACAGGGTTTTAATTCTGAGTATGTTGGTGCCTCTGAAAAATTTCATGTTCTCTGCTTGCCACGCATGTCCTCTGCTTCGTCCACCAGATCTCCACATCCTACCTCCACTGCCACTTTGGTTGGTTCAGGTGGTGCACAACTGATTCCACTTACTCCTTCATTTCGTTTCGCCATCACAGAGACCGACCGGTTGTGACGGCTTCACACATCAGTCCACGCTGAACGATGGCGGCGGCTAGGAGGTGTTCCGGCAGAGGGGATTTGGTTCAACACGGTAACGACGACAGTGAGATTTAGGATTCCGACAACCCCATGATACTCCGACGGAAAGCTCCAGCCATGAATGTCACTTTTTCAGTTAGAACGGAGACAACCTGAGATCCGGCTTGAATGTCACTTTTCCAGTTAGTGAGCCTGGATTTCGACTTTAGGTGACGGTCACCCCTTTGACGAAGAACCGGCAAAGTTTAGGTAAGCGCTCTTTACCTGCAAAATGTGATGATAATGAAGATGGTCGATTCCTGGTTTAATTTTTCTTTTGTTAAGCATCCGAAACGTATTCTTTGAAATCTTTGCTTTGAAATTGGAATATTCTTGATACAACTTGATTTAGAACTGATACATGGAAATTATTGCGAGTTCGATTAAATTTATTACACTTTTTTATTGAATTTTGATTTAATCTCATGGTGTGTGTTTCTTTTAAATTGTGAATTTCATTGGTAATATAATTGGGATTATGGGGTTGGTGATTTATGCTGTGAATCGAGTTAAATCAATCACCTGTTTGCTTACATTTATTATTTATTTGTTACTTGGCTATTTGGAATGTAATTATCTGTTTAAAACATAAAAAGTTAAAATGGTCCTTTGGCTGCGACAGGAGCATTTTCACCGTGTATGTATGTGTATTTTGGTTGTTTTTGAAAGGACACATTTTACAAAACCACCTTAAGATTTCATATGTTGCTTTGCATTTCTTATTCAAAAACCCATTAGTACGTTTGGGTCATTTTGAACTTAAATTAAAAGCTTATGGGCTATTTGAGTTAGGTGCTATTTTTATAACAGGTGGAAATGGATTGAACAAAAAGTGAGAAATTAGAGGCGTGGGTCGAACGGGTCATAACTGGCATGGGAAATCTTGCCCTACCCATTACAACCCATATCCCAAAACCCATTGGAAGGTTATTAAAGCAATTTCATTATGTAGTTTCGTTATTTTTATATGTAATATAAAAAATGGTCAATCGAGAGTATTTTGGTGTTTTTTCAATTGCAAGTCTTGCTGAGTAATCTTGATAGTGGAAAGTTGATGAATATTAATTTTCTTTTTCAAATAAAAAAACCTTTTTAAGCCAACTCAAGGCGAAAGCTGTTGCGACCCGGACCCGCTTTGACTTTAACTCATTCTGACCCAAACTTGAAAGTTGTGATTTAAGGTATCGCATGGTGGATTCGAGACTATGGTGGTGTTTGGTAATGGTAGTTCTTCGTCGTCGTTTAAACTTCAAAGCTTCGTCAAGAGTTGAGTAGCTTTAATAATAATTCTTCCCCGGGTGAGTGGATTCTTTGTTGAGCAAGATCAAACCCCAAAAGTACATTTTACTGAACTTATCTACATCATATGGACTCTTGATGGCATCATTCAGTAACTCTGCATTGAAGGTGTATATATTTCTTTGACGTTTTGATATACGCCTTCATCACTGAATCGTGTGTGGGTTTGTATATATATTTGGTTAATTTTTTTAGTTGTTTGACAGGGGCCGCAACGCGGCGCGGGCTGAAACCAACTTTGCCCTCACGCAACGCACGTCACTTGCTACTGCAAGATGAGAGCCAAAGGAGCAAAAGTCTACCAGGTTATTGCACTTTATGCTCTTAAAGCTTTACTCAATTTATATTGATACATGCATTGTCGGAAATTTATTTTGACTGTTGAGGTAAAACTTGACCTATTTAAAATCTGAAATATTTAAGTTTAGCGACCTTTTTTAAAGAAAATTCTGATAGTTTAGTGGATTTTTTTAGTAGCTTTAAACAGAAAGTGTTTGTGCTGATTTTGTATAAAAAACCTAAACGAATTTGGAGTTGAAAAAGTCATATGTTGACCTAAAAGTCAAACTTAATGTTGGGATTTACTGGTTTTTAATCTTTCAGGACCTGAACAGGAAAGGGGCCATATAAGAATGCTGACATTTGATGAACCACCTACCAACATTTATGTAAGTACGATGCTCTACTTTCAATTAAGGGTGTGAATTTTACCTCAACGGGTTAGTCTAAATGGTTCGGGTCCATGGACACATTTACCTAAAAGGGAAGTGTTCATGTCAACTTGATAGGTTCACTGGTAGACCCGCTGAAGCCGTCTCTTATTTTTCTAGACTGTGTTTATGTAATAAATTAAACTATTGGGGTATTTTATATCCCAATTCCCAAGTTTAATTGTTTCAAACTAATTGACATATCTTAAACTAAAGATAATCGCCTCAAAAAGATGATATTAACATGTAATTTTACAATTTTATAGTATTCACATGCAAAAAAACATGTGTTTGTGCCAACTCGAAAATACATGTGCGGCATGACGTTCGGGTTTGTGTCAGGTCCATCATCTTAACCCTCGAATACGACCCATTTTGCAGTGCTATTCAATCTTCGACAGAATGATTTAGCTTCTGAGCAAATATTTATGTTGTGCAGATTAATTCGAAGAAAAAAGCCGCAAGCATGAACTAAATTAAAAACACGCACTGTTGGTACTCGCGCAACGCGCGACGGCGAATACTCCTAGTTTATTTTAATATTAAAAGTTTTATTTTAACTATTAAAAGTAAACTACATAGAAAGTCCCTCTAATTAAAAGTTTTATCACCACCCATTAAAAAATCCAATTAAAAATAAACTAATTTTCAAAAATCCATTTAAAAAAATACCTTGCATATGTAAATGCAAAATGATGGATTGTATCCTATCGAGGCATGGTGTGGTCTTGAGGGCAACCCGGTTTTACCCAGCTGTTACCCCAGCGAGTCTCTCGTGTGGGGCAGTATGGTTTCCGGGCGGAAGTCAGCTTGCGCGCCGGCCGGGGCCCGATCGAACATCGCGTCCGGAAGAGCGGGGCTGACGGGGGAATGTCTTTGACATGACCCCAGAGGCCGATCGGTCCTGTACAGAGAAAGTCTCCTTCAAAAAAAAATGTAAATGCAACTTCCCTGTTCTTACCTTATTTTTATGTAGTTTACTTTTATCTTAGATATTACTTTTTTTACTAATATTAATTATTTAAATTAAATACATTTTAATAACTTAAGTAATTAAATTTAAAGAAAAAAAAGTTGGTGATGTGGAAAATGTAAGGATATATATATATATATATATATATATATATATATATATATATATATATATATATATATATATATATATATATATAGGGTAAGGTTCATGCGAGAACCACCTTTATTGCGAGAATCGCGAGAACCAATGTGAACACAACCTAAAATAGCTAAAAAAACCTAACCCCCACCCCCCCCCCCCCCCACACACACACCAAAAACCTATACCCCCCCTTCCCCCCCCCCCCCCAAAAAAAAAAAAAACCTAAACACCCCCCCCCCCCCTAGCTAAAATGCTAAAAACTAAACCCCCAAAAAGCCTAAAAAATCAAAAAAAAATCTAAAAAAATTTTTTTTTTTAATATTTTTTAGGTTAAAATCGCTACTTTTAGTAGCCAAAAAAAAAAAAATTTTATTTTTTTTAATTTTTATTTTTTTTTTGCTACTAAAAGTAGCGATTTTTTTATAAAAAATATTTAAAAAAAATTGTGTGTTTTTTAGCTATTTTTAGGTATTTTTTGTTGTGTTCACATTGGTTCTCGCGGTTCTCGCAATAAGGGGTGGTTCCTAACGGATCTTTGTCCTATATATATATATATATGTATAAGGATATTTGTATGATTGGAGATGAAATTGTGGATTTTTAAGGATTTTTGTTATGTTTAGTTTTTATACTATATTTTATATATATTATATATAATTTATGACGTGATCCGGGTCTTAAATCCGATCGGACCGGTCCGTAAGGCGACCGTTCGACCTCCGGTCCGGTCCTGTAAACATTGCAAATAACTGAATAGGGTGTGTATATATGGTCACATGTTTGGTTTAAAAAACCGTTTAGAACATTTTTCTGAAGAAAAAGAAGTCAAACTCATTTATTATTTATAAGGTTTAAAATAACAATGGTTTGTTTTTAAATAACCAATCCAGTATTTAATTCGTCAAATTATTAACTTAGAAAACATTAATTTACAAATTTATTCCATTTAAACCAACTTAACTAAAAAATTTGATTTCACGGTGTTATCCCAAAAGAATATTCATCCATTATTGTTTTACAGTATATGGTCAGGATATAATAGAAAGTTTTTTTGGCTAGGAAGGCTAAGAAGTAATCTTGACCATCAATTGATTAATCAACGGCTTGGATTAAATGGGTATAATTGATAAAAAAGGAGGCACGTGAGTTTGTGTAGGGGTATTCTAGTCAATTCAAAGCAATAGTTTCTCTCTCCTCCAACCCCCCCCCCCCCGGTTTTTTAAATGTTAATAACTCTTTCATACGATATTATTTTTTTTATAAAAATTGCAACGAAAAAACGAGCGTTTTTAACTTTAAAACAAGTATACTATTCCTATATTTTTGAATTTTTTTTCGAAAAGCCAGATGCGTAAAACGCAATGGACAAAAGCATAAAAATTTACTTTTTCTAAAACGCAATTGACAAAAAACACAAAGAAATGTCTTGTTTCTAAAACGCAATAGACAAAAAACACAAAAGAAATGTGTTATTTCTAAAACGCAATGGCTGAAAAACACAAACAAATGTCTTTTTTGTAAAACGCTATGGCCTAAAAACACAAAGAAAAGTCTTATTTTTAAAACACAATTGCCAGAAAACACAGAGAAATGTCTTTTACATAAAACGCAATGGCCAGAAATCACAAAAAAATGTCTTTTACTTAAAACACAATTGACTAAAAACAGATAAAATGTGTCTTACCTAAAACGCAATTGACTAAAAACACAATAAAATATGTTGTTTCTAAAACGCAATTGCTGAAAAACACAAATAAATGTCTTTTACCTAAAACGCAATGGACTAAAAACACATAAAATATGTTTTACCTAAAACGCAATGGACTAAATACACAATAAAATGTGTTGTTTTTAACACGCAATGGCTGAAAAACACAAAGAAATGTCTTTTTTTGTAAAACGTAATGGCCTAAAAACACAAAGAAATGTCTTATTTCTAAAACGCAATGGCCAGAAAACACAAAGAAATGTCTTTTTTTCTAAAACGCAATGGCCAGAAAACAGAAAAAAAAATGTGTTTTACCTAAAACACAATGGACTAAAAACATCTAAAACACAATGGACTAAAAATACAAAAAAAAAATGTTTTTTCATTACTTTGTAAAACGCAATGACTCAATTCAAAAACTCAGATCGTAAAAATGTAATTCAAAATTTTCTTACATAGATCAAAGCCGATTTCTTCATATTTTTTCTACGATTGACGAAATTTGAATGCTAGAAGCACTTATCAGCGATCGAATCGAATGAATCGAGTGATTCGCTTCAAAATCACGGTAAAAATGAGATACTGTATGAAATTAAACTGGGTTTCTTCAAAAAAGTTGAAGGACACGTTGATTGGGTGTTTAAATCATTGATTGGTGACGAAAATCGTACTATAATGTAGTGATTGTTGAGATAGAAAGTGAAGAAAAGGTTGAAGATTGTGGGTTTTGAAAATGATGGGTTTTGATGTTATAGGGAGAGAAGAAGGAAGAAGATTGGATAAAATTGACTAAAATACCATTCCCTTTACTTTTTAATTTTGTCTCATGTCATAATCCTATTGCTTCATATCCTTCCTAGCCAAATTAAACTTCTATTTCATCATCTCCGCTATAGTATATACGACTTTTAGAATTAATCGTTAATTAAATATTTACTGAATACATAAAAATAATAAATAAAAATAAAAAGAACATAACAGTTTAAAGAAAAGCATTAAACAATTTCGAAAGAGAATTTGTAATAGGTTTGTTTTATTTTCAAACATAAATTAAAAGAAAAAAAAAAGTGTAAACCACATGTCACTCCACGCCCCATCCCACCTCGCGCTTTTTGGGGCTTGAAGGGGAAATCTGACACTGCGGCTGCCACGTGGTGCTTCATCCCCCTCCACACCGACTAGTCTGATGACAGACTATTGACTTTAGCCCAACCCTTCATAAGCCTTTTCACGCTTGGGTGGGCTAATGGGGCATTAATAACGACAGAGGCCCACTGAGTTTTTATGGTCTAGGCGTCTAACCTGTTCTTGCCAAACCGATTTGACTATCGGTTCTGAGTTACAAACCGGTTTTCGTTCCCAAATTCGGTTTTTTTTACACCTCTATTCAAGACAATATTCTCCAGTACTAAGACAGGCGAAGGCGTACAGCGCATGCAGCACGTACCTAAGCATACAAACTTTAAAAACCGATTTTCCTCTAATATTATTTAAACCTGCTCCACACCTAAAGCCAAAGAACCATGACAGACGACAGTCACTAAGTCGCATGCCTCCGAAGACCAAATGCATCCACTCGAATTGGCACACCAGACGCGCTTTTTACAACACAACTTAGGTGGGGTTTTAATTTAGTACTTTCTTATGCACAGTTCCCCTCACCTTGAGACCAGTAATATATTAAAATGTGATCCAGATCCCAACTGATATCAAACAGGTTAGGAGTCAAGTGATACAAGAGGAAAGTTACCTTCCCCATATATAGATCATTTTTGTCTTTTAATCCAGTCTCTCCCATCATATTAAGAAAACAGGACTCATTTTACAACAAAAAAAAAGTGAAAATGTTAACTGATCAAAACAAACTTGAGTCTTACAATCCTCTCGAAAACCCTGATTCCCCGTCTCTTATAACACACTGGTGGTGGTGGTGGTGACGGTGACGGCGGTGGTGGTGGTGGAGACACCTTCGTGACGGGAACAAATGTGCTACTTGACTATTTGTATTTGTGAATAGAATATTTATACTAAAGATCGAATCATGCGTGCAGATCTTTGTCTGAGCTCCAAACTGGCGGCTTCTGAGGACTAACCTCTTTTGGTACATTCATTCCCTTTTCTGCGCTTATTAAAGGATCGTTCTCACTTTCGTCAATCTACAAAAAACAAAATGAAAATCCATTTAAGTTAATTACAGTTTGTAAAGAAACTTGTAAAAACAGTAGTGTTTATTTATTTATAGGTAATGAGGATTATAACATACCTGAGAAAACTGCGTTGAAGTTTCGACCGGCTTTGGCGGTGCATCACGGGTACAGAAATAAGAATAGAGCACCATACCAACAACAGCAATCAGGATTCCCAGAATGTTTCGCCAACTAAACGGGTCGTGTAGTAAAACATAACCGAATGCCAAAACTAAGCATGTTTTCAAATGACCCAAAACCTGATAAGTCACGGGTGATGTTTTCCCAATTACAAGAAAAGTACTGAAGTTGACAGAGACTGATATTAGGCAGGAGAGAACAATGAATGCCTGCAATTTGAGAAAGTTCTAAGTCAAGCATTTGTAATATCATCAAACTGCCCCAAAAACTAGAGGTGCCATAATGGGTGGGCTGGGCCACGGGTCAAAATGAGCAAGTTTGATATGGATCGGGTTGACCCAATCAATATGGGTATGGGTTTGATAGCATGAGAATCAGTTTCTAGATCCATCCGCTTGGAAGGTATGGAAGGTCTCTAAATATACGGATATGATTCCTGAATCCTGATTTTAAACCATACCCTCAATCTAAAGTATATCATTACAAAAATCATATCACCTCAATAAAAATAGGGTAAATTGCATTTTACGTCCTTTAAGTTTCTTCAAAATTTCAAGCGTTGTCCTTTAACTAACAAAATTACAACAGATGTCCTTTATGTTTTACTTTCTTTACAACAGATGTCCTTGATGTTTTAATTTCTTTACGGCAGATGTCCTTTATTTTTGTAATCTTTTTAGGGAGAAAGGACACCGCATGTAAAGTAATTAGAACAAAAAGGACATCAGCTGTAATTTCGTTACTTAAAGGACAGCACCTAAAATTTTGTTGAAACTTAAAGAACGTAAAATACAATTTACCCATAAAAGTATAAAATTTGAATAAACTGAAGATGAGTTTTTATGCATTAAAAATACACACAGTTTGGCAATTTTTGACCCCTTTGAACCACTTCCTTTTAAGCTATCCTTTACCATATTTGTTTAACATGTTAAGAGATAAAACATAACCCGAATCAATCCAGAAGTAAATGGGTTGAAATTGTCACATCAAGAAGAAATAAAAAGGCTACTTAGTCCTCACCAGCACTTGAGGTGTGTATTTGAAAGCAAACACATTCTGATTTGTCAAAAGGGCATCCAGAAACGGGCCCACAATGAACAAGATAAGAGCTTGGTACGGGCAAGATTGGTACAGGAGTTGAGTTGAAGAAACCTTAAACTTCTTCTGGATCGTATTTGTCATCTGAGATGATATCATTAAGGATGGAACTTACACATGTGCAATTAATTAAGAGTAGATTTATCATTATATCATATAATTTTGTGAAGTAACAAAAGAGTTCAAGCCTAAAGGATACAATTTGGGCCACACAAGTTGTTATGATGGCAAATAACGATAGGACGCTTCCCATGAGATTGAGTTGCAGGTCGGTTACTGTTGCAATTCCGACTCCCAAGAGTAAGATGGTGAGCGCAAACTTGACTTTCTTACTGCAGGTGGCAGACAAGAAAATGTTAGCATTAAAAGTGATTCAGAACAAGGTATTGCATTGATTAATGACAAAATTGCAAAAATCAACCTTTATGTTATACCTAAACTGCACTTCATACCTTTCACTTTAAAATCGGCACAACACAACCTTTATGTTCATATTTTCATACAGGGTACAACCTTTACCACTAACCTCGTTTATTTTCTTGGTTAACTACCCTCATATGTGTTGCATGTGAGGGTATTATTGTCATTTCCTAAGTCTTTTTAATTAATAAATCTTTTGAACTAATAACCCACCATAAACCAAACGTGCAACTTTTCCATGTCTTATTCCTTTCGCTCAACAAACCAGACCTGCAAATTTTCTAAATCCTTTCACCTTAAACCCTAATCACAGGGATTCTAAATCTCAAAAAAATACAACATGCAAATTGGGGACATGTTTTCCACCATGAAAGAAAATGACAACGAAGCTAGGGTTTGATGGCCCAGGTGGGTTTTTCTTCGATTAGGTGTAGTAAAGGTTTCCAGCGACAACTCCGGCACAGGCGCCACACATGGTCACAAACTTACTTGATGGGGCTTGGTTTTTATTTTCTGTTTTGAATCCGCTACCATGGCCACAAACTTTTGATTATGACTATAGATCTGCGATGGTGGGGTGTTGAGAAATCCAGCGATGCTCCGGTAGAGGAAATTCTTTAGTGGTCGGATGGGGCAAAAATCAGCGGCAACGGCAAAGTCCATCCCTGTATGTGTCAAAATCCGACGATGACGGCGGTACTCGTTCTTTTCCGGCTATATCTTTTTATTATTCTTTGCAACTGATTGTTGAGATTGAGTCATATTGATATCAAATCATTGATGAAAAGCTTACGTCGGAACAGTAACAAATTTACATATTTTTAAGTTAAATAATTTGGTTGGTTTCATCAAACTATTAACAAAAAAAGCTAAATAATTTGGTAGGTTTAATAGCAAGTCGAAGTGTGTGTTTGAATGTTGTATTTGCCGTTTGAGGAGTTTTTTTGGTGGCTTTGATATTGTTTAAACAACAGCGTTTTTTTAAGACAGGGTTTTTTTCTGGGTTTGAGAGTGATCAATTAGGGAAGACAATGTAGAAATGACAATAATACCCTCACATGCAACGAATGTGAGGGTAGTTAACCAAGAAAATAAACGAGGTTAGTGGTAAAGGTTGTACCCTGTATGAAAATATGAACATAAAGGTTGTGTTTTGCCAATTTTAAAGTGAAAGGTATGAAGTGCATTTTAGGTATAACATAAAGGTTGATTTTTGCAATTTAGTCTTGATTAATTTAGAGGAGGCAAGTTCAACCCATTTACCAATGATTTGACTAAAGCATCGATTATTTATTTAAACTTTTAAGAAACGGGCAAAGAAGGGTTTGTGCGTCAATCCGGCCTATAGTTGTTCATAGCAAATAGCGGACGATAGCGACAAGCTACCTACACGTTACGTAGCGATAGCGATGAAATAGCGGGCGCTGTTTTATGTTTAGCGACAAACTAGAAGATAATTTTAGAAATAATTTTTACGTATATTATATCCAAATACGCTGTTTTATATATATAAAATCCCGCCATGTTTTACCTATAAAAATCCCCCTATTTATATTTAAACAGAAAAAAAAAACCAAATAAACCTAAAATCCCGCTAATTACCCGCTATGGAGGCATTAAAATCAGACAGTGACACATGAGCGCTTCGCTACGCTATTCGCTATAGAGCCTGCTATGAACACTATTACCAACTATGATCCGGCCCCGTTGAAGCATGTATTCTAAAAAATGACACGGTTAAAATCAAACCCATTTTGACTTGGTTACCCATCCCGCTCTTCTTGCCACCTCTGTTGTTTACCCAAGTTGCGCAGATTTTCAAATAACTGAATTTAGGAACATGATTGCTTGGATTGTTACATGAATATGTCACTTAATAATGTTGAATATTCAGATTTGAAATATAGCATGAAGACAAATGGTAAGTATATGAGCTGGAAAGTAGCAACATTCGATACTTGTTTATGCAGATGCAGAAAGAATAAGATCAAAGGTTAACCTGAATTGCTTGCTGAAGAAAAGAGTCTCCAAAAGTACAGTGCAAGGGATGATAGCTAGTTTTGTCATCTACAATAGAACCAGTAATAAACATTGAGTTACTCAACAAAAGCTTATTAGGATATTAGTTTTTATAAGATTATACTGATGAGATAATTATATAATTCTACATATTACCAAGTACCTAACAACTAACACCAACAAAATCAAATATAAAAGTATGAATGTAATTACGGTTTTGAACAACTGTTTTTTGAGACTGTAGGAATACCTGGTAAAAACCAACAGAATTGAAACCGAGGCTGAGGTTAAGAAGCCCAATGGAAATCCCATTCAATACGCCAAAGCCCATGACAGCTCTTGAATCAAAGGGCTTGTGCTCAAAGAACTTCATCCATAACGCCACATGTAATGAACAAAATGTGACTAACAGATGCCAGCTTGTCAATGTTGTAGCTGAGTATGCACAAGTGAAATTGAAGTCAACGGATGAGCAATATCATGGTATAATTGTATAAAATCCATATTATATTAACATATAAAATGTCTCCAAAAGCAGATAATCACACAGCAAAAAATGGACATTGCAAAGAACTTTTGACAGTCGCAAACCTTCTGTTCAACCGTCATACATTAAAAGCAGTTATGACCATGATTTTTTGGGGAATTGGTCTGTAATAATCCCAACTAAAGGTCATTGGCCATTGACAGTCCCACCTTTAAATATTCCCCCCACCAGTCCCACCTTTCACCTATTTTTCCAACACCGGTCCCCCGTTAAAAAAACTTAACGGAGTTATGTTTTTTTTCAAAATTACAAACAGTTTTTTATGGCTTTTGATCAGAACGACGATACGAGTCCATTGATGTAAAACTTACCTCGAAACGGTGCTCCAAACAATGAAAACAACGCTTCAATTCGGGTGTTTAAATTTCCAATTAACAAAAATCAAGTCATTTGGAGCACCATTTCGAGGTAAGTTTTACATCAATGGACTTGTATCGTCGTTCTAATCAAAAGCCCTAAAAAATCTGTTTGTAATTTGGAAAAAAGCTTAACTCCGTTAAGTTTTTTTAAGGGGGGACCGGTGTAGGAAAAATAGGTGAAAGGTGGGACTGGCGGGGGAATATTCAAAGGTGGGACTGTCAATAGCCAAAGACTTCTAGTTGGGATTATTACAAGTCAATTCCCCTTATTTTTTTCACTTTATATGCAATTCTGTGTGCAACTTAGCTTTGTTTACAAAAAAAAAAAAAAATCATCTTAGTGCGGTAAATATTAATTTCAATCTTTGAAACAACCAAAGGAACGCAGATCGAAGAAAACATAGTAAAGTTTATCAATCAAATCAAGTGTTAAGACAGGTATATCAAGCAAGCATCATAACAATTTAGGGCAAAACTTCGAATCATAAAGTTTTCATCAGATTGGATTTTAAATGGTAATCTAAGAACATTCAGCATAACAAATGGTAAATCATGATCTAGCAACATGATGAAGAGAATCAAAAGTAAAACCTAGAAACTTAGTGCAAAGGCTTACCAAAAGTGAAACCTAGAGTGCTTATCAGCGCCTTGTTACAGATCACAATCGAAACCGAGGAAATCACAGATAAACCCAACGCTCCAACTGTTCCGAGCTGAAACCCCTGCCCTTCGCCCATCTTCCTCGCTCAATTATTTTGATCTCAAAATCTATTCAAAACACAAATCACACTCACACTTGATCTCAGGAAAATATCTTTATTGTTATTGTTTTTTAATTTGTTATTTTCTTGGGATATATTGCGATAGGTTTTGGCAGGGTAAATGTCGGCAAAGCCACACTAATTTTTTTTTAATTAAATATATTATTATCATCTTCATTATATTTTTAAGAGTTAATTGCTCGGATACTCTTTGTGGTTTGCTATTTTTTCACGTTTAGTCACCACTTTTTCAAAATAGCATGTTTGCTCCTTGTGGTTTAACAATTGTTACTCGGATCCTACACTAGATGGAGGTTAACTTTTGGTGTTAAGTAGGTGTGAAATATCCAAAATGCTCTTACTAATTGATATAATTAATATTCAATAATTTATGTGGGACCCACCACCTCACCCACTTCATCTTCACCACCACCACCATCTCCCCCTGGAACACACCTAAAGTCGAGCCTTCATCTCTTTGACTGAACGGTAGTTCATACCTAAGCTCTCAAGGCCTCACATGAACCCAGAGTACAGATATCATTATAGTATATTCACCTGTAAGACTGAATCTAGGGAATCTTGATACGGGAGTATATTCTGTGGTGGGACACTCAAATAAGTTAAGTTTTTAAAACACTAAAACTCGTATCTCGGAACAATTGAACTTTGTATGAAAATTTAAGTGGATCAGTATACTGACAATCTAAGTTAATCATTTAGAACTTAAAGTATTTATAGCTCAACAGTGCTAGTGATTTGTCACAAACTGATATGATCCTCTAGCACGAACTCAAACAAAAATAGTGTCTGTAAATATTTCTTTACTGCATTTATATTTCAGAAAAATTCAAAAGGATTTTGTTTCTGCTTTATTTTCGACAACCGATGTCTGAAGGCTGAGTTTCAAAATCTGAGTATGTTGCATATGTTTCTGAAAATAAACAAGTTCATTAATTTGAAACTTGAGGTTTTTAAATTGAAAATTTCAAAAACAGATTGTGAAATCTCCAAGGTCATTAATTTGGACTTGGATGATTAAATGAGAGGGTTTTCGATTCGAAAATTCTCATATTTGATTCTTAGAGTCAGGTTTTTTATCCAAGTATATTTTGAGCCAGCTCATCGATTCTGAAAAAACAAAAAGCTTTCACTGTTAAATATAAAATCCAGATTTATGTGAACAAACGATGTCCTGTGCAATCACATATTTGAAATGCTCCAGTTTATCATCGTTAAATGGTTAGAGCTAGTTTTTCAATCCTGAAATTAAAATTGTCAAACATCTTACGAATGTTTGAGATTTTGCAGAAGATTTACCAGACTACGATCCCGATAGCTGATCTTAAAGGGGATTCTGAAGACGAGCTCAAAGCAAGGGGGAGCTTGTAGAGCTAGGTGACGATCCTAGTAGCTGAAAGCACGGAAGCTTAAAGCAAGGGGAGCCTGAGCTGAACGAAAGGGGGAACAGATAGAGTTGTTAGAGTAAAGGGAGAGTCTATGGTGCTGATGATGTCAACACTTCATGAAGACTCAGAGAGAGACAAAAAGTTACGAGATTGACTGCAGCAATATCCAAGGGGGAGTTTGTGAGTGCATATGTCTATCGCTTGCGTCAATCACGTATCGTAGCTTGAATAGATGAAACAAGACTGGTGTTGAATAGAGCAAAGTATGAAGTCCATGTGTGAAATAGCAGCTTCGTACGAAGCTGGCTTCGTACGAAGGCATACTAGCCTTGTACGAACCCAGGAACTCTATATATAGGGTGTTGTCTTGTTCATTTGTATCGTTTGGGTATTCTTGAGGCGAAGCTCTACCTATTTGTTTTCACGGTTCTGTACTGTCAAATCAGTAATAGAAAACAAGTTATAATTACATCTTTGTGTTCTCATCCACACACGTGATTGGATTCCGCACATATCACGTGTTCGTGCGCATTCAACGGTTGAAGATTTGATCCAGGGTTCGAATTCACATGGGAGATGATGGGAGATGATTAGAGATGAAGGAAATCTTCAACAGAAATTTAAATATATTGAAGAACCCGAAGAACACGATGAAGATCTTCAACCAAAAATGCAGAATTTCTTGAATGTTTGATATCTAAATGGCTCTGATACCAATTGTAAGTCCCGAAAATCCGGATCAAACAACGAAATCAAAAAATCACCAAGGATGGGCGGAATCCAAGCTTGATGATCTTCAAGAAATCAAGAACAAGAAAAAGAAAGATGAAAGATTTTTTTGAATTGAATGCTTAATCTTGCATACAAAATACTTTGTCTAATACAAGATTAAAAAACAAATCAACCAACCTTTTGCCCCTAATTATCATTTCCTATTTATAATAAGGGTTTAGGGAGCATTTCCCCCAAAACCCTAGGCCCATATTCCCTAAAGCCCACTCTAATACCCCACCTTCTAGAAGCTTGGTCCATTTAGCAACAATCCTACTAATCCATAAACCTATAGGTCCTAACAATACTAGCAAGTGTAAACTATGAGTCAAACCAAAGTGTACCCCAATCGTGCGTATCCTTGTCGCCAAAACGACAAGGCCGTGAATTAGTTTACTTAACAATACCACAAGAACGGGCGGTGCGTTAATCCTATAGCGCTATAATTGTTAAGATATGCTTGCAAAGTTAATGAGCAAATAGTACACAGGAATGAGTATAGCATGTATAAATAAGTAGTATGACAAGTATCATATTTTAATGGATAGAGTGTTATGTAAACATGATTGGTCGTGTGTATGTGATTTGTAATATAGTTTACATGTTGCACCCAAGGTGTGTTAAAAGGAAAAAGGGATTGAGTATACTCACGGTTTGCAAAGCTTTCCACAAATGTGAGTTCATTTAGTCTGGAAGGTTTAGGAAACACCGAGGTTACCCTACATTGGGGAAATGAAGGTGCGTGAGTCAATGGAGGTTAAGTATGAGTTAGAGTCGGGAATTAATATGAAAGTATGTACACAAGAAAATACATGAAAGTTATCTTGTTAAAACACTTAAATTGGACACCAAGTTCATGTGTCCTTCATGGGCACAAATTCACCCATTGGAAGTCCAATTATAAGGAATTTTAACTTAAGATAATATTTACCATAACTCTTAGCATCTAACCATGAATTGGTTGGTATTGAGGGTTCGGTTTTTGCATTATATTTTAGTTATATATTATGTATTATAGTCATGTTAGGTAAGTAATATCATGTAAAGGTCAAGCAAGGAGGTATGATGATTCCCATCCATTAAACCTCGTTATACGATTCACTGCACAAAATCATCAACTTAGTTAATAATTTTGGTTAGTCATGAATATGAACAAGAATGAAACGTAAAACCTCTAATTCACCAAGTAGCCAAGTGAGCTCAAACTAGACGAGCGCATTCCGAACATGGCAAGTTTTTGGAGACTTGTTGTAGTTTGGACACTTTGGTTATTAGCAAGTCACTTGGTGACTTAGATAGGTGATTAAGTGAAGTGGTGGAACCATAGTTGGAAAGCCAAAGCTTCCATTGTTCACACCTAATCAAACTCAAGTCTTTTAACATTGAAGGTTGAAGGCTTGGTTGATTTCATCACTTGTAGGTTGCTTGGAATCTTTAGTACAATAACTAAGTGAGGTCATTGGACCTCTAATCTTATGGAAATCAACCATAGGCAAGCCCCACAACCATGAGTTTGATTGGGAACAAGGTTGGCACAAGATTTTCATAAGATAAACATAAACGAGAACATGTTGTAAAAGTTTAAATCAAACAAAAAAATAAACTCCACTTTGGACCCTTTTATGGTGATGTACCAAGCTTGGTTTACCATGGTAAACCTTGGGTATCATCCTTAGAGGTTGTCCAAGGAGATTGAAGTAAGAAAAAGTGAAGAACGATGAAGAGAAGTGAGTTAGAAACTCACTTTTATGCCCAAAGGTATTCTGCCCGAATTTGGAATTCTTTGAGAGATTTGGGAGTTCTTGGAGAGATTATAGAGTGTGTAAAGGTGTTACGGAGGTGTGGAAGACATCTATTTATAAGGTAGGATTAGGGTTTGGGGTTTAAATCGAGTTAGTTGGGTGTTTAGGCGATTGAAAGTTCAGAAAAATGAGATTAAAGGCTAAATTTCGCGAGCTGGTCACATTTATGCCCGCCAGAGTCCTCTTGCGGACCATAAGACATATGTCTTGCGGTCCGTAAGACATGCCAAAAGCCAAAACTTCATTTTTAGTCTCTAATTGTTGGTGGTTTGGTTATATTATGCAATAAACTTATATGTTGAGCATAATTTAGGGTTTCTAAGGTATAATTAGGCATGCTATGAACATGATGCATGCATGATTGATTGATTTCCGAATATTGGTTTAATCATAAAATGTGTCGGTTTTGTATAAGTTGTATGTATCGAATGATTGAATATATATATATGAATGATCCGTTAGGAATCACCCTTTATTGCAAGAACCGCGAGAACCAATATGAACACAACCAAAATACCTAAAAAAATTAAAAACACACAAAAATAATTATTTTTTATAAAAAAACTCTAAATTTCGTCACTAAAAAATAGAACAACAGTACCGATGCACATGCGCATACGCATGCACATGTGCAACTGTATGTTCATGTGCAACTGTATGCGCATGTGCATCGGTATTGTTCATTTTTTTAAATATGTTTAGTGATGGAATTTAGCCTTTTTTCTATAAAAAAAATTGAACAAAAAGTACCGTTGAACATGTGCATACGTACACATATGCACATGTGCATTCGCTTTGTTCAATTTTTTTAGTGACGAAATTTAGCGAATTTTAATAAAAATATATAAAAAAAAAACTTTTTTTAGCATTTAGTTGTGCGGTTTAGCTTTATGGTTTAGTTTTTAGCATTTTAGCTTGGGTGGGGTGGGGTGGGTGGGTGGGGGGTTAGGTTATTTTTGGTTTTTAGGGGTAGGGGGTTAGGCTTTTTAGGTTTTGGGGGGCTAGAGTAGTTTTTTTTAGGTTTTTGGGGTGTGTGTATGTGGGGAGGGGTAGGTTTTTTTTGAGTTTTTTTGTTGAGGTATAGGTTTTTTTAGGGGTGGGGTGGGGGTGTTTAGGTTTTTGGGTTGTGGTGGGTGGGGGTGGGTGTTTAGGTTTTGGGTAGTGGTCGGTGGGTTTATTTTGTTGTGTTCTCATTGGTTGTCGCAATAAGAGTGGTTCTCAAATGAACCCTACCCTATATATGTATATAGGGGAGGTTCATTTGAGAAAAAATCTTCTTGAAGAATAATAAAGAGAAAAGTGCTCGGATAGTCCCTGTGGTTTGCCCGTTTTTCACCTTTATTCCCTAACTTTCTAAAAGTATAGCTCTAGTCCCCAACTTTTGCAATTTCGTTCCCGAATAGTCCCTAGCGTGGATGGGGATTAGTTTTTGGTGTTAAGGATGTGTGAAATTACTAGCATGCCTTTTAGTATAAAAACAAAGTATATTAATTAATTATATATATATATATGGGACCCAATTATAAAATGTATAATATATGCACAACACATTCAGATCTTATCTCTCTCTTTCTATTCTCTCTCTCTCTCTAAACCAGCCGCCACCACCACCACAACTACCACCGCCACGATTTCGAAGACGATCCACTCGCCGTAGAAATCTACGACCTCTAGTCACACACTTGGATCAAGTTACTATCCGGGTACTTTTCTTAAAAATAAATTAATCTAGAGCCTACATTTTTTATCAATGGTTGTGAATCAAGATATCATTTTTGTCCACTTTTAATTAATACTTTAATTAGTAAGGGTAGTATAGACAATTTGATGTAGAATACTAATAAATATTTTAAAGAGTTACTCAAGTCTCATTAATGACACCATAATTTCCTCCTTGACCACCATTAATGTGTTGGGTCCTACACGAATTTTATTAGAAGTAACAAATTATTTAAAAGTGTTGTGTCCTACACATATTTTATTATTAGTCGCAAATTATTTAAAAGTGTTGGAGTCTTACAAATTCTATACCCTACACCAAACATTGTTTTAATGGTGTAGGAAAAACGTTGAATATGTAGGATCATGTGCATAATTGTTTTTATTGTGTAAGATGCACAACTATTTTATAAGATAGACTCATTAAATGATTTGTTCAAATTAACTTTGTATCCTTTATTCGTTTTATTCTTAATTTGTAATTTCTTCTCATTTGAACTCTCCACTATATATATATATATATATATATATATATATATATATAGAGAGAGAGAGAGAGAGAGAGAGAAACGGGATCAGGAGAAAACGCTCAAAAGTGTGAGAACGGTGAGAACGCATCCTGGCCCAACACGTGTCACGCGACATATAGAGAAGGGCGGAGGGGCTTTTTGTCCTTTTATCTTCTACTTTTTCCAGTTCTGCTTTTCACAATATTGTTTTATTTTTTAGGTTTAAGATTTTTCGCGTTAACCAAATTCAATAATTAATGGCGTTTAATGGTTTCATTGTATTAACATTTTGGCGTTTATGGCGTTTTTCAAATCGTATGCCATTGTAACCCAGGGGAGTCAGGAAATCTATCTGAATGGCGATTTTTCAAGGCGTTTTAAACAAGATGGTCCATTGTTCTATTATTTTTTATATACATTTTGGCGTTTGTGGTATCTTGGCGTTTTACAATTGTAAAATTATATTACAACCACAGGGAAAAAAATTGAGGTGAAGAAAATAAATTAAAAATCCTAATCGGATCTCTCTTCACAATCTTCACTGTCATTAGTCTCTCTCTTCTTTAATAGTACAAGAACTGTCACCAAATATATGGCTTTTATGTAAAACTTAACAAACCCATCAGTTTGATTATTTTGCCTGCTCATCTGTTGAAGTGACTTTTTATGGATGTTTGGGGAGATAGATCCATGACGTGTGGGTGGGTTTTTCGCTTTTTATTCATCTTGATCTTCATCTTTATAATTATCTCACTCTTCAGTGTCATTGATCTCTTCTCCTCATCCAAACCTTATTCAAGAACAAAGAACACAAAATGACATTCGATTGTCATCAGTATCTTTTTCTTGAAAATTTGTCCATCTCATGAAGCAAAATCTTATTGAGTTACTCCCCTCAGCTAACAATTCATTCAGTGAAACTTCACGAAGAACAAAACTGAATATCCAAGAAAGCATATTAGCCATCTTTGATTTTTTTAATTTTTTTGGCGTTTTACAGTGAGTGGTATTTAGTAGTATTTGGCGATTGTTTTTTTTTTGGATTGATTAAATGGAAGTTGCTGAGAGTTATTATTTTATAGGATTTCTTTTGGCGGCGTAGCTTAGGCGGTGCATTATTATAATAAACTATTCGTTGTTTCAGTTACTGTTTGTAATTATTGTTTTTGATAAGCTTTTATCTCTGAAGTTTGTAACACGTCCCGTCTTTCAAGTTTGGCGTTTTAGATTCTAATATAATAAATTTTCCGTCTCTTCATTTTTACTGTTTTGTAGTTACTGTTTCTAGTTACATTTTCAAGTTTGGTTTTTATTTATTTTTTTATTTTTTTTTTTGGGTTTTTTATAATACTTTTCCAAAGTAATTTTATTATAGTTTGGGAGTTTTTGGGGCGTTTTACGGCATGATAGCGTTTTAACAAGCATTTGGTTGTCTGGCATTTTTATTGTATATGGCGTTTTTATTATATAACAATCAACTGAAAATGAAAGTTAAAAAAAAGAATATATAAACAATTGATCTTCCAAATCTTCACTGTCACCAGTCTCTTTCTTCTTTTTTGAATCATCTTAACTGGCTGGTTCGACTTTCGTATGATTCATTTTGTTTTTTTGTTTTTCAAGTAGTTTTTTGTCGCCGTTTGGAAACACAAAGTCTGACATCAGCATCTTTTTCTTGAGGATTTGTCCATCTCATGCAGCAAAATGTTATTGAGTTTACACCCTTCAGCCAACAATCTTGAATTTTCCAATGAACGATGTTTGATTTTTTTGATTTTGGCGTTTTACCGATAAAAAGAACGCCACTAAATAAAAGCACCTTAAACCTCAAAATTTGATCATGCTAAAATCAATAATGTTTTGCTGTATCAGATGGACAACATTGTTAATCCTCGGTTAACAAAGATAACTGACAATGTTATCCACCCCATACAGCTAAACTTTATTGACAACAAACCTCAATAATGTTTTTGTATGTTTTGGCGTTATAAATTGGATGAAAGTTGAGGATAAAGTCAATAAGATTTTTACTCAATGAATTGGACAATATCCTCACTTAAAGGATTTTTGTCCATTACATTGAGTGAAACCTTAAAGACAACCAAACTAAATTTCAAATAAACGTTTTGGGTTAGAAGATATTTTGATGTTTGGGTTTTTTTGGCGTTTCTAAGACGAATGGTATATATTAAATATGGCGTTTGGGGTTTTGTGTGTGTTTTTAATTGAAGTTCTGAGATGTATATATAGGATTTTTTTTGGCGGGATTTTATTATAATTACGTTTGGCGTTTTATATCTAATGACGTTTTTAGTTAGAATGGTGTGTGTTATATGTTTGGCGTTTTATTTCATGAGATGACGTTTTGTGTGGAGAAGTCAAAAGACTTTTTTACCCTTAATGAAGCGCGTCCACGTAATAAAATTGATGTTATTTACCAAAACGCCACCGCGCCAATCTCCATAGATTGTTTTGATCGGACGATTCATAAGCTTTCTCACCGTTCTCACACTTTCCACCGTTTTCTTTAGATCCTGACCCTATATATATATATATAAAAACGAGATCAGGAGAAAACGCTCAAAAGTGTGAGAACGATGAGAACGCATCCTGGCCTAACACGTGTCACGCGACATAGAGAAGGGCGGAGGGGCTTTTTTGTCCTTATCTTCTCCTTTTTCCAGTTCCGTTTTTCACAATATTGTTTTATTTTTGAGGTTTAAGATTTTTGGCGTTAACCAAATTCAATAATTAATGGCGTTTAATGGTTTCATTGTATTAACATTTTGGCGTTTATGACGTTTTTCAAATCGTATGCCATTGGAACCCTAGGGGGTCAGGAAATCTATCTGAATGGCGTTTTTTCAAGGCGTTTTAAACAAGATGGCCCATTGTTCTATAATTTTTTATATACATTTTGGCGTTTGTGGTATCTTGGCGTTTTACAATTGTAAAATTATATTACAACCACGGGGAAAAAAATAGAAGCGAAGAAAATAAATTAAAAATCCTAATCGGATCTCTCTTCCCAATCTTCACTGTCATCAGTCTCTCTCTTCTTTAATAGCACAAGAACTGTCACCAAATATATGCCTTTTATGTAAAACTTAACAAACCCATCGGTTTGATTATTTTGCCTGCTCGTCTGTTGAAGTGGCTTTTTGTGGGTGTTTGGGGACATAGATCTATGACGTGTGGGTGGGTTTTTCGTTTTTTCTTCATCTTGATCTTCATCTTTATAATCATCCCACTCTTCAGTGTCATTTATCTCTTCTCCTTATCCAAGCCTTATTCAAGAACAAAGAAAACAAAACGACATTCGATTGTCATCAGTATCTTTTTCTTGAAGATTTGTCCATCTCATGCAGTAAAATCTTACTGAGTTACTCCCCTCAGCTAACAATCCATTCAGTGAAACTTCACGAAAAACAATACTGAATATCCAAGAACGCATATTAGCCATATTTGATTTTTTAATTTTTTGGTGTTTTACAGTGAGTGGTATTTAGTAGTATTTGGCTTTTTTTTTGTTTGATTAAATGGAAGTTACTGACAGTTATTAGTTTATAGTATCTCTTTTGGCGGCGTAGGTTAGGCGGTGCATTATTATAATAAACTATTCGTTGTTTCAGTTACTGTTTGTAATTATTGTTTTTTATAAGCTTTTATCTCTGAAGTCTGTAACACGTCCCGTCTTTCAAGTTTGGCGTTTTAGATTCTAATATAATAAATTTTCCATCTCTTCATTTTTACTGTTTTGTAGTTACTCTTTCTAGTTACATTTTCAAGTTTGGTTTTTATTTTTTGGGTTTTTTATAATAATTTTCCAAAGTAATTTTATTATAGTTTGAGAGTTTTTGGGGCGTTTTACGGCATGATAGCGTTTTAACAAGCATTTGGCTGTCTGGCGTTTTTATTATATATGGCGTTTTTATTATATAACAATCAACTGAAAAAGAAAGTTCAAAAAAAAGAATATATAAACAATTGATCTTCCAAATCTTCACTGTCACCAGTCTCTTTCTTCTTTTTTGAATCATCTTAACTGGCTGGTTCGACTTTCGTATGATTCATTTTGTTTTTTTGTTTTTCAAGTAGTTTTTTTGTCGCCGTTTGGAAACACAAAGTCTGACATCAGCATCTTTTTCTTGAAGATTTGTCCATCTCATGCAGCAAAATGTTATTGAGTTTACACCCTTCAGCCAACAATCTTGAATTTTCCAATGAATGATGTTTGATTTTTTTATTTTGGCGTTTTACCGATAAAAAGAACGCCACTAAATAAAAGCACCTTAAACCTCAAAATTTGATCATGCTAAAATCAATAATGTTTTGTTGTATGAGATGGACAACATTGTTAATCCTCAGTTAAGAAAGATAACTGACAATGTTGTCCGCCCCATGCTGCTAAACTTTATTTACAACAAAACTCAATAATGTTTTTATATGTTTTGGCGTTATAAATTGGATGGAAGTTGAGGATAAAGTCAATAAGATTTTTACTCAATGAATTTGACAATATCCTCACTTAAGGATTTTTGTTCATTACATTGAGTGAAACCTTAAAGACAACCAAATTGAATTTCAAATAAACGTTTTGGGTTAGAAGATATTTGATGTTTGGGTTTTTTTGCGTTTTTAAGACGAATGGTATATATTAAATATGGCGTTTGGGGTTTTGTGTGTGTTTTTAACTGAAGGTCTGAGATGTTGTATATATATAGGATTTTTTTGGCGGTTTTTTTAGGCAGGATTTTATTATAATTAAGTTTGGCATTTTATATCTAATGGCGTTTTTAGTTAGAATTGTGTGTGCTATATGTTTGGCGTTTTATTTCATGAGATGGCATTTTGTGTGGAGAAGTCAAAAGACTTTTTTACCCTTAATGAAGCGTGTCCACGTAATAAAATTGATTTTATTTACGAAAACACCACCGCGCCAATCTAGTCCATAGATTGTTTTGATCGGACGATTCATAAGCGTTCTCGCCGTTCTCACACTTTCCACCGTTTTCTCTAGATCCTGACCCTATATATATATATATATATATCGTAAACATGATTAAAGAAGATTGGGATATAAAATATGATTTTCCAATATGATTTAAGTCTCGAGAATACAAGATTGAAATTGAAATACGATTACAAGGAAAAGAGAATTAAAAAGAAATAACAAAATGTGACAGTAGCTATAAGACTGTGTGTTGTTGGCTCACTAGCTGCCCATTAACAATGCCAGATAGGTTGTTGGTGACCAGTGGCGTCTCTGAGAATTCCCGTACCCTGTTCGAGCTCGAAAAATGTGCCCATATGCTTTAATGATAAACTATATAATTACGAAAATGACAAAAATTGTAGTATTTGATAAACAATGCAATTATGATAATGACAAAATCATAGTATTCTAATGAGTTACATACCGTAATAGCATTTTACGTTTGTATAGGTGGATTAGACGCCAAAAACTTTTGTATAGCACCGGCTTGAGACTTCACCAATTCTTTCGATCGTTTTTTTTTTTTTGACGTTTTTGCCATCCGGATGCTTGTTTAGGAGCCATTAACGCCTAAAAATAATAATTGACGTTCAATTAACAAGAATAATCGATGTTTCACAATCACAGTTTCATAATTGATGTTCAATTAACAAGAATACTCAATTCAATACGATACGTACGCAGATAGGGGTTCGTCAACAGAAATCATCCACGTTTAATAATCACAGTTTCATAATATATCTTCTGAAGAATAACAACAATTATGTTCTGATGTTAACAATAACAACATGAACAGACTAACAAAATTACACAATATCATATTTGAAATCGGACCTTTTGAGTTCTGATGTTATTTTCTGAAATCGGGGAAAAAAATCAGAATCCCCCTACAACAGCGTCTGATGTTATTGTTCTTGTTCTGATTGATGATGTTCGATTGTTCGCCCTTCTTGTTCGCAGCACTGCAACAACAACGTCTTCTGTGACTGAGTTCTGAGTTCTGATGTTCGTTCTTCGTTCAATGGCAGCCCTGCAACATGTCTTCTGAATCGCCCTTTCAGTTTCCACGTCTTCAGTGTTTTTTTATTTTTATTTTTTAAAATCATATTAGTATTGGGTTGGGCCCAATAAACCTAATGTTAAGTTGACTAAATTATAAAACATAAAAATATATTTGATAATGGGCCTCTATATTGGATTTGATATGTGTTTACAATTTTTTTTAAAATAACATATATATATATATATATATATATATATATATATATATATATATATATAGGGAGAAGATCATGCGAGAACCACCTCTTATTGCGAGAACCGCGAGAACCAATGTGAACACACCAAAAATGCCTAAAAATAGCTAAAAATCACACAAAAATTTTTTTTTTGATTTTTTTAATATTTTTTTAGGTTAAAATCGCTACTTTTCGAACAAAAAAAAAATTTTAATTTTTTTTTTGGCTTCGAAAAGTAGCGATTTTAACCTAAAAAATATTAAAAAAATCAAAAAAAAAATTTTGGATTTTTTTTAGATTTTTTTAGGTTTTTTGGGGGTTTAGTTTTTAGTTTTTAGCATTTTAGCTTGGGGTGGGGGGGGGGGGGGGTTTAGGTTTTTGGGGGGTGGGGAAGGGGGGTTTAGGTTTTTTTTTTTTTTTGGGGGGGGGGGGGGTGGGGTTAGGTTTTTTTAGGTTTTTTTAGCTTGGGGGGGGGGGGGGGGTTTAGGTTTTTTGGGGGGGGGGGGGGTTTAGGTTTAGGTTTTTGGGTGGGGGGGGGTGGGGGTTAGGTTTAGGTTTTTGGGTGGGGGGGGGGGGTGGGGGTTAGGTTTTTTAAGGTTTTTTTTAGGTTTTTTTTAGCTTGGGGGGGGGGGGGGGGGTTAGGTTTTTTTTTTTGGGGGGGGGGGGGTGGGGGGTTTAGGTTTTTGGGTGGGGGGGGGGGTGGGGGTTAGGTTTTTTTAGGTTTTTTTTTAGGTTTTTTTAGCTATTTTAGGTTGTGTTCACATTGGTTCTCAAGGTTCTCACAATAAGGGTGGTTCTCGCATGAGCTCCTCCCTATATATATATATATATATATATATATATATAGGGGACCGCTAAAATGAGAACCACTTACAGTTGTAAAAACGCGCGAACCACTTTCTAGCCATTAGATCAAGATGATGGATGGATGAGATTAAAAATATTTAAAAATAATATTAAGTATTTTTTGTCTTATTATGTCTTTAATATTTTAATTCAAAAGGGTATTTAAGTAAAATTACTTTTTTTGTCTTTTTATATATATTATATTTAATTGCCTTTTTGTCCTATTCATTAATTACTTTTTATTAAAAAACAGAATTTTTTGTTAAACAATATTTTTAAAATCAGATTTTTATGATAATTTTTTTTTAAGATTTTCAAAATGGATGGATGAGATTAAAACATTTTTAAGAGCCGTTCTTTACGAGCGTTTTTTACGGAACGTTTTACGGCCTGTTTTTACGCTCCGTTTTACGTTACGTTTTCCGTTATTTACGTTAACGTTCACGCCTCGTTTTTTGACGCCCCGTTTTTTCAACGCGCCTTTTTTACTTTAACGTTATTTACGTTTTACGCGCCGTTTTTTTACGTTTTACGCGCCAGTTTTTTACGTTTTTACGCGCCTGTTTTTTACGTTAACGTTTTTTACGTTAACATTTTTAAATTCAGGTTTTTTTACGTTAACGTTTTTTTAAGTTTTAGTAAAAAAATTACGTTTTTACGTTTTAACTAAAACTTTTTACGTTTTACGTCAAAAAAGTTTACGGTTTATTTTTTTTTTTACAAAAAACTTTTTTACGCAAAAACGAACGCACCCAGAAAATCGCAAACTCGGTGAAGCGTCTCAGATATATTGTTATCATCCTCGACTAGGGGGGGAAAAATAAAAAACCAACAACATCAAAACAAAAGTGTCTCTCGAAAAAAAACGAGGTTTGGCTCAGATTATCCGATAATCAAAAGGCTGCAAAAGTGGGGTTGCAGGTTTAAAAAACCTACCCTCCGCCGTCCTTGCCATGCCATCGTCATCAAAATCTGCGTTTTTTTTTTTTCATCATCGCCGCCCACATCCAACATATCAAACCCACAAAAAGTCCACTGATCAAAATCACCAGATAAACAAGAACACAGGCAAAAAATCAAAGAAACCCAACCGTAAATCAACAGAAGGAACCGTAAATCAACCGTAAACCCAACCGTAAATCAACCTTATCAAAAAATTACCGGAAAATCAAAAAATCAGTCGTAAATCAACCCCATCAGATCAAACCCCCAACATCAAAAACAAATCAACACAAATCAACCCCCCCAAACATACCAAAAAACCAAACAAAATCAAGAACAGAAATCAACACCCACCATTTCTAGAGAGAGAAACCCACAAGAAATCAACACCCACCAAACAAAATCAAGAACAGAAACCACCCCCACCGCCTAGGGGTCCGCCACCAAACCCAACGCAACCACCACCAAACACCGGTCGCAAAGGGGGCGGCGGGAGGAGAGGGAGGCCAAAGATGGCGGTGAACATTTCGGACCATTATCATCCTCGTAAACTCTTCATCGACATCAGAAGCAACCACCGTCACCACCGCCGTGGCGGCGGCGTCGTCGCCGGAAGTCACCACCGGTCTCTCTCTCTCTCATCTCTGCCTCTCGGGTCTCTCTCTTTCATCGTTCTCCCGTCTTTCTTGGTGTCGCCGCCGTACGCCACCACCAAACGGTGGTGGCCGACCATTTTACCCGAGAAATGGAAGGAAAGAACAGATGCTTGGTTTGACTGTTTGAGTTGTGATTTGGGAGGTGGTTGTTTGTTTGAGTTGTGATATGGGGGAGATTTTGCACATGATGAGAGACTTTTCCTGTGATTTTGAACAGAAGATTTTGAAAGAGAGATGAGAAATAAGGACTCAAGAGAGAGAAAGTTGCAATCTCTGCAACTATTAAAGGCAGAGGAGAGATGAGAGATTAGACATTTATAGGAAATGACCAAACTACC
The DNA here is from genome assembly GCA_030545235.1 of Helianthus tuberosus. NCBI lineage: Eukaryota > Viridiplantae > Streptophyta > Magnoliopsida > Asterales > Asteraceae > Helianthus > Helianthus tuberosus. The sequence continues at coordinate 198,924,081 of CM060395.1, read as the reverse complement.
CCTTTTCCTGATTGGTTGAGAGTGGTTCTCGCGGTTCTTACGACTGGGGGTGGTTCTCATTTTAGCGGCTCCCTATATATATATATCGATTTTTTTTTTAAAATCCCGTGCCCCTCGAAATCACGGGGCTTGTGCGGAAGTCCTCCCCGCACACCATAAGAGCCGCCCCTGTTGGTGACGGTTAACCCACGCCCGCTAGTCAACGGCGGTTGTGAATGGGGATTGAATGCCTTCATCGTTAACCCATTAACTATGTTAATGGGAATGATGGTGAGTCCCATGGATGTGGGAACCAATCACATGCCACGTTTTATATTTTATTTTTAGTTATTAGTATTAGGTGTTTAGTTAACCCCATAACACATAGTTAACAGGTATTTAGTTAATGGTCAAGTTCTTATATGACAATGACGTGACGATGATTTGACAATGAGTTTAGTTAACTCACAACACATAATCTACGCTATACAAAGAAAACGTCAAAGAAAGCAAGACACAACAACTATATTCTGTACATTTAAAACGCCAAAAGTTAAAACTGGAAGTGTGTTTTTGTTTTATTCGTTAGTTTTCCTTTCTCATGTTCCTAATCCTACTGTGGTCGCTAACTTTCAGATTTCATGATTTGGTGTAGTTTTGTAAATACATATGTACAAAAGTGATACTTCAATGAAAGTTATTAATTTTTATGAATAAATAATTATATATGATTATACGTCGCATAATTTTGTTGAGGAAAACAATGTATCTTGACTAAAGTCAAAAAGGGATTTCAATGTCAATTTGCAATTTTGTGATTTTTTCTTACAAAATTTTAATTTAATAATTAAATAAAAAATACATATAATAATTAGAGCCCACGGGGCGGTTACGTTATAGCATCACGGGAATTTGCATAACGCGTGGAACTTCAAAATCCCCACCCCGACCTCATTGTATAACGCGTTAATATATAACGAAAATCCAATTTCGTTATTTTTACAACGCGTGATGTTTTTTTTAAGTGTATTGTTGGTTGGGGGGAAATTGTTGGGTGTGGTGGTGAGTGATGACCACCCCGACTAAAAAAGGTTGTGAGTGATGAAAAAATGGTTGATGACATGGTGGAACTTGATTGGTGCTTGTGAGTGATAGATTCTATCACTAGTGAACCACCCCCTCCCCTTAGAGTTAACTTCCATTTTACTCTCTGTGATTTGTTTATTTTAACGGTTTTGACCCAATAGTTTAAAAATAGTCATTTTTCTCCCTGATTTTGCTAACTTATCGTCATTTTGCTCCCCGCCTCTAACTCCATCCAAAAAAATCCATTAACTAGAAGGGTATTTTGGTAATTTTATAAATAAAAGCAAGGGCATGTAAGTCTTTTCACTTAAATAAACCTATAATTTGTTTATTTACATGTATATAAGTAATTCTTTTCTAATCTCCCATCTTTCCAATCACTCTTTCTACCGGCCACCACCACTTGCAACTACCACCTGCCGACCACGACTACTGCGACTTTTAACTAAACGTTTTAATTGAGTTAGAGCCAGGGAGTAAACTATCGAAATACTCTACTTTTAATTGAACATTTTAACTGAGTTAGAGCCAAGGAGCAAACTCGCGATAAACTCAAAAGATCAGGGAGGAAAATGACTATTTTTAAACTATTGAAGCAAAACCGTTAAAATGACCAAACCACATGGAGCAAAACGAAAGTTAACTCTAATAATTATGTTGTAAAAAAAATACACATAATAATTAGAGTCAAATGTCATTTTAGTCCCTGTGGTTTGGGCCATTTTGTCAGTTTAGTCCAAAGGTTTCATTTTTCGCCTGTGGGTCTAAAAAGGTTTCACCATTGCCATTTTAGTCAACTGTGTTAACTTCATCCATTTTTTCTGTTAATGAGAAGGGCAATTCAGTCATTTTATATGGCCGAATTGCTCTTCTAGTTAACAGAATTACATATAAAATGACCGAATTGACAGAAAAAATGGATGAAGTTAACCCAGTGGACTAAAATGTCAACGATGAAACATTTTTAGACCCACAGGCGAAAAATGAAACCTTTGGACTAAACTGATAAAATGGCCCAAAGCAAAGGGACTAAAATGACATTTAACTCTTATAATTATGTTGTAAATTTGTACCAGTTTTAAGATGCAATAGTTTAAAACTAACATGCGAAAACCGTGAGTTATGGCGAAGTATTAAAATTTGTAAGACTCGGCTTTCGACGAATCATACATTAGTCTTTACCAGTCGAAAAAAGTCATGTTGAAACGTTGATAAAAAAATAATCACATTACACCAAAACTTTATATAACATCATATTTAAAGGATGTAACGAAACCTTATAGCAACTCTTAACAACTTGTACGTTTGTTTTTCGATGACTTGTATATTATCACACACAACTTGGTTTTTGATAAAATTTACACTGAAACATAAATAAAAACAAACATGACGCAATAATATATTCAGAATTTTATAAAACATCAGCTTTCTATACAAAAAGAAAACAAAAACAAATTACAAGTGTGACATTTGTTATAGTTCATGGTTACCATGTGTTTAAACTTTAAACACTTATAAATGGTGAATTAGTGATTTGACACTATTATTATATTATATATCTAACATTTGTAAAATCGTATGAACAGTAGCAGCGCCTGCGTGGCTGTTTCTTTTTTTTTTTTTTGTCTTTTTTCGCTTTATTTATATATTATATGTATTATTGTGCCAAACCATTAAGAAAAACTTTAATGGGAAAGAAAATTTTTTATTATCTGCTGTCAAATAAAAGTTTGAGTAAATTGTTTCATTTATTATTTTTGTCTTTGTCTATTATTCTTAATAATATTTTCCGTGATTTATTCCTTCTTCTTTTTTCACTTTTATGTTGTTTTCTCTGCTTCTAAATCTGTAATTTTTATAACCAAATCTTTTAAAACAAATACCTTTTTAACATAACTTCTTCTTCCTACAGTGTAACGCAGATTAGGGATGAGCATTTGGTATCGGGTACCGAATCGGTACAAAACCGGTATCGAACCCGGGTATATTCGGTACTGGTACCGGTGCTCATTTTCCCCGTTTTTCGGTACCTGTATTTACGGGTAAAACACCGGTAAGTACCGGTATTGTGTCGGTACCGGTACCGAACCGGTGTATTCGGTACTAGTACCACTTTTCCCCGTTTTTCGGTACCAGTACTTTCGATACCGAACGGGTACCGTGCTCATCCCTAGCACAGATTGAACCTTACTAGACATAATGTATTTTTTTGTGTGGATATTGTTTTTGTCATGGCACGACCTTTTTTTGTTTTTTCTTTCGATTGTTATACCGAGTTTCGGTACCGTATTAATCTCGTTACAAAACGAAACGAATCGATAACGTTCGAATTCCCCGCCGCATAGCGGGGAATTTCACTAGTGGAATAAATTAGGCAAGGACCCAAAACGAAAAGTCAAGGTGGTGCGTTAGGTGTGATTGTGTGAATCCCTTTATTAATGGGGAATCCAGAAGAACATTAAAGTAATCTTCAAGAACATGCAAACAAGTAGAGGAACATACAAAGGAATTTATATAACAATCTATACATATAATAAAAGAAACCATGTTTGGGACACTTGTCATCATATTAGGCCATATACTCTATGGATAATTATCATTTAGTTTAAATATCTTCTAATTAATTATAGATAATCTCCTATAAAATATTATTTAGTTTAAGACTTTAATCTCTTTTACCTAATTATAGATAATTGAGAGAGATAAAAGAGATATCCTTTTAATTTTAAATGGTTGATAAATATGATTATGAAACATAAACGTTACTGATGATAATAAGAGTCATAATCTATACATATACGTTACTGATGATAAAAAGAGTCATACTAGATTATATTATTATTTAAGATATAGATACTATTAAATAATTTATTTAGAAAATATACCATTAAATATTAATCAAAATCTAAAATTACTCAGAAGTTAACCCGTGTAATACATGAGGTTTTTTAAGATATAGTTTTTTGATTATTTAGTATACAAAATTACATTTATTAAAGATATAACTTTTTGATTATTTACTATACCAAATTACATTTATTCAACCCGTATAATACACGTGGTTTTTAAAAGATATAATTTTTTATTATTTAGTATATAAAATTAGATTTATTCAACCTGTACAATACACAGGGTTTTTCAAGATATAATTTTTTTTATTATTTGAGGTATAAAATTATATTTATTCAATCAGTACAACAACATACGTGGTTCTTAAAGACATAACTTTTTTTATTATTTAATATATAAAATTACATTTATTTAATCCGTCTAATAAACGAGGTTTTTGGTTCTTAAAGACATAACCTTTTTATTATTTAATATATAAAATTACATTTATTTAATCCGTCTAATAAATGAGGTTTTTAAATATACATTGTTTTATTATTTAGTATATAAATTTACATTTATTTAGCCCGTGTAATACACGGGGTTCTCACCTAGTAATATATAATGTAAAAATGGTGTAACAAAATATTAAAAAGTGGTAGAAAGACTATTTTTTAATATAATTTTTTGGGTCAAGTTATTCTACAAAGGCTTCTTATTGTAAGAAGTGTAAGAAGGATTTATAGAGTGACAAGTGTCCAATAACCTAAAACTAAACCCACTACATCACCACCAAAAACCTAAACACCCACCCCCCCCCCCCCCCCCCACCCAAAAACCTAAACCCCCCACCCCCCCCACCCCACCCCACCCCACCCCCACCCCACCCCCCCCCCCCCCCCCCGCAAAAAAAAACAAAAAAAAAACTATACCTCACCAAAAAAAACCCTCAAAAAACCTAACCCCCCCCCCCCAACCTCCACCCCCCAAAAACCTAAAAAAAACCTAACCCCCCCCCACCCCCCAAAAACCTAAAAAAACCTAACCCCCCCATCCCCCCACCCCCCAAAAACCTAAAAAAAAATATAAAAAAAACTAAACACCCACCCCCACCCCCACCACCACCCAAAAACCTAAACCCCCACCCCCCACCCCCTCGGCAAAAAAAAAAAAAAAAAAAAAAAAAAAAAAAAAATTTTTTTTTTTTTTTTTTTTTTTTTTTTTTTTTTTTTGGGTGGGTGATGTGGGGGGTAGGGGGGGGGTGGGGGGGTTGGTGGTGGTTGATGTTTAAGTTTTTTTTTTTTTTTTTTAGTGGGTTTTTTTTGTGTAGTGGGTTTTTTTAGGTTATTGGACACTTGTCACTCTATAAATCCTTCTTACACTTCTTACAATTAGGATCCTTTGTATTTGATCTTAATCCATAATTTTTTAACAAAAGTTGTAATTTCTTAGAAAGTTTTTAAAAATAACTAAATGTATTTACTTTTTTCTAAAGTTGTTATATATAAAAAGAATCAGAGTGAAATCATTTTTAATATTATTGATTTTTTTAACTTGGTTTTTTATATAAGATGGTGTTGTGTACAGTGTACGTTTACATTACTGATTTTTTGCATTAGTTTTTCTTATAAAACTCCTATCATTATACATAAAACTAACATTTTATATTTTTATGTATAAACTCTATCAAACATAACCCTTACATATTCAGTAATACGTATTTTAAACCATAGGAAAAAAAAGTAGTGATCCTCGATATGAACGTATACACAGATATTTTGCATGATTACATTTAGAAAGCGTGTTACGCTAACGACCTCAACCAACCCAGAAGTCCAAGGAGCCCCGCGTCTAATACTGGTGACCTCTTTTCAAGTCCTGCATACAGAATACGGGCTTAGTAACTTTTAGTCACGATTTAAAGCATACCTACCGACCCATTTACTTATAAATGAGTTGATGCAGGTAATGATTTTCTCTAACGGGTCAAATGGGTATAATAATAAACTAGCAAATAAACAAAAACAGGTCAGAAGTCCGCCCTATAAGTGTGTTTAATAAAGCATACAACCTCTTATATCGTGATTTGTTAAAAAAAAGGAGGTTATTATTTATAGAGTAAATTGCCAAAAGCGTCCCTGAGGTTTGGGCATGTTTGTCATTTTCATCCGAAACAACTTTTTTGTACAATATAGTCCTTCACTTTTGGGATTTTTTGCCATTTTCATCCAAACATCTAATTTGCTTTATTTTTTCCATCAAACATTTGGTCCTTCGGATGAAAATGACAAAAATTCCCAAATCTCAGGGACGATTTTTGCAAAAAAGTCAGACGTTTAGATGAAAATGACAAAAAATCCCAAAAATTAAGGACTATAGGGTAAAAAAAAAGTTGTTTTGGATGAAAATGGCAAACATGCCCAAACCTCAGGGACGATTTTGGCAATTTACTCTTATTTATATAATGTTATAACTTATAATCATAGGTGATATACAAACTATGCATAAATAGTACAAAACTTTTGGACATGTGTTTCGGGTCAAACCCACCAGCACAAATAATTACCAATTTTGACCCGTTAACCAACTACGCATGATAAGTCAATAACAAAGTATCCTTTCGGCTACAAAATCCACAAATTTGCGGGTCACAAGTACAAACGCCTTACAAGAATTGCTTATTGTTTAGGCTCGGGTAACCAAAATTGTATTGAATTCAAGTAATACGAAGAAAATCTGTGAGTTTTAGATTTATTTAGATTGAAACCTACTAGTAAACGAGTTTTTTTGTTAATAAACTAGCAATAAATATAAAAATAATAAAACGAATTCGAATTACACTTACCAACATCTGCAGCTACTCGATGTGCACACATTACACCGGAGAAAGCAACGGCTATAACACCTTGTCCTGGAAAGCAACTATCACCCACACAATATAGACCATTTATAGCCTGCGCAATTCAATACAAAAACATCAGGTCAAAAACAAAGACTCGTGGACCAGAAAAGTCATCATCATCATCATCATACTCAGTAAGGCACATGACACTCAGCAACCGGGACAAAGGCACATGACACTCAGCAACCGGGACAAAGACCGATTAGTGCATGTGCCCTTTTGTCTTTCAGCTATCAATGCCACCACATGATGCATGATTAACAGTCCTCAACTTTTAACGTTATTTTCACGAAATTAGTAAAATAACATTAAAATTAGTGCACTTTCACTTTTGCCCCCCCCCCCCCCCCCCCGAAAAGTCAAAACTGTATATCTGATCAACGTATGTAGGAGGTAATGTGCATTTGATAAAAGCACAACTTATATATCTAAACACTAAAACCTGATCTAAGATAAATTTGTCCAAAACGCAAATCCAAACACCTGTTTAACTTACAGTGGTATTAAAAGGCATTCCCAACAACCCCTTAGGTACGCTACGTGGCATTGGCCCGTATGTACCGCTATCACGGGCGAGATACCGTCTGTGTGTCTTTGGGGTGCCCACCTGTTAAATATTTGAGAATTGTTAGTCATTTTAGTCATTTAACTTTTCCATTTTGTAAGTCAATAAAAATGGTCAATTTTGACGGAGCTTATCCCATGTACATGAGGTAAAGCACAAGTTACAACTATTTGAAACGATCACGAGTTTCTCAAATTCATATGAAAATCACAGAAAAAAATATCAATAACTTTGTGAATGTTTATCTATTGCATTCAAGTGGAAATGAGTACCTCTTTAAATTCGATGGAGGCTTTGAGGCCCGGAAATAGTTTATTTTCCAGTCTGCTAATTATTTTGTCGGCAACAAGCTCCTTCTTTATCTCATAATCTTTTGTCGAAAGCCCCTATTTTTTCCCAAAACAACATAAAATATATATTATATGCCGAGTGAATATGTGAAATTTAAAATGTGTGTATTCTTTCTGTTCTTGAGTGTCTGATATCAACTGTGAAGTTTTCATTCTTAAAAGATTCTAAGATAAATTAGTATTTTTACTGTGATACATAAGCTTCATCTCATTTTGTTATTACCAAAGAATATTTTAGTTTTTCACATAAGGTATTGATTTTGATTCCCATGGGCTTTCGTATCAACAGCCGTTACTCATAAGGGTATATTAGACAACTTACTAACAATCAAACAATTGTAGATTCAAATGCTACTACGTGAATCCATACCTAATAAATAAGTAACTGGTTACACCACGTGTCACCCCTACGTATTTTATTTCTTAACTGAAAATAGTTAATGTAAAAAAAGTAACCATATTTTATCTCAAAACATCGTTTTATAATTCCTAAATCTTCATTACTAAGTAGTAACTATTTAATATTTTCTACACGGGTTTCTAACCTATTATTAGTTAATAAAAGAATAAATACCTGCCAATCCTCTATGGAGGAAGTTGTAAATATGTGAAGAATATGGCGTCCTTTTGGAGCCAAAGATGAATCAAGCATAGTTGGGATGCTCAAAAATATACTCCCATAAGGCTCCTCTAAGTTTTTCCAATCATCCTACACAATTAAAAAAATAAAAAATAAACAAAATAAATAAATAAAATTGTATGGCAATTTTAACCCATTTAAAAGTGGCTTATGTTTTATCTCTAAGGGGTTAGATAGGTTATAGTCAAATGAGTTGAAAGTCATCACATATGTAGTGTATTCCAATGGTTAAAAATCTCTTAACTCACTTTACAAAAAGGGTTAAATCGTTAAATAATTTTTCTAGTTAAGTAGCTTTCGCAATCATAATTCATATTAAGCAAACTATTTATTAGTAAAATTCTAAATATTGATAAAAATGTATTTAATGGTCAGTTGAACCCGACCCATCCCATTTTGATCCACACTTACAAATGACCCATTTTATTACCCGGACCACCCATTTTTACCACTTGTACACATGAGAAAAAAAAAAAACTATGAGTACCTCAAGAACAAAATGATGGCAATCCGTATCTGGTGGCAAAACCTCGGCTTTGACCCCCATGTGAATAGAAAGAAAAGAAGGGGCTTTTACGTAAATTTTTTGAAATTTTTCTTCTTCTTTTGGCAGATCCTGCTTTTTCAAAAGTTTGCCTAAAATACAGAAAGCATATAATCAAATTATTTAAATTATCATGTATACAGAATTAACCGAAAGTGTTAATCAAAATATAGGGAATAAAATATTCGAGTGAAAACTAACCGAAAGTATCCCATCTTGTAGCATTTGAGATTATGGTTTTGGCAAAGAATTCTCTTCCATCTGATAATTTCACTCCTACCTACAATAATGCAAAAAAAACGCATAAAATTAGATTATTGTTTTGCTCCTCATGATAGTTGTAGCGTTTTAGTTGACATTAAATGACTAGACTACCCTTCAGTAAACACAAACAAAGGGCAAAAAGGACAATTCAACTAGATATATATATTTTTTGGGAAATGGACACTTGGAAAGAAATGGCCTTCGATAAAGACAAACAAAAGGAAACTTATGGACCCGAATCAACAATATCAATTTATTTGTTTTGATAACAAAGAGTATATAAATCATTTTAACTAGAAAACTTTCTTGACATTGAAATTAAAAAAAAATTAAAATAGAGGAAGGTTATGGATCCCAAACAATGCTATAAAGTTATTTGTAACGATTATAAAAAGAAAATCGATCATCTTAATTAGCTAACTTCTTGAAATGGGAGAATATACTTGTAGTTGTTACAAAGGGCAAACCGGTCATTTTAGCTAGGTAACATTCTTGAAAGTGAAATTAAATCTATACTATTAGCTTATTTGTAATGATAATGAAGGTCAAGTAGGTCATTTCAACCAAAATTTATGCCAACTAGATGCATATATTTTTCTATAATGGCATTAATATCAATAATTAAGATAAACTCACTGCTTTCCCATTGTCAACGATAATACTTGTGACATTTGCCCTGTAAAGTATTTCACTTCCTTGCTCAACTAAACCTTTTGTCAAAGACTTTGCAATCTCTCCGACCCCACCAACAGGGTAATTAATGCCCCCAAAATGTCGATCACATAACACCTAATGAAAGCATAAAATCATAAACGGGGGTATACAACTATACAATAGGAAAAACAAACCAATAGAAAGGGAAGGTCGATGTTTACCATGCTTGCATTAATCATGGGTGTTTGTAAAGCATTAACCGTGCTCACAATAAAACACTGCAAGAACCAAACCGTAAGTATTTCAAAGAAAAAAGTATCAATCATGGTATTCCAAAACCTATAGGTGGCAATATTAATTCATTCACTAATGGGTTGATTTGGGTTGTATTTTATCTCATAAAAGTCAAATAGGTCAAACCAAAAAAAATTTAACTAAAATGGGAATGGGTCAAACGGGTTGGAAATCGGCAAACACATATCTTTAATGCGTTTAGCCTGTCAACCTCTAGAGATCTAGATATCATTGTAGTTTTCAATCAAAATTAAGAGTAAAGTACATGGATGGTCCCTTTAGTTTATCAAAATTTTGGATTTGGTCCCCTAGCTTTCTAAAAGTACACGAATGGTCCCTATGGTTTGCACTTTGTAACGCATTTAGTCCCCAACCAACAAATCTAAAGGTTTTACCATGTCCAAGTTAGGGACTAAATATGTTACAAAATTCAAACCACAGGGACCTTCCATGTACTTTTGGAAACAAGCTAGGGATTGAATGCGTTACAAAGTGCAAACCATAAGGACCAATTGTATACTTTTGGAAAGCTAGGGACCAAATCCAAAATTTTGGCAAACCACAGGGACCATTCGTGTACTTTACTCCATAATTAATGTAGTGATGGTCTATAGTTAAGTAAAGAGAAGTGTTAGGAGGTCAACCCGACTTGTTTCAACATGTACCAAGAATGACATGTTTCAACCCGTTACCCAACCCACCTGACCCGCCCATCTTGCCACATCTACTTGGAAGACAGTATTGACCCACCTCCGCATCTATGAATGAGAGCACTTCAGGATCTTTTATGTAATTGCGAGCGATGGCTCCCGCGTTTTGTGGCAAATAGTAAGCTACAAAAGACACCAATAAAGTATAATTTGAGTTAATTTAGTTTTTGAACAGAAAGAAACCAGTTGTTGAGTTTTGCATTAAATGTGGGGCCGTAAGATGTCCTTTTCGCGAGTCTTGTCTTCATCTATAGAAACTAAATGGGACCCACACTCATATTATTAGTTTTCTCGGACCATATAGATAGGACCAACTAAATGAACTGTAGAATAACAAATGATAAAAGATTTGGGTCCCATTTAAGGGGTGTTTGGATCATTGGATGTGCATTTCGAATGTGATTATTGCAAAGAATCATAATTGGATAATCAGTTGATTAAACGTTAAGAAATATGTTTCTAGCAAATAGGAAACCAATAGATGCACACAGAAAACGTACCTAACGTCAAGCATTCGGCAGGCTTTTTAAAAAACTGACCAAAGAGGTATAAAGGTTCTTCAAGGGACTTGAGTTCCAACGAATTCAACGCGTTAAAAATCTGTTTAATACCAACAAAAGTAGTTTTTAGAACGTTTTGATTCAAAACGAAGGTGCAAAGGAACAAGTAGATATTTGCAGTCACCTTAAACAAAAGTCAAAACAGACCTTCCAACATTCGTTGTAGAATTTGAGAATTCCTTCTTTTTCATGTGGGAATTTACTTGTGAGTTCAGATATGAAATCGTCGTATTCTCTGTGTACTTGAACAGAAAGGTTATTCGGCAGATGAAAATGAACAGTGGTTGGATCGGGTATCACCTCCATTTTACACCCGACCGCCGCCAATGCTTGAGTTATTAAATTTAAATTTCCCTATAACAAAAGAAAATTGGTTAATTTTATTGTTCACATTTGAACTCATTTTCAAATGACAATTCCATTTTTTTAAAGATTTGTTTTCATTTGAGTCTAATTTCATGTCTAGATGGAAGGAATTTGTTACATTGTAAATGGTAGTTAAGATATTATCAAGGCGCATACTGTACAAAATAGCGATATCAATACTTGAAGTTGCAATAATCAGTTTAGATAGCTTCACAAAAAGTTTTAATTTTTTATTTTATGAACATTTACGTTCGAAACAGCGAAGAAGTATGTAAGAAGTTGCAAGAAAACCTATGGGTGAGTTTAATGTAATATAACTCGATTATCCTAAACTTTAAGCACCTAAACATCTTATTACTTATTATTATTCTTTAACTAACAATAATTACTTCAAATACACACATCCAAAGTCCAAACACTCCTAAATCATAGTTGTTATAGCGAATAGCGGACGATATCGACAAGCAACCTGTACGCTACGAGCGGTAGCAATGAAATAGCGGGCACTATTTTATGTTTAGCGATTTGAAGAAAATTTTAGAAATATGTTATATGTATATTATATCCAAATACGGTGGTTCTATACGTAAATTTAACAAAAAAAAAAAAACCTAAAATCCAGCTATTGTATACCTATATCTTATCATTATTAATATTAAAACCAACAAAAACACCTGAAATCCCGCTATTTACTCGCTATGGAGGCGCCAAAATCAGATAGCAATGAATGAGTGCTTCACTACGCTATTCGCTATAGCACTCGCTATGAGCGCTATTAACAACTATGTCCTAAATTGAAGTGAAATATGTCAAATGAACACAATAAAGATTCAATCATGGCAAAGAGTACTAACAATTGACAACATAAGTAAACCTAATTAACACGAGTAAATCATCCGATAACCGAATTAAACAAAACACGAAATAACCAAGTACCTTATCACTGAACCCAAACATCACAGAAGAACCAACATCAAAAGTATACCCATCTCTCTCATAAAACCCTGAACTCCCACCAGGAATCACATACTTCTCAAGCACCAACACCTTCGCCCCCTTCACCGCCAATTGTGTCGCCGCCACTAACCCGCCAATCCCCGAACCAATCACAATTGCATCATAACCACCTTGACCACCCTTATTCCTCCCCTCTGCCACCTCATCTTTCTCCACTACTTTACTAACATCCATCACTGATTTAACCCTAACAGACAACAAATTCTTATTCCTTTCAACTGTTCTAAACAAACCCACCTCCTGATTACTGTAATTTTTAAACTTCAAGGGTCTGGAACAAGAAAGACTCTGTTTTGAGTCTTTTGACCATCTGGGTCCATCAAGAACAGTGCAAGCTAGGGTTTTTAAGGGTGCCAAACAAGAAATTACCTGCTTTATGCATCTGGGTTCATCAAGAAACCCTGAATTGAGTGAATTCCCCAACTGGGTATCCTTAAAATCAAGAAAAGATTGAGAATTTGGAAGCCTCATACTCATCTTTCTTGTTTTGAAGTTGGTGAAACTACCCAATTGAGTATTTGAAAGCATTTTTACAAATTCTTGAAGGTGGGTTGAAGACAAAAGTGCAATTTTAGAGGCAATTGGTTGGGTGGTTTGGGATTAGTGGCATTGGATGATGATGATTCCAACAAAAATACATATTGATCCGGTAAGGAGATGAGACAAAATACCAAAATGTCGCCAAAGTTGGAATCTTTGAAGTATTAAGAGTACACTTTATGGGCATCTTTGTGTTTGGTGTAATTTGGGATGATTATTGTGCAACTATTATTATAGCCTTTCTTTTTAATTGGTTTACACGCACACACATGTGTTAGAGCATTCAAATCCTTTCCCTTGTATTGTATTACTTGAAACTTTTTTTAGGGTTGTGTTAAATAAACTCATAAGTGGTCACAAGCTGCCCCCATCAAGAACCTTTCGGACTCTCTCTCTTTAGGTGTCGATTAACTTTCCGTTAATCATTCTCGACCGTACCAACCATTTTTCCAGCACTGTGTAAAAGTCCTGTGACCGAATAGGTGATCTCCATCTGTTCGGTACGAGCACTATTAGCGGAGCTTGGGTCTGGACGGAATCGGTTATCTTGTCTCTTTATTGGCGTCTGTGTTTCTCTCTTCCGATGCTCTGCCCTTGATTGCTTAGTAGATCTGTGATTGATCGCGGCTATCGTGTATAGTTCAACTTGATTGATACGAATCCTATTAACCTCTTAAAGTTCGGGGTTGTCGGAGAGTGATTATGGGGACCAGCGGTCTCGAGGTGATTAAGTTTTTTGTTACCAATCTACCGGAAAGAAGTAGTTCGAAGGAGATTGGGGATTATTTCAGTGCCTTTGGGGAAGTGAAAGGGGTGTATGTGGCCAGAAAAAGGGACAAGCAGGGAAATAGATTCGGGTTCATTACGTTTTCGGGGGTTAGGGATAAGAAGACATTGGCAGATAGCTTGAAAGCCGCGAAGTTGGGGGATAACAAATTAAAAGTTAATGTTGCAAGATTTGCTTTGGAGAACAATGTCAACTCTCGTCCGCCGGAGAAACCCTCTGGTTTTGCTCATGGTGATTTTGGCAGTCTCAATGACGGTAACACGGCTCAAACCAATAGACCTTTCATTCCAAACCCACTGGGGACAGCGTACAGGGATTCTCTAGTGGGTAAGGACAAGGGGGCTTGGTGGTTGAGAAATTGGTGGATGTCTCCGGCTATGTGAAGCCTACTGAAGACTGGCTGAACAAAAGCTTGGTTGTCAGAACTTGTGATCTTTCGACCCTTGTCAAGCTTAATAAGTTGCTCCTTGACGCCGATTGCCCTAAAGTGGAACTTAAGTACGTGGGCGGCCTATTCATGCTGCTTGTTTTTTAGAGCACGGATCAGATGTTGAACTTTAAAGATTATAACCCTAATGTCAAGGTTTGGTTCTCATGGGTGGATATCTGGATTGGCCAAGCCCTCCCGTTTGAGCCTATCGCTTGGCTTAAGATCACCGGACTCCCTTTACACTTGATCGACGTTGAAGTGTTTGACTCGGTCGGGAGAGTTTTCGGTAAAGTGGTACAAGCCTCGTCTATGACTAAAGAATGTAACGACCTAACTCTTGATTTAGTCGGTGTCCTTGTTGGCGATGGCAAGAGAATCTGCGAATCAGTTACCCTTAGATGGAAGGACAGGAAATTCAAAGTTTGGGTGTCCGAAGAGTTGGGAGATTGGATACCGGATTGCATCAATGTCGCTGACTTCTGGGAGGATAAGGAAATGCCGGAGTTTTCAATCGAAGATGCTGATAGTAAGGAGCAACCTTTCTCGCCGGTGGTGGAATTATGCTCGTCGGACTCTTCGACGGGAGCTCAAGGTATCCGGCCGTCAGGAAGGTGAACAAACAGAAAACATTAATGTCGGCGCTCCGGGAGTCGAAACGTTGGACGGCAATTTTTTAAGGGCATGGGAAAAGAGGATGGTGATTGCGAACCGGTTCAGCTTCCAAGAGGGTTAGGTGACGGTCCCGAGGTTATGGAAGAGGGTGAAATTTCGGCTATGTTTAAAGAAGGAGAGAAGGAAAAGACTTGTGGGCTTGCTCCTGGGCTTACAAGGTTGTTTACGGCCCACAGAAAACAGGTCGCTGGTGGCCCTCAAGTCCAGTCCAAATATGTTAGCAAATTAAGGGAGCCCATTATCAAAAAGAGAAGAAGGTTTGAAGACCCGTTGGGGTTTATGGATTTGAAAAAGATGCTAGTGACAGGTACAATGGAGAGGATTCTAATAGGGATACTTCTCTGCCTCTGGATCTCAATGTTAGGGCTACAGAAGACCTGCCTTCTCACACTGTTACAGGGAACCAGAACGAGGTGGGAGAGCATCCGCAAGTCTCTTTGGAATATGAGCCTGTCATTCATCATAACTCGTCTGCTTTGGAGAATCCAGTTATTTTAGAATCGGAGAAAACGATCGAGATGGGTTCTGCGTTAGGAGTTGACCTGAGCCACCACCAAAGGCTTATCGAGTAATTGATCGTGGAAGAAGGAATCCGGAAGGTGAATCCATGAATTTCATGACTTTAAACATAAGAGGTTTGGGATCCGAGTTGAAGGTTGGATGGGTCAGCAGTTTGAGGAAGGAGCACAAGGTTAACTTCTTGGCTATTCAGGAAACCCAAATGGAGGAGGTTAGTCACTGTTTTGTTGCGAAATTTTGGGGGGACTCCAATTTCTTGATGGAGTCAGTAGGGGCGACGGGTAGATCTGGGGGGGATTTTATGCATTTAAGACCCACAGGTTTTTCGTTTTCAGGGGGTGTCTAAACATAGAAATTACCTGTTGGTCAATGGGTGGGTTATTGGCAGCAACCAGTTAATCAACATTGTTAATGTTTATGCTCCGCAAAGAGTTGGGGAAAAGAAAATGTTATGGAATTGTCTTTCGGATGTTATCAATATGGGGGTCGGGCAGTGGGTTATCCTCGGCGATTTTAATGCGGTCAGGACTCCTGTTGAAAGGAAGAACTCGACTTTTAATAGCTCATGTGCCAAGTTTTCAACGAATTCATCACCGATTGTGGTTTGGTTAAATATAGTATGAAAGGAAGGAGGTTCACCTTTCTTGCGTCGAATTCCAACAAACTTAGTAAAATCGATAGGGTGTTGGTTTGCAAGGATTTTTTTTTGGAGTGTGGCCAGAAGCGTGTTTGAGGGCGCTCCCGATATTACATTCCGATCATTTCCCGGTTATCCTCGAAATCTCTCGGATCAATTTTGGCGCTAAACCGTTAGATTTTTTAACTCGTGGCTTGAAAAGGAGGGCTTTGAGGAGATTGTTGCTAATGCGGTGGAATCGTATTCTAAGATTGGAGATCGGCCAGACGTGATTCTGTGTAATAAATTTAAACATATTAGGAACAAGCTTAAAGTGTGGAGGGAAGAAACGCGCACAAAAGATAAAGAAGATGATCTAAGGAACAAAGAAGAGCTAGAAGAGTTGGATAAATTGTGTGAAGTCAGGGAGTTATCTGAAGAAGAAATTTGGATAAAGGATGAATGCTATAAAAATATTTGTGAGAAGGAACGCTTGCTTGCCATGGACCTTAAACAAAAGTCTCGATGTCGGTGGGCTATAGAAGGAGACGAGAACACGGCCTTTTTTCACAGACTTATTAATAAAGGAAAAGCAGAAATGGCTTACCGGGATTGTACATTGATGGTGTTTGGGTTGATAAGCCTAAGTTGATCAAAAAAGAAGTTTTGGGGTTTTTCAAGAAGCACTTCACGGAGAAAGTTCGATTCAAGCCTGGTTTGCGTTGTCCGGGTGTGAAAAGAATATCGAAAACGGACGCTAATAGTTTATTGGAGCGCTTTTCGGCCAAGGAGATCAAAGACGTGGTTTTTGAATGTGGGGCGGATAAGGCCCCCGGTCCGGACGGTTTCAATTTTAGATTCTTGAAACATTTCTAGAGATTCTTCGAGGATGATTTCAAAGAAGTGTTGGCTCATTTCTATGATTCGGGAGATATCGATAAGGGATGTAGCACTTCGTTTATAACACTAATACCTAAATCTAAAGATCCAATTGGGTTAAAAGACTACTGGCCGATTAATCTTATCGGGATTATTAGCAAAGCTATTTCGAAGATTATGGCGAACCGGCTGAAAAAGGTTATTGGGAGTTTAATTTTTGTGTCTCAACCGGCTTTTGTTAAAGACAGGTTTATCCTCGATAGCCCCTTGATTCTGAGTGAAATTTGGTCGTGGCTTAAAAAGTCGGGTAAAAATGCTTTCATTTTCAAAGTGGATTTTGAAAAGGCGTATGATAACGTGAACTGGAGTTTCTTGTTAGAGATGATGAACCAAATGGGATTCCCTCTGTTGTGGTGCAAGTGGATTAAAGGGGTGCTTGTCTCCGCGAGATCTTCGGTTCTGGTCAATGGTTCCCCTACGTTTGAATTCCATTGTCAGAAAGGCCTTCGTCAAGGTGATTGTCACACCCCGATATTTCCACGCTTGACCGGTGGGCCCGGTGGGGGAGTATCGTGACGTGGTTGGCAACATAACAGTCAAACAACACAATATTTAAATATGCACAGCGGAAGCAAATGAAAGATATATTTCAACCAAATAAAATATTGTAATATCAAGTATCACAACGGTCGAAAGTTTATCCACAGAACGGATCAGAAATAAAAATAGGAAACAGTAGTTCAACAGACTTTAGGCATCTTAAGCTTGCGAGACTCTTTTGATGCTAAGGAGAAATCCAGCCAATTACGAGTAGTACCTGCACTTAATCTTTTTGGGAAAATACGTCAGTTTACACTGGTAAATACATTCAACCGACTCATTTTGAAAAGTTTAATAAAATTGATTTGAATGCACGTGGCACAAACTTTTTATAACTTGGGATAATTATTTAAATATATAATCTCGTAAAAGAATTACATGTTACTTATGCGTTCAGTAGCCCGGATCGTGCCGGGTTAAAGATCAATAGACACACCACATTAATTATTTGGCACTGACGGGTGTACGCCTACACCCCGCGCTTAGGTCGTGGCCATTTCGTAAAATGATGCCAAGGATATCCGGGACATGGTCATTAACCTCCCAAAGGCTTTAAGCAAATAAAACAATTTAAACGGGCCGATCAAATATTACTTTAACCATCATACGTGGAAAGATTTAATGCCCGACCAAGCGGTATTTTATATACCGTACCCCAAGCCCGTACAGGGAAAATAAGTTAAAAGTATTTACCTTTGCAAGTATAATTCTCAATTAGCAAAATGCGGGTAGCTTTTACTGGTTCTCCTATTCTGGAACAAAGGTTTATAATAACCTATTAGAATCCTAACGGTCTTTAGTTAAGCTTAAGCTTAGACCGATACGGTTCAAACGCATGATTAAGTGAAGACCGGAATAGAATGATTTAGACCCGACAAGATTGAAGACTTGCCTTATATGGGTAATCTAAGCACATTCTGAATTTTGGGGTAAAACTGATAAGGTTTGACCCGTTTCGGCTATTTTATGTAAACTAGTTACATAAGCCGAACCGAACGCGCAAGAGGCGCAACGGGTGACCGCGAGAGTCATTTACAGGTTTCCTAAGTTAATATGCCTTAAATATATTGTGATATCAGTAGGATACCTTCCATTATGCCCAAAACGAATTTAAACACAAACTATGCCCCGTAGGGGTAATTTGGTCATTTATAAGGTTATAAAAGAGTTTAAGTATTAACCTGAGATACAGGTCTGATATGTTCAGCAAAAATACTTAGTTTACCAAGTTATAACAGTAGGGTATTGTATAAATGTGAAATTTATCAATTATAACCAAACTATGCACCGTAGGGGCATTTTGGTAATTTCACATAAGTCGAAAAGCTCAAAACTGAAGTCTGAGTTAAACAACTTTTGCTTACTGTTAAAATATTATAATTTACCTAAAATGTCAGTAGGTATCAACCCTTGTATGTTTAAAATAGTTTTAGTACATACTATGCGTTAAAAACGCTTAAAAAGGCGATTAGAAGCCGTTTCCGGGTTCTATATACAAAGCTGATATTTTTATCATTCCAGAAGGTTTAAAATAATGTATTTATCATATAAAATCAGTAGCAAAAGGTTTGGGGTCAAAAAGATATGTAAAACTCATTTTATAGCCCGAAAGGGCAAAACCGACATTTACCGAAATAAGCTTATGACTCTAAGTTATGCTCAGCCTAAAATTAATTAAAAATCTTCAAAAATCCCAAAATAATATATTACATCAGTGGGTAAAAAGTTTGATATCAAAAAGTGTGACAACCCTCACTAAACCAGGTATCCGTACGACTTAATTAATAATTAATTACTGCTTAATTACTGTGCTTACTTGAAATTGTGGATAAACTGCTACTTGAATGCTGATACATGTACTTACTTGCATCATACTTTACTTGCTGACACTCCATGTTTTGCTTACAGCACCTTTGTGACAACCTTGATGCACCAAACGCACAGTAGCACAATGAACGGATAACCTATTAAACGTGCTGTCATAACTAGCACCAGGCAGGCACTGCCTCTAAGGCCTGTAAGAGCCAGAGATAGTTTACTACACTAATAGAAAGTGTAGGGATATAAGGGTTGTAGAACTGCGTCACTAGGAATGAGATTACAGTGACCGGATGTGCCTAAAACATACTTTAAGTACAAAATTCAGTACTTTAATTAAAATTCAGCATTAAGCTACCTAATAAAGTGCCAAAACATGGGAAAAATATTACTAGACACTTTCCAATGTGTCGGGAATAAGTTGTGTCACTGAAAATAATAATAACGACACTTTAAAGCTTTGTTAAGCACTTTAACGGATCACTATCCAACCGAACAACCGGACTTTATCCGGAACATAAAGATATTGCCATCTACACTGTTTTTCTTTTTCTAAGCCAGTTAGGGTCCCCGAATACCCTAACACCCGTTACAACTTACTACATGCTAGTAACTAAGTTAACCTCCTAATTAACTAACTAGATCTTAACCGTTTAGTTGGAAATGAACTAGGAGACCCCCCCCCCCCCCAACGAAATCGGTCACCATATGGTGACACCCATTGTCCTTGCAAGATTAAAATAATCTTGGTTGTCTAATATCAAGGTGACACAATAACCTTTGGTTAAAAATGGAAGGATTTATCTATAAGTAACTATCTTAACCCACCATAACATTCACACTCTCAAACTCAACAAAAACTCTCCCTCTCCTCTCTAAATAACTCACGGCCGAACACCCCTATATCAATCCATCCATTTTTCGATTTTGTCCAAGCTATTTCAAGAGCATACAAGTGCTAAGGATCACATACGAGGAGGCTTGGTGCATTCGGAACGTGAAGGACCTCTTCTCATTGCTTTTATCCACTCAATCTTCGACTAGATTCTTCCCTAGCCTCGAGCTAGTAGTAAGTTGCTTGAAACACACTCTCGATCTATTTTAAAGTGGTTAAAATAGTATATAACGGTTAAAACTTAAGAACATACAAAATGATATGAAAAAGTCTACTAAAAATGCTAAAAATGATGGTTAAAAGCTTGTTTGTTGTGTAAATCATGTAGGATTTGTTTTGTGTAATTATTTAGTGCCGATCTATGTTGTGGTAGCTCGGATCATTGTTTAACCCGGATTGGTCATGATCATGGATCATGACATAGAGCTTGTTTAAGTGTAACAAGGGTTAAGTAATGAAACTCTACCACACGAGAAACTTGAACTTGTGTAAAAACGATTTTACTTACGAAATAGTGTTTAAAACTAGTAGATCTACAAGCGGTATTTTCAAAGGACCACGTGTCAAGAGAAAACATACTTTTAAAGACGGATCTTACATAACCAAAAGTGCTTTTGTAAACACACAAGTGTGTAGACACTTGTGTAACACAAAGTTTTGACGAAAGAACTATTTTTGTAAATGTTGAAAAGAAGTTGTGGAAATTTATTTTCTTTAAAAAAAAACGAGACTTTTACGAAACTGGGTTGATTTATACGAAAGATCCACTAAAAATAATGGAAAGATACTACATATTTTGGAAAAACCACAAGTTCACGTATTTTTGCGATTTACATCTATTTTGACTAGTTTGATGGTTTGAATATTGTTTATTGTTGATTGAGAAAATTGTTGATTTGAATTTTAGAAGAAAATGATACGCTTGAAAGCGTGGCCACCTCCAGTTACAGGGGAAACTCTGGCGAAATTTTTCTAAAAACCTAACACTTGGGAATATTTTCACTACAAGTGTTGTAAATCTATTTTTGACTTGTCTTCAAAACGTAAGTTTCGCCACGACTTTATTTACGAAACATCGGAGGTGGGATTTTCACAAAATAAAACTTGATAAATATATATTTGATATATATATATATATATATATATATATATATATATATATATATATATATATATATATATATAATTTTTCATAACAACACTTGTGAGATTTTTGTGATTATTTTGTGAACCATACAAATATTATTTTTAGGGTAAAAATAATATTACCGAATGTTAACGATTCCAAAATAATACGAACGCCTTCACAATAAATAATGAGTTACAACGGTATAATTATTACCACCCGATCTTTATCCGTAACTTACGCAATTTAGAAAATACCAACGAACGCGTATTTGTCAAAGAATATTATTTTGGAAAATTGTATGAAATAAAATATAATATTTTTGGGAAAAATGATTATATTTTGAAGTAAGAAATAGAATATATTAAGTGAGACTTAATAATGTATTTCGAATGTTACGAACACGCATGTAATAAATCCCCCATCCTTGGGAAGGAGAATAATTACCAAGTACTTACAAAAATATAAACACGAAATAGTTGTCTAACTATTTCCCAAAAACTTAAACCTTAAGCTAAGGCACGGCCGTCCGTCTAATAGACTTAGTACGTGTAGGTCGTCGCACAGCTGCTTGATCAGGAGATATACTTGGTAGAGACGCACCACTGTGAGTTCATGTCCCCTTTTTCTCTTAACTGTTTTCAGTTTTCTAAACTGCGGGGGTGAAATACATGTTACTATGATTACGAATATTTTCTTACATGGTATGGTTAGCGTAAGGAGGGTTATTATTTAGATCATGTGAGTGGGTAGGCGGAAACTTGGGACTATTAATCCTCATAGTAGGACCGAGGGGCAGGAGCGGTAGATCTATCTGGGTGTAGCGAGCCCAGCCCCAGGCCCAAACAATACGGACCTCGGGGTGACTTTGTACCCAATGCATAAATCTGCTAGGTTTGAGTCTTCCTACTTGCACTTCACACATATCAATGGCTTTGCAAACCATTGGTGATCTCTTTTTCCTTATTTGCTACATACCAGGATTTTTATACTTACAAAGGTTTTACTTACTCACTACACATGAACTTGCTCAACAATTTTTGTTGATTTTTCCAACTTACATGTATTTCAGGTAATTAAGGATCTGGCATGGTATGCTACGTTTTCCCGCTGCATAAGGGTTATGAGGTCATCCAAGTTTAGGAGATGTGGCTTTTTCCTGGACGAGCCACAGTCCTTAAACTGCGTTTATTTCACGTTGGTGTTGTGTCTTTTCAAACAACGTTTCTTTTTATTTTATCAGGTTGTAGTGTCTATCGCATGAGTTAATGCCTTAAGGCAATGTTGTGTTACTTATGTTTTAAAACTTAAATCAATGGATGATCTTGCATGATTTTTTTTTCATATAGCTTTGTTATGATTAAGCTATGGTATTAAGAAGTCACACCAAATTAACCATGCTTCCGCAAAGCCAGGGTGTGACAGCTTGGTATCAGAGCTCTGATCATAGCGAACTAGGATTCCTTCTCGAGTCTAGACTATGATCACTAGGGCTCTCACGAAAACATTTTTACACTGCATACCACTTAAGTCCAGATCCAAAACTTTTTACAAACAAATGTTGAGCACATTTTATTTATTATTTTTAGGCTCAGTCTGGGAGGCCGAGGCTCGGTCTGGGAGGCCGAGGCTCGGTCTAGGAGACCGAGGTAGTTGTCTAGTGGGACTAGGGAGTCAGTCTGAGAGGCTGGGAGAATTGGCTAGTGGGACTAGGAAGAGCAGTCTGAGAGGCTGGGCGAATTGGCTAGTGGGACTAGGAAGAGCAGTCTGAGAGGCTGGGAGGCTAGTGGGACTAGGAATATCAGTCTGAGAGGCTGGGAGGCTAGTGTGACTAGGAGAATTATTTGATTGCTTACTTGGTGACTAATGTGCTTATTTGATTGTATGATTGATTATTTGTACATATTTGTGTTTGTGTTACAGACACCAAGGACTCGTCCGGCACAGGTGATTCGAACACCACAGACCCTAGACCCATAGTATCAGACGACTTAGAGTCTTCAGAGCACGAGGTCCACACATCAGATGTTGCCAGCACAGACGAGGATGACTTTCAGCCCTTTGCGCAACCCGACGCTGTCGATAAGCCCGCTGATGGTCCTTTTGCTGGGTACCTACCACTCGTAGAGATCCCTGCTCCCATACCTTTGGCCGTTTATCCTGCTTACGATATGCTCCTCGACGCCGACGATGACGACGACGTCGATCTATTTGATGATGAGCCCCTGGAGGACGATGTTGAGGGCGAGGCCCTTCTAGCTGACGGTGGTCTTTTGTTACTCGCAGATGCTCCAGCTGAGGAGTCACCTGCACACTCGCCCGCTCCAGACTCCTTCGAGTCTGTGGCCTCCGCACCGTCACACACTCGGAGCGCACAGCACTATTCACACGGTTCAGATCCTGACAGGGCATCATCTGCTGTCTCTGCTCCTAGATTTGCTTTCGATCACGACCTCGATGAGGATTCAGACCCTGTTTTTCCCCTGGACTTGACCCGGACCAGGAGATAGAGTTCATCCACTTGGATCAGCCTATGGTTGACCCAGTTGACCCAGTTGACCCTGCATTCGCTGATCATGCAGATTTTGATATGGAGTTCGTTGATCCCGAGCCTGCCATGGCCCTTGAGCCAGTAGCTGCTCCTGACCCAGTGTTTAAGCATGACCCTGTTCATGCTGGCATGCCCATTGATCCTGTGATTGCTGACCTACCCATTGATGATCACCCCGCTGATGCACCACTACTGGAGGGTGACCATGTTATTGCTGCTGATCATGTTAATCCCCCACTTATCGCTGATATACCTGCTGACCCTCTTGTTGCACCCCACCTTGACCCTATGCCTGTACAGTTCGATCATGCGCCTTTTGCAACCCAAGTTGATCCTCGATACGCGCACACCCGAAATGGGTGGATAGACGATGACAATGGTTAACCACCTTTCGAGTTTCCTGTGACGCTCTCTTGTGGCCCCTGTTTCAGCCCCTGTTCCAGCTCCTATGGATGCACCTTTGCTACCCACACTCATCGCTGATGTCCTCCACACCGTTACATGACCCGGAGCCTGCACTTGAACCAACTACTACACCATTTGGGTCAGCTTGATGTTGCGCCTGCTGAACCTACACCTTTACGTGGTCACGATCCCGTTTCTTTTTGTCTGCCGGACGTTGCTCCCCTTACATCTACCTGCATCAGACAACCCCCTCACCTGTGGAGAGGTTCGTTTTCCCTTGTGAAGATCGACGCCCGTGCACCATCGTGCCTAACACATTCTGTCTGGACATACCCGCGCCTACTAGAGATGCTCCAGGCCGCACCGCTTGCTATATTCACCTCTACAACGCTCGATAAGCCGATTTGATGGTCCCTATAAACGCACTATGCTAACTATAAACCCTCACCATTTCTCGCGTTATGAAAACCACACAAGTTGCTCCTGTAACATCAACTGCAGTTAAGGATATGAGTCGCGGAACGTTGAAGCTTGAACTGACACCACAAAGGGCAACTTAAAACACAAAACATTACGTGTCTACATCACAAGACAGCATATTGTCTGAAAACTTTAAGTAAACACCACGCCCTCCACCAGCATGCCTCGATCCGCCACGTACATCAGGATCCCTTTTATGCTCTTGACCTCTGAAATTTCACCGTCCTCAGGATCTCGATACTCGTTCCTTTTACCATTAAGCGGCAAATCAGTTGACTACTTCGAAGAATATACGAGCTCGCAGAGGAATTCAAGCATGTCGACAGTTTACTTTTCTTTCCTCCCCCCCACCTTAGTCACCCGAAATGTTGGTGTCTGGATAACGCAGACTGCGTTATGATTGGGTAGAGACCCCAAGATTGTGGAAATTTGTGAAGACCACGTCTGACTACGTAATTTAGATATGCGGATATACTTGTTGGGCAAGGGTAGGGAGACCCGGTGACCCGGATAATGTGATACATTTTGTAAGACAATGAAGTTGTAGCTGGAAAACTATGGGAACCAATTGTCATTAAGCATGCACCCAAAGCACTGTGGCCAATAACCAACGAAAGCACAGTCGCCATGTCATTACTAAATGCGATCAGTAACGCTTATGTGCGTACTAAAATTTTAATACTACATGTTTACTTGCTATACTTTCATTAAACGAAACCCTCAAATTACGTACGAATGTTATGAGTTTGATGCAATGTGCTTACCCGTATAATGAAAACCTAATCATAAGACGTGATACCAATATAATGGGAATGTGCTATGACTGAAAAACACGTGTTTGTTTGATATACTTTCGGTAAACATGATTCCAATTACTTGCTTGATAAATTGCGTGATGTGTAATATGATGACTTAAACATGTGTGATACATGTGTTTCGAACGACTATTTATGTTCCCCGAATAGAAGCGATCTAACTAACATGAACTTCTTCCTAGAAGATGTCGCATCAAGAGATCACCCGACTGACTGAGGCAGAATGGTTAGCGCACGCCTCTCGAGTCAGAGCTCGGCACGAGGTTCTTCGCTACCAACATGGCGAAGGTGCCTCGGGGAGAAACCTACCTAACGGTAATGTTTAAGTCACCTGAGACACATTACGATACGTTTGGAAAGTCCCCCAAAGTGCCTTGCTAATACCTTTGTGATGATGAATTCTTGGATACAGGTTGCACCTACCAGCATTTCCTAGAATGCAACCCTCTGAATTTCGGTGGCACGGGAGGTGCCATAGCTTTTGTAAAATG
Organism: Helianthus tuberosus; assembly: GCA_030545235.1. NCBI lineage: Eukaryota > Viridiplantae > Streptophyta > Magnoliopsida > Asterales > Asteraceae > Helianthus > Helianthus tuberosus. The sequence continues at coordinate 198,897,697 of CM060395.1, read as the reverse complement.
GGCTGAGAATGTGGATGCCGTTGTGCGAATGAGTGGTTGCACGCCAGAGCAGCAAGTCCCGTTCGTTTCCGGATTGCTACAAGATGGAGCTCTATTATGGTGGGACCGTAAGGTTCGAGAATTGGGCGAGGCTGTAGCATATGCGATGTCATGGAGCGGGCTGAAAGAAATAATGCGGAAGGAGTATTGTTCACAGATTGATATCCAAAAGCTGGAATTAGAATTCTGGGAACTACAGAAGGAAGGTCCAGATGTGGTGAAGCACGTACGAAGGCTTTACGATTTGTCGCAGGTCATTCCGTACCTAGTGGAACCCGAGTTGAAGAAAATGGAGCAATCCATTTGGGAACTGACACCTCAAGCCTTGAGCTTGATGATAGTATCAACGCCACCATCACCCGTGATTGCCCATGTGATAGGACTGGAGCTCACTAAGGAAGCACTTAGGCTGGTGAAACTTTCGATCCCGGACGAGAAAAAGGAAACACCAGTGGAGACATCTGGGAAGAACAAAGGGAAGCTCGGTGAATTTCAGGGAGGTGATCAGGCAAATGAAAAGAAAAAGGCCAAAAAGGGAAAGATGTACCTGGGTAATCTACCTAAGTGTGAAGTATGCCAGCGCCATCATAACGGGAAATGCGGTAATAAGAAGTGTGACAACTGTGGTAAAAGGGGACACGACAGGGAAACGTGTTGGCAGGAGACGAAAAGGGGAAAGGAAGGTTGTAACAGCGATGGTAAGGGGCAGCTTGGGAAAGATTGCCCAAGGGAGATTGACCAAGACCATGAAGGAACATCCAACACCGAAGCTAGTGAAGCATGCCAGGACCCAGATATGGTTGCTGGTACGTTCTTTACCAACCCAAAAAATTTGCATTCATGTTATTTGATACCAGTGCCGACCATAGCCCCGCATCTCATGGAATTAGGAACCTACTTAGTTTAGTAGAGAGTAAGTTAGACAACCCACTCTTAATGAGGCTGGTTAATAAACGACCTCGTCATAGTAGCTAGGATGAAACCGTGGTCGAGCAACCAAGCGGAGAATCGTTATCCGCATCCCGGAGTCGAACGACGAAGCAATCATGACCCATGAGGCAATGGACAGGAGGAGCCGAAGAACTAAGCACGAAGATCTTCTTATTACAACGAAATGCCCTAAGGTCTTCCCCGAGGATTTGCCATAATGTTCTCTCCCACGGCTGATCCTGTTCACATCAGATAAATTCTCGGCGTCGCACCTGCCGTCAATACCCCTCAACGACTTACATCTTCGAGAACGCAAGGATTGACAGTGAAGCTTCAGAAGTGGATGGAGAAGGAAGATAACAGACCAAAAATCCCCTGTTGGGGAAAACCCCATATCTGCTCGTCAAAAAGAGGGATGATGAGTTTCAAGTAAGCGTCAGCTACCAGGAACCGAACGAACTAACCCACCAGAGTCAGTAACTCTTGCTAAAAATTAGCGAACTTCTTACACGAGCGACTATGATGATTCAACTACTACTACACGACTGATCAACGATCGAACATCGTTAGCAGAGCAACTCAGGGAGTATACCAAGGTAAAATTGTGGGACAATGATTGTGCTTAGATATAAACAAAATGCTGCTTCCTACACAATGAATAAACCAGACCCACACGAGGTGCGGAAACTAGAAAAACTAGAAGCCTTACATCTAGGAACCATATCTGTCAACTCAATCAAACACCATTAACTTGACCAACTTGTCATTGCAGCTAACGAACCCGAAAGTACTTAAATTTTCTTCCATTGAAGCCTTCACTTTCACTTCTAACAAGTAGAAATTTGCATTTCTACTCCCCTCAAGTAGTTGCATCGCGTTGTTTTCTTTCGCTGAGAGCGAACGCACGTTTGCTTCGTATATTTGGTCACTTCTTCGTTTTGGTAAGAACGCATCACTTCATCACTTGAAAACCTATATATAACCCATGCACCATTTGCTACGCATGTGGTTTCATTTCGAATAAACGCTTCATGAATGTTCAGATACTACGTTGTCAAATCTAATTACTGGTTGTGATTCGAATGACCTACATTTTTGTCATTGTTGACTCTTTTGTTATCAAGTCAACACACTTATTGGAACTACCTTCTTTCAAGTTACATGTTTGCTATCATGTCAAGATTTCCTTGTTGATATGTACGTTTATTGTTTGGTTACGTTGAAACTAGGTTCAACTGCTTGAACTTATCCAGTTCACATGCTTAATTTGAGACGCCATATGATGCATTGAGAGCATCATATTCTAATACTTTGGCACAGATTCTTTTGTTTCGGGTCGTAGTAGACTTATTTGGTCTAAGACTCCACTAAATCATTGATAGATTTCGATACCTTACAGTGATACTTTCATAGAACAGAAGCTTGCGCTTATTTGACTACTCACTTCGTATACGGATTTAATTGATTATTTGACAACTTGCCCTAAAACCGTTTTCTTTATCACAATTAAATCACTCTCAACACACTTGCGTGCTGAGTCAAAGGTACATAAATTCATTTCATATCATGGTGTACCCCCTGACGATTCTTTCGTTAGTACTTAGTTTCATCTTCCGACTTGATCCGGTACACCTTCATCTGGTCTCAAACTCAGTGAATTTGTTCAGTACCGCTATTATGGAAATCATGTCGTTGAGATACCTTGTGGTGTCTTTACAAACTTGTAGCTTGTGCTAATCATGGTCAACCGTTCCACGCAAAATACATAAACTTTTGTTGACTTGTCATTTACATATTCCTGATGCAACTACAAATCAAAGCAAGGATACACCAGGTTCGTCTGTATTCATTCAGTGTATCCTCACAGTTCAAAAGGTTCAAACGCACTGAACCTTGCCACTCGTCTACTCAGGAGTTGACAGATTGCGCCTACACACTCATCGAGTTGAAAATTTCTGAATTTGTATAGAGGGTGCTATGTTTCGTGAAAACTCGCTGGGATACTGCGATCGGACATTTGAGGATCTTATTAGTTGAAACTCCTCTCTTGTGGACCCCCAAGTGTGAGTAAAGGTTGATTCGGTTTGATGACTATCTACCTCGATATTAATTATGTATCCATGTGTGACGTGACCATAAGGAGATAAGGTAGTACAAATTTCGGGGACGAAATTTCTTTAACGGGGGGAGAATGTGACAACCCTCACTAAACCAGGTATCCGTACGACTTAATTAATAATTAATTACTGCTTAATTACTGTGCTTACTTGAAATTGTGGATAAACTGCTACTTGAATGCTGATACATGTACTTACTTGCATCATACTTTACTTGCTGACACTCCATGTTTTGCTTACAGCACCTTTGTGACAACCTTGATGCACCAAACGCACAGTAGCACAATGAACGGATAACCTATTAAACGTGCTGTCATAACTAGCACCAGGCAGGCACTGCCTCTAAGGCCTGTAAGAGCCAGAGATAGTTTACTACACTAATAGAAAGTGTAGGGATATAAGGGTTGTAGAACTGCGTCACTAGGAATGAGATTACAGTGACCGGATGTGCCTAAAACATACTTTAAGTACAAAATTCAACACTTTAATTAAAATTCAGCATTAAGCTACCTAATAAAGTGCCAAAACATGGGAAAAATATTACTAGACACTTTCCAATGTGTCGGGAATAAGTTGTGTCACTGAAAATAATAATAACGACACTTTAAAGCTTTGTTAAGCACTTTAACGGATCACTATCCAACCGAACAACCGGACTTTATCCGGAACATAAAGATATTGCCATCTACACTGTTTTTCTTTTTCTAAGCCAGTTAGGGTCCCCGAATACCCTAACACCCGTTACAACTTACTACATGCTAGTAACTAAGTTAACCTCCTAATTAACTAACTAGATCTTAACCGTTTAGTTGGAAATGAACTAGGAGACCCCCCCCCCCCAACGAAATCGGTCACCATATGGTGACACCCATTGTCCTTGCAAGATTAAAATAATCTTGGTTGTCTAATATCAAGGTGACACAATAACCTTTGGTTAAAAATGGAAGGATTTATCTATAAGTAACTATCTTAACCCACCATAACATTCACACTCTCAAACTCAACAAAAACTCTCCCTCTCCTCTCTAAATAACTCACGGCCGAACACCCCTATATCAATCCATCCATTTTTCGATTTTGTCCAAGCTATTTCAAGAGCATACAAGTGCTAAGGATCACATACGAGGAGGCTTGGTGCATTCGGAACGTGAAGGACCTCTTCTCATTGCTTTTATCCACTCAATCTTCGACTAGATTCTTCCCTAGCCTCGAGCTAGTAGTAAGTTGCTTGAAACACACTCTCGATCTATTTTAAAGTGGTTAAAATAGTATATAACGGTTAAAACTTAAGAACATACAAAATGATATGAAAAAGTCTACTAAAAATGCTAAAAATGATGGTTAAAAGCTTGTTTGTTGTGTAAATCATGTAGGATTTGTTTTGTGTAATTATTTAGTGCCGATCTATGTTGTGGTAGCTCGGATCATTGTTTAACCCGGATTGGTCATGATCATGGATCATGACATAGAGCTTGTTTAAGTGTAACAAGGGTTAAGTAATGAAACTCTACCACACGAGAAACTTGAACTTGTGTAAAAACGATTTTACTTACGAAATAGTGTTTAAAACTAGTAGATCTACAAGCGGTATTTTCAAAGGACCACGTGTCAAGAGAAAACATACTTTTAAAGACGGATCTTACATAACCAAAAGTGCTTTTGTAAACACACAAGTGTGTAGACACTTGTGTAACACAAAGTTTTGACGAAAGAACTATTTTTGTAAATGTTGAAAAGAAGTTGTGGAAATTTATTTTCTTTAAAAAAAAACGAGACTTTTACGAAACTGGGTTGATTTATACGAAAGATCCACTAAAAATAATGGAAAGATACTACATATTTTGGAAAAACCACAAGTTCACGTATTTTTGCGATTTACATCTATTTTGACTAGTTTGATGGTTTGAATATTGTTTATTGTTGATTGAGAAAATTGTTGATTTGAATTTTAGAAGAAAATGATACGCTTGAAAGCGTGGCCACCTCCAGTTACAGGGGAAACTCTGGCGAAATTTTTCTAAAAACCTAACACTTGGGAATATTTTCACTACAAGTGTTGTAAATCTATTTTTGACTTGTCTTCAAAACGTAAGTTTCGCCACGACTTTATTTACGAAACATCGGAGGTGGGATTTTCACAAAATAAAACTTGATAAATATATATTTGATATATATATATATATATATAATTTTTCATAACAACACTTGTGAGATTTTTGTGATTATTTTGTGAACCATACAAATATTATTTTTAGGGTAAAAATAATATTACCGAATGTTAACGATTCCAAAATAATACGAACGCCTTCACAATAAATAATGAGTTACAACGGTATAATTATTACCACCCGATCTTTATCCGTAACTTACGCAATTTAGAAAAATACCAACGAACGCGTATTTGTCAAAGAATATTATTTTGGAAAATTGTATGAAATAAAATATAATATTTTTGGGAAAAATGATTATATTTTGAAGTAAGAAATAGAATATATTAAGTGAGACTTAATAATGTATTTCGAATGTTACGAACACGCATGTAATAAATCCCCCATCCTTGGGAAGGAGAATAATTACCAAGTACTTACAAAAATATAAACACGAAATAGTTGTCTAACTATTTCCCAAAAACTTAAACCTTAAGCTAAGGCACGGCCGTCCGTCTAATAGACTTAGTACGTGTAGGTCGTCGCACAGCTGCTTGATCAGGAGATATACTTGGTAGAGACGCACCACTGTGAGTTCATGTCCCCTTTTTCTCTTAACTGTTTTCAGTTTTCTAAACTGCGGGGGTGAAATACATGTTACTATGATTACGAATATTTTCTTACATGGTATGGTTAGCGTAAGGAGGGTTATTATTTAGATCATGTGAGTGGGTAGGCGGAAACTTGGGACTATTAATCCTCATAGTAGGACCGAGGGGCAGGAGCGGTAGATCTATATGGGTGTAGCGAGCCCAGCCCCAGGCCCAAACAATACGGACCTCGGGGTGACTTTGTACCCAACGCATAAATCTGCTAGGATTGAGTCTTCCTACTTGCACTTCACACATATCAATGGCTTTGCAAACCATTGGTGATCTCTTTTTCCTTATTTGCTACATACCAGGATTTTTATACTTACAAAGGTTTTACTTACTCACTACACATGAACTTGCTCAACAATTTTTGTTGATTTTTCCAACTTACATGTATTTCAGGTAATTAAGGATCTGGCATGGTATGCTACGTTTTCCCGCTGCATAAGGGTTATGAAGTCATCCAAGTTTAGGAGATGTGGCTTTTTCCTGGACGAGCCACAGTCCTTAAACTGCGTTTATTTCACGTTGGTGTTGTGTCTTTTCAAACAACGTTTCTTTTTATGTTATCAGGTTGTAGTGTCTATCGCATGAGTTAATGCCTTAAGGCAATGTTGTGTTACTTATGTTTTAAAACTTAAATCAATGGATGATCTTGCATGATTTTTTTTTTTCATATAGCTTTGTTATGATTAAGCTATGGTATTAAGAAGTCACACCAAATTAACCACGCTTCCGCAAAGCCAGGGTGTGACAAAAAGTAGGTTTAAATAGGCTATACCCAAATTACGCCGTTAAATCGCTAAAAAGCTTTCTAATTACGCTAATGAGCATAACTCTCAATCTACACCTCATACTGATGTCAAACTTTGGGTACAAGTTTATATATCAGTAATTTAGGTTTCTACTCTTTTACATTTTCAAAAATCACGTTTTATGGTGATAAGGGCATAATGGTCAACATATGAGCAATTAACGGAATCATGCATATTAATTGGATAACTAATGATCCATGGTGTATAATCGCAGAGGGTTATACTAGCATGTAACCTGGTCCTAAGGAAGCTCTAAGGCAATTCCAAATCATACTAAAATGGGTCAGAACTGAAGTCAAAGCAAAAGTCAAAGTTTTGCGACTTTCGGTTCCGAACCGGGTCTAAACAGAAAATTGTCGGGTTGAACATGTTTAGACATGTTCTTACACTAATTACCAAGTTATATTAATGATCAAACAGGTTGTATGGGTTCTACATTGCTAATTATGCATAAATTGGAAAATAATCATTCTGTTGACTTTTTAATAACAAGTTTGACCCGACTAATGGTCTAGTTAGAGTGGGAATCAGAGGGTGCCCTTTTAAGGGTTTAATGCGCACATAATTACCAACTTATAACTACTTTCAATTCGACTAATCACTGGACCATTAGTGATTAATCGCTAAGTCAACCGTTAATTATGACAGTTTGACTTTTAAGCTAAAACTAAGCAAAAACTTAACTAAGAAAGGTTAAGCATACTTACTGAAGTCCTATGCACGATTAGTGATCACTTGAGTCTGCTTTGGAGCTCCAGAAATGATCAGAAATGCTGAAGGAAGGTGTGGTTACAATGTTGCAACCTTGTGGCCTTTTATAGTGTTCAAAACTTCATGGATTGTTGACACACAAGCCTAACAATGGCCATGGATCACTTCCAGATGTCCCTAAGTGTCTAGGGGTTGCTTAGGGGTCGTCCAAGATGTGGAAAATCGGATTAAAGTCGGTTACATTGCACCTAGCAGACCATAACCCAAAGTTTTCGGAACAGATGGCCCCTCGCGCCACGCGTAGCCCCCCTAGGGGCCGTCGCGTGACGCGATGCCCCTTCTGATCAAATCCAATATTTTGATTTCTTTGGTTTTGGTCCTTGGTCCTTTATAACATTGTTTCGACTTTATCTCTTGCACTTTGAACCCTCTAAATTGACTTATAAGGGCTTCAAGATGTATACCCACTTTGTTAAGTCCTTGGTTAACTTTATTGTCACCCAAAAAGTCATAAACTTCCTCGTAGACGCTTTTAACCCCTCGCATACGAATTTGATCATAACTTTCTCATACGATAACGAAACTTTATGAAATTTATATCGTGCATTCTAGTGAGCATAATTTACCGTTACAAAGCTTCGGGTTTGCTAAAAGGTCACTCAGAGGTATAACTTAAACATGTTGACACATTTAACCCCTGTAGTTTGTAATCTCTCACTTTTAGCTTCGTATGATCCATGATTTATTCGTTTGATGGTATAAACATCATGTAGGGTTATTGTAAAGTATATTTATTCACTGTTGACATTTTAAACCCGTATATTCACATACTTTCCATGTTTGTCAACTTTAGTCCTTTCAGAACATTCTTTCACACGTTCAAACTTATGACACGTGTCAGTACATTATAGGACGTGAATTTTCGAGGTGTTACATCCTCACCCCCTTAAAAGAAATCTCGACCTCGAGATTTACTGAAATAAATGAGGGTATTTTTCTTTCATAGTGGACTCAACCTCCCACGTGTATTCGGGACCTCTACGGGCATCCCATTTTACCTTTACTATAGGCACATGCTTCCTTCGAAGCTTCTTGACCTGTCGATCCTCGATCGACACAGGTTTTTCAACAAATTTTAAGCTCTCTTCTATGTGCACATCTGTATGTGGTATGACCAGTGATTCATCAGCGAAACACTTCTTCAGATTGCAGATGTGGAATACATTATGAATACTACTGAGCTCTTCAGGTAAGTTTAACTTATAGGCAACTGATCCGACACGTTCGATGACCTCGAACGGTCCTATGTACCTCGGGCTTAACTTGCCTTTCTTACCAAATCGCATCACTCCCTTCCAGGGTGATACTTTAAGTAACACTTTGTCACCTACCTCGAAGTTAAAAGCTTTACGCTTTAAATCTGCGTAGCTTTTCTGCCTATCCCTGGCAGCTTTCAGGCGGTCACGAATCTGGACAATCTTGTCCGTCGTTTCAAAGACTATTTTCGGACCTGACAGTTGGACATCTCCAACTTCTGCCCAACAAATAGGCGTTCTACACTTTCTACCGTATAAGGCCTCGAAAGGCGCAGCCTTAATGCTGGTATGGTAGCTATTGTTGTAAGAGAACTCGATTAATGGTAGGTGGTTATCCCAACTACCACCTAAATCAATCACACATGCACGTAGCATGTCTTCCAATGTTTGGATGGTACGCTCACTCTGTCCGTCAGTCTGAGGATGGTAAGCCGTACTGAAATTTAAGCGCGTGCCCAAAGATTGTTGGAAACTTTTCCAAAAATGTGACGTGTACCTAGTATCTCTGTCAGAGATAATAGCCACAGGTACGCCATGTAAAGCTACAATCTTATCTACGTATAATTGGGCTAACATGTCGGAGCTATAGGTCTCCTTTATGGGTAGGAAATGTGCTGACTTAGTCAGTCTATCAACTATTACCCATATCGTATCATTTCCTTTCCTTGTCTTAGGTAACTTGGTGATAAAATCCATTGTCACCATTTCCCACTTCCATGTGGGAAGTTCAGGCTTTTGTAGCAAACCTGACGGTTTTTGATGTTCTGCCTTGACTTGCGCACACGTCAAGCATTTAGCTACATAGGCGGCTACAGACTTCTTCAAGCCTATCCACCAATAGTTTGCCTTCAGATCCTGGTACATCTTATCAGCTCCAGGATGAACGGAATATTTAGAGCTGTGGGCTTCCTAGAGGATAACGTCTCGAAGTCCTCCATAAACTGGAACCCATATTCTTCCATTTAACCTCAGGATTCCGTCCTTGCCCTGAGATAATTGCTCTTCAGTGACTCCTAACTTTTCGTTAGGATAGTTAGCTTCCAGCACAGCTTCCTTCTGTGCAGCTAACAATCTTTCATTCAAACTGTTCTTTATCTCAATGCTCTTGGCATTGATTCGGATGGGTTTCACCCTTTCCTTTCTGCTTAAGGCATCAGCAACCACGTTTACTTTGCCTGGATGGTATCTGATTTCACAATCATAATCATTCAACGTCTCCATCCATCGGCGCTGCCTCATGTTTAAATCCTTCTGGTTAAACAGGTGCTGGAGGCTCTTGTGATCAGAATAGATCACACATTTGACACCATATAAATAGTGCCTCCATAGCTTCAGTGCAAACACAACGGCACCCAACTCCAAGTCATGGGTGGTGTAATTCTTTTCGTGCACTTTTAACTGTCGTGAAGCGTAGGCAATAACTTTGCCTCTCTGCATAAGCACACATCCCATCCTGGTGTGTGATGCATCGCAGTAAACCACGAATTCTTCGGTACCTTCAGGTAATGTAAGTACAGGAGCGTTGCTCAACTTCTGTTTAAGGATGTCAAAGGACTCTTGCTGCTTAGGGCCCCATACAAACTTAACCTTCTTCCTAGTCAAAGAAGTTAGGGGTGCAGCAATCTTTGAAAAATTTTCGATAAAACGCCTATAATATCCTGCCAAGCCTAGGAAGCTACGAATCTCAGTAGGCGTCTTTGGCTCTTGCCAATTCATGACAGCTTCAACCTTAGCGGGGTCCACTTGGATTCTGCGTTCACTAACCACATGTCCAAGAAATTGGACTTCACGAAGCCAGAATTCACATTTAGAGAATTTGGCATAGAGCTTCTCCTGCTGTAGTAGTGAAAGAATACATCGAAGATGTTTCTCATGATCAGCCTTGTTCTTCGAGTAGATGAGGATGTCGTCTATGAAGACGATGACAAATTTGTCCAAGTAGGGCTTGCAGACGCGATTCATGAGATCCATGAATGCGGCAGGTGCATTTGTGAGCCCAAAAGGCATCACTAGGAACTCGTAATGACCATAACGAGTCCTAAATGCAGTCTTGTGTACATCTTCATCTTTAACCTTCAATTGGTGATAGCCTGACCTTAAGTCAATCTTGGAGAAGTAACTTGCCCCTTGAAGTTGATCGAACAAATCGTCGATCCTGGGCAATGGATACCTATTCTTGACTGTGACTTTATTAAGCTCATGGTAATCGATGCACAGACGCATCGATCCATCCTTCTTTTTGACAAATAAAATTGGTGCTCCCCAAGGAGACGAACTAGGTCTAATGAAACCTTTGGCTAGCAATTCATCTAGTTGCGTTCTTAATTCCTTCATCTCCGTTGGTGCCAATCTATAAGGTGCTCTAGCAACAGGTGCTGCTCCAGGGATGATGTCAATTCTGAATTCGACTTGTCTATCTGGGGGTAAACCAGGTAGTTCTTCAGGAAAAACTTCAGGGTATTCAGAAATGACGGGGATATCTTCCATCTTCGGTCTAGGCTCATCAATAATCACTTGTGCCATGTAGATGACACAACCCTTCTTTAAACATTTAGAGGCCTTGAGCATAGTCACTTGCTCAGGCAGTCCATACTGGGTATCTCCCCGAATGGTAAGTGATTCACCAGACGGAGTCTTAATCACTACTTGCTTCTTGTTACAGACAATTTGGGCCTGGTTATGAGATAACCAGTCCATACCCAAAACTATGTCAAAACCGGCTAACTTAAAGGGAAGTAGAGACAGAGGAAAAGAGTGGTTCTTAATGGATATAACACATCCATCTAGCACAGTTGAGACGGTTTCTATGGTGCCATCTGCTAATTCCACTTCATATTTTACACTCAAGGTTTTAGCAGGTAAATTCAGCAGATTGCAAAACTTATTATCTATGAAAGACTTATCAGCGCCTGAATCAAAAAGTACTCTTGCATAGACATCATTTACTAGGAAAGTACCTGTAATCACGTTGTCGTCCTGGACCGCTTCCTTTGCATCCATTCTGAAGACCCTTGCATTGGTGTTCTTTCCTTCATCATCTTTCTTTGCATATTTTGGGCAGTTGGTCTTAATGTGCCCCTTTTCATTGCAACGGTAGCACGTTGCGTCTTTCAGCTTCTTGCAATCCAAGGTCTTGTGCTCCTTGGACTTGCATATCCCACATGCAAAAGTTTTCGACTGATTCTGCGAGTTCGACTCAAACCTGCACTTCCCGAAGTGCTGTTTCTTGCAGACTTTGCATTTGGGCTTATCACCAGACTGATGCCCATCCTTCTTGGACTCAGACCCTTTTCTTGTGGTCATTGTTTCCTCGATGCTTCTTGTTTGACCTTCGTGAAGTGTCATCTTCACGTTTCCTCTTCTCTGCATCCGAGTTCCTCAGTGATCTCTGTCGGACCGCGTCCAGAGTGAGGGACAAGGATACGTCAGTTACCGATCTGAAAGTAGTCGGCCGAGATGCCTTCACGCTTGCCTTTATTTCTGGGGCTAAACCCCCAATGAAACGAGCTATGCGTTTGGGTTCCGGGGTCACCAGATACGGAACCAATCTTGACAAGGTGTTGAAGCTCGTGAGGTAAGCTTGGCAGACAAGGTTCTTCATAACCAACGATAGAAAATCAAACTCTATCTTTTCCACCTCATGCTGAGGGCAGTAGTTTTCCCTGATAAGGGCAACAAATTGCTCCCATGTCATGTTGTACAATGGGATCTTCCCAGTAGCCTGTATCAACGATCTCCACCAGGCTAAGGCCTCGCCTTTGAACGATTGAGATACAAACTTTACTACATCCCTTTCAGCGCATCCGCTGATATCAACCACCGTGTCCATCTCATCCAGCCACGTCATACAGTTAATGGCTCCTTTCTCCCCAGTGAAATCCCGGGGTTTGCAAGAAACAAAGTATTTATAAGAGCAACCCTTGTCACGGGGTCCTTGATTAACAACAATCTTTTGAGATGGATCACTATGATGATTTGAGGAGTGACGATCGTCATCTCCTTTCTTGGGTTCATCCTTCTTGGGAGGTGGCTTGCTGTGAGCCTCAGAGTGTGTTTTAGGCTTTGAATGCGGCGTAGATAGGGTCCTGCTTCGAGTCCCACTATATTCTTCATACTGCCGCTCTAAGGCCTTTGTAACAGCGTCGTCTACTAACGCTTTCAGTTCAGCACCCGTGATATTAATTCGGGCGTTATCATTATTCTCCTTTGGGTGACTATTAATTTCATCCGAGTCAGCCATTTTAATTTAAACTGTTACATAAGACAATAACAATAGTTTATTTGGGAGTTTATCATAGAATTGTCTTTTATGGCAATTCATTAACCATGGTATACATAAACCATATTGGGTTAATTTGTTAAACATATTTATTTAGGATTTTTATTACAATTTATCCTAATTATAAAAACAATAACAGTTTTATTAGTGGCACAAAAAGGCCTAGTCACAAGGACATTTTTAAATTATAAGCTATGATTCCAGAGAATCAAGTCTTTAAGGCTTGAACATAGTTCATTACCTTTTTCGGACAGGGAGTCATAGCTACCACTGTCTTTTGGCTCATGTAGAAATGAGCAAGGCCCGTAGGCACTATATTACCATTGTATGGTCAAAATATGATCATCTGAATTGATGATTTAAACCCATGATTCAGAGATCATTAAGTTGGGTTAGGAATCTTTTGAAGAATCCTTATATGAGAATGGCGTGTGTGATTTTAACGAATCACGTCTGCCAGGAGTGTTAACATATTTTTAGATGTTAACAGGGATCCGAATCTTTTAAACAGGTCTTACCATCTTGGCCAGGTCTTTATAATGACACTCAGGCTAGGTTTCACTCTTAAGATTCTTATTCATTATTTAATAGGCAGATTATTATTGAAAAGAATGATTTTGATTTATTTATTTCATGTAATATATTTATGCATATAATAGCAAAATGAAATTTATAACTTAACATCCCAATAATCATAAAAATACACACTGCCCTAAACGGGCCTTTTTAACAGAATACTTACCCACGCAGGGGTCACACTGTAATACTAGTCCACGCAGGGACTTAAATAAACAACATACCCTCGCAGGGGTTAATAGAAAGATAGGCCCACGCAGGGGCTCAAAAGACAATCATACCCACGCAGGGGTCAAAACAGTAAGACATGCCCACGCAGGGGCTCAACTGAAACAAGGAAACTACAATCAATAATTGAAGGATTCAATGGTCCTTCTTGCTCTTCCCTTTTATTAAACTTGTCAGTCCCTGGAAGAAACTGTGTCGCTCCCTGCGATCTCTGTGAAAGTCTGGCTCGACCTGGTCCAATCTTTGAAGAATTTCTTCCCGCTCGGGTGGGGAAAACCGTGGCGGCTGAGATTGTGTCCGAATTATAGGTCTAGTAGGTATCTGGTACCCATGAGTTGGGTACCCTACTCCACAAGGAGCTCCATACGGTCCTTCCGGGTTAAAGGCATTGTACTTGGCCGCTACCAAGTATGGGTCGGCTTCAGCGTAATTATAGTTGGTGTGAGCCGGCTGCTCAAACGGGTTGTACGCCATAGAACCAGTGTAGGCAGGAATCGGGTTATCATAACCCATCGGTGGTGGCTGTGGTGCAACTGGGTTTGAAGGCCCACCTATTTGCGGGTCTTCATGTAGTGGCGGATAATGACTGCCACTAGAGTGTCGAGGAGAGCTGAAGTGAAAATCTCCTCCACGCGCGGACATTTGCGCGCCTGTCCTCCTACGCCTCGGCGGTTCTGGAGGTGCCTGATGAATTGGTGGCGGTGGAGGCAGTGGCGTGACAGCCACGAAACGTGAATCCCTAGAGGGATCCTACTGCTGCTGCTGCTGTTGGTGAGGCGACGAATGATGCGAGGGTGTAAAATACCACTCGAACTGGTTAAACCGTGCCTGGTAACTGTCCGGACCACGATAGGGTGATCCATGAAAAGACGAACCATCTGAGACCTCGATAGGATGGTTGGGAGTTCCGGTTGCGGGCTCGACGGGATCCGTGTCCTCGTCCATGTCCTCTGCATGATCGCCGGAGAAATGATCCTCTGGCCCCAATGGGTTAAAACCCACTGGTTCTTGTATGTAGTTTGTCGGGTTAAACCAGCCCTGAAAGGCGGGAGTGGGGTCTCCAAAGGAATGGTGCGATAGGGATCGCTGAAGAGGTATATAAGAAGGTTGTGGGTCATTGGGCTCGTTTTCCGAATGTGGCCCATAGGAGTTATGAAAAGGAGGCGTCGAACTGTGTGAAACGGACCGTCTTGCGGGCTCCACATTTGTCCTCCGGTTTTCGCGAGGATCAGCACTCGCAGTGGCGGAAGGAGCTCGCGTGTGCGAAGGCCCTGCTTCGTGATCATTGGGGGCGGTGATTGGCCCCTTGCCTCGACCTCTTCGTCTGAAAAATCTTGGCGGCATTTTTAGTCCTGTCAATATAACATAAGATAACAACAAGAATATAATATAAAAGACAAAGTTAAAATAAATTGAAACAAATTTGGATTGTTCCTATGTTCTTTGTCTAGACTCGAAAATTTTGGAATGTGCAATTGTGTAACTGAGATTAAACACAAAAGGCTAGTGTTTAATTCACTCAGTGTTGGCTCTGATACCAACCTGTCACACCCCGATATTTCCACGCTTGACCGGTGGGCCCGGTGGGGGAGTATCGTGACGTGGTTGGCAACATAACAGTCAAACAACACAATATTTAAATATGCACAGCGGAAGCAAATGAAAGATATCTTTCAACCGAATAAAATATTGTAATATCAAGTATCACAACGGTCGAAAGTTTATCCACAGAACGGATCAGAAATAAAAATAGGAAACAGTAGTTCAACAGACTTTAGGCATCTTAAGCTTGCGAGACTCTTTTGATGCTAAGGAGAAATCCAGCCAATTACGAGTAGTACCTGCACTTAATCTTTTTGGGAAAATACGTCAGTTTACACTGGTAAATACATTCAACCGACTCATTTTGAAAAGTTTAATAAAATTGATTTGAATGCACGTGGCACAAACTTTTTATAACTTGGGATAATTATTTAAATATATAATCTCGTAAAAGAATTACATGTTACTTATGCGTTCAGTAGCCCAGATCGTGCCGGGTTAAAGATCAATAGACACACCACATTAATTATTTGGCACTGACGGGTGTACGCCTACACCCCGCGCTTAGGTCGTGGCCATTTCGTAAAATGATGCCAAGGATATCCGGGACATGGTCATTAACCTCCCAAAGGCTTTAAGCAAACAAAACAATTTAAACGGGCCGATCAAATATTACTTTAACCATCATACGTGGAAAGATTTAATGCCCGACCAAGCGGTATTTTATATACCGTACCCCAAGCCCGTATAGGGAAAATAAGTTAAAAGTATTTACCTTTGCAAGTATAATTCTCAATTAGCAAAATGCGGGTAGCTTTTACCGGTTCTCCTATTCTGGAACAAAGGTTTATAATAACCTATTAGAATCCTAACGGTCTTTAGTTAAGCTTAAGCTTAGACCGATACGGTTCAAACGCATGATTAAGCGAAGACCGGAATAGAATGTGATTTAGACCCAACAAGATTGAAGACTTGCCTTATATGGGTAATCTAAGCACATTCTGAATTTTGGGGTAAAACTGATAAGGTTTGACCCGTTTTGGCTATTTTATGTAAACTAGTTACATAAGCCGAACCGAACGCGCAGGAGGCGTAACGGGTGACCGCGAGAGTCATTTACAGGTTTCCTAAGTTAATATGCCTTAAATATGTTGTGATATCAGTATGATACCTTCCATTATGCCCAAAACGAATTTAAACACAAACTATGCCCCGTAGGGGTAATTTGGTCATTTATAAGGTTATAAAAGAGTTTAAGTATTAACCTGAGATACAGGTCTGATATGTTCAGCAAAAATACTTAGTTTACCAAGTTATAACAGTAGGGTATTGTATAAATGTGAAATTTATCAATTATAACCAAACTATGCACCGTAGGGGCATTTTGGTAATTTCACATAAGTCGAAAAGCTCAAAACTGAAGTCTGAGTTAAACAACTTTTGCTTACTGTTAAAATATTATAATTTACCTAAAATATCAGTAGGTATCAACCCTTGTATGTTTAAAATAGTTTTAGTACATACTATGCGTTAAAAACGCTTAAAAAGGCGATTAGAAGCCGTTTCCGGGTTCTATATACAAAGCTGATATTTTTATCATTCCAGAATGTTTAAAATAATGTATTTATCATATAAAATCAGTAGCAAAAGGTTTGGGGTCAAAAAGATATGTTAAACTCATTTTATAGCCCGAAAGGGCAAAACCGACATTTACCGAAATAAGCTTATGACTCTAAGTTATGCTCAGCCTAAAATTAATTAAAAATCTTCAAAAATCCCAAAATAATATATTACATCAGTGGGTAAAAAGTTTGATATCAAAAAGTAGGTTTAAATAGGCTATACGCAAATTACGCCGTTAAATCGCTAAAAAGCTTTCTAATTACGCTAATGAGCATAACTCTCAATCTACACCTCAAACTGATGTCAAACATTGGATACAAGTTTATATATCAGTAATTTAGGTTTCTACTCTTTTACATTTTCAAAAATCACGTTTTATGGTGATAAGGGCATAATGGTCAACATATGAGCAATTAACGGAATCATGCATATTAATTGGATAACTAATGATCCATGGTGTATAATCACAGAGGGTTATACTAGCATGTAACCTGGTCCTAAGGAAGCTCTAAGGCAATTCCAAATCATACTAAAACGGGTCAGAACTGAAGTCAAAGCAAAAGTCAAAGTTTTGCGACTTTCGGTTCCGAACCGGGTCTAAACAGAAAATTGTCGGGTTGAACATGTTTAGACATGTTCGTACACTAATTACCAAGTTATATTAATGATCAAACAGGTTGTATGGGTTCTACATTGCTAATTATGCATAAATTGGAAAATAATCATTCTGTTGACTTTTTAATAACAAGTTTGACCCGACTAATGGTCTAGTTAGAGTGGGAATCAGACGGTGCCTTTTTAAGGGTTTAATGCCCACATAATTACCAACTTATAACTACTTTCAATTCGACTAATCACTGGACCATTAGTGATTAATCGCTAAGTCAACCGTTAATTACGACGGTTTGACTTTTAAGCTAAAACTAAGCAAAAACTTAACTAAGAAAGGTTAAGCATACTTACTGAAGTCCTATGCACGATTAGTGATCACTTGAGTCTGCTTTGGAGCTCCAGAAATGATCAGAAATGCTGAAGGAAGGTGTGGTTACAATGTTGCAACCTTGTGGCCTTTTATAGTGTTCAAAACTTCATGGATTGTTGACACACGAGCCTAACAATGGCCATGGATCACTTCCAGATGTCCTTAAGTGTCTAGGGGTTGCTTAGGGGCCGTCCAAGATGTGGAAAATCGGATTAAAGTCGGTTACATTGCACCTAGCAGACCATAACCCAAAGTTTTCGGAACAGATGGCCCCTCGCGCCACGCGTAGCCCCCCTAGGGGCCGTCGCGTGACGCGATGCCCCTTCTGATCAAATCCAATCTTTTGATTTCTATGGTTTTGGTCCTTTATAACATTGTTTCGACTTTATCTCTTGCACTTTGAACCCTCTAAATTGACTTATAAGGGCTTCAAGACGTATACCCACTTTGTTAAGTCCTCGGTTAACTTTATTGTCACCCGAAAAGTCATAAACTTCCTCGTAGACGATTTTAACCCCTCGCATACGAATTTGATCATAACTTTCTCATACGATAACGAAACTTTATGAAATTTATATCGTGCATTCTAGTGAGCATAATTTACCGTTACAAAGCTTCAGGTTTGCTAAAAGGTCACTCAGAGGTATAACTTAAACATGTTGACACATTTAACCCCTGTAGTTTGTAATCTCTCACTTTTAGCTTCGTATGATCCATGATTTATTCGTTTGATGGTATAAACATCATGTAGGGTTATTGTAAAGTATATTTATTCGCTGTTGACATTTTAAACCCGTATATTCACATACTTTCCATGTTTGTCAACTTTAGTCCTTTCAAAACATTCTTTCACACGTTCAAACTTATGACACGTGTCAGTACATTATAGGACGTGAATTTTCGAGGTGTTACAGTGATCCTCTTTTTCCCTTCCTGTTTCTTATTGTGATGGAAGCTTTGTCGTGTTTAGTCTCTAAATCTTGTTCGATGGGAAGACTTAAAGGTGTTAAACTTCCTAACGGGGGACCGGTGGTTTCGCACCTTTTTTATGCCGATGACGCGTTGATTGTGGGGGAATGGGACAAGCAGAATATTCTGATGGTGGCTAGAATTTTGAGGGTTTTCTATGCCTGTTCTGGGCTGAAAATTAACATCCATAAATCCAATCTTTTTGGTGTGGGGGTAGCAGAGGATGATATTGTTAGCTTGGCGTCGGAAGATGGTTGCAAAAAGGGGGTTTTTCCCTTTAATTATTTGGGCATTCCTCTAGGTTCGAACATGAATCGGGTTAACAATTGGGACCCTATCGTTAATATATTCAAAAATTGTCTTGCGGCTTGGAAAGCCCATTCGCTTTCTATCGGTGGTCGAGTGGTTTTAATTAAAGCGGTTCTTGAAAGTCTACCCATATATCATTTATCTATTTTTAAGGTACCGGTTAAAGTGATCAACAAATTGGAATCTCTAATGAGAAATTTTTTATGGGGAGGGTCGGAGGAAGTTAGAAAAATGCATTGGGTTGCTTGGGATAAAGTCGCTCTTCCTAAAAAATTCGGAGGCCTCGTCTTTTGTAATCTTAAAACGGTAAATGAAGCTCTCCTCTCTAAATGGGTGTGGAGATTTAAGGTGGAAGAAGACAGTCTTTGGAGAAAGGTCGTTTCGGCGTGTCACGGTAAGTCCAAAAAGTTGGCATATCTGCCATCCAATGCGGCGATGTCGGGAGTTTGGAAAATATTGTGAGAACGGATTCAAAGGTCTTATTAAAACCCAAGAAGTTGCATGATTTCATTAAAGGGATTGTGGGAGATGGGTGTAGTATCAGGTTTTGGATCGATCATTGGATAGGTGATGGTCCTTTAATGTTTCAATGGCCTAGACTATTTGCTTTAGATAGAAATAAAGGCTCTAGGGTGTGTGATCGCATCCCAACGGAGGGAGAGGTGGCTGCTGTTTCGTGGGACTGGACTCGACCTCCGGTTAATCCGGAGGAGGTGACGGATCTGGCCAGTTGCTCGATTTTGCTGGCCGGTACTTATACATCAGGCGGGAAGGACAAATGGAGATGGACTCCGGCGGACTCGAGTCAGTTCACTACATCTTCGTTCAAAGATTTAGCGTTTGAACATGTGAACTCGGATAGCATCTGTTCGGTGAAGGGGTGTAGGTGGATTCCTTCCAAATGTAACATTTTCATATGGAGGGCGGCGTTAAATCGGATCCCAACTAAGCTCACTTTGGACAGAAGAAACATTCCAGTGGACCCGGCTCTTTGTGCATTTTGTGATGTTGAGCCGAAATCGGTTGATCACATTTTTACGGCTTGCCCCACCACTCACCGGGTTTGGCAGCATTTCAGCGAATGGGTTAAACCCCCCCCCCCCATTTTTGCGTTTTCTTTCTTGGATCTCCTGGACTTACATAAAAATTTAGGCGGGGATAAGAAAACCAAGGAGGTGGTCCGCGGGCTTGTCAGAGCGACTTGTTGGTGCCTACGTGTAACACCTCGAAAATTCGTGTTCAATGAAATAACGACACGTGTCATGTTAGACAAAAAGCGTTATAAACCCGGATTTAATAAAAATATGTTTGGCAGGATTTAAAAGTGTCGTCATGTTAATTTTCACCTCTGAACGACCTCATTTAGAAATCCCAAGACCCTAATATATATTTTTAACATATAATATACCTTCGATCCGGTAATCGCTGACAATAATTGAATTCAAAGTGCAAAATAGGATCCTATGAAATTTCTACGGTAAACCTTCTTTAACGGCACTTTCTTATGGATTCAAAGGAACATGGCAAAGTGGTAGGGTAAGTAACTGTTAAAGACCCATAATAAGAGGCCCCATACTGTTAAAACATGTCCTAAATTCGAAACCCACGAGTTGCCCCTTCAAATCCTGAAAGAACAACAATTTTTGCTTCTGATCACATGCTTGCGCACCGCAAGCACAACCCTTACGGTGCGCAAGGGTTGCCCAGCTCCAACAGAATCGCCTGTTTGCTGTTTAAACGCAATACTTGATCTTTAAACGATTTTCCTCATATTGGATGACCCCTAAACAACCCCTAGAACACTAGGGACACTTGTTGATGAGTTGTGGTCAGTGGTAGACTTATTTGTCAACAATCTATGGAGCCTTGGTCACTATATAAAGCTCCTAAGTGCAACCATTTGATCATTCACTTCTTGTGCAATTCTGGAGCTTTTGGGAGCTTAAGAGCAGACACAAGACCTTCCTAATCAAGCATAGGACTTCAGTAAGTTTGCTAATCCTTCTTAGTTAAGTTTTTACTTAGTTATAGCTTAAAAGTCAAACCGTCGTAATTAACGGTTGACTTTAAGATTAATCACTAATGGTCCAGTGATTAGTCGAATCAAAAGTAGTTATAAGTTGGTAATTATGTGGGTAATAAACCCTTAAAAGGGTTCCCCCTGATTTCCACTCTAACTAGGTCAAATGTCGGGTCAAACTTGTGAATAAAAAGTCAACAGGATACTTAGTTTCTAATTTATGCATGATTAGCAATGTAGAACACATACAACTTGTTTGATCATTAATATAACTTGGTAATTAGTGTAATAACATGTCTAAACATGTTCAACCCGACAATTTCCTGTTTAGACCCGGTTCGGAACCGAAAGTCCAAAGCTTTGACTTTTGCTTTGACTTCAGTTCTGACCCGTTATGGTATGTTTAAGAAATACCTTAGAGCTTCATTTGGACCAGGTTACATGCTAGTATAACCCTCTGTGATTATACACCATGGTTCATTAGTTAACCAATTAATACGCATGATTCCGTTAATTGCTCATATGTTGACCATTATGCCCTTTTCACCTTAAAACGTGATTTTTGAAAATGTAAAAGAGTAGAAACTTTAATTACTGATATATAAACTTGCACCCAAAACTTGATATCAGTTTGAGGTGTAGATTGAGAGTTATGCTCATTAGCGTAATTAAGAAGCTTTATGTTAATTAAACGGCGTAATTAGCGTATAGCCTAGTTAAGCCTACTTTTTGATATCAAAATCTTTACCCACTGATGTAATATATTATGTTGGGATTTTTGAAGATTTTTAATAAATTTTAGGCTGAGCATAACTCATAGTCGTAGGCTTAATCCGGTAATTGTCGGTTTTGCCCTTACGGGCTATAAAATGAGTTTTACACATCTAATTGACTCCAAACCTTTTGCTACTGATTTTAAATGATAAATAAATTATTTTAAGCCTTCTGGAATGATAAAAATATCAGCTTTATATATAGAACCCGGAAACGGCTTCTAATCGCCTTATTAAGCGTTTTTAGCGCATAGTATGTACTAAGACTATTTTTAAACATACAAGGGTAATACCTACTGATATTTGAGGTAAATTATAATATTTTAATAGTAAGCAAAAGTTGTTTAACTCAGACTTCAGTTTTGAGCTTTGCGTCTTATGTGAAATTACCAAAATGCCCCTACGGTGCATAGTTTGGTTATAATTGATAAATTTCACATGTATACCTTACCCTACTGTTATAACTTAGTAAAATAAGTATTTTTGCTGATTATATCAGACCTGTAACTCAGGTAAATACTTAAACTCTTTTAAAATCCTTTAAATGACCAAACTACCCCTACGGGGCATAGTTTGTGTTTAAATTCGTTTCGGGCATAATAAAAGACATCTTACTGATGTCACAACATATTTGAAGCATATTAACTTAGGAAACCTGTATATGGCTCTTACAGATACCCGTTACGCTTATTACGCGCTCGGATCGGTTTATGTAACAAGTTTACATAAATTAGCCGAAACGGGTCAAACCTTATCAGTTTTATCTCAAAATCCAGAGTGTGTATGAAATACCCATATTAAGCAAGTCTCCGAACTTGTCGGGTCTAAATCACATTCTATCCGTGTCTTCCTTTTTAAAACTAACCGGTCTAAGCTAAGGCTTAATTAAAGACCCGTTAGTATTCTAATTGGTTATTTATACCATCATTTCCAGACTAGAGGCTTCCGGGAAATTGTACCTACGCTTACTTAAGTGAATACGGCTGAGTTATTATAATTCTTGCTATTTAAGACAGGAGCTAGCTCAGGTAAATACTTTTAACTTATTTTCCCTTATACGAGCTTGGGATACGGTATATATAAAAATACCGCTTGGTCGGGTGTATAAACCTTTTAATCGGAGATGATTAAATTGCATAATCCCGTTTTAATCTGTATTGATTGATAACAAATAACATTAGGGGTTAATGACCGTGTCCTGGATATCCTTGGCTCATTTAAAAAGTGAATGGCCATAACTTAAACACAAGGTGTAGGCATAACACCTCCTGTTGCGTATGTAAAAGATATACTCACTCGTAAGGATGTCTTCTTGTGAGTTATATTTATGGTGTGTCGATTAATCTTGACCGACTTGTATTGTATAAATCACCGGCCCTAAATGTTGGACAAACATGTAAATCGGATACAAGATTTTTATTAATAAGATTGTCCCAAGTATAAAAGATTAATTTTGCCTCGTGCATTTTAATCAAATTATAAAAGATATTTTGTGCCACGTGCATTCAAATCAATTTTCAAACTCTTTTCAAAATGAGTCAGTTAAATTGTATTTACCAGTGTAAACTGACGTATTTTCCAAAAAGGTTAAGTGGCAGGTACTGTACGTAATTGGCTGGGAGCTCAGGGCGTCAATAGGGGATCTTGCAAGTTCTAGAAGCCTAAAGTCTATTGAACAGTTTTCTTTTATTTGATCCGCCTGTGGATCCTTTACCTTCCGTTGTAATACTTTGACATTACTTTATATTCGGAATGTAATATATTTATCTTTTGCTTCCGCTGTGCATTTATATATTGTGTTGTTTGACTATGATGATATCAACTACGTCACGATACTCCCCTACCGGGCCCACCGGTGACACGTGGAAAGTCGGGGTGTGACACTACGGAAAGCTAGGAATTCAAAGATTTTCTCTAACGGGTTGGGCAATAGTGAAGAGATTTTTTGGGATGTTAAGTCTCTTAGCTTTTTTTGGTTAAAGAGTAGATCCAATCTCCGTAATTTGGTTTGGAGAGATTGGTATAGGTACCCTTTGTATATGTTGTAATCGTTTTAGTGGTGCGGTCCTATGTTTTTGTCAGACCGGCCAGTATTCAATAAAGTTTACCTTTCAAAAAAAATAAACTCATAAAACTTTTTTTATATTTTGTTCTAATGGTATATATACCAATTAAAAGTCAATTGACTTTTTTTCTAATAATCTTTATTTCTATTGCAAGATCTATACAAATCCTACCAAATTAGTCAACTTAGTAATAATTAACTACCATAATACATTATTTTGTTCTAAAGTCAAAAGTAATAATTATGGTTTTTATATTATTTTATTTTATAATACTTTTGTTATTTTTTTATATTTTGTTTCTCTCACCTCTTTCTTGGCCCCCCTCTCTCTCTCTCTCTCTATATATATATATATATATCTCAATCTTTGTAGGAACAGAGAGGCTGCTTCCAATGATACCCCTGGCTCGATGGTAGTTTTGCATCAAACCTTGTACATAAGGCACATAACACTCGGCAATTAAGACAAAGGCCAATTAGTGCATGTACTCTTTGTCTTACGGCTATCAACGCCACCACATGATGCATGATTAACCATCCCCCTCTTTTAACATTATTTTCACGAAATTAGTAAAATAACGTTGAAATTAGTGCACTTTCACTTATATGCGCATACCGCAAGCGGGGCGTATTTCAAATGACGAACATATACCTTTATTTTGGTTAGAAAATCAAGTGTGTGCAAATTGGCATGCTAAGAAAATCAAGTGTGTGCAAATTGGCATAAACTAGTAAACACGAATATATTTTGTATGAATATAGGGGGTGTTTGGCTTAGCTTTTTGAAACAACTTATTGATTTATTGGCTTTTTGAAAAAGTCAATAAGTCAAAATAATGTTTGGATAAGTGAAAGGGTATTGTTAAATACACCCTAAACGTCAATTTTTTTCTACTTTTTGTCATTTCAGTCAACTTTCCAAATTTATTTCAAGTTTCCATAAAGTAACTTTTATGATCAATGGAACAACTTTCCATAAACTAACTTACAAGGAACAAGTTTTTAACCCTGTAACCCAGATGTTCACAAATAAGCAAAGTGGAACCCAGATCATAAACCCTAAAAAGATCAAAACTTGCTTACATGGTATTCTTAAATACACCAAAATAATTCTTGAAGATCGTGAACGATGGAAGGATCGCCTGGTACACTGTGATTATCGACTTCGCACTAGTCATGGGTTACCATGTGCTTGCGAAATTTCAAAGTATATAACATCATGTAAGTATATTCATGTACATCAATTAAGACTCTTCATGTTAAAGTTTCAATAAAACAATATATATTTGTATTTGCATGCAGATCAATATGTTTCCTTGGATTCGATTGATATTTTTTGGAAGAAGCTAGATATTTCACCATCGGTATCTTTTCAAAATGACGATGTTAGCTGTGATGATGAACTACTACTTTTTAAAGAAAACTTTAACAAGCAGTCTAAAGATGGGAAAAAAAGTTGGTTAAAAAAAACTGAAGGATATATTTGGTCCAGGTAAACCCGACATTCAGGAACCTCAAGTTCAAAAAAAACTCATGGACGGCCAAGCTTGAAGAAATCGCAACAAAAAAGTGCCAAAAAGGAGCCGGAACCTCAAGCTAAAAAAACTCATGGACGGCCAAGCTTGAAAAAATCGCAACAAGATAAGTTGGCCAGACATAGTTCATTCGAATTTGACTTGAACATGGAACCGGTGATAGATTGGAACGAGGTCCCAGATAAGCCGGCTAGACATAGTTCATACATGATAGACTTGAACGAAGTGCTACTGATGAATGACTTGAATATAATGGGTGAGCATGATAGACTTGATCGAAGTGCCACTGATGAATAACTTGAATATAATGGGTGAGATTCCAAAAGTATATCATCCATACATAACAAATATACGAAATGTTAAACCCGATGGAAATTGTGGATTTCGAGCACTAGCTGTTTGCCTCGGACTTGATGAACGAAGACTGTGAGTACATTCGACAACAAATGATAGAAGAGTTACAAAATCAATATCATATCTGCGCGGACATTTTTGTCAGGGATGTAAATTCATTATATCATGACTTGTGTTTCTTTGGGTCGCCTTGTCCAGAAAAAACACGGATGAAAATGCCTGAAGCAGGTGTTCTGATTGCCAATAAGTTTAGTGTAATCGTTCATTCTTTAAGCATGTCAGACAGTTTCACTATTTTCCCATTTTGGAGTGGTCCAGAAGAGATTCAACATCACAGAGCTCTTACAATTGCCCTAGTAAATGACGAGAACCATTATGTCATGGTGGAATTACAAGGAGGGTACCCAATGCCTACAATCACGCCTTATTGGAATTTTCGCAACATTAGCATTTCTACAACTGGATGAGAGACCATGTATAGGTGGCGTCTAGAATTATATACCCAACTTTATCGTCGTGAAAGTGGTTTTGTCGATCTAGGTGATTAATTGTTTTAATGTTTGCACGTTTACTTTTTTATTGGCCTTATAATTCACATATACACGGGAAACGTACTAGACTTCAAACCATAATAACTAAACTGATAAACTAAAAATCATAATTTGCATTCGTTTCGACTACTCTATGGACTACAATCCAAAATGTCAAGCTACTATCGACTACAATAAAAAATGTCGAGCTACAAAAAACAACGAAGTATACAAACCCATGAATCGACTACAATCTAAAATGTCAAGCTACAAAAAACGACGAAGTGTAGAAACCCATGAATCGACTACAATCTAAAATGTCAAGCTACAAAAAACGACGAAGTGTAGAAACCCATGAATCGACTACAATCTAAAATGTCAAGCTACAAAAAACGACCAAGTATACAAACCTATGAATCTCTTTAGTTCCGCCACAGAAAATAAGGTGACGTTGGCTGTTGCTCCCCCTCTTTGTGCAGTGTTAATAATTCATCTACTGTGAGTTTGGGTGTCAAGTCTAATGATTGTTAGAACTTGATGGTGGTTATGACAAACGTATAATTTTTTTAAGCCCCCTAGATAAGTCCTACAATCTTTGAAAATATGCCTTTAACCTAAATCCGACTATTATGTAAACAAAGTCAGCGTAATTGTAAAAGAGTGCATTGATACCTAGATCAACAAAAAATCCATGGTTAAAATCGGTTAAAATATGCGACTTAGAGAATATCTTATGACATCCATGGTTAAAATATGAAAACTAATAAATAGCATTCGATAAGTAATTTGGTGAAATAGTTTGATTAATAAACCTATTTATAAGATGCTTGTTAGCAAATTGACAAAATAAAACATGTATGAGCTTGTAGAATGATAAACTAATAACATCCTTAAATAAGCTCGTAAACCATACACATGCATACGAGAATAAACTCAACTCGAAAGTAAAACCGTTTATTCATCTAAATAGCCCGCGCTTACATTTTCTCACCAAAACTAAGGTTCTGAAAATGGTTTTACTTGAAAAGAACCGACTTGCGAATGTATCAACAAAATGCAGGATAAAATGCGGAAGACGCCTTAAAAGCAACAAGGTCGTCAATTACCTTAACAGAAGCGAGGTTTGTTTTAGACTCGTTTATGTTGGTGTTGCACCCCCAAACTCTAACAGCAAGCCTTCGACACTTTGGAGATGCTTTCCTCAAATAAGTGTTGTACCAGTTAGTAATTTCACTCTTCTCGAGACATTTGACTTCTTCGGCTTCTTTTGCAGATAAGTCAAACATATACCTGCGTGTGTAAATTGTGCTTTTTAGAGGTTGTAAAGAGTATGAGATGCAAATTGATTTGTTTACTTAAAATTGATTTGATTTGAGTTATGTTTTATCTCTAAACGCATCAACTGAAAAACTCCTAAAAAGGAAAATGTCAAATTGGTAGAAAATGGTCCAGGTGTACTTTTAAAGCATAAAACCTCCTATATAAAAAACTGGTTATTAGTGAAAAAAAATCATATATGTGATCATATATGGCACATGAATTATTTTTAGAGTAAAATTCCATTTTCGTCCCTGAGGTTTGGCCAGTTTTGCTACTTTCGTCCAAATGTTTGTTTTTCCGCATTTGGATCCAAAAGGTTTGAAATCTTGTCATTTTCATCCAACTGACTAACTCCATCCATTTTTAAGCGTTACATCAAGGGCTTTTTTGTCCTTTTAGTTAATGCACAGATGCGGAAAAACAAACCGTTTGTTAAAAAGTGCCCCTTATTTAACGGTTAAAATTGGATGGAGTTAGTCTGTTGGATGAAAATGGCAAGATTTCAAACCTTTGGGATCCAGATGCGAAAAAACAAACCTTTGGACGAAAGTTGCAAAACCGGCCAAACCTCAGGGACAAAAATGGCATTTTACTCATCTATCTACTATAATAAAAGAAACCAACTTTTGGACACGTGTCATTCATTGAAGGCATCCTCAAATCTATACTTATTTTATATTAACAAAATAAATAATAAATTAATATTGAATCTTATCATACTTTAATAAAATATTAGCCTCAAATCTAAATTGTTAATTTAATATATTTTTAAAACAAATACCTCTCTTTCCTACTTATCTTATATTAAATATATAAATAATAAATTAATATTAAATGTTATCCTAATTTATTAAAAATATAACTTTTCTTATTATTTGGTATACAAAATTATATTTTAAAAATATAATTTTTTTTATTTACTATACAAAGTTACATTTATATA
Organism: Helianthus tuberosus; assembly: GCA_030545235.1. Taxonomy (NCBI): domain Eukaryota; kingdom Viridiplantae; phylum Streptophyta; class Magnoliopsida; order Asterales; family Asteraceae; genus Helianthus; species Helianthus tuberosus. Next base: position 198,868,921 of record CM060395.1, on the reverse strand, counting down.
ACCCGTGTAATATACGAAGTTTTTAAAGATATAACTCTTTTCTCATTTGCTATGTAAAATTAGATTTATTCAACATGTGTAATACACAGGGTTTTTTTAAGGATATAATTTTTTTATTATTTAGTAGATTTTTCAACCCGACTATACACGGGTTTTTTAAAGATACGACGTTTTTAGTATTTAATATACAAAATTACATTTATTTAATCTGTGTAATACACATGGTTTTTAAAGATATAACTCTTTTTTAGATCTATTCAACACATGTAATATATGGGGTTTTTAAGGATGTAATTTTATATTATTTGGTAGATTTATTCAACCCGATCATACACGGGTTTTTTAAAGATACGACGTTTTTAGTATTTAGTATACAAAATTACATTTATTTAATCTGTGTAATACACATGGTTTTTAAAGATATAACTTTTTTTTATTATTTAATATATAAAATTATATTTATTTAACCCGTCCAATATACGGGGTTCATAAAGATATAACTTTTTATTATTTAATATATAAAATTACATTTATTTAACCCGTGTAATACACGGGGTTTTAACCTAGTTATTTTATATAAAAAAAGGTTTTATTGTTGGACAACCCACACCATCATATATGTTTTTTATGAATGTGTCAGGTTTGGGTCATTTTGTTGTTATCTATCGGGTCCAAGAGAGAATTTTCTAAAAAGTAAACAAGTCAAACGGGTTAAAAGTTATCCAAGTGTACTTTTAATGCAAAAAAACCACCTATAATATTGTGTTTAAAACCATTATGCTATAAGTGAAATAAAAAAAAAATGTAATCACATGTGGCACACAAATTATTCATATAAACATTGTAATTGTTGGACAATCCAATGACCCATAGGGTTAAGTTATACAAATGGGTCTTAACATACAAAATACCCTTAACGTACAAAGTAGAGGAGGGACTTTTTTTTTGAAATTTTTTTCCCTACTTATTAAGTACGTTTTTTAGTCCCAGAATCCAAAAAAAAAAAAACAGAAAATAAAATTCATGATTTTACGCTAGTAGAGTAATTATGTAATTTTGTAGAGTAATTATAATTACCCTACAGGAGTAATATACCTACCCTACAATAATTAACTCTATTACTATAAAATCATGAATTTTTTATTTTTATTTTGTTTTTACATTTTGCAATTAAACGTCAATCTTAAGTAGTAGGGAAAAAATTCAAACAAAAAAAATTCCTCCTTCACTTTGTACATTAAGGGTACTTTGTATGTTAAGACCCATTTGTATTTGATCTTTACACATGACCCATATCAAGAAATTAACCTAAAATGCAGAAAACTAACCTATGATCTGTGATTTGCCCCCAGTATCGGTTTGTTTCATAATGGAGAGATGGATCTTTCTCTAGCAGCTTTGCGATTAACCCACTTTTAAAATTCTGAAAAGACTCGGCATCGAGTTCACTCTGCAATACCAGCAAACAATAAGAGATAGCGAGATAATAAACTGTACTTTAGATTCAAATATATAGTTAAAAGAGTGCTTACCAGCAAACCGTCCATCTCATTAATAAACTTATCTATTCTTCCTTGCAGATATACCGGACTATATTCAGAAGACTGAACGCGAAAACAGAACCCCAATATCCGATATGTTACCCTAGGGCTACAGTCAACAACATAACCAAGCTGCTCCTTTGTCCTACATCACACTAAAAAAATTAGCCATACTACCACATTATTATTAAAAAAATAAAGTAGAAATTCAATCTTACAATACCTAAGTTGATTAAATAGCGGTTCTTCGACAATTTCATCCAAAAGATCAATCAGTGCTTTTAATTTAGCTAAGTCTGAACCAACTTCTGGTTCAATCTGATAATACAGCTGAGACAAATAAATAAACAAATCAGAATCATCCAAATGACACCATATGATGAATGACAGTTTCCATTAAAAAAATGAGTAAAATGTCATTTTCATTCGTCCAAAGGTTTTTTTTCGCATATGGATTCAAAAGTTTTGAAATCTTGCCATTTTCATCCGGCTCGTTAACTTCATCCATTTTTCTACGTTAATTCAGAGGTATTTTCGTCTTTTTTGTTAACTTAAAGGGCAATTTGGCTTTTTCACTTTGTGTAAAAAAACCAAATACCCCTGAAAATAACCAAATTGCCCTTTAAGTTAACAAAAAAGACGGAAATACCTTTGACTTAACCGAGAAAAATGGATGGAGTTAACGAGCCGGATGAAAATGACAAGATTTCAAACCTTTTGGATCCAGATGCAGAAATACAAACCTTTGAACGAAAGTCGCAAAACTGGCCAAACCTAAGGGACGAAAATGGCATTTTACTCTAAAATAATCGTGGAAATTATTTAAAAAGATCAAATTACCTCAACCACTGAATTTGTGTCGAGCTTATTTTTTACTGTGACGTCTCTCACGAGGTCAGCACTAGAAGGAAGACATAAAATGCTATCTTTGTGTCTCATTTCGGATGGAAGTGGCTGTACAGAGAAATATTTTTTGAATATGTTTGATACGTTTTTAGCTTCTTCTTCAAGTAGATTTCCATGGCAAAGCCCCTCAATATACAACTGCACAGAGATGTATACATGCAGAAGACGGTTAGCAGAATACATAACTGGGTTAAATAGGCCAACTTGGGTTAAAAGAAAACAGGATCGAATGGGCCAAATAAGCCAAACAGGTCAAAGTTTCCCATAGCATATTTTTAATACCTAATATCTCAATTACTTATTGGAATGATATATGTTTAACAGGAGTTATTTTGGACCTGAGAGAATAGTTCGGGAATAAAAGCCTTTAAATCTGCTAGAGAGAGTTCATGTAGCAATCCAAGCTTCTCATCAACATCCCAAAAACTTTGACAAAGAAGTTGTAGTCTCAAGTAACTTGAATGATTTAACGGCTTCATGTTGGCGTTTCTTAGATTTCTCTCCATGTCCTCCTTGATTACCTGTCAAACGAGAAGGTAAAATAGCATTATAACACCTAATCTTACAAACCATTTTAATTTACCAAGAGAAAGCTCTAACTTATACATACCACAAAGCGATCATCGGCTGGCACAAATGATTTGGCAGTTTCCAAAATTTTGGAAAGAAGAACTAGAAGCTTGTCATTAAAACCGTAGACTTTTAGTTCTAATTTATCACTCACAAGTGATATCGAAGTGTCCAGCTTGGCCACACTTGCCTGCATGCAAAAAAATCGGTTATTATATAAAATCATCATAATAACGAAGAAAAATAATGAGAACTAAAGTCCATTTGAGGACAGAAAAGATAAAGAGTAAAATGCCACTTTTGTCCCTGAGTTTTGGCCAGTTTTGCGACTTTCGTCCAAAGGTTTGTTTTTCCGCATCTGAATCCAAAAGGTTTGAAATCTTGCCAGTTTCATCCTACTCGTTAACTCCATCCATTTTTCTCTGTTAAGTCAGGAATATTTCCGTCTTTTTGTTAACTTAAAGGACAATTCGGTCTTTTTCACTTGTTGTATAAGCATTTAGCATAGTGTAGAAGTATTTGAAACAAAACAAAGTAGGTAAAAAGACTGAAAGACCCCTGACTTAACAGAGAAAAATGGATGGATTTGACAAGCTGGATGAGAACGGCAAGATTTCAAACCTTTTGGACCCAGATGCGGAAAAACAAACCTTTGGACGCAAGTCGCAAAACCAGCCAAACCAGGGACAAAAATGACATTTTACTTGAAAATATATGTTAAACAAAACAAAATATAGTTTTAAAGAAAAACATATTTATGAGTGTGACATACAAAAATAAAAGCTTAGAAATTGACTAATAGCATTAAAGAACTACAAAAAAGTGAGAGGAACAATAACTACTTGCCTGATATACAATGTCATTTAGCTTGTCTTTCAGTAGGTTGAGAAAAAGCTCAGTCAACAAGACATGCTTCAAACCACTATAGGCACCATTTAACGTAACACGAAAATACGTATTAGCACGTGGAGACCGGAAAGTTGTATCGAGTTTGTACCAAAACTTCATCAACGGTTCATCAAGTATACATTTTGGTGGGGTTGTACCCATGGAATCAAATGATATATTATTTGCACGAATAGAAAAATCTTGTGGAATGAACTCATTCTTTTCAGGTAGATGCAATGCCGCATCTATTTCTGGAGGATCTCTCCATAATTCCAAAAGAGAAGGAGAAATATCTTCTTCTGTATAATGTGATCCAAACCATGGCTCACATTTGACATCTGGAATGACAAATAAAGTTTGAAGGATAATATGATATTATCGACTTATTAATTATTACCACCATGATTATCAGAAAACAGTTCGTTTAGCAAAAAGCAGATGATAATAAATTACCTTGTGATTTAGTGATCGACTTTGATAATATATCAGTCCTCATGTTGTCTGGAGTAAAGAAAGACAAAACATGTTTGATCATTTCTTCATCCCACTCCTTATATGCATAATCCCCATATATAGTGTGCTCCGGTGGATATATAAGCAGATTTGCTGAAATATAAATAAACCCTATTAATTAAATATACTATTTAAAACAAATGGCAAGAAGTTAAGGACATAATGAGAATCATAAATTCAGAAATGAATACCAAACCAAAAAAGGGTTCTAAACAACTACTTAATGAAAAAAATGTATTAAAGAAGAACACAAGACACTTATGATCTGCTATACATTTGGCTGTAAACGAACGAACGTTCAGCAAACAGTTCGCGAACCGTTCGGCGGGAAGTTCGTTTATGTTTGTTCATTTAGCTAATGAAGGAACGCGAACAAGATATTCCATTCAATTAACTAAATGAACGAACACGGATAAAGGTCTCGCACATTCGATTGCGTTCGTGAACGTTCGATAATATGTCTGTTTACATTCGTTCATGTTCGTTCATTTACATTCGTTCGTGTTCATTTGTTAATGATAATTTGTTACAAAAATGTTAACGTTTTTTTTAATGTTTCACTTTCCCTCTTAAGGTTAATGGTGCTTTTTTTAATTTCAAATTTAACGTTCGTTCGTTTGTGTCCTTTTGTGTTCGTGACAAGTGTTCGTGAACAACTAAAACTCCTTAACAAACAAACACGAACATAAACTTTTGTTCCACATGTGTTTGCGAACAATTCCACAAGTTTGTTTACGTTCGTTCATGTTCGTTTGTTACGTTCGTTCGTGTTCATTTATTTATGTTAGGGACTATTTGGCAACTTCTAAATGGTTAAGTGTTGAACCAATAAGAGGTCTGAACCATTCAGTGCTGAACCAGTAAGAGGTCTGAATCATTAAGAGCCAGTATAATGCTTAACCGTTCAGAGACAAATGTCTGACCAATTCAGATTAGAGGTCTTAATCATTCAGACTCAGTATAATGCTTAACCATTCAGAGACAAATGTTTGAATCATTCAGACATCTGCTCACGAAACAAATAGTCTAAACCATTAAGTGGTGAACCAGTAAGAGGTCTTAACCATTAAGAGCCTCATTAAGAGGTAAACAAACAACCCCTTAATTTGTTACAAAAATGTTAATGTTTGTTTAGTGTTTCATTTCCCTCTTAAGGTTAATGGTGCTTTTTTTTAATTTCAAGTTTAACGTTCGTTAGTGTCCTTTTGTGTTCGTGACAAGTGTTCGTGAACCACTAAAACTCCTTAACAAATGAACACGAACATAAACTTCTGTTCCACATGTGTTTGCGAACAGTTCACAAACATCTGCATTTCCTTAACAAACGAACACGAACATGACCTCGTTCGTGTTCGTTAGGTTTGTTTACAGCCCTACGGCTATACATATATGTGAATTATATTCAATCACAATTAAATGAAATGGGATTTATAGTAAGCAGACAAAAAGATTAATTAAAAGAAAGATAACCAAAGGAAATACCTGAAAGTTCTGCAGCATACTCATCTTGGGGTTGCTCCTCAGTGAATGTAAAATCCATATTTGCTATGTCTTGGAGTTCTCTATATATCCATTCTTGGGGACCAACTTGTCGCAGTAATTTAAGGTATTGATAAACAAAACCAATAATCTCATAGATCTGCAATATAGATATCTCATTTCAATAAGGACCATATAGTAATTTGTTGTGAAATACAGACTAAACATGATTGTAGTCATGTTGGAGGCTAATGATGCAATAATATGATTAGAATATTATATTCGAACTGCTTATGTATATAAGAAGTATTTTTAAGCAGATTTCTCTCATTCAATTGAGAACTCTGTTAAGTCCATAACATGTTAAGGTAACTGTGTGGTATTATTACCTTCTCCAATCCAGAGTCAGTGAGATGTATAGACATGCCAAAAACATATGCTACTGAAGATCGTTGCATTCCATCATCACCAACACCAGCTGATATAGAAGTGGCCCACCCTTCAGCTTTTAAAAAGAAAAGCAAGCTTCCTCTGCCCTCTGTACAAATACGTTTCCTCAAGTGAATTTACTGAATATCCCTAAAAGGCTAAAACCCTATGTTTTATAAACGCATTATGTTGATATGAAAACACAATGATAAGATACATTACCGTGCCCAATGAGATGTGCCAAGTAGTCTTCCGCTTTCTTTACGTAAGCTTTCCTGAGGCATGGTAATGTCCATGACAAATCAAGAATATGGACATCTTTCACAGCCTCTAAACGGTATATTTTTCCTGCACTCCAAACTGGAAGTCCTGGTTTGACTTCCGACTTTGACGCATTGCAGGTTTTGACTTTGTCAAATAGTTCAACAACCCAACTTTCAAGCACATCAAGGCTTTCTGCAGCACAAAAAGAAATTTCAAAAGTCAGATTTATCTATCATGATTCTTTCTTTTGTTTGTTATTATATAGCAGGGAACTTACCTCCCCCGATGACCACTAACTTCAAAAGGCCACCATGGTAAAATTCATTGTATAATTTGAAAATTTGATCTCGTAAGTTGACTCCATTCTCCATCGCATCAACAAGGCTTTTCTTGTTCCCTTTAGTACAACAAAACAGAAAAGATAAATAAGAATAATATGGGAGAATAAAATGAAGTCGAACAATAAGGTGAAAAGGAATAGAAGTATTCAAGTTTACCCCAGAAAAATTGATTAAAGGCGTGACCCGGTGCTGCTGTATGACATTGTAATTGTTGAAGTCGACAAGCATCACTTTGCAGAGCCTGATTAAATTCTGTAGTTTTTGTGGTATAATTAAGGTTGAGAGTTGTCAGTAAGCGATTCACTTTTCTTTCTTATTTTCATGATTAGTTATAAAATGGGAATCAGTTGAATCGACTGATATGTACGCACCGGAATCTACAGCCAGTACTTCTCGGTCCATTGCTTCGGTCTTCACTAGTGGTGAAATAAAAAACTGTGAAAATCTGAGAAATTGACAGAGGATGGCTTAGTGCGCTACAAATTTGAATATGAAAAAAAAGTTCTCTTTAATGTTGGTAGTAGTGTATTGTTTTCATCATCAATCTATCATTCTAATTTATTTTGTTGTCGCATGTAAACCAACAATCCCGTGAATATAACCGTACCTTTTCAAAGCACCCAAGAGAAATTCTGGTTTAACTTCAAAATGGTAGCAAGTATGCTCCACTTCTGTGTAAGCATTCGATGAACCTCCATGCTTGGACAAATAACTGTCATACTGGCACACAAAAGAGTCAAAACAAGAAGGGCATATGTATCTTCATATATAGTTCCAATGAAATAGTAGAAAACGAGAAAAACCTCATTTTCATCTGGAAATTCAGCACTCCCCATGAAAAGCATGTGTTCTGCAACGAAGCACGTAGTAAGTACAAAACAAGCCAAATTATTATCCTCATTTCTTGTGAGATTAGACATTAACATTATTATATGCATTAAAAAGTTGTCCTAAACACATGTTTATGTGTTAGTTCATCATGAAGATTCCATCACGAAATCAATATAGCACGTTTTAACTATTTGTATATTTCTCATTGGCAGAAAACGCATCAATTTGAGTACATCAATACAATAAAAAGGTAAAAGAAAGCCATTATCAACCACTCTTAGATAACATGAACTCAAAAATACATGATTAAGAATGTACAGACTTTTGTTAATCCAACTACACACTACATGCCAAAGTATAATCTGCAATACATATACAAAAGGGCAGGAACAAACCAAGAAAATGTGCAAGACCCTGTGCCTCTAACGGATCACAAAAGCTGCCCATCCCTACACACATTGCTGCTGCTGCCTGCATAACAACAACAATAATAACTCTAATCAATTTCACATAACTATAACTCTAATCAATTCCACAAAACTATAACTCTAATCAATTTCACATATCTATAACTCTGATCAAATTCACATAATTATCACCACAGCAATCAGTTAAATTTCAAACAAAAAAAAATCTCACTATATACTATATATCATCTATATATAAATACTTATTAGTAGCTACAAAACGATAAATAGAAATTGAATCATATATTAAAGCTTATCAAATACTGCTTCCTATCATTACAATAGAAATTGAAACATATGAAATTCATCTACTGCTAATTTTCACTTAAATCATCTTAACGTATAATGAACCCTAATTTTTCGATTCAATAGCTAAAAACTGATTATCAAACCTTCTTAGTCTGAGGAGCATTGCTCTTTGCAGATCCTCGCTCTTCATCTTCATCTTCATCTTCATCGTCTTCTTCTTCTCCGCTTTCCTCATCATCATCTTCGTCTTCATCTTCGTCATCAGGTGTGACAGTTTCCGGTGGTCCGTCGGCATAAATATCAGGATCATGTACGAGTAAAGCACATAGGCCGTTCGGGAGCTTTATGTATCTGTATAATCGGCGATCGTTGGGTGACTTCACGACGATATCGTCCGACGAGAAATCACTGGCGCCGACCACCATTGCTGACTGCAGCCTGTTTGCGATGCGTGTGTGATGTTGTTTGCTTGAAGATGTGGCAAACACCTCTAACCGTGCCCTACTAGATTATATATGCTTATTCCAACACTTTGACTCTTAGAGCATACGTAGTGGGGCGGTATAACCCCAACCCCCCCCCCCCCCCCCCCTAGCGCCGGCATAGTGCCGGAACACCGAAACGAGGGGCGTTATGGCCAAAAAATTTTGAGGTGGCGCGATGATAATAACGGCGTTGTGGAGATTCCTTTCAAAGCTTTGGCCAATCACAAACAGGTAACCTTTTTTATAATTAATTAATAATATTGAAAATTATTAAATAGGTAATGATGGGTAGGGGCTTTATGACTACGGGCTCTAGTGATATAACGCCCCATAAAGCCCTCGTGTGACGTGGCACGACACGTGTCGCATAACGCCCCACAAGGGGCTTTATGACTACACATGGCCTTACGGTGGAATATTAACGTGTTGATTAAATCGAATCGAACTTTTTACTAGTCGATCATAACTGGACTCTCAAAATCCAATATTTTACATTATTTTTTTTTTTGAAAATTTCCGGTAAAATTAACACTACCAAATCAAAAAACGGGATTGGAGAGGGGGGGGTTCGGGGACCCATTGCTCATGACAAGCTCCGCCAACATCTAATGTCGCGCAACGCGCGAACGGTCGAATACTCCTAGCTATTATTAAACTTAAAGAGACTATTATTCAAAGCATTTTGTAACATTTTCTACAATTTGATACAATACAAAAGACATGCATAAGAGACACTTCGGCATTCGATTTCATCTTGAGCCTATATCCGATCACCAATCCACGTTTTAAACATCTGGAAGTACAAGAAATCAACGTTAGCATATAGCTTAGCGAGTAAGCACTTAAAAAAAGGCTGACTACAAACCTCAAAAACACATTTTACATGTTGAAAAAGGTCGTCCCAACGACCTTACCCCCACCAACGTAAGGTACAGGGTTGGCTCAAGGGGGAGTGAAATAAAGCAAGCGCTTTAGACCACCACTTCCATATGGCCTCAAATTCTACAAAAAAAAAAAAAAAAAACATTTTATATGTAGGTGATCTTGGATTTAAGATTATTGATATTGAGATTTATGATCTATAAATATGTATACACAGAGATGATATATGAATAATAGGATCTAAAACAATTTTTTTTCTTTTATTTTTTTTTTATGAAAAGGGCCTCATTTTTTCTATTCGTTTTGGACCTACAATATTTTGAGCCGGCTCTGGTAAGGTACTCCTACTTTTGTGTGTAGGAGAGACCCAATTGAGTGTATGGCCACTTTGCCCATGCGTAATGTCACGCCCCGCAAAATTTCAGCTCAAAATTTCAGCATTCCTGAAGTTTCCGGAACACTAAGGAAGCGTCTAGGACTGCCCGGAAGTCTCCAAAACAACCTAGACAATACTGGAACGTTTTGGCACCCTTTGAAGGTCCTAGATCAGCCTTCAAAGTGCTCGGAACAGTCTAGAATGGGCTACATAATACTGCCATAAAAATCAGCCAAGGAACATTCTAGAATCCCAACAAATATCATGATATTTATGTAGGAAATATTTAGGTATTAAGGCTAGATCTTTGTAAAGGAATGATCCAGATTTGGAACTATCTAGATCATGTCCAAGTAGTATAAATAGGAGTGTTAGGCATCATTTGAGATCACCCCACATAACCCCTCATAACTCATTCATAACCCAACTTCTTGTAAACACTTTGTACTTGTAACTTTGTTCAAGTAATACATAACCATCTTTGTTGTAGTATCGCACTACAGAATCATACTTGTGATCTTCACAAACAAAGACTTCCGCTGCTATACATAACCAAACCCATCCAAAAGGCTGAACTTAGAAGTATTCTAAGTGCCGCACGAGAGTTCAAGAATAACTCCGTGACAAGTGGTATCAGAGCCGCGTCGGTTCACTGTGATGGCAAACAAGAAAAGCAAGAAAGGACCTACGAGCAAGAAAATTGTCTCTAGAAAAGAAGAGACACAGAATCATAACCAGAATCAGCAAGAAGTTGAAGGCATGTCTATGGATTTGGCTGGATCCTTAGACAAAATGAAGACTAATGTCGAAGCATCGGTCACACAACTCAGAATTCTTGTCAATCGTTCCTTGGAAAAGCTAGACACTTTGGGAACATTGCGGGATGAGTTAAAAGGACTCAAAGAAGACTTCAAAACCGCTATCGACGTCATACGCCTCGAGATGCAAGCCATGATCCAGGAGGAAATCGCAAGGCTGCGGAGTGAGGTAGACGCCAAGATTCAAAACTTTCACAAAAACTTTGCTGAGTTAGAAGCAAAATTGATCGACACCAACAAGGCACAACTAGAAGCATGTCTGGGGGTCCATGCAAGTAAGTCATCTTAATACTTTAAACACACAAGAAACTCCCAAAACACGGGAAAAACATAACATTAAAAAGCTCCCGAACAAGGGAAAGAAAAGATCCATAACCACAAAACCAGAAAAGAAGTCAGAAGAAGGACTTCAACTCGTCAACATGGTGGTAAACGGGAGACCCGTTAAGGCACTAGTTGACACAGGAGCAAGCCATAACTTCGTCTCAATAGATGAAGCAATAAGACTCGGTGTTCGAGTCACAAAACAAGACGCAATGATAAAGACCACAAATAACGTCCAGCCAATACTTGGGATGGCATACGGCATCAAAATCACAATCGGCAAATGGAAAGGTAAGATCGACCTTTCTATGGTGCCAATGAAAGACCATAACTTTGTGCTTGGTCAGGATTTCTTTGAACAGGAACAGGCCTTTCTCATTCCGTTCGCAAATAAATTTTGCATCATAGACGGAAACCAAGTTCACACAATGAAGACAGAGGCGGACACTGGCCGTCAAGGTATGTCAATAACATCAATACAAATGGAGGTTGGTTCAACGACAAGATCAACCACACATTCATCACAACGAGGCATAACCCGAAATCGCAACGAGGACATTGCGAATTTAGGTGGGGGAGGATGTCACGCCCCGCAAAATTTCAGCATTCCAGAAGTTTCCGGAACACTAAGGAAGCGTCTAGGACTGCCCGGAAGTCTCCGAAACAGCCTAGACAATACTGAATGAGTTATGAGGGGTTATGTGGGGTGATCAGCCTTCAAAGTGCTCGGAACAGTCTAGAATGGGCTACATAATATTGCCATAAAAATCAGCCAAGGAACATTCTAGAATCCCAACAAATATCATGATATTTATGTAGGAAATATCTAGGTATTAAGGCTAGATCTTTGTAAAGGAATGATCCAGATTTGGAACTATCTAGATCATGTCCAAGTAGTATAAATAGGAGTGTTAGGCATCATTTGAGATCACCCCACATAACCCCTCATAACTCATTCATAACCCAACTTCTTGTAAACACTTTGTACTTGTAACTTTGTTCAAGTAATACATAACCATCTTTGTTGTAGTATCGCACTACAGAATCATACTTGTGATCTTCACAAACAAAGACTTTCGCTGCTATACATAACCAAACCCATCCAAAAGGCTGAACTTAGAAGTATTCTAAGTGCCGCACGAGAGTTCAAGAATAACTCCGTGACAGTAAGCTACCTTACTTGACATAGGGTTCTCCCGTATCAACTATTTGATGCCATGTTGGTGATTAAACATTGAATTTTGTGCCTAATCATTTCCAAACACATTATAAACAGTGAAATCAGATTAAATTTATTCTTTAAAATGTATTGACAATCTCCCCAAGTTTAGAACAACTTATCAAATAGGAGTTTCAAGTCTTCCCTTTAGGACACTTTCTCTTTGTGACCCATAGCCACATGTCTCGTTTATGGATCTAACTCCTGTCACTCCTCTTAATGGTTTCATAACTCTCATTGACCACAAGCTCAATTGTGAGTCTGTGTTACTTGTATTTCAACTTTTAGCATCAATAAGATTTTGTTCAAACTTTAGCACAACAACATACAAATCAATGTGATGATTAAACTACACGATGAACTCATCGTCTAACTCCATGCGCAAGTTATCTTAACCGTTAGTTATGCCTTTAAGTTTATCATATAAAATTAGACATGTGACATACAACAAGGTTTCTCCTAAGATCACCTCTCTTAGTGATACCTTAATCTCACATTGAGACTCTTCCTCTTTCACACATACAAATCATAAGTCAAAAAGTGAACTTAAATAATACACAAATATGCTCAAATCATGATGAAAATGAAGTTCATATTACCTTTACCTATACATTTAAGATAGCATGGAATAGTGACCATTTCTTATTGACTGAGAGATCCGAAAATCAATCAGTAGATATGTACATTTACGATGACAAGGAATAGTGACCGTTTCCTACTTTTTGAGAGCGGCGACAACCAATCAGTGGATATCATGTGGCATCGACTACGTTTCTTTAATATAGTTTTTGGATTGGTACGTTTTCCAGGTTAGTATATGTATAATTGAAAGCGAATTCTTGTTACATACATAATACATAATGTAAACACATATACATTTATTATTGAGTTGTGTGAACACTCACATTTGCCTGTATGATCTTTTTTTTTTAATGACTAATTTCTTTATTCCTATGTCGTCTGTGGGATTTGAACCCAAGACCTTCTCATTCCCAACTTAGGTGTTTTAAAAGGTTTTGTCTTTGCCAATGGACGCCGCCCCATTGGTTGACCCTTTGACTACTTGAAGACAAACTCATTTCATGTCAATAAACAAACTTTTGACATGCACACTATCTTAATTCATATTTATCACACTAGTTTGTTTTTTTAGGTAAAAAAAAAATCAACATTAATATCTAAACTCATATCCCCGATATATAACTCAATGGCCCATTTTTGTGATGTTTTCCCCGAAACACACTCTTTTAAACTTCATAATAACAATTGTTCAATCAACAAGACAACAACACATCCTTGTATGTTTTATGACAAGTTTTATTATTTATTAAAATAATTTAACTTTCTTTAACATGAAATCTCCAAATTTACCAAGTTAGGTCAAACCCCCCCTTAAATTTCTACAAATGCAAAAATATAGAGTAAATTACAAAAATCGTCCTTTATGTATGTCACTTATTGCAAATTGTGTCATTTATCTTCAATAATTACAGAAAACGTACTCGATGTTTGCAAACCCTTGTAAATTATGTCCTTTAGCCCTAACTCAGTTAATTTTTTGTGGTTAAATCTGACCAAATGGACCCCACATGAGGGTATTTTGGTCATTTTACTCTCGTGTGGTGTCCATTTAGTCAGATGTAACCACAAAAATACCCTCATGTGAGGGCATTTGGTCAAATTTAACCATAAAAATTAATTGAGTTAAGGCTAAAGAACATAACTTGCAAGGGTTTGCAAACATCGAGTACGTTTTTTGTAATTATTGAAGATAAAGGACACAATTTGCAATAAGTGACATACATAAAGGATGATTTTTGTAATTTACTCAAAAATATAAATTTGACTAACTAATGTGAGTATATCAATGGAAGTGTATTGAGTTCAGCATCATCATAATTTAACCATCCATTTAAGATTATGTCCAAAACCCACTTGAACTCCCGAAAAGGCCAAACCCTTTAACATGTATGAACATAGATACATCAATGACGGAGTTCGTGTGTTGTTTAACATCCTAAATTAGTCAAAGTGCTTTTCGGGTATAATACCCCCCTAATTAACGAAGTTCTGCCCCGTTGTAAGTATCATAACCCCGGTTACGTATTTGTCACACCCCGATATTTCCACGTATTACCGGCCCGGTGGGGAGTATCGTGACGTAGTTGATATCATCATAGTCAAACAACACAATTTAAATGCATAGCGGAAGCAAAAGATGAATCATATTACAAACCGAATAAAAAGTAATATCAAAGTATTACAAACGGACTGTAAAGGATCCACAGGCGGATCAAAGATAAAAAGATCATTGTTCAACAGATTTTAACATCTAAGCTTGCAAGACTTGTTTAATGATGCCAGGAGTAACCAACCTATTCCGTCTAGTACCTGCACTTAGTCTTTTGGGAAAATACGTCAGTTTACACTGGTAAATACAATTAACCGACTCATTTTGAAAAGAATTTAAGAAAATTAATTTGAATGCACAAGGCACAAAAGTTCTTTTATAACTTGGGACAATTATTTAAAAATAATATTGTATACAGTTTTACTTATTTGTCGTCCATCAGGGCCGGTTAGAAGAGCCGGACAAGATTAACTGACACGCCACAGGCATAATGCCCACAAGGTTAATTCCTTAAAGTGGGTTACCCGTTTTTACATATGCAGCTGTCAGGTGTATGCTTACACCCCGTGCTTGGTAATTTCACATAAGCTTTAAAGGTCAAAATTAGAATTCTGAGTTCAAAACTTTTGCTTACTATTTAATTATAAAAAATTATTTAAAACATCAGTAGGTATTAAGTCTTATATGAGAAAAATGGTTTTAATACATACTATGCGTTTTAAACGCGTAAAAAGACGGTTTTAAGCGATTTCCGGGTTTTTAAAGAAAAGCTGATATTTTTATCATTCCAGAAGACTCAAAATATTTTATTTATTATATAAAATCAGTAGCAAAAGGTTTGGTATCAAAATATTATGTAAAACTCATTTTATAGGCCAAAAGGGCAAAACCGACAATTACCGAATCAAAGCTATAACCCTATGTTATGCTCAGCCTAAAAATAAATAAAAATCTTCAAAAATCCCAAAATATTATTTTACATCAGTAGGTAAAAATTTTGGTATCAAAAATTGGGTTTAGATAGGCTTTATGCTAATTACGCCGTTTAATTAATAAAAAGCTTTCTAATTACGCTATTGAGCATAACTCTTAATCTAGACCTCAAACTGATGTGAAAATTTAGGTACATGCTTATAAATCAGTAATAAAGACTATTGTCCTCTCACATTTTCAAAATTCTTGTTTTAAGGTCAAAAGGGCATATTGGTCAACATTTAGGCATATAACGGAAACATGCATATGAATCGGATAACTAATGAACCAAGTTGTATAATCATAGAGGGTTATACTAACATGTAACCTGGTCCTAATAAAGCTCTAAGGCATTTCTAAAATATGCTCTAATGGGTCAGAACTGAAAGTCAAAGCAAAAGTCCACTTATGCGACTTTCGGTTCCGAACCGAGCTTAAACTGAAAATTGTCGGGTTGAACATTGTAACACCTCGACAATTCGTGTGCAATGGAATAACGACACGTGTCATGAAAGACAAAACGCGTTGTAAACCCGGATTAAATAAAGATGTATTGGCAGGATTAAAAAGTGGCGTCATGTTAAATTTTACCTCTGAACACCTCATTTATAAATCCCAAGACCCAAGTTTATATATATTAAACATCTATTATGTCTTAAATCCAGAAATGGGTTGACAATAATGAATTAGAAAGGGCATGATAGGATCCCACGAAGAAAAGAATGGTAAACCTTCATTTTCGGTACTTGTTTTTGGATTCAAAGCAAACAATACATTATGGTAGGGTTTAGAACTGTTCAAGGCACAATTGGGAGGCCCCTAACTGAGAAAATAATGTCTCAAATTCGTATAAGTGGGTTGCCCTTTCAAAACACCAAAGAACAAACAATTTTGGCCCCTGATGAACGCTTGCGCACCGCAGCAAGGGGAGCCTTGCGGTGCGCAAGCAACTGCCCAGCAACAGAAAACTTGCTGCAACCGGTTTTGCGCGATTGTGACCGATTTCACTGGTATTTCTCACTATTGGACGACCCCTAAAATGTTCCTAGACCTCAGGGACACTTGTGGGACAATTGTGGGCACTTGTAGCTTTAGTTGTCAACATCTTATGGTGAGTGCAACTAGTATATAAGAACTTCAAGTTTACAAACATTCTCATTCACTTCTCCTGCATTGTTGGATCACTTCTGGAACTCATAACCTCCTCTCAAGTGTTCTCTAATCAAGCTTAGGACCTTTGTAAGTTGCCTAACCTTCTCTAATTAATTTTAGCTTAGTTATTTAGCTAAAAGTCAAACCGACGTAATTACGGTTTGACTTCAAGATTAGTCAACAATGGCTCAGTCATATCTCGAATCAAAGGTAGTTATAGGTTGGTATTTATGTGGGTAATAAACCCTTAAAAGGGTTCCCCCTGATCACCACTCTAAACAGGTCAAAAGTCGGGTCAAACTTACTAAGAAAAAGTCAACAGGATACTTAAAATACAATTTATGCATAATTAGCAATGTAGATCATATACAACCTGTTTGATCATTGTTATAACTTAGTAATAAGTGTAAGAACATGTCCAAACATATTCAACCCGACAGTTTCCTGTAAATACCCGGTTCGGAACCGAAAGTCACATAGTTTGACTTTCACTTTGACTTTCAGTTCTGACCCGTTTAGGCATGTTTTAGAAATGCCTCAGAGCTTTAATTGGACTAGGTTACTTGTTAGAATAACCCTCTGTGATTATACACCTTGGTTCATTAGTTATCCAATTAATATGCATGTTTCCGTTAATTGCTCATATGTTGACCGTTATGCCTTTATTACCTTAAAACGTGATTTATGAAAATGTAAAAGTGTAGAAACCTTGATTACTGATATATAAACTTGTATGCAAATTTTGACATCAGTTTGACTTGTAGATTAGGAGTTATGCTCATTATCGCAAATTTAAAACTTTATGTTATAAAATGGCGTAATTAGCGTATAGCCTAGTTAAGCCTACTTTTTGATATCAAACTTAATACCCACTGATGTAATATATTATTTTGGGATTTTTAAAGATTTTTAATTAATTTTTGGCTGAGCATAACTAGTAGTCGTAAGCTTAATCCGGTAATTGTCGGTTTTGCCCTTACAGGCCATAAAATGAGTTTTACCTATCAAAACGACTCCAAACCTTTTGCTACTGATCACATACAACAACAACAAACCATACCCAGTAAGTCCCACAAATAGCAGAGCTACTTATAGGGTCTGGGGAGGGTGGGATGTAGACAGGCCTTGCCTCTATCCCTAGGGATAGAGAGGCTGCTTCCAGAGAGACCCTCGGCTCGAAAACGAACAGCAAACCAACACAGCAAGTCAAAGAACATAGAAAGAGTACAGAAATAAGAAGTCGCCCATTTCCAAGAAAGTGATCAGAGTGTCACAATATAATGTAAATCATGTATCCTAGCATACGGCATCATTTGGGCATAAACACAATGTAAATCATGTATAATAGCATACAACATCATTTGGGCATAAACACAAGAAGGCAATCACTGGAGAAGTCTGTTAAAGAATAAGAAAAACCTACGTTCCAGAAATCCACCTAAGACCTTACTACAAAATCTTCTAGACGTCCTTAACCCTAATCCTACGCCTCCACGAAGTCCTATCGTGGACCATGTCCTCAGAAAGATGCATCTCTAGTAAATCGTGCCTAATCTGCTCATCCCATGTCAGTTTGGGTCTGCCTCTTCCTCTCCTCCCCTGCACAGTAAGAGTTTCCACTACTCTAACTGGTGCCGTCGCTTCCCTCCGCTTCACATGCCCAAACCATCTCAATCTCCCCTCCTTAATCTTCTCCGATATACTAGCCACTCCTAGTCTTTCCCTAAAAACCTCATTTCTTATCCGATCTAACCTCGTGTGTCCACACATCCACCTCAGCATCCTCATCTCTGCTACCTCCATCTTGCGCGCTTGTGTCTTCTTGATAGCCCAGCAATCCGTTCCATATAGCAAAGCTGGCCTAACTGCTACCCTGTAAAACTTCCCCTTTAGTTTAATTGGGAACCTCCTATCACACAATACCCCACTGGCTGCCCTCCATCTACACCAGCCAGCCTGTATGCGATGGGTTACATCACTATCTATCTCACCATCTCTTTGGACAAACGACCCTAGATACTTAAATCTAGTTACCTGCGGGACCATATGATAAATAAATTATTTTAAGCCTTCTGGAAATATAAAAATATCAGATTTAAGTATCGAACCCGGAAATGGCCTTTAATCGCCTTATTTAGCGTTTTTAACGCATAGTATGTTTGAAAATCATATTGAACATACCCGGGTTGATACCTACTGACATTTTAGGCAAATTAGAATGTTTTAACAGTAAGCAAAGGTTGACAAACTCAGACTTCAGTTTTGAGCTTTTCGGCTTATGTGAAATTACCAAAATACCCCTACGGGGCATAGTTTGGTTAAAAATGATAAATTTCACATACATGCTTTAACCTACTGATATAACTTAGAAAATTATGTATTTTTACTGATTACATCAGACCTGTAACTCAGGTTGTTACTTAAACTCTTTTATAAACTTTTAAATGACCAAACTACCCCTACGGGGCCTAGTTTGTGTTTAAACACGTTTCGGGCATAATGAAAGACATCTTACTGATGTCACAACATATTTGAGACATAATTAACTTAGGAAACCTGTATATAGCTCTCATGAATACCCGTCACGCTTATTACGCGTACGGTTCGGTTTATGTAACAAGTTCACATAAATTAGCCGAAACGGGTCAAACCTTAACGGTTTTATCTCAAAATCCAGAATGTGAGTAATAAACCCATATTAAACAAGTCTTCAAACTTGTTGGGTCTAAATCACATTCTATCCGGTCTTCGCTTAATCGTGCGTACGAACCGTATCTTTGAAACTAGCCGGTCTAAGCTTAAGCTTAATTAAAGACCCGTTAGGATTCTAATAGGTTATTATAAAACCTTCGTTCCAGATTAGGAGGACCAGTAAAAGCTACGTGCATTTTGCTAATTGTGAATTATACTTTGCTTAGGTAAATACTTTTAACTTATTTTCCCTATACGGGCTTGGGTTACGGTATATAGCATACCGCTTGATCGGGCATCAAATTCTCCACCGTTGAGTGGGTAGTTGAATAAATTTGATCGGCTCGTTTAAACAGTCTTGATACTTAAAGCCTTTGGGGGTTTAATGACCATGTCCCGGATATCCTTGGCATCATCTTACGAGATGGCCACGACCTGAGCACGGGGTGTAGGCGTACACCTGTCAGTGTATAACTCTATTTTGTGGTGTGTCTATTGATCTTTAACCCGGACAAGATCCGGGCTACTGAACGCACAAGTAACATGTAATTCGTTCACAAGATTATAATATTAAATAATTCTCCCAAGTTATAAAAATTTTTATGCCATGTGCATCCAAACCAATTTTAAATCATTTTTCAAAATGAGTCAGTTGATTGTATTTACCAGTGTAAACTGACGTATTTTCCCAAAAAGACTGAATGCAGGTACTAAACGAAATTGGCTGGATTGTCTCCTTAGCATCAATAAAAAGTCTCGCAAGCTTAGGATGCCTGAAGTCTGTTGAACTATTATCTCATATTTTATTTCGATCCGTTCTGTGGATAAACAATCGAACGTTGTGATACTTGATATTACAATAATTAAATTCGGTTGTATTATATTTTTTTAAATTTGCTTCCGTTGTGCATATTAATTATTGTGTTGTTTGACTATTATGTTGCCAACCACGTCACGATACTCCCCCACCGGTGACACGTGGAAATCGGGGTGTGACAGGTTGGTATCAGAGCCAACACTGAGTGAATTAAACACTAGCCTTTAGTGTTTAATCTCAGTTACACAATTGCACAATTCTAAACTTTCGAGTCTAGACATATAACATAGGACAAATTCCACTTTGTTTGTGTTGTCCTTTATTTTGCATATTTTTGTTTTGTTATCTCATGATATTTTGACAGGACCAACAAAATGCCTCCAAGATTCTTCCGCAGAAGAGGACGAGGAAAGGGGCCGGTCACCGCCCCCAACGACAATGAAGCCGGACCCTCAAATGTTCGAGCTCCGTCTACCACGGAGAGTGATGATCCACGACAAAACCGAAGGAACCTATTTGAGCCGGCCAGGAGATCAGTATCTCACAGCTCTACCCCTCCGGTCCAAAACCCTTATGGGCCACAACCAGACTATGAGCCCAACAACCCTCAACCCTCATATATACCATTACAACGATCTCTGTCTCATCATTCGTACGGAGACCCTACACCAGTGTTCAGGGGCCGGTTTGACCCGGCCAACTATATCCAAGAACCCGTGGGTTTTAACCCACTAGGGCCTGATGATCATTTCTCTGGCGACAAGGCGGACGACATGGACGAGGATACTGATCCCGTCGAACCGGCAAGTGGCACTCCAAACCACCCAATAGAGATCTCCGACGGATCTTCGTTTCACGGATCACCCTATGTTGGTCCGGATAGCTTCCAAGCTATGTTCACTCGGCACGAGTGGTACTACACACCTCCTCACCATTCGTCACCTTCTCACCACTCGTCGCCTCATGAGCAGCAGCAGCCGCATCATCAAGATTCCTCTGAGGATCACCGATTTGTGGCGGTTACGCCACCACCTCCACCACCACCACCAGTTAATCAGGTGCCTCCGCCACCACCGAGGCATAGGAGGTCAGGTGCATGTATGTCATCACGCGCGGGAGACTTCCATTTCAGTTCCCCACGTCAGTCCAGTGGCAGCCATTATCCGCCACATCAGGAGGACCCACAAATGGGTGGACCTTCGCAACCAGCTGTACCACAGTCACCGCCAATGGGTTTTGACAACCCAATTCCAGCGTATACGGGTTCCATGGCATACAACCCGTTTGAACCCCCAACGCATCACAACTATGGTTACGCGGAGGCCGACCCGTACATGATAGCGGCGAACTACAACGCCCAAGGACCCTATGGGGATCCATGGGGAGTAGGTTACCCGACTCAGGGGTACCCGATACCTCCTAGGCCTATTATCAGGACGCAATCGCAGCCACCACGGTTTTCTCCCCCAGAAAGGGAGGAAATCCTACAAAGGTTGGATGAAGTAGAGCGAGGCTTCCACCGTGACCGTAGGGAGAGACAGACCTTCTTCCAAGGATTAGCAAGTTTGATCAAAGGGAAGAACAAGAAGGATCATTGAATCCTTCCAAATTGTTGATTGAGCCCCTGCGTGGGCCTGTATTTGTTTGTATTTGTTTAAGCCCCTGCGTGGGTCTATTTTCCGTTAACCCCTGCGTGGGTATGATGTTTGCTTAAAGTCCCTGCGTGGACTAGTTTGTTTGTTTAAAGTCCCTGCGTGGACGAGCATGTTGATTGACCCCTGCGTGGGTACTTGTTTGTTGAAAAAGACCCGTTTAGGGCAGCATGTAATATTATAATAAATTAATGGAATGTTTGTTTTATAAATTTCATGTTTGCCATCATGTGCATATATAAATTATAAATGAAATAAATAACTTAAAATCATTCTTTTTTTTTTTTGAAATAATCTGCCTATGTAATTATTAATTAAGAATCTTAAAGTGTGAAACCTAGCCTTCGGGTCATCATAAGACTGGGCCAAAATGGTAAGACCTGTTTAAAAGATTCATATCTAGGTTAACATCTGAAAACATGTTAACACTCCTGGCAGAAGTGATTCGTTAAGAATCACATACGTCATTTTTATAAAGGAATTCTTTAGAAGATTCCTAAACCCAGTTTAATGAACTCTGAATCCTGGGTCTACATCATCAATTAAGATGATCATATTTTTACCATACGTGGTAATACATGCCTACGGGCCTTGCTCATTTCTATATGAGCCAAAAGACAGTGGTAGCAATGACTCCCTGTCAAATAAAGGTAATGAACTAGGTTCAAACCTTCATGCGTTGATTCTTTGAAATCATAGCTTATAATTTATAATTGTCCTTGTGACTAGGCCTATTGTGCCAGTATACCTTAATGTTTTGATTCTCTGAAATCATAGATTAAATTAAAAATGTCCACGTGACTAGGCCTTTTGTGCCACAAATAAAAACTATTGTTGTTTTATAATTAGGATAAATTATTATAGAAATCCTAAATAAAAATGATTAATAAATTAACCAAATATGGTCTCTGTTACCATGGTTAATGAATTGCCATAAAAGACAATTCCATAAACTCCCAAATAAACTATTGTCCTTGTTTTCTGGAACAGTTCAATTTAAATGGCTAACTCAGACGAGGTTAATAGCCATCCAGTGGAGGTTAATAATGACGCCCGAATCAATCTAACGGGTGCTGAATTAAAAGCGATCATAGACGGCGCTGTTACACAGGCTCTGGAGCGGCAGTATGATGATTATAGTGGTACTCGAAGTAGAACCCAATCTGCACCGCATTCAAAGCCTAAGACACATTCTGAGGCTCATAGCAAGCCTCCTCCCAAAAAGAATATTCCCAAGAAAGATGGTGATGATCGTTAGTCCACCAACCATCAAAGTGTCCCATCTCAGCATATAGTGCTGAATCAAGAACCCCGTAACAAGGATTGCTCCTATAAGTACTTCGTGTCTTGCAAGCCCCGGGATTTTACTGGGGAAAAGGGAGCCGTCGACTGTATGACTTGGTTGGACGAGATGGACACGGTGGTAGATATCAGCGGATGCGCTGAACGGGATGTGGTTAAGTTTGTGTCACAGTCCTTTAAGGGTGAAGCGTTAGCATGGTGGAGATCTCTGATTCAAGCCACCGGGAAAATCCCATTGTACAATATGTCATGGGATCAATTTGTTGCCCTTATCAGGGAAAATTTCTGCCCTCAACATGAGGTGGAGAAGATAGAGTCCGATTTTCTATCCTTGGTGATGACAAACCTCGACTGTCAAGCTTACCTAACGAGCTTCAACACTATGTCTCGGTTGGTTCCATATTTAGTAACCCCGGAACCAAAGCGAATAGCTCGTTTTATCGGTGGTTTAGCCCCCGAGATCAAGGCAAGCGTGAAAGCTTCTCGGCCAGCTACTTTTAGATCAGTAGCTGACATTTCCTTATCCCTCACTCTGGATGCGGTCAGGCAGAGATCGCTGAGGAATAAGGAGGATGAGAAGAGAAAGCGTGAAGATGATGGTTCACATAGATCGAACAAGAAACACCGTGGGAATGGTGATAACAAGAAAGGATCGGAGTCAAGGAAAGATGGGCATCACTCTGGTGAGAAGCCCAAATGCAAAATTTGCAAGAAACAGCACTATGGAAAGTGCAGATTCGAGTCGAACTCTCAGACTCAGTCAAAACCCTTTGCTTGTGGTATTTGCAAGTCCATGGATCACAAAACCTTGGATTGCAAGAAGATGAAGGACGCAACGTGCTACCGTTGCAATGAAAAGGGGCACATTAAGATAAACTGCCCAAAATACAACAAGAAGCCTGAGGAGGCCAAGAAGACTAATGCCAGAGTCTTCAGAATGGACGCGAAAGAGGCTGTGCAAGACGATAATGTCATAACAGGTACTTTCCTTGTAAATGATGTCTTTGCAAGAGTACTTTTTGATTCAGGCGCAGATAAGTCTTTCGTAGATCATAAGTTTTGTAAATTGCTGAATTTACCTGTCAAAACCTTAAGCGTAAACTATAAAGTAGAGTTAGCAGATGGTACCATAGAAACCGTCTCAACTGTGTTAGATGGATGTGTTATATCCATTAAGAACCATTCTTTTCCTCTGTCTCTACTTCCCTTTAAGTTGGCCGGTTTTGACATAGTTTTGGGTATGGACTGGTTATCTCATAACCAGGCCCAAATTGTCTGTAACAAGAAACAAGTGGTAATAAATACTCCGTCTGGTGAATCACTTACCATTCGGGGAGATACCCAGTATGGGCTGCCTGAGCAAGTGACTATGCTCAAGGCTTCCAAGTGTTTGAAGAAGGGGTGTGTCATTTACATGGCGCAAGTGATTATTGATGAGCCTAAACCGAAGATAGAAGACATCCCTGTCATTTCTGAATACCCAGAAGTTTTTCCGGAAGATCTACCTGGTTTACCACCAGATAGACAAGTGGAATTCAGAATCGATATCATCCCCGGAGCAGCACCAGTTGCTAGAGCACCATACAGATTGGCACCCACAGAAATGAAGGAGTTGCGGACACAGCTAGATGAATTACTGGCTAAAGGTTTCATTAGACCTAGTTCATCACCTTGGGGAGCGCCAATCTTGTTTGTCAAGAAGAAGGATGGGTCGATGCGTCTGTGCATCGACTACCGCGAGCTTAATAAGGTCACGATCAAGAACAGGTATCCTTTGCCTAGGATCGACGATTTGTTCGATCAATTGCAAGGAGCAAGTTATTTCTCAAAGATTGATTTGAGGTCAGGTTACCATCAGTTGAAGGTTAAAGATGAAGACGTGCACAAGACAGCTTTTAGGACTCGTTACGATCATTACGAGTTCCTAGTGATGCCTTTTGGGCTCACTAATGCACCGGCCGCGTTCATGGACCTCATGAATCGCATTTGCAAGCCGTACTTAGATAAATTCGTCATCGTTTTCATCGACGACATTCTCATTTATTCTAAGAATCAAGCTGACCATGAGAAACACCTTCGTTGTATTCTCAAACTTCTACATCAGGAGAAGCTCTATGCCAAATTCTCTAAATGTGAATTTTGGCTACGAGAAGTCCAATTCCTTGGACACGTGATTAGTGAGCGTGGTATCCAGGTGGATCCCGCTAAGGTTGAAGCCGTAATGAATTGGCAAGAGCCAAAGACGCCTACAGAAATTCGTAGCTTCCTGGGATTGGCAGGATATTACAGGCGTTTCATTGAAAATTTTTCAAGGATTGCTGCACCCCTAACCTCCTTAACTAAGAAGAAGGTTAAGTTCGTTTGGGGCCCTAAGCAATAAGAGTCCTTTGATATTCTGAAGCAGAAGTTGAGCAACGCCCCAGTACTGACATTGCCAGATGGAATAGAAGATTTTGTGGTTTACTGCGATGCTTCACACACTGGCATGGGGTGTGTGCTTATGCAAAAAGGCAAGGTTATTGCCTATGCATCACGACAGTTAAAGGTGCATGAAAAGAATTACACCACCCACGACTTGGAGTTGGGTGCCGTTGTGTTCGCACTAAAACTGTGGAGGCATTATCTTTATGGAATCAAATGTGTGATCTATTCTGATCACAAGAGCCTCCAGCATCTGTTCAATCAGAAAGAATTAAACATGAGGCAACGCCGTTGGATGGAGACTTTGAACGATTATGATTGTGAAATCAAGTACCATCACGGCAAGGCGAATGTAGTCGCCGATGCCTTGAGTCGAAAGGAGAGGGTAAAACCCATCCGAATCAATGCTAAGCGCATGGAGATAAAGAATAATTTGATTGAAAGGTTGTTAGCTGCACAGAAAGAAGCTGTGTTGGAAGCTAACTATCCTAAAGAAAAGTTAGGAGTAACTGAGGAGCAGTTAACTCTTAGCAAGGACGGAATTCTAAGATTAAATGGGCGAATATGGGTTCCAACTTATGGAGGACTTCGAGATGTCATCCTCCAGGAAGCCCATAGTTCCAAATACTCCGTTCATCCTGGAGCTGATAAGATGTACCAGGATCTAAAGGCGAATTATTGGTGGATAGGCTTGAAAAAGTCTGTGGCCACCCATGTAGCTAAATGCTTGACATGTGCGCAAGTCAAAGCCGAGCATCAAAAACCGTCAGGTTTGCTACAACAGCATGAACTTCCTACATGGAAGTGGGAAATGGTGACGATGGATTTCATCACCAAGTTGCCAAAGACAAGGAAAGGCAATGATACAATATGGGTTATAGTAGATAGACTGACTAAGTCAGCTCATTTCTTACCCATCAAGGAGACTTATAGCTCCGATATGTTAGCCCAGTTATACGTGGATAAGATTGTAGCCTTGCATGGCATACCTGTGGCTATTATCTCTGATAGAGATACTAGGTACACGTCATATTTTTGGAAGAGCTTCCAGCAATCTTTGGGCACACGTTTGAATTTTAGTACGGCTTACCATCCTCAGACAGACGGTCAGAGTGAGCGTACTATTCAAACGTTGGAAGACATGCTACGTGCATGTGCAATCGATTTGGGTGGTAGTTGGGATAAGCATCTACCACTAATTGAGTTCTCCTACAACAATAGCTACCACACCAGTGTCACACCCCCAAAATCCACACGCGGAGTACCACCGCTTGGAGGCGTGACTGACCAGGATCAAGCCACCAATCATATTGAACATATAAGTAAATAGTAATTGTCATTCATCAATACGATAGGTGTTTTCAAAACCAACCATAAACAAGTGTGTAGCGGAAGCAATAATGTAAAAACCCAACATAAGTATTAAGTTGAAGTGTCACAAAAGAGTGTATCATAACATCCAAAATTCGTGCCCACAACGACCGCGCCTCCCGTGCAAGCTCCAAGAGTACCTATGGTCCTGCAAGGCATGTAACAGAGAGTCAACAACTAGTTGAGCGAGTTCACAGTTGGTTGTTCAGTTATAGTAATTGCATTGTAATCCGTATGTTCGTTTAGTAACCCATATATCGTATGTACTTGAATCGCAGTCTCCTGGACATGTGTGCGAAGATTGTGGGGGTTTCCCATGTTTTCTAGACTAGGTATATTTGTATCGCAGCCCACCCGGCATGTGTGCGAAGTTTAAGGTATGGTTCGCAGCCATTCCAGGCATGTGTGCGAAGATTAGTTCTATTATCGCAGCCATTCCCGGCGTGTGTGCGAAGAGAAGTATATGTATCACTAGTCTAGCAGTATCTACCAATAACCTTCCTCTCCCGAGGCTTATGGTATGTAATTCCGATAACAATTTAAGCATAAGTAATCATCCAAACCCATTCCCAACCCCGGGAATCCCATGCCTTGGTAAGAGTGTGAACTCACCTTGGTTTGCTCGGTATGCTAAGTATGTGCTCACAGTAAATCAATCACGTCCTAAAGTACGCACGTATACATAATCAGTTTGTATTTACGAAGTTGGCACGTAAGTATAATCATAGTGGACAACGCATCAATAATCACCAAGTAGCACATTGCACGTATTCATGATCATACAAGTCAGGCATAGCATCTAACAGCAGTTAGTTAACTCAGTTAAGTTTTAACAGAAACAGTTACTGTGCAAATTACCCAAGTCGGCGAAACACCCTCTGTTTCGCCGTGAGCCCCTTCGACGAATCACTTACGTTTCGTCGTACTTGCCCATGACGAAACACATTTGTTTCGTCGTGAATTACGTTTCGTCGGACATGTCAGTTACATCGTGACAACAATTGTTTACCCAGAAACCCTAATCTGCCGATTACAATTTACAGAAATCATTCAATATCAGCCGACAATCCATGTGGTGTTCCTTATCTTACAAATCGACAACATATATACAAACAATTAACAAGTGAATCTTGACTAACATATCCTACACACATGGGCCGCAACCAAAAGCATTCATCAAACAGACTTTTTAATCAATATAACAAGTAATCAATTCTGTTTAATACACACTAACCGATTTGGGATGAACAAGGGAGGATTAGAGAGAAAAAGATGATGGTGGGAGATGATTATCGCCGTCACACAGTGGAGAGTTCTAGGGTTTCTGTTTCGGTGATGAGTTTCACGAATGAAACTGTTTTGTGGGATATAGTACGCGTAACAGAGCTGGGCCCTTAATTGGGCTTCAACGTAACTGGGCTCGGCGAAACACAATCTGTTTCGTCGAGAGGTAGATGGCGAAACATAATTCTGTTTCGTCAAATTAGATGATGGCGAAACACCCTGTTTCGTTGGGTCCTTTCAGGTGTTAAACAGTTCAAGTGTTTTTTTTTCTTTTCTAAAATACTAAGTCTCATGTTATAATATCAATCACATACATGCAGAAATCACAATACAATACGTTTCATTATAACACATACATGTACAGTTACAAGTCAAACAAGTCAAACAACCAAACAGTCAAAGTCAACGTGCCATAAATACGAAAGTGAAAGTCGGAAACTCGAGTTGTCACATTATCCCCAACTTGAAAGAAATTTCGTCCCGAAATTTAGCATGCGGTTACTGAGGAAGCTAGGTAAGTTGTGTCGTTTACTGGTTTTCCTGGGGTGTCACATCATCCCCCCGTTGAGTTGGAATTTCGTCCCGAAATTCTGTAGTAGCTTCAGCCTCAGTAGTAGTTGCATTGTTTTCGAACAACTGGGGATATTTGAGTTCCATTTGGTCTTCTCGTTCCCAGGTATACTCTGGGCCACGACGGGAGTTCCAACGAACTCGAACAAGAGGTATTCTAGTGTTCTTGAGGACCTTAACATCCCGGTCCATGATTTCAACTGGTTCCTCGACGAAATGCAACCGTTCGTCGATAGTGAGCTCCTTCAAAGGAACTATGAGGGTCTCATCTGACAGACACTTCTTCAGATTCGACACGTGAAAGACGTTGTGAACTGCACTGAGTTCAGCTGGTAAGTTTAGTCTGTAGGCCACTTTGCCTATTTTCTCTATGACTTCGAATGGTCCAACGTATCGTGGATTGAGCTTGCCTCGTTTGCCAAAACGAACAACACCCTTCCAGGGTGAAACTTTGAGTAGCACTCGATCCCCAACCTGGAACTCGAGTAGTTTCCTGTCTTTATCTGCGTATGCTTTCTGACGGTCACGAGCTGCCGCCATGCGTTGTCGTATTTGAGCAATCTTTTCAGTAGTATCAACTACCATTTCTGGACCTGTAATCTGACTGTCACCCACCTCTGCCCAACAAAGAGGTGATCGGAATTTACGCCCGTACAATGCCTCAAATGGAGCAGCTTTAATGCTGGTGTGGTAGCTGTTATTGTATGAAAATTCCACAAGTGGCAGATGTTTTTCCCAGCCATTGCCAAAGTCAATTACGCACGCCCGAAGCATGTCTTCTAGAGTTTGAATAGTGCGCTCAGATTGCCCATCTGTCTGAGGGTGATAGGCTGTGCTCATGTCTAATCGAGAGCCAAAAGATTTGTGCATTGCTTGCCACAGTTCTGAAGTAAAACGTGCATCACGATCAGAGATAATAGAGGTGGGCACCCCGTGCCTCGAGACAACTTCCTTAAGGTATACGTCTGCTAGAGTGGAGAACTTATCCGTTTCCTTGATAGCCAAGAAGTGAGCAGACTTTGTGAGTCGATCCACGATCACCCAAATAGTATCATTCCCACGTTGAGATCTAGGTAGGCCAGTAACAAAATCCATGGAAATTTGTTCCCATTTCCATTGTGGTATCTCAGGCTGTTGGAGTGGGCCTGAAGGTTTCTGATATTCCGCTTTGACTCTCGCACAAGTCAAACACTTGCTAACGTAAGTGGCTATGTGAGCTTTCATGCTAGGCCACCAGTATGTAGTTCTGAGGTCGTGGTACATCTTATCCGAACCAGGATGTACTGAGTAGCGAGACTTATGAGCTTCATCCATTACAAGCTCGCGTAAGTTGCCATAGAGTGGGACCCAGATGCGCCCTGTTACATAGTAGGCTCCGTCTGCCTTTTGTTCTAACCGTTGCCTTGAGCCGCGTAGGGCTTCAGCCCTGACGTTTTCTGGTTTCAATGCGTCTACCTGAGCATCTCGTATCTGTGAAGGAAGACTAGACTGAATAGTGAGTTGCAACGCTCGTACACGCCTAGGTGTAGTATCCTTTCGACTGAGGGCGTCGGCCACCACATTGGCTTTGCCCGGATGGTACTTTATAGCACATTCGTAATCGTTCAGTAGTTCGACCCATCTACGTTGTCGCATGTTCAATTCTTTCTGCTTGAAGATATGTTCGAGACTCCTGTGATCGGTGTAGATAGTGCACTTAGTGCCATACAGGTAATGTCGCCATATCTTGAGCGCAAAAACAACAGCTCCCAGCTCTAGATCATGTGTAGTGTAATTCCGTTCGTGAATCTTAAGTTGGCGCGAAGCATAAGCAATAACTTTATCCCGTTGCATCAACACACATCCAAGACCTTGGATGGATGCGTCACGGTAGACTACAAAATCGTCCGTGCCTTCAGGCAATGAGAGAATAGGTGCGCTACAAAGTCTATCCTTTAAGTGCTGAAACGCTGTTTCCTGTGTATTTTAGGCAAATTAGAACATACCCGGGTTTGAAAATCATAGTATGTTTGAAAATCATATTGAACATACCCGGGTTGATACCTACTGATATTTTAGGCAAATTAGAATGTTTTAACAGTAAGCAAAGGTTGACAAACTCAGACTTCAGTTTTGAGCTTTTCGGCTTATGTGAAATTACCAAAATACCCATACGGGGCATAGTTTGGTTAAAAATGATAAATTTCACATACATGCTTTAACCTACTGATATAACTTAGCAAATTATGTATTTTTACTGATTACATCAGACCTGTAACTCAGGTTGTTACTTAAACTCTTTTATAAACTTTTAAATGACCAAACTACCCCTACGGGGCCTAGTTTGTGTTTAAACACGTTTCGGGCATAATGAAAGACATCTTACTGATGTCACAACATATTTGAGACATAATTAACTTAGGAAACCTGTATATAGCTCTCATGAATACCCGTCACGCTTATTACGCGTACGGTTCGGTTTATGTAACAAGTTCACATAAATTAGCCGAAACGGGTCAAACCTTAACGATTTTATCTCAAAATCTAGAATGTGAGTAATAAACCCATATTAAACAAGTCTTCAAACTTGTCGGGTCTAAATCACATTCTATCCGGTCTTCGCTTAATCATGCGTACGAACCGTATCTTTAAAACTAGTCGGTCTAAGCTTAAGCTTAATTAAAGACCCGTTAGGATTCTAATAGGTTATTATAAAACCTTCGTTCCAGATTAGGAGGACCAGTAAAAGCTACGTGCATTTTGCTAATTGTGAATTATACTTTGCTCAGGTAAATACTTTTAACTTATTTTCCCTATACGGGCTTGGGTTACGGTATATAGCATACCGCTTGATCGGGCATCAAATTCTCCACCGTTGAGTGGGTAGTTGAATAAATTTGATCGGCTCGTTTAAACAGTCTTGATACTTAAAGCCTTTGGGGGTTTAATGACCATGTCCCGGATATCCTTGGCATCATCTTACGAGATGGCCACGACCTGAGCACGGGGTGTAGGCGTACACCTGTCAGTGTATAACTCTATTTTGTGGTGTGTCTATTGATCTTTAACCCGGACAAGATCCGGGCTACTGAACGCACAAGTAACATGTAATTCGGTCACAAGATTATAATATTAAATAATTCTCCCAAGTTATAAAAATGTTTATGCCATGTGCATCCAAACCAATTTTAAATCATTTTTCAAAATGAGTCAGTTGATTGTATTTACCAGTGTAAACTGACGTATTTTCCCAAAAAGACTGAATGCAGGTACTAAACGAAATTGGCTGGATTGTCTCCTTAGCATCAATAAAAAGTCTCACAAGCTTAGGATGCCTGAAGTCTGTTGAACTATTATCTCATATTTTATTTCGATCCGTTCTGTGGATAAACAATCGAACGTTGTGATACTTGATATTACAATAATTAAATTCGGTTGTATTATATTTTTTAAATTTGCTTCCGCTGTGCATATTAATTATTGTGTTGTTTGACTATTATGTTGCCAACCACGTCACGATACTCCCCCACCGGTGACACGTGGAAATCGGGGTGTGACAAACATACTTAGACATGTTCTTACATTAATTACCAAGTTATAAGAGTGATAAAACAGGTTCCATGGCTTCTATATTGTTATTTATGTGTTTATGCGAAAATTAGCTTTCTGTTGACTTTTTATAATCAAGTTTGACCCGACAATTGACCTAGTTAGAGTGGGAATCAGAGGGTGCCCTTTTAAGGGTTTAATACCCACATAATTACCAACTCAAGGCTACTTTTAATTCGAGAATTGACTGGACCATTAGTGATTAATCACTAAGTCAAACCTTAATTACGATGGTTTGACTTTGGGCCATTAAACAAATTAAAACTGAATTAAGAAAGGTTAAGGACACTTACTGAAGTCCTATGCACGACTAAGGATCCTTAGGAATTGGTCTTAAGCTCCAGGAATCTCCAAAACAAGTGTTTGGAAGCTTTTCAAGTGAAGTGCTCAAATGTGAGTTCACAAGTTGCAACAATGGATCTATTTATAGCCAAGGAAGGTTCATGGAGATTGATCCAGGTGTTATGGCAACTCCAGGGATGAAAACAAGTGTCTAGGGACGTGTTTCAAGGAGCTAGAGAGTGGCAAACTCGCGGAATCGAGCAAACATGCAAGCTGCCACGTTAAAACAATCTTTTCTGAGCTGGCAGTCCGTCGCGTCGTGCGACGGAGAAGTGCTCAGGTGTTGGCGCAGCGCCAGCAGGTAGGGGGACCAGCAAACAAGTTTTAAAAATGACACTTTCACCCCCTGGACTTTCTAAAGCGTAATTTCTTCCATTTTAAGCACCTTTAACCCATGAAATTTATATTTCTATGATCCATGAGATATAACCAAACATCCTTAGGTCCGGTTTCATTAAAAAGTAACCGAAAACACAAGTTTTGCCTCGTTGACGCTTTTAACCCCTTAATTACGAAAGTTAGCGTATCTTTCTCATACGATATCGAAACCTTGTGAAATTTTTACCACTTATTCTTGGGAGTATAATTAATTGTTACAAGGCTCCGGGTTCGCTAAAAGGTCACTCGGAGGTATAACTTAAACATGTTGACACATTTAACCCTCGCGTCTTGTAAACTTTCACTTTCTTCCACAAACGGTTTCACGCGCTTCATGATACATTCGTTTTAGGGTATAAACATCGTGTAGGGTTATTAAAAGGCAAAATTATCAAATGTTGACATTTTGTATCCTTATATACATATACTTTCTTCATTTGTCAACTTTAGTCCCTCATATTCAATTTGTTATACGTTTAAAGTCCATGACACGTGTCGATACTACATTGGACATGATTTTGCGAGGTGTTACATCCTCACCCCTTAAAAGAAATCTCGACCTCGAGATTTACTTAAATAAATGAGGATACTTCTCTTTCATTATGGACTCTACCTCCCACGTATACTCGGGACCTCTACGGGCATCCCATTTAACCTTTACAATCGGTACATGCTTCCTTCGAAGCTTCTTAACCTGTCGATCTTCAATCGACAAAGGTTTCTCAACAAATTTCAGGCTCTCATCTATGTGCACATCCGTATGTGGTATGACTAGTGATTCATCAGCTAGACTTTTCTTCAGATTGCAGATGTGGAATACATTATGAATACCACTGAGCTCTTCAGACAAATTTAACTTATAAGCCACTGTTCTGACACATTCGATGATCTCGAATGGTCCTATACATCTTGGGCTTAACTTGCCTTTCTTGCGAAATCGCATTACCCCTTTCCAGGGTGATACTTTCAGTAACACTTTGTCACCAACCTCGAACTTTAGAGGTTTACGCCTTTTATCCACGTAGCTTTTCTGCCTATCCCTGGCAGCTTTGAGACGATCTCATATCTGTACAATCTTATTTGTCGTCTCCAGGACTATATCAGGTCCTGTGAGTTGGACATCTCCAACTTCTGCCCAACAAACGGGCGTTCTGCACTTTCTTCCAAACAAAGCTTCAAAAGGTGCAGCTTGAATACTGGAATGATAGCTATTGTTGTATGAAAATTCAATCAAAGGAAGATGATCATCCCAACTTCCTCCTAAGTCAATAACACAAGCTCGTAGCATATCTTCGAGTGTCTGTATAGTACGTTCACTCTGACCATCCGTCTGAGGATGATATGCAGTGCTGAAATTTAATCGAGTGCCTAGGGATTGCTGAAAGCTTTTCCAGAAATGCGATGTATACCTCGTATCCCTATCAGAGATGATAGACACTGGCACTCCGTGGAGTGATACAATCTCATCCACGTACAGCTGAGCTAACTTATCTGAGCTATGTGTTTCTTTAATAGGTAAGAAGTGGGCTGACTTAGTCAGTCTATCCACTATCACCCAAATAGTATCATTTCCTCGTTTAGTCTTTGGCAACTTGGTGATAAAATCCATAGTCACCATTTCCCACTTCCAGGCGGGAAGTTCAGGCTGTTGTAGCAAACCTGACGGCTTCTGGTGTTCAGCTTTAACTTGTGCGTACGTCAAACATTTGGCTACATAGGTAGCTATAGACTTCTTCAAGCCTATCCACCAATAATTCGCCTTCAAATCCTGGTACATTTTGTCACGTCCAGGATGAACGAAATACTTAGAACTGTGGGCTTCTTGGAGGATAACATCCCGTAGTCCTCCGTAGATTGGAACCCATATTCGTCCGTTTAATCTTAGGATTCCATCCTTACCATATGATAATTGTTATGTAGTGACTCCCAGCTTTTCATTTGGGTAGTTAGTTTCTAATACAGCTTCCTTCTGAGCGGCTAACAATCTTTCATTCAAACTGTTTTTCAATTCAATGCTCTTGGCATTGATTCTAATGGACTTAACCCTTTCCTTTCTGCTCAAAGCATCGGCGACTACATTCGCCTTGCCTGGATGGTATCGTATTTCACAATCATAGTCATTTAAAGTCTCCATCCACCGACGCTGTCTCATGTTTAAGTCCTTCTGATTAAACAGATGTTGAAGGCTCTTGTGATCAGACTAGATCACACACTTGGTGCCATATAAATAATGTCTCCACAGTTTCAGTGCAAATACAACGGCACCCAACTCCAAATCATGGGTGGTGTAATTCTTCTCGTGCACCTTTAACTGTCGAGAAGCATATGCAATAACTTTACCTTTCTGCATTAGCACACACCCCATGCCCGTGTGTGATGCGTCGCAGTAAACCACAAATTCTTCAATTCCTTCAGGCAATGTCAACACAGGAGCATTGCTTAACTTCTGTTTAAGAATATCGAAGGATTCTTGCTTCTTAGGACCCCCCAATCAAACTTAATATTCTTCTTAGTCAACGAAGTTAGGGGTGCTGCAATCCTTGAGAAATTCTCAATAAAACGCCAATAATATGGCCTAAGAAGCTGCGAATCTTTGTGGGCGTCTTCGGCTCTTGCCAATTCATGATAGCTTCAATCTTAGCGGGATCCACCTGGATACCATGCTCACTAACCATATGTCCAAGGAATTGGACTTCACGAAGCCAAAATTCGCATTTAGAGAACTTAGCATAAAGCTTCTCTTGCTGAAGAAGTTTAAGAATACACCGAAGGTGCTTCTCATGGTCAGCCTGATTCTTTGAATAAATAAGAATGTCATCAATGAAGACAATGACAAACTTGTCCAAGTAGGGTTTGCGAACGCGATTCATGAGGTCCATGAACGCTGCTGGTGCATTAGTGAGCCCAAAAGGCATCACCAAGAACTCGTAGTGACCATAGCGAGTTCTAAATGCAGTCTTGTGCACATCTTCATCTCTAACCTTTAGCTGATGGTAACCTGATCTCAAATCGATCTTGGAGAAGTAACTTGCTCCTTGCAGTTGATCGAACAGATCGTCGATCCTGGGCAATGGATATCTGTTCTTGATTGTAACCTTGTTTAGCTCACGATAATCAATGCATAGACGCATCGATCCATATTTCTTCTTTACAAACAGAATTGGTGCTCCCCAGGGAGATGAGCTAGGTCTAATAAATCCTTTTGCCAACAAATCATCCAACTGAGTTCTCAACTCCTTCATCTCAGTTAGGGCTAACCGGTAAGGTGCTCTTGCAACAGGTGCTGCTCCAGGTATAATGTCAATTCTAAACTCTACTTGCCTATCTGGGGGTAAACTAGGTAGTTCTTCAGGGAATACTTCTGGATATTCAGAAATGACAGGGATGTCTTCGATCTTGGGCTTCGGTTCATCCATAGTCACCTGTGCCATATAAATGACACAACCCTTCTTCATACACCTTGATGCCTTAAGCACAGACACTTGCTTAGGCAACCCATACTGAGTATCTCCTTGTATAGTAAGTGGCTCACCATACGGAGTCTTGATCACCACTTGTTTCTTGTTACAAACAATCTGGGCTTGGTTATGAGATAACCAATCCATGCCTATTACTATGTCGAAACTAGCTAATTTCAAAGGAAGCAAGGATAATGGAAAGGAGTGGTTCCTAATGGATATAAAACATCCATCTAGCACAGTTGAGGCAGTTTCTAAGGTACCATCGACCAACTCTACTTCATATTTCACGCTTAGGGTTTTAACAGGTAAATTCAACAACTTACAAAACTTATTATCTACAAATGACTTATCCGCACCCGAATCAAATAACACCCTTGCATAAACGTCATTTATAAGGAAGGTACCTGTTATCACGTTATCATCCTGCACTGCTTCCCGTGCATCCATTCGAAAGACCCTAGCATTGGTCTTTTTGGCTTCTTCAGGCTTTTTGGCATACTTAGGGCAGTTGGACTTCCCTTCTCGTTGTAGTTATAGCACGCCGCATCCTTTATTTTCTTGCATTCTAATGTCTTGTGCTCTTTGGATTTGCATAACCCACATGCAGACGGTTTTGACTGAGACTTGGATTCAAACCTGCATTTTCCAAAGTGACGTTTCTGGCAGGTTTTGCACTTTGGCTTTTCATCTGCTTGCTGGCTACCTTTGTTGGACCCAGACTTCTTCTTGTGGTCCGTGTTACCCTTATGCTTCTTCTCAGACCGTCGTGAGTTATCGTCCTCACGTTTTCTCTTACTTTCTTCAGAGTTCTTAAGCGATCTCAGTCTGACCGCATCCAAAGTAAGGGATAGAGATAGATCAGCTGCTGACCTACAAGTAGCAGGTCGGGATGCCTTTACACTAGCTTTGATTTCCGGGGCTAAACCCCCAATGAAACGGGCTATACGTTTTGGTTCCGGGGTAACCAGGTATGGAACCAAACGTGACATGGTATTGAAGCTAGTAAGGTAAGCCTGACAGTCTAGGTTTTTCATCACCAAAGATAAGAAGTCAGCCTCGATCTTTTCAACCTCATGCTGAGGACAGTAATTCTCCTTGATGAGAGCAACAAACTGATCCCATGACAGATTGTACAACGGGATCTTTCCAGTAGCCTGAATTAGAGACCTCCACCAGGCTAATGCTTCTCCTTTAAATGACTGAGATACATACTTCACAACATCCTTATCAGCGCATCCGCTGATATCAACCACAGTGTCCATTTCATCGAGCCAAGTCATACAATCGACGGCTCCTTTCTCCCCTGTGAAGTCTCTAGGCTTGCAGGAGACGAAATACTTATATGTACAGGACTTACCACATGGTTCTCGTTTGAGCTCAATCTTCTTCGACGGAACGCTATGCTAATTTGAGGAGTGATGATCGTCATCCCTCCTTGATCCATCATGTTTAGGATGTGGCTTACTCGGAGCCTCAGAGTGAGTCTTAGGTTTAGAATGGGGTACTAATAAGGTCCTGCTTCGAGTACCACTTGACTCATTAAACTGCATATCCAAGGCCTTGGTAACAGCATTATCAATTAATGCTTGAAGTTCCGCACCAGTTACATTGATCCTGGTAGTATCACGATTCTCACTTGGTTGACTGTTGACTTCTTCAGACTCAGCCATGTAGCTTGATTGCTACATAAAATGATGACAATGATTTCTTAGAGGTTTATAATAGATTTGTCATCTTATTAATTTATTAACCATGGTATTAAAGAACCATATTGGCTAATTTGTTAAGTATTTTATTCAGGATTTTTCATTAATAATCCTTAGTTATAATTGAATATAATAACGGCACAAAAGGCCAAGTCACATGGACATATTTAAATTATAAGTCAAGATCTTATAGGATCAAGGTATTAAGGCATGAATCATAGTTCATTACCTTTTTTGACAGGGAGTTGTAGGCTACGACTGTCTTTTGTCTTATATGACAATAATTATGGCCCGTAGGCATTACATCACAAATGGATGTTTAATAATAAAGAAGGAATTGGAATAATCCAATATAAGAATGACACGTGTGATTTTACGAATCACATCAGCCAGGAATGTTAACATGTTTTCAGATGTTAACAAGGATTTGAATATCTTTTTAAACAGGTTTTACCATCATGGCCAGGTCTTATAATAACATGCAGGCTAGGTTATACCCTTTAAGATTCTTATTTAATATTTAAAGGCAGACCTTATAAAAGGAATGACATATTTTAGGTTTATTTATTTATTTCATACATATTTCATTTATGCATATAATGGCAAATAAATTTTAAATGATAACATGCCACTAATAATTTAAAAAGAGTACATTTTGCCCTAAACGGGACTTAACAGAAATACTTGTCCACACAGGGGCTAAACAGAAAAGACATGCCCACGCAGGGGCTAACAGGAAGTACAAGTCCTCGCAGGGACTGATTACAGAAACAGATGTCCACGCAGGGACTTGATTAAACATTAAAGAAGTACAGATAAACAAATAAAGGATTTAATGACCCTTTTTGCTCTTCCCCTTGATTAAGCTCGCCAGACCCTTGAGAATTCCTCGGTTTTGCCTACGCTCTTCCCGAACCTCCTCCTCCACCTGACTCAACCTTTGAAGAATCTCCTGTTGCTGCGGTGGCGATATCACTGGCGGCTGCGGGGGCTGCTGATACTGCGGAGGTTGAGGAGGTGGCGGTTGATGATACCCATAGGGTGGATATCCAGCTTGATATGGGACTCCAAAGGGCCCCTCGGGATGAAGAGCATTGTAGTTTGCTGCCGTAAGGTATGGGTCAACATCGGCGTAGTAGTTAGTATGGGCTGGCTACTCGAAAGGGTTGTATGCCGCTGCACTGGTATATGCAGGGATTGGGTTGTTATAACCCACTGGTGGCGGTGCGACCGGCGCAGACTGCACCTCAGAAACGGGGTTAGAAGGCCCACCCATTTGTGGGTCTTCATATAGTGGCGGGTAATGACTGCCACTCGAATGCTGAGGGGTGCTGATCCGGACTCCCCCTCGCACGGACATCCGTGTGGATGATCTTCTACGCCTCGGTGGCTCCGGAGGCTGTTGCTGCACTGGTGGTGGTGGCGGTGGAGTGACTGCTACAAAACGGGAATCCTCGGAGGGATCCTGATGTGGCTGCTGCTGCTGATGCGGAGACGAGTGATAACTGGG
This sequence comes from Helianthus tuberosus, assembly GCA_030545235.1. NCBI lineage: Eukaryota > Viridiplantae > Streptophyta > Magnoliopsida > Asterales > Asteraceae > Helianthus > Helianthus tuberosus. The sequence goes on along the minus strand of CM060395.1, from coordinate 198,828,991 downwards.
AGTAAACACCCAGTCGTATTGGGTAAACCTCACCTCGTAGCTGTCGGGACCACTATAAGGTGATCCAAGAAAGGGTGACCCATCCGAAATCTCAATGGGGTGTGTAGGTGTTCCGGTTGGTGGTTGGGCAGGTTCTGGATCCTCCTCCATGTCCATGGAGAAATGGTCCTCCGGTCCCAACGGGTTATAGCCCATTGGCTCTTCAACTAGGTTTGCCGGGTTGAACCGGCTTTGGAAGTAGGGTGTTGGGTCGTTGAAGGGTGAGTTGTGGCTTTGGAGGGGTATAAAAGAATGGTGTTAGTTGTGGGGCTCATTTTCCGATTGAGGCCCGTAAAAATTTTGGTAAGAAGGTGAGGAGCTCAGCAAGACTGAACGCCTCGCGGGTTCTACATGGGTCCTCCAGTTTTCCTGAGGACTTTTGCTTAATGAGTCCGATGGAGTTCGCCGGTGTGAAGGCCCGGTCTCATGATCGTTAGGGGCGACGAATGGCCCCTTGCCTCTACCTCTATCTCGGAATCTTGGCAGCATAGTTGTAGGTCCTGTCAAAACAAACAAAAGAACAACAAAGAAATATAAAGGACAAAGTTAGAAATAAAAACAAATTTGGATTAGTCCTAAGTTCTTTGTCTAGACTCGGAAGTTGAGAAATGTGCAAACTGTGTCATTGAGATTAAACACAAAAGGCTAGTGTTTATTTCACTCAACGTTGGCTCTGATACCAACCTGTCACACCCCGATATTTCCACGTATTACCGGTGGGTCCGGTGGGGAGTATCGTGACGTAGTTGATATCATCATAGTCAAACAACACAATTTAAATGCACAGCGGAAGCAAAAGATGAATCATATTACAAACCGAATAAAAAGTAATATCAAAGTATTACAAACGGACTGTAAAGGATCCACAGGCGGATCAAAGATAAAAAGATCATTGTTCAACAGATTTTAACATCTAAGCTTGCAAGACTTGTTTAATGATGCCAGGAGTAACCAGCCTATTCCGTCTAGTACCTGCACTTAGCCTTTTGGGAAAATACGCCAGTTTACACTGGTAAATACAATTAACCGACTCATTTTGAAAAGAGTTTAAGAAAATTAATTTGAATGCACAAGGCACAAAAGTCCTTTTATAACTTGGGACAATTATTTAAAAATAATCTTGTATACAGTTTTACTTATTTGTCGTCCGTCAGGGCCGGTTAGAAGAGCCGGACAAGATTAACTGACACGCCACAGGCATAATGCCCACAAGGTTAATTCCTTAAAGTGGGTTACCCGTATTTACATATGCAGCTGTCAGGTGTATGCCTACACCCCGTGCTTGGTAATTTCACATAAGCTTTAAAGGTCAAAATTAGAATTCTGAGTTTAAAAATTTTGCTTACTGTTTAATTATAAAAATTTACTTAAAACATCAGTAGGTATTAAGTCTTATATGAGAAAAATGGTTTTAATACATACTATGCGTTTTAAACGCGTAAAAAGACGGTTTTAAGCGATTTCCGGGTTTTTAAAGAAAAGCTGATATTTTTATCATTCCAGAAGACTCAAAATATTTTATTTATTATATAAAATCTGTAGCAAAAGGTTTGGTATCAAAATATTATGTAAAACTCATTTTATAGGCCAAAAGGGCAAAACCGACAATTACCGAATCAAAGCTATAACCCTATGTTATGCTCAGCCTAAAAATAAATAAAAATCTTCAAAAATCCCAAAATATTATTTTACATCAGTAGGTAAAAAGTTTGGTATCAAAAATTGGGTTTAGATAGGCTTTATGCTAATTACGCCGTTTAATTAATAAAAAGCTTTCTAATTACGCTATTGAGCATAACTCTTAATCTAGACCTCAAACTGATGTGAAAATTTAGGGACATGTTTATAAATCAGTAATAAATACTATCGTCCTCTCACATTTTGAAAATTCTTATTTTAAGGTCAAAAGGGCATATTGGTCAACATTTAGGCATATAACGGAAACATGCATATGAATCGGATAACTAATGAACCAAGTTGTATAATCACAGAGGGTTATACTAACATGTAACCTGGTCCTAATAAAGCTCTAAGGCATTTCTAAAATATGCTCTAATGGGTCAGAACTGAAAGTCAAAGCAAAAGTCCACTTATGCGACTTTTGGTTCCGAACCGAGCTTAAACTGAAAATTGTCGGGTTAAACATGCTTAGACATGTTCTTACATTAATTACCAAGTTATAAGAGTGATAAAACAGGTTCCATGGCTTCTATATTGTTATTTATGTGTTTATGCGAAAATTAGCTTTCTGTTGACTTTTTATAATCAAGTTTGACCCGACAATTGACCTAGTTAGAGTGGGAATCAGAGGGTGCCCTTTTAAGGGTTTAATACCCACATAATTACCAACTCAAGGCTACTTTTAATTCGAGAATTGACTGGACCATTAGTGATTAATCACTAAGTCAAACCTTAATTACGACAGTTTGACTTTGGGCCATTAAACTAATTAAAACTGAATTAAGAAAGGTTAAGGACACTTACTCAAGTCCTATGCACGACTAAGGATCCTTAGGAATTGGTCTTGAGCTCCAGGAATCTCCAGAACAAGTGTTTGGAAGCTTTTTAAGTGAAGTGCTCAAATGTGAGTTCACAAGTTGCAACAATGGATCTATTTATAGCCAAGGAAGGTTCATGGAGATTGATCCAGGTGTTATGGCAACTCCAGGGATGAAAACAAGTGTCTAGGGACGTGTTTCAAGGAGCTAGAGGGTGGCAAACTCGCGGAATCGAGCAAACATGCAAGCTGCCACGTTAAAACAATCTTTTCTGAGCTGGCAGTCCGTCGCGTCGCGCGATGGAGAAGTGCCCAGGTGTTGGCGCAGCGGCAGCAGGTAGGGGGACCAGCAAACAAGTTTTAAAAATGACACTTTCACCCCCTGGACTTTCTAAAGCGTAGTTTCTTCCATTTTAAGCACCTTTAACCCATGAAATTTATATTTCTATGATCCATGAGATATAACCAAACATCGTTAGGTCCGGTTTCGTTAAACGGTAACCGAAAACACAAGTTTTGCCTCATTGACGCTTTTAACCCCTTAATTACGAAAGTTAGCGTATCTTTCTCATACGATATCGAAACCTTGTGAAATTTTTACCACTTATTATTGGGAGTATAATTAATCATTACAAGGCTCCGGGTTCGCTAAAAGGTCACTCAGAGGTATACCTTAAACATGTTGACACATTTAACCCTCGCGTCTTGTAAACTTTCACTTTTTCCACAAACGGTTTCACGCGCTTCATGATACATTCGTTTTAGGGTATAAACATCGTGTAGGGTTGTTAAAAGGCAAAATTATCAAATGTTAACATTTTGTATCCTTATATACATATACTTTGTTCATTTGTCAACTTTAGTCCCTCATATTCAATTTGTTACACGTTTAAAGTCCATGACACGTGTCGATACTATATTGGACATGATTTTGCGAGGTGTTACAGTATTAGATACGCTGCCCGATTGATCCAGGGTTCCGTAACGGCTGTCGAGATTCTGCCCGACGTAGTCGTTGGAATGTCGTCTCGGGGAGGGTATTACTAATGTAAATATTGAGCTATTATACTAACGCGTGTGCATTTGTGTATTTAATAGATAATCATCAGGAAATCCTTAAGGAAAACCCTAAGACAGCAAAGTGAGTAATCTCCTTTTTGCGAACTGTTTTTACAAAACCTCACATAATTAATAATGTATTAAACAGTGATTGAGTATTTGTATTCTACAATTATCGTCGGTATGTTGGGGTTTTGTATACAAAATTTGTTACTACATTGTGAGTAGTAACATGACCACAAGTCAGGTTGACAGTACCGTGGGTGGTAATTAAAGTAGATGGAAACAAATGTAATTGCGCGACCGCCCTCAATATTGTACAATGGTTTTACTTAAATTGATTAAACTGAGATTCATTCACCAGTATTTCCCACTGACAAAATGTTTTTAAACGCGTTTCAGGTAACAAAATGTGAAAGACAAAATAGAAGCCAGCTGGACAGCACTAAAGGCTTGGAAAAGTGGCTATAAAGTTACCTAAAATAAAAGAGATATTTTATTAAATAAAATAGGATTTATTCCTATGAAAATGTGTGTACTTAAAACTTGGTATTTTCCCACGTGTTTAATATTATGAAAGTGTGGTATTTTACTCTGATAAAATATTTCCTAACTACGGTCCTGATGTAATTTCCGCTGCCAAAATGATAAACACCGATACCACTGAAACTAGCCACGGTCGTCCGTTCCCGGGGTAGTAGGGGACGGGGGTTGTGACAGAAGGTGGTATCAGAGCTAAGCCACTGATTCAGCCACATAAGTGTTCTGCTGACACCAATATATTATTCGAAATGTTAGGAAAATTTCTACGGAACTATGTGCATATCTGTATTTTATTGTTGTGTGTTATTTGACTATTTGTTAGTTTACAGTATGAGCGACCAAGGACCTTCCAACGCCTACCGTCAGTTGTCCAGCTCACCTAGGAGCGAAGGCACCTCTTCACAGCCTACCATCTCAGGGTATTCAGCTGATAATGAAGACGGGATATTCGTGTTTAAGGCTCAGTCTGAAGAGTCATTCCCTCCTAAAAAGAGAGGATGGTTCAGTAGAGGAGCGCATGAACGTAGGAAAAGAAAGAAAAAGTTACAGCAGCATCGTGTTTTAGCAGCCGCTAAGAGAGAAACAGATGCTCATGCCCAGGATATGTTAAATAGGAGTCTAGCAAACTTTCATATTTTAGCAACTACAACAGCAGACCCTAACCTGGAGCAACTCATAGCACCCCAACCATTACCTTTGTTTCCCGCACAACCAATGGAGATTGAAACCAACCCAAAAAACCAAATCCAAATGCATGATTTTGACCCAGAATAAATACCTAGAGTACCAGCACCCAATCCCTTAGACCTGTAACATCCCGAAAATACAAATTCTTAAAATTTGCAATTTAGTTGCAAATAAATTAGTAAAATAATCTAATTAGTAATGACACTAACTTAGTTAGTTTATCACTTATGAGTAGTTAAAGACATAGAAAGAAAATAAAAGAAACTAAAGGGACCAAAAGTGTTAAACTTGAAAATAGTTTTAATAAAAACATTTTTATTAAAACATAAACCCAAAATTGAGTACGGGGATCGACCAGAAGCAAGGGGGGGCGACCAAGCTTCTCCAAAACCCTAACCTTCACTAATCTCATAAATTGAAGGTTCAAATCTGATCCAAAACGAAATCCAAGCTGAGATTTGTGATCCTCATCGCAAGAGGGTTATAAGGTATGTAAAATTTGATGAGAATTATCTACTTGAAATTCTCATGAATTTGGGAAATCTGAAATTTGATGATGCATGTTTGTTACTTGGGTAGAATAGGAATGATATAGTGTCTAGGAGTAAAACCTAGACAACAATATGTGAAATCATGCCTAAATTCTGAAAATTTCATGAACACATTGAAGGTGATTCATGGGGTTTGTGAGAAAATGATAAACACTAGGATTATAGTGGTTGTTCTAGTAATATTTGACATATGTGAAGTGATTTCAGAATTTTAGGGGTTAAAGTTCATGTAAGGTAGTTGATTGATGAAAAATTAGGGCTATATGAAAAGTTATGAACTTGATAATATATAGTGTAAATTTCTGCCCTTAAAGTGTTCGCATAAATGCCTCAAAGAAGGCTTAAATCTGAAAATTTGAGTTAAACCGCATGATTATGATGTTTCGGCAAAATATGTGAACTATGAATTGAAAAGAGTTCTAAACATGTCTTGATTGAACTCTATAGGAAAGGATACCGGAGCTTCAAGCGGACAAGCCGGTGGCGACTTGCGTTTGAAGGGCGTGTACTAAAGGTATGTAACTTGGTTCGTTACATTGGGTAAACCTTGATAATTTGCATATGTGTAGTGAATTGTAGAATAAAGGTTGTCTTAATTTATAGCGATAATGTTCGTTATATTGGTTAATAAGACCAGGATTGGTTAGAACTTGTTGGTAGTCATCATAATGGAGGATTCCGTAGATGAGCCAAACGGGTCGAATAATCGATTAATGCGTGGCAACGCTTCGTAATATAGTAGATTGGTCTTTTGTTATTGTTGATAAACGACATATTAGAATACGAGAACTTAACATGTTGGTTTGTAAGAATGAGAAATCCGAGAGTTTGGTTCGGGCTAAATAATCAAATCAATCAAAATATAAACTTGCAGTGGCTACTGTAAGTTACGGTATCCACCGTAACTTACGGTAGAGATCAAAAGCTTACGGTGGTCCACTACTGATTTACGGTAGACCAGAAACATCAAGTGACTACCGTAACTTACGGTAGATACCGTAAGTTACGGTAGAGCCCTGGAATTTTTGTAAATTTTTGCATATTATAGCTAATCGAATCCGTTTTGATCGTAGTTTCGATTATGTAATATTTCTAAGAACTCTAATACTAGTTTTTATGTAAACATTTCAGTTTCTAGGTATTGCAAGAATACGGATGGCGGTCAAGCAAGTTTTTGAAGAACCGAACACAACTTTTGAAACTTCCGCAATTTCATAACTTTGTTAAACAATGTTTCTATTTCTTTTAAATGTAAACTAATTGCTAATCAGGTCATGTATGTTTTAACTAGTCGTTTGTTGTCTAGTTTTGATTACTTGGAACCTCGTTTTGGTAACTATGTTTTAATTTAGACACCTTTTATATAAATCGTATGAAATTTTATTAAATTCAAGTAAAATAAGATGGGTGTTACAAGTTGGTAATCAGAGCTTAAGGTTGTCAACAAGTGTTCGGTTCTAGCTTGATCGATTGTCCGGTAAGAATTAATTTATTATTTTAGTAGATCCTATCTTATGTAAGAAATGAGATGCGAATTAATGTGCATGGGAAGGGTGTGTTAACACACTCAAACCTGGAAAGCACACAAAATGTGAACGGTAAAAGCAAGTCACGCACTTGGCTAAGCCGAAGCAAATAAAGTTATGTTATAAATGAAATGTTTAATGTTTAATGTAAACATTTTAGTTTCAAGATGTCGAAAGGAAACGATAATGATCCGGTGCCAACAAGCACCGAACAAATGAAAGAGATAATTGCCAAAGAAGTGGGGAAGGCAATTAAGGTAGTCTATCCGGGTTTATAGACAAAATTCAAAGCACAGTGTTGTCACTTGTCGTAGAGCGAGTCAAAAGGTTGGAGGATATTGTCAACCTTATGAAGGAGAAATCGGGAGAACGTAAAGGGTGTTCATACAAAGAATTTATGGCGTGTAAACTGCCAATCTACAACGGGGAGGTTGACCCAATAATTTGCCAAAGATGGTTGGGCGACATTGAAGGGGTGTTTGAAAGGACCCATTGTGATGAAAGTGACTTTGTTGCTTACGGAACGGGCCAGTTGAGAGGTTAAGCCAAAGATTGGTGGGACAATAAAAAGAATGAAATAGGAGCCGAAGCGGTGAGAGCCATGACATGGGAGGAGTTTAAGATGCCGTTTCTTAAACATCATAGTCCCAAGGCAGTTATAAATAGAATCAAGGAAGAGTTCATGCAACTGAGGCACAAGGGCGAGACCATAGACAAGATTACGACGATGTTTATGGATAAGATGAAGTTTAGTAGTGAATTGGTGACGAATGAAGAACAGAAAATATACTACTACTATAACATGTTGAGCGCTGAATATAGGGAGTTTATGACTCCTTCAAAATATGAGACCCTTACCTAGATCATAAACGTTGCTCGGGAACGGGAAATCGAGTTGAAGAAACAAGTTGAAAGGGGTGAGCGAAGGGCACATGATGTGAATCCAAGCCCTACAAAGAAAGCTCGAACCAGAGAATCGGGAAAGAAGGTGGATGCTAAAGGTGGGTCGCCAAGTTGTAAAGTGTGCGGGAAAGGACACAAGGGAGAATGTTGGTTCCAAGACAAACCATGCCCCATATGTAGTAAGACGGGGCACACGGCGTCTCTATGCCCGGGCAAAGTCTCGGTCTGCTACAAATGTTATCAGCCCGGCCACAAAAAGTCTGAATGCCCAGACTTAGTTGGAAAGAGAGATGTCAAAGAATCTCCAACAGAAGCTCCGAAGGCGAAGGCTAGGTCCTTCCAACTTACCGCGGTTGAAGCGAAGATAGAACCCGATGTGGTCTCAGGTATATTCACAATTAACTCAATTCCTGCACGTGTATTGTTTGATATGGGTGCGAATAAATCCTTCATTTCACATGGATTTATTCGACATCCTTCATTTATATTGACGAAATTATATGTGCCCTTAGAAGTTGAAATAGGGGACAACAAAAGTTTTATAGTTTGTGATATTTGTCTAGGCTGCAAATTAAGCATCGATGACGAAGAATACCTGATAGACCTAATCCCGATGTCAATGGGGGAGTTTCAAGTAGTCGTTGGGATGGATTGGCTATCTCAGCACCACGCAAAGGTCGTGTGTTTTCGTAAGGAGATAAAGCTAATATCTCCGAGCGGAAAACACGTCACTATCTATGGCGAAAAAGGAGGTAACCCCATAATATGCTCTATGTTGAAAGCTCACAAGCTTATGAAGCAAGGATGCAAGGCATTTATGATATACGCAAATGAGCCCGAGAAAGAATCACTGAAGATTGAAGATGTACCGGTAGTACGGGACTACGAAGATGTGTTTCTAGAAGATTTACCGGGGATACCGCCTGAACGGGAAGTAGAGTTCGGGATCGAACTGATTCCGGGCGCAAAACCCGTAGCTAAAGCACCGTACCGACTCGCACCGTCGGAATTACAAGAATTGATGTCCCAAATTCAAGACCTGCTTGACAAAGGATTCATAAGGCCAAGTGTGTCTCCTTGGGGCGCACCGGTACTGTTTGTAAAGAAGAAAGATGGAAGCATGCGCATGTGTATCGATTACCGGGAGTTAAATAAACTCACGGTAAAGAATCGATACCCGCTTCCGAGGATAGATTATCTATTCGACCAATTACAAGGTGCGAACTGGTTTTCAAAGATTGACCTTAGATCGGGGTATCACCAACTAAAGGTCAAGGAGGAAGATGTGCCGAAGACGGCTTTCCGCACGCGATACGGACATTACGAGTTCCTCGTGATGTCCTTTGGGCTAACAAATGCACCCGCGGCTTTCATGGACCTTATGAACCGGGTTTGCAAGCCAATGCTGGATAAATCAGTCATTGTGTTTATCGACGATATTTTGGTGTATTCAAAAAATGAAGCTGAGCATGCACACCACTTACAAGAGGTGTTAGTGACACTTAGAAGAGAAAGGTTATATGCGAAATTCTCGAAGTGCGCCTTTTGGTTACGAGAAGTGCAATTCCTCGGCCACATAATAAGTGCCGATGGAATATTGGTGGATCCGTCAAAAGTTGAGGCCGTGTCGAAATGGAATCCCCCGAAGAACCCTTCGGAAATTAGAAGCTTCTTAGGGCTTGCGGGATACTATAGGAGATTCATTCAAGATTTCTCCAAGATTGCATCGCCATTAACAAGGTTAACTCGGAAGGAGGAAAAGTTCATTTGGGGTGTTGAACAAGAAAGGGCGTTTCAGACACTAAAAGAGAAATTAACTAAAGCCCCGGTATTAACGTTGCCGGACGGAGTCGAAGACTTAGTGGTTTACTCGGATGCCTCATTATCAGGGCTCGGATGCGTTTTGATGCAACGGGGCAAAGTTATAGCTTATGCCTCGAGGCAATTGAAGATACATGAAAAGAAGTATCCCACGCACGATCTTCGAGTTGGCTGCGGTGGTATTTGCGTTAAAATTATGGAGACACTATTTATATGGGGTAAAGTGCACCATATTCACCGACCACAAAAGCCTAAAATACTTCTTCGATCAGAAGGAGTTAAATATGCGCCAGAGACGATGGTTAGAAACGGTCAAGGATTACGATTGTGAAATACACTACCACCCCGGGAAAGCCAATGTAGTGGCTGATGCGTTGAGCCGAAAGGCAGATTATGCCCCGATACGAGTACAATCATTGCAGCTCATTGTGACCTCGGGTTTACTCGAACGAATCTGAGGAGCACAAGATGAAGCAGTAAAGACGGAAAACTGGAGAAAGGAAAGGATTGTTGGCCAAGTTAAAGATCTCGAAGTAGGCAACCACGGTTTGAAAACACGTTTCAATAGAATTTGGGTTCCTAACACATGTGGAGTTAAAAAGCTTCTACTCGACGAAGCTCATAAGTCCCGTTATTCCATCCATCCGGGAGCGACCAAAATGTATAACGACTTAAAACAAAACTATTGGTGGCCCGGAATGAAAAGAGATGTTGTGAAATACGTGGAAAAATGCTTGACATGACTACAAGTCAAGGCGGAGCATCAAAAACCATACGGTAAACTCCAACCGTTAGAAATTCCGGTTTGGAAATGGGAACATATTACGATGGACCTATTAACCAAGCTACCAAAGACGAACCGTGGTTTCGATGCTATATGGGTAGTGGTGGATAGATTGACGAAAAGTGCTCACTTCATTCCGATTCGTGAGACTTATACGTCGGAAAAGATGTCCGAAGTATATACAAATGAAATAGTGGCACGTCATGGAGTACCGGTATCCATCGTATTGGATAGAGATACCCGGTTTACTTCAAAATTTTGGCGAGATTTTCAGGAACAAATGGGAACAAAACTCTTCATTAGCACCGCCTACCATCCTCAGACGGATGGGCAGAGTGAAAGAACAATACAAACGCTAGAGGATATGTTGCGGGCGTGTATCATCGACTTTGGTGGAAGTTGGGATGTTTATCTACCCTTTGGTGAAAGTGTGGTATTTTACTCTGATAAAATATTTCCTAACTACGGTCCTGATGTAATTTCCGCTGCCAAAATGATAAACACCGATACCACTGAAACTAGCCACGGTCGTCCGTTCCCGGGGTAGTAGGGGACGGGGGTTGTGACAGAAGGTGGTATCAGAGCTAAGCCACTGATTCAGCCACATAAGTGTTCTGCTGACACCAATATATTATTCGAAATGTTAGGAAAATTTCTACGGAACTATGTGCATATCTGTATTTTATTGTTGTGTGTTATTTGACTATTTGTTAGTTTACAGTATGAGCGACCAAGGACCTTCCAACGCCTACCGTCAGTTGTCCAGCTCACCTAGGAGCGAAGGCACCTCTTCACAGCCTACCCTCTCAGGGTATTCAGCTGATAATGAAGACGGGATATTCGTGTTTAAGGCTCAGTCTGAAGAGTCATTCCCTCCTAAAAAGAGAGGATGGTTCAGTAGAGGAGCGCATGAACGTAGGAAAAGAAAGAAAAAGTTACAGCAGCATCGTGTTTTAGCAGCCGCTAAGAGAGAAACAGATGCTCATGCCCAGGATATGTTAAATAGGAGTCTAGCAAACTTTCATATTTTAGCAACTACAGCAGCAGACCCTAACCTGGAGCAACTCATAGCACCCCAACCATTACCTTTGTTTCCCGCACAACCAATGGAGATTGAAACCAACCCAAAAAACCAAATCCAAATGCATGATTTTGACCCAGAATAAATACCTAGAGTACCAACACCCAATCCCTTAGACCTGTAACATCCTGAAAATACAAATTCTTAAAATTTGCAATTTAGTTGCAAATAAATTAGTAAAATAATCTAATTAGTAATGACACTAACTTAGTTAGTTTATCACTTATGAGTAGTTAAAGACATAGAAAGAAAATAAAAGAAACTAGAGGGACCAAAAGTGTTAAACTTGAAAATAGTTTTAATAAAAACATTTTTATTAAAACATAAACCCAAAATTGAGTACGGGGATCGACCAGAAGCAAGGGGGGCGACCAAGCTTCTCCAAAACCCTAACCTTCACTAATCTCATAAATTGAAGGTTCAAATCTGATCCAAAACGAAATCCGAGCTGAGATTTGTGATCCTCATTGCAAGAGGGTTATAAGGTATGTAAAATTTGATGAGAATTCTCTACTTGAAATTCTCATGAATTTGGGAAATCTGAAATTTGATGATGCATGTTTGTTACTTGGGTAGAATAGGAATGATATAGTGTCTAGGAGTAAAACCTAGACAACAATATGTGAAATCATGCCTAAATTCTGAAAATTTCATGAACACATTGAAGGTGATTCATGGGTTTTGTGAGAAAATGATAAACACTAGGATTATAGTGGTTGTTCTAGTAATATTTGACATATGTGAAGTGATTTCGGAATTTTAGGGGTTAAAGTTCATGTAAGGTAGTTGATTGATGAAAAATTAGGGCTATATGACAAGTTATGAACTTGATAATATATAGTGTAAATTTCTGCCCTTAAAGTGTTCGCATAAATGCCTCAAAGAAGGCTTAAATCTGAAAATTTGAGTTAAACCGCATGATTGTGATGTTTCGGCAAAATATGCGAACCATGAATTGAAAAGAGTTCTAAACATGTCTTGGTTGAACTCTATAGGAAAGGATACCGGAGCTTCAAGCGGACAAGCCGGTGGCGACTTGCGTTTGAAGGGCGTGCACTAAAGGTATGTAACTTGGTTCGTTACATTGGGTAAACCTTGATAATTTGCATATGTGTAGTGAATTGTAGAATAAAGGTTGTCTTAATTTATAGCGATAATGTTCGTTATATTGGTTAATAAGACCAGGATTGGTTAGAACTTGTTGGTAGTCATCATAATGGAGGATTCCGTAGATGAGCCAAACGGGTCGAATAATCGATTAATGCGTGGCAACGCTTCATAATATAGTAGATTGGTCTTTTGTTCTTGTTGATAAACGACATATTAGAATACGAGAACTTAACATGTTGGTTTGTAAGAATGAGAAATCTGAGAGTTTGGTTCGGGCTAAATAATCAAATCAATCAAAATATAAACTTGCAGTGGCTACCGTAAGTTACGGTATCCACCGTAACTTACGGTAGAGATCAAAAGCTTACAGTGGTCCACTACTGATTTACGGTAGACCAGAAACATCAAGTGACTACCGTAACTTACGGTAGATACCGTAAGTTACGGTAGAGCCCTGGAATTTTTGTAAATTTTTGCATATTATAGCTAATCGAATCCGTTTTGATCGTAGTTTCGATTATGTAATATTTCTAAGAACTCTAATACTAGTTTTTATGTAAACATTTCAGTTTCTAGGTATTGCAAGAATACGGATGGCGGTCAAGCAAGTTTTTGAAGAACCGAACACAACTTTTGAAGCTTCCGCGATTTCATAACTTTGTTAAACAATGTTTCTATTTCTTTTGAATGTAAACTAATTGCTAATCAGGTCATGTATGTTTTAACTAGTCGTTTGTTGTCTAGTTTTGATTACTTGGAACCTCGTTTTGGTAACTATGTTTTAATTTAGACACCTTTTATATAAATCGTATGAAATTTTATTAAATTCAAGTAAAATAAGATGGGTGTTACAAGACCCAAACTACGACCCGTGGTTTGACGACCATAGGGACTACCAGCCACACTACCAATACCAGAAGACGAACCCATGCCAAACTTAGCAGCTTACCCAAACTTGGACCCTCTAGATCCTTATTATGATAATGATCAGTTCATCAGGGAAATTCTAGAGAACCCTTACCCTTACCAGGAACCCATGCCCCAGTTCCTAAACCCAGTACAAGAACCCGCACCCCCAATGAGTGCAGAAAATGTGCAAGAACTCCGAACTTTCGGTGAGGAGATTTTATAAAGTAGTGAAAGGATGATGCAAGTAGGAGAACGACTCGTCTGGAAGTATGACGAGCGTAATATGGACTTTTGGATGAACCCCTACCCATAGTTATAATATAATAATAATGATAGTAATAATAATATATAATACGTGTGTATGTTTGAGAAAAAAAAATATATATCTAGACAATAGCTATGGATGCATAATAGTATTGTAATTTTCAATTTCAGTTCTAGTTTGTATTAGATGCATATTATATAAGAAAGAGTAAGTCGCAATGTTCGACGTTTTTTATCAATATACGTGTTATGTGATTGTTTGCATTAAATATTATTTTATTAATAATTGGCAAATGTTTAAAACTCTGATGGACAACGAAGTGAACCAGGAAAACCAGAACAATGAAAACCAGAATAACAACGATAACCCGAACAACAATAATAATGGAAACCAAGTGGATAATAGTGTCATCCAACACATAGTGGCACAAGGAATTATAGACGCAATGTCATTTATTATTCAAACTGTTAAGGAAGCTGATAATAAAAGTAACAATGGCAGTAAGCGACCCACTGAACCAGATCACAACGTAAATAATGGACCAATACTTCAAGTGCCCATCCCCAAAAGAAGAAGAACCATGTCTTATGGTTGTTCTTACAAGGAATTCTAGTCCTGCAAATGTCACACCCCTTTCTAAGGTGGAAGCACGAGGTGTGATCATGAAAGGTTTCCATTGCATACGAATGGTAAACATACTACATGCTCGTAAAAATAACTTCAAATGCCAATAACATTACGTAACTGAAAACATAGGTTAAGTGTTTACATCACAAGACAGCATAAGACATTGTCTGAAAAGTTTACAACTTTATTTAAAAGATGAACATAAACAACATCCAAGAGCAAGAGCAAGAGTAAGACCGCGCGTACATCCACTTTAGTTACCTGAAATACATGTGAGTTTTTGGAAAATCGTCAACATAATGTTGGTGTGAATTCATGCAGTTTTTGTATTGAACGTTTGTATACTTTGTATGAAAACATGGTATGTATCAAGTATTTCTGTAAATATAAGGAAACCGAGATCGCTAATGGTTTGCAAGGCCATTAACATGTGACACGACATAGGAAGCATCCAAACCATAGGCATTTTTCTAGTAGTCGATTCACGACTGAGACACAAAAGCACTACTTGGTACTAGTTATCACCAAGAGTGTGGCTGCCCGAAAACCCATTAGATCTAACCTTTTGTTCTGCGGTCTTAGTATGTACACGATTAATGGTGCTTCTGGTACCCTATTCGTGACATGATCTAAAGTATCATTCCTTAGTTTTTGTATCCATCATACCATAACACATGTATTTTCCCTAAGTTTAAAAAGTATGTAAAATTTTAAAAGTGGGGACATGAACTCACAGCTTTGCGTTTCTTGCGTCGTAAACTTCACCGGATTTGCTTATTTAGCGTCGTGACCTATACGTGTTTTATTAACGTTAGTCACTAGACTTGTATCGCACAAGTACAAGTCACCATCTTTCATGTATTTGTTCTTTGTTGTTAAAAATAACTTATTTTTAACTATGTATCTTACTTATATTATTTTCTCAAAAATAAATACAAGTATCTTGTATTTTTCACCCGAGTTATGTATTTTTGTCCAAGAAGACATTTTCAATTCGTAACTTGTCCAAGTTACATAATCTATCAAGTAATATATTTTCATTGATATATTCTCTTGTATTTGTCTATGCATGTTGTATGTGTATTTTTGTATTTTCACTCCTTGGGAGTATTTAGTGTATTTTCAAGTCCTAATACACTATTACATATGATACATATTACATACACTTAGCACAAAATTTGGTGATCAATAAATATATATATTTTCCTAAAAAATATACATACTTAATATCAATTTTCATCTTGAAGAAATCATCATTTCTTAACTTGAAGTTTACATAAAAATTAGGGAAACCTTGGTAAATATTTTTAGGTGAATTTTTAGGGAATAAGTTTCACCAAAACTTATATTTTTCTAAGTGTCAAAATTTTATAGAAATTTTGACATGGTTTCCCCTAAAAATGGAGGTTTCCCATGTTTTCAAAAAATATGATTATTTTCTTTTAAAATCATCATCAAACATCAACAACACAATCAAGACTTACCACAAGCCAAGATCATGTAAATTACACTACATCATGAACTTGAAGTTTTTGTAAAAACTTGTAGTAACTTACCATGTTATTTAGTAGGTTTGGTTACCCTTAAAAACATGGTTATTTATTTGTAAATCACTTTATTAAAAGATTTAGTCATTTACAACTTGTAAGATGATTTTTCTAAAAATATTTCTCTTGTATTTTTGTTGTTACAATCATGTTCCTAGTCTTGTTTAAACACTAAAAATATGATTAGTTTACTTAGAAACCATGACTTTGTAAATCTCATAAATAAACTTGGTTTCTTGAGAAAATTATTTTTGTAATCATCTATTTACAAGATTTGTATTTTGTTTAAATCACCTTTACATATGAAAACCACTTTCATCATTCAAGTTCATGAAGACATAAAGTATGATGATCTTGGTCTTTCACAAGATCACCACCTTAACTTACTAGATCATGGGTTTAATCACAATCTAGTACGTTTCTTATGATGTCTTATACCACTAACATAAATCATCAATCACCAAGAAGCAAATCATCATCATTCAACATGTATTCTTATATTTTTAAGCTTATGTTAAAGTATCATGATCATGTTCTTTAGTGTTCTTGTGATTAACAACATTCATCATCTTTTAACCATCAAAATATGAAGTAACAACAAGTGATAAGAAGCTTACAACTAGCACAAGGGCTAGGGAAGAACACTAGAAGTTGTAGATGACAAAAGTGTTGGATAAAAGCAATCGGGAGAGGTCCTTCAAGATCCACAAGCTCCACACTTCGTTAGACACCTTCTTGCACCTTGTGATTAACTTGGAATAGATGAACAATGGATGAAGGTGGTGGTGGTGTTTGTTTAGGATCGAGTTATGACCCAAACGAGTCAATCAGAAGAGCTCTTGTCTGTTTCAGAGGCGGAAACAAAGAAACAGACTTGTAAAACAGCTTGTTTCACTATTAATCGTCTTGTTTTATTGATATCATAGCTTTACAGAACAAACGACGCGTCGGCAGCAGTTCGGCACCGGAATCGCAGAAGTTACAGATGATTTCGCTTGGGAGGTTTATATAGAATTCTTATTCCGCTTGAAAGTGTCACTTGTCATTTCAAGCGGAATTATGTCCTTCAAACGGAATTAACTCAAACACAACCTAAAACCTCCTATTTTCTCGTACAACGCGCCCTGATCTAACACTTTTAGTGTAACACCCGTTCTTATAAATCAAGGTTTAACGTATATTTTGAGAAAATAATCATGTAATTAAAGATTACATATACATCGGAAATACGGGTTTATTAAAACTTTTACAATTCATAAGTTATTCTACATAACTTGATCAGGTTCGTCGTTAAAAATTTTCAACGAGGCAATGTGCGGAAGCATGTGTCTTTATCGTGTTCGGTTCTTCCTTGAGCTTGATCGTCTTTCGGCATCCAAAATGTACCTACATTTCATAAACATGAAATGCTTTAGTCATACTAGGATTAAAACGTGTTTAAACGAGTCCGGTAACGAATATGAAAGAAGAAGTCCCAACGTTAATCTCTTGGTATCAAAACAAAAAAATTCAACCTGGTCTCCACCGTAACTTACGGTGTCACCGTAAGTTACGGTGGCCTCTGAAATGTTATTCCCCCACCGTAACTCAGGGGTGTTTCACCGTAACAATATCAGCTCCACCGTAACTTACGGTGGCACCGTAAGTTACGGTGGCCCCTGCATTCCAGCTTTTCCATTTTGCCGTTATTTGACACGAAAACTTTCGTATCTTTCAATCCGCTTATCCGTTTGACCCACCGTTTCTTCCTACATGATTGTAATTTGACCCTTCATCATATGGAGTCGAAATCCAACATCCGGATTAACAAAATTTAAGACTTTTAAGTCTTCGGCTTATTACATTTTTTACCAAATTTTGACCCGTTCGCGATTTTATCAAACAAACATGTTTACTTGATCTATAAACTCATGAGAATCATAATTTCAATATTTCCTATCAAATAAATCATAAATCATGGGTTTCTTACTTAGTTAGAACCCGTTTACGTTCAAGTGCTTATTTTGACCCATTAAGGTATTTAAGCACTTTAAAGCTTAAAATCGCTTTCATTCATTTCTAGCGTTATTTACAACATTCTTATCAAGTAATCTTCCACCACAACTATAATTGTGGTGGACTTAATGAGGTGATCTATATAATCCGAGTTTTTTTTTCTCGTCTGATTGCTAATTTATGACAAAGACTCAAATAAAGTCATTTGACCGAAGGTTTACATCTTTCGCTTCTTACACTTATTCCAATTATTTATTTGATCATAGAACTCGTTTCAAAACTACCTTTAAAGGTTGTTTATTCGAATTAGCCAACAATGGCGTTTTAGTCAATTTTAGTCATTCTTTTACGGCGAAGGACTATAAGTGCTTGTTTGAACCCCAAAGTCCGACCTTTTAACCATATTCTTGTTTAGAAACCAATATGTTTCTAAAACACCATAATCATAACTCAATTTATTCGCTTTACCTAAAAGATAACCGAATATCTTATTTTAACCTTGTCTAACTGTTATAAAACTCCAAATTCTACATGATGAGTTGTATTATCATACATACCTGGCTCGGATCAATATATTGACCCGTTTCAATGCCTTTCCTTAGTGGCTACTAAGTGATAGCGATGTAAGCATCCATGTGCTATTTATTTCCTAAAATCATGCAACTTGACAATCCATTAGTCGATACCGTCAAAGGGTGATAATTTCACCTTTTGACCCGTTTGGTCTAAATGACCAATTACCATTGTCAAATTGTCAAAATTACCATTTTGCCCTTAATGGTTAATATGATTTAACTTATATGATAACCATTAAAAGTACAAGCTTCATTCGTCATAATATGATCGAATTACCGATTTAACTCATTTTTAGCCATCACTATGTTTTCTTGTCATATTTGATTATCTTGTTCCGTACGACTACACGCCGGAACATCATATCTCAATTAGGTATTTTTCTTTTTCGTAACTAATACGACGAAAGAATATTATAAATATATGACTAGTGTAAGATATACTTACTTACTTTGCATCCGAATTACGCTTTTCCTTCATACTTGCTTCGTTCGACCCGCTTCCTTTCCAAGCTTCCACCTAGCTTGTCAAGCGTCAAACTATAATCATAATTCGTAAGACGGTTATATTAGTCATCATTAATTATTACTATTCCATCTTACGTATTTTCTATCAAAATTATCATTCGATCTTATTAATGGTCGGTTTGACTTTTTAACAGTCAAATCACCAATTAACACATATGATTGCACTATCAAGTTCACCAGACTCAATTAGGCACATTATCAACACTTAGTTCTCATTTAGGCATTTTAACAAACACCTAATGTGCATAATTTTACATATTTACTAACTAGTTCATAACTAATTATTTTCACCAAGATTTACATAACAATCAAACCTCTAAGTCTAGTGTTCATGAATTACATCAAGAACTTATATTATAACACTCAATTTTCATCAATTTAACACTCTAACCCGAGTGTTCATCATATTGTCAATAAGCCCACTTAACTTATCAATGGATCATTATGAATTTCATAGATTATCCAATAATCCCACATGTTATTGACTAGGGTTTGCTCCTAGACATCATATTACTTCAAGATTCATCCATGCATGACATAATCAAGCTCAATTTCAGTTTCTTACAAATAACCTAGAATTTAAGATGGATCAAAACATCACAATTTTACATACCTTGTGATCCTTTCAACTAGGTGATCACTAATTCGTGCTTGAAAATCGATTTGGAGCTGATTTGAACCCTCAATCTGATCAATTTTGACATGCTCTAGGGTTTGGTGGGGAGCATATGTCGCCCCCTGTGTTCTTGTTCGACCAGGCCTCACAAATGAGGTGTTGGGTTTTGTTTTTAATTAAAATTGATAACATAAGTTTCAATTTTAACAACATTGGCCCCTTTAATTTGATTAGTTAATTAAGTAGGGCACAACCTACTTATTTCCAATAATATTCCCCACTTATTAACTAGGTTAAACACTCCTAATTAAATTAGTGGGTTTTGGGAATCTATGACCAAGTTTAGTTTAAGTCCCGTTAACTCGGGCCTTCTACACATTTTATTTCCCAAACACATTCTTTTTCTCTTTTTATTAAATATTAGATTTAGTTATATAAATTCTAATATTTTCTGGCTTAACTTTTACCACTAACGGTTCTTTAGCCGTCTTTTAGTGTTAACGTGGTTTGATTACCAAACCCGTTTTTGGGGTGTTACAAGTCTACCCCCCTTAAAGAGGTTTCGTCCTCGAAACCTTTTCTTACTTAATTCATTGAGTTTAAACTCAATGTATTTGATCCGAGATATCATTTAAACATTAATTATACTTTTAACCAATTGTTAGTATTACCAGATAAGTATGGTAACATCTTTTTGGTCACTAATTGTCTACGTATCTCATACGACATAGTGCAACTTAAAATAACGTAATCTCGTTATTTCCACTAGTTTAGTTAACTTAGCGATATCCATCGCTTTCATATACTATCGAATTCTTTATGAATCCGTTATTTTGACCCGTTTAAAGGTCTTTAGTGAAATATTTCACTTTTAGCAACAAATTCTTTTATTTTCAAATTTATTTATTCGGTTCAATTATACCAAATCTACCACTTGCAAGCAAACCAAATTTCCTGATTTGAATTGCTGACCTTTAACCGGTCTCACTAACTAGACTTATTAGTCCCGTTACTTTTCACCGCTCGCTTGGTTATATTGTGATTTTACTTCACATTACATTTCCTAACCGTGATCGTGTCACATCGTGTTTAGTTTATATCAAAATTTCATTTTCGAAAATATCACTTTTCGAATATATCGTCTTGCGCCTATCAGTGTCAAGACTTGTATCTTTCATGCTTACTATTTAAATTCCTATCAGAATTTATGTTTGTAAAAAACATTATTTCTTACTAAAACCGAAGTTTTAGTTTTAGGATCTTCTCTTTAACTTTTGTCAATTATCCATACCAGGATATTGACAGTCCATAATTTATTCTTATTTGGTTATATCCCATTACCGGGCTCATTATTCTCTTGCATTTAACGCTACCTTTATCTGGCTAGCGCTCATTTGTGCCATTCGGCATTATATTGTATTCAACATGTTTGACCTATTAATGTGAAATCCATCACTTATAAACAATCAACTTTATTCTCTATTCAACCCATTCGACTTCGAATAGTTGAACATATTTACTCACAATTTCTATATACGAGATTTTATAGTCATAACTCGTAATCCAAGTTACTTTGATTTTTCAACCCGCGTTCACGTCTCTTGGTTTACGCATGTGTTTAATTCTTACCCATCAACCGGGTGTTTTACCGAAGTCGTTATTATTTGCAACCCTCCCGGTATGCATTAAGACCTCGCTTCATTTTTATATTCCGACTTTGTCTTTAAGTTTGACGTTTTACAAAAACGACCTGTTAAGGGACATATTTGCATTTTCCGGGTTCGAGTGTAAGTACACTCCCTCCCAATGCTTGTCTAAATCATTTTACATGCTTGCGTTTTCTGGGTTCGAGTGTAAGTACACTCCCTCCCAATACTTGTCTAAATCATTTTTCATGCTTGCGTTTTCTGGGTTCGAGTGTAAGTACACTCCCTCCCAATACTTGTCTAAATCATTTTTCATGCTTGCGTTTTCTGGGTTCGAGTGTAAGTACACTCCCTCCCAATACTTGTCTAAATCATTTTTCATGCTTGCGTTTTCTGGGTTCGAGTGTAAGTACACTCCCTCCCAATACTTGTCTAAATCATTTTTCATGCTTGCGTTTTCTGGGTTAGAGTGTAAGTACACTCCCTCCCAATACTTGTCTAAATCATTTTTCATGCTTGCGTTTTCTGGGTTCGAGTGTAAGTACACTCCCTTCCAATACTTGTCTAAATCATTTTTCATGCTTCTTTGTCCCTTCACTCGGGCTCATTATCCTGATGTAATACGCTTCCGTCACTCGGTTGTGCGTTTACATTATTATCAAATATTTTGCTTATCTGATTCATTTGGGTACTTTTTAATTAGTCCCATTCACTCCGCCCTTACTACATCGGATGTAAATGTGTCCGCTATAAGAAACTCGTGGTATCATATGCCACTACTTACTTGGCCAGAGTAAGCGATTTAACACATGACATACACGACCTTTTTATAGTTTTCACATCACGCCCTATGTAAATAACGCCTCTATTCAGTTTTCTTGGAAATTATATCCTGGATATGTATTTCTGTTCAGGTTTTCCAAGTTTCTAATTTACCTATGCAACGATCATTCTCTACATGTTTGTTGCATATTGCTAATTGTGCGATTATATTTAAAAACACGCACCTGGTAATGCTTGCCCCGACGGGCGTTTCTTGCCATTAACCTTGTTCGCGGTCTTTACGCGATTTAGTCCTTAGTGAGCATGCTCCTATCGTCATACTTCGGACCGTTCCTCTATCATATCCTTAATTTGTTCAACTCTTGTCATCTTTAAATGCAAGTGTCCTTCAATCAAGATATTCACAAAAGTTAGTAATATCAACTTCAATAATCGCCTGTATTATAATACAAGGCTTTTTCTACTATACGCGTCAACGCGCGTATTTTTGTCAACTATATCAATCATTTAATTGGGGTAACGTGTATTACACGGTAACCCCATGTGTTGTCTACAACACTTTAATACGCTAGACCATTAGCATACATGCACTTACTGGATTTGCGATCAAGCCTCGAACCGAACACTATTCCTTGTCAAGAGCATAAGGTTTAAGTCCAAGCATGGTTCCTCCCCACCATACTCGAATCTCTTAAACCAAGGCTCTGATACCAACTTGTAACACCCGTTCTTATAAATCAAGGTTTAACGTATATTTTGAGAAAATAATCATGTAATTAAAGATTACATATACATCGGAAATACGGGTTTATTAAAACTTTTACAATTCATAAGTTATTCTACATAACTTGATCAGGTTCGTCGTTAAAAATTTTCAACGAGGCAATGTGCGGAAGCATGTGTCTTTATCGTGTTCGGTTCTTCCTTGAGCTTGATCGTCTTTCGGCATCCAAAATGTACCTACATTTCATAAACATGAAATGCTTTAGTCATACTAGGATTAAAATGTGTTTAAACGAGTCCGGTAACGAATATGAAAGAAGAAGTCCCAACGTTAATCTCTTGGTATCAAAACAAAAAAATTCAACATGGTCTCCACCGTAACTTACGGTGTCACCGTAAGTTACGGTGGCCTCTGAAATGTTATTCCCCCACCGTAACTCAGGGGTGTTTCACCGTAACAATATCAGCTCCACCGTAACTTACGGTGGCACCGTAAGTTACGGTGGCCCCTGCATTCCAGCTTTTCCATTTTGCCGTTATTTGACACGAAAACTTTCGTATCTTTCAATCCGCTTATCCGTTTGACCCACCGTTTCTTCCTACATGATTGTAATTTGACCCTTCATCATATGGAGTCAAAATCCAACATCCGGATTAACAAAATTTAAGACTTTTAAGTCTTCGGCTTATTACATTTTTTACCAAATTTTGACCCGTTCGCGATTTTATCAAACAAACATGTTTACTTGATCTATAAACTCATGAGAATCATAATTTCAATATTTCCTATCAAATAAATCATAAATCATGGGTTTCTTACTTAGTTAGAACCCGTTTACGTTCAAGTGCTTATTTTGACCCATTAAGGTATTTAAGCACTTTAAAGCTTAAAATCGCTTTCATTCATTTCTAGCGTTATTTACAACATTCTTATCAAGTAATCTTCCACCACAACTATAATTGTGGTGGACTTAATGAGGTGATCTATATAATCCGAGTTTTTTTTTCTCGTCTGATTGCTAATTTATGACAAAGACTCAAATAAAGTCATTTGACCGAAGGTTTACATCTTTCGCTTCTTACACTTATTCCAATTATTTATTTGATCATAGAACTCGTTTCAAAACTACCTTTAAAGGTTGTTTATTCGAATTAGCCAACAATGGCGTTTTAGTCAATTTTAGTCATTCTTTTACGGCGAAGGACTATAAGTGCTTGTTTGAACCCCAAAGTCCGACCTTTTAACCATATTCTTGTTTAGAAACCAATATGTTTCTAAAACACCATAATCATAACTCAATTTATTCGCTTTACCTAAAAGATAACCGAATATCTTATTTTAACCTTGTCTAACTGTTATAAAACTCCAAATTCTACATGATGAGTTGTATTATCATACATACCTGGCTCGGATCAATATATTGACCCGTTTCAATGCCTTTCCTTAGTGGCTACTAAGTGATAGCGATGTAAGCATCCATGTGCTATTTATTTCCTAAAATCATGCAACTTGACAATCCATTAGTCGATACCGTCAAAGGGTGATAATTTCACCTTTTGACCCGTTTGGTCTAAATGACCAATTACCATTGTCAAATTGTCAAAATTACCATTTTGCCCTTAATGGTTAATATGATTTAACTTATATGATAACCATTAAAAGTACAAGCTTCATTCGTCATAATATGATCGAATTACCGATTTAACTCATTTTTAGCCATCACTATGTTTTCTTGTCATATTTGATTATCTTGTTCCGTACGACTACACGCCGGAACATCATATCTCAATTAGGTATTTTTCTTTTTCGTAACTAATACGACGAAAGAATATTATAAATATATGACTAGTGTAAGATATACTTACTTACTTTGCATCCGAATTACGCTTTTCCTTCATACTTGCTTCGTTCGACCCGCTTCCTTTCCAAGCTTCCACCTAGCTTGTCAAGCGTCAAACTATAATCATAATTCGTAAGACGGTTATATTAGTCATCATTAATTATTACTATTCCATCTTACGTATTTTCTATCAAAATTATCATTCGATCTTATTAATGGTCGGTTTGACTTTTTAACAGTCAAATCACCAATTAACACATATGATTGCACTATCAAGTTCACCAGACTCAATTAGGCACATTATCAACACTTAGTTCTCATTTAGGCATTTTAACAAACACCTAATGTGCATAATTTTACATATTTACTAACTAGTTCATAACTAATTATTTTCACCAAGATTTACATAACAATCAAACCTCTAAGTCTAGTGTTCATGAATTACATCAAGAACTTATATTATAACACTCAATTTTCATCAATTTAACACTCTAACCCGAGTGTTCATCATATTGTCAATAAGCCCACTTAACTTATCAATGGATCATTATGAATTTCATAGATTATCCAATAATCCCACATGTTATTGACTAGGGTTTGCTCCTAGACATCATATTACTTCAAGATTCATCCATGCATGACATAATCAAGCTCAATTTCAGTTTCTTACAAATAACCTAGAATTTAAGATGGATCAAAACATCACAATTTTACATACCTTGTGATCCTTTCAACTAGGTGATCACTAATTCGTGCTTGAAAATCGATTTGGAGCTGATTTGAACCCTCAATCTGATCAATTTTGACATGCTCTAGGGTTTGGTGGGGAGCATATGTCGCCCCCTGTGTTCTTGTTCGACCAGGCCTCACAAATGAGGTGTTGGGTTTTGTTTTTAATTAAAATTGATAACATAAGTTTCAATTTTAACAACATTGGCCCCTTTAATTTGATTAGTTAATTAAGTAGGGCACAACCTACTTATTTCCAATAATATTCCCCACTTATTAACTAGGTTAAACACTCCTAATTAAATTAGTGGGTTTTGGGAATCTATGACCAAGTTTAGTTTAAGTCCCGTTAACTCGGGCCTTCTACACATTTTATTTCCCAAACACATTCTTTTTCTCTTTTTATTAAATATTAGATTTAGTTATATAAATTCTAATATTTTCTGGCTTAACTTTTACCACTAACGGTTCTTTAGCCGTCTTTTAGTGTTAACGTGGTTTGATTACCAAACCCGTTTTTGGGGTGTTACAAGTCTACCCCCCTTAAAGAGGTTTCGTCCTCGAAACCTTTTCTTACTTAATTCATTGAGTTTAAACTCAATGTATTTGATCCGAGATATCATTTAAACATTAATTATACTTTTAACCAATTGTTAGTATTACCAGATAAGTATGGTAACATCTTTTTGGTCACTAATTGTCTACGTATCTCATACGACATAGTGCAACTTAAAATAACGTAATCTCGTTATTTCCACTAGTTTAGTTAACTTAGCGATATCCATCGCTTTCATATACTATCGAATTCTTTATGAATCCGTTATTTTGACCCGTTTAAAGGTCTTTAGTGAAATATTTCACTTTTAGCAACAAATTCTTTTATTTTCAAATTTATTTATTCGGTTCAATTATACCAAATCTACCACTTGCAAGCAAACCAAATTTCCTGATTTGAATTGCTGACCTTTAACCGGTCTCACTAACTAGACTTATTAGTCCCGTTACTTTTCACCGCTCGCTTGGTTATATTGTGATTTTACTTCACATTACATTTCCTAACCGTGATCGTGTCACATCGTGTTTAGTTTATATCAAAATTTCATTTTCGAAAATATCACTTTTCGAATATATCGTCTTGCGCCTATCAGTGTCAAGACTTGTATCTTTCATGCTTACTATTTAAATTCCTATCAGAATTTATGTTTGTAAAAAACATTATTTCTTACTAAAACCGAAGTTTTAGTTTTAGGATCTTCTCTTTAACTTTTGTCAATTATCCATACCAGGATATTGACAGTCCATAATTTATTCTTATTTGGTTATATCCCATTACCGGGCTCATTATTCTCTTGCATTTAACGCTACCTTTATCTGGCTAGCGCTCATTTGTGCCATTCGGCATTATATTGTATTCAACATGTTTGACCTATTAATGTGAAATCCATCACTTATAAACAATCAACTTTATTCTCTATTCAACCCATTCGACTTCGAATAGTTGAACATATTTACTCACAATTTCTATATACGAGATTTTATAGTCATAACTCGTAATCCAAGTTACTTTGATTTTTCAACCCGCGTTCACGTCTCTTGGTTTACGCATGTGTTTAATTCTTACCCATCAACCGGGTGTTTTACCGAAGTCGTTATTATTTGCAACCCTCCCGGTATGCATTAAGACCTCGCTTCATTTTTATATTCCGACTTTGTCTTTAAGTTTGACGTTTTACAAAAACGACCTGTTAAGGGACATATTTGCATTTTCCGGGTTCGAGTGTAAGTACACTCCCTCCCAATGCTTGTCTAAATCATTTTACATGCTTGCGTTTTCTGGGTTCGAGTGTAAGTACACTCCCTCCCAATACTTGTCTAAATCATTTTTCATGCTTGCGTTTTCTGGGTTCGAGTGTAAGTACACTCCCTCCCAATACTTGTCTAAATCATTTTTCATGCTTGCGTTTTCTGGGTTCGAGTGTAAGTACACTCCCTCCCAATACTTGTCTAAATCATTTTTCATGCTTGCGTTTTCTGGGTTCGAGTGTAAGTACACTCCCTCCCAATACTTGTCTAAATCATTTTTCATGCTTGCGTTTTCTGGGTTCGAGTGTAAGTACACTCCCTCCCAATACTTGTCTAAATCATTTTTCATGCTTCTTTGTCCCTTCACTCGGGCTCATTATCCTGATGTAATACGCTTCCGTCACTCGGTTGTGCGTTTACATTATTATCAAATATTTTGCTTATCTGATTCATTTGGGTACTTTTTAATTAGTCCCATTCACTCCGCCCTTACTACATCGGATGTAAATGTGTCCGCTATAAGAAACTCGTGGTATCATATGCCACTACTTACTTGGCCAGAGTAAGCGATTTAACACATGACATACACGACCTTTTTATAGTTTTCACATCACGCCCTATGTAAGTAACGCCTCTATTCAGTTTTCTTGGAAATTATATCCTGGATATGTATTTCTGTTCAGGTTTTCCAAGTTTCAAATTTACCTATGCAACGATCATTCTCTACATGTTTGTTGCATATTGCTAATTGTGCGATTATATTTAAAAACACGCACCTGGTAATGCTTGCCCCGACGGGCGTTTCTTGCCATTAACCTTGTTCGCGGTCTTTACGCGATTTAGTCCTTAGTGAGCATGCTCCTATCGTCATACTTCGGACCGTTCCTCTATCATATCCTTAATTTGTTCAACTCTTGTCATCTTTAAATGCAAGTGTCCTTCAATCAAGATATTCACAAAAGTTAGTAATATCAACTTCAATAATCGCCTGTATTATAATACAAGGCTTTTTCTACTATACGCGTCAACGCGCGTATTTTTGTCAACTATATCAATCATTTAATTGGGGTAACGTGTATTACACGGTAACCCCATGTGTTGTCTACAACACTTTAATACGCTAGACCATTAGCATACATGCACTTACTGGATTTGCGATCAAGCCTCGAACCGAACACTATTCCTTGTCAAGAGCATAAGGTTTAAGTCCAAGCATGGTTCCTCCCCACCATACTCGAATCTCTTAAACCAAGGCTCTGATACCAACTTGTAACACCCGTTCTTATAAATCAAGGTTTAACGTATATTTTGAGAAAATAATCATGTAATTAAAGATTACATATACATCGGAAATACGGGTTTATTAAAACTTTTACAATTCATAAGTTATTCTACATAACTTGATCAGGTTCGTCGTTAAAAATTTTCAACGAGGCAATGTGCGGAAGCATGTGTCTTTATCGTGTTCGGTTCTTCCTTGAGCTTGATCGTCTTTCGGCATCCAAAATGTACCTACATTTCATAAACATGAAATGCTTTAGTCATACTAGGATTAAAACGTGTTTAAACGAGTCCGGTAACGAATATGAAAGAAGAAGTCCCAACGTTAATCTCTTGGTATCAAAACAAAAAAATTCAACATGGTCTCCACCGTAACTTACGGTGTCACCGTAAGTTACGGTAGCCTCTGAAATGTTATTCCCCCACCGTAACTCAGGGGTGTTTCACCGTAACAATATCAGCTCCACCGTAACTTACGGTGGCACCGTAAGTTACGGTGGCCCCTGCATTCCAGCTTTTCCATTTTGCCGTTATTTGACACGAAAACTTTCGTATCTTTCAATCCGCTTATCCGTTTGACCCACCGTTTCTTCCTACATGATTGTAATTTGACCCTTCATCATATGGAGTCAAAATCCAACATCCGGATTAACAAAATTTAAGACTTTTAAGTCTTCGGCTTATTACATTTTTTACCAAATTTTGACCCGTTCGCGATTTTATCAAACAAACATGTTTACTTGATCTATAAACTCATGAGAATCATAATTTCAATATTTCCTATCAAATAAATCATAAATCATGGGTTTCTTACTTAGTTAGAACCCGTTTACGTTCAAGTGCTTATTTTGACCCATTAAGGTATTTAAGCACTTTAAAGCTTAAAATCGCTTTCATTCATTTCTAGCGTTATTTACAACATTCTTATCAAGTAATCTTCCACCACAACTATAATTGTGGTGGACTTAATGAGGTGATCTATATAATCCGAGTTTTTTTTTCTCGTCTGATTGCTAATTTATGACAAAGACTCAAATAAAGTCATTTGACCGAAGGTTTACATCTTTCGCTTCTTACACTTATTCCAATTATTTATTTGATCATAGAACTCGTTTCAAAACTACCTTTAAAGGTTGTTTATTCGAATTAGCCAACAAGGGCGTTTTAGTCAATTTTAGTCATTCTTTTACGGCGAAGGACTATAAGTGCTTGTTTGAACCCCAAAGTCCGACCTTTTAACCATATTCTTGTTTAGAAACCAATATGTTTCTAAAACACCATAATCATAACTCAATTTATTTGCTTTACCTAAAAGATAACCGAATATCTTATTTTAACCTTGTCTAACTGTTATAAAACTCCAAATTCTACATGATGAGTTGTATTATCATACATACCTGGCTCGGATCAATATATTGACCCGTTACAATACCTTTCCTTAGTGGCTACTAAGTGATAGCGATGTAAGCATCCATGTGCTATTTATTTCCTAAAATCATGCAACTTGACAATCCATTAGTCGATACCGTCAAAGGGTGATAATTTCACCTTTTGACCCGTTTGGTCTAAATGACCAATTACCATTGTCAAATTGTCAAAATTACCATTTTGCCCTTATGGTTAATATGATTTAACTTATATGATAACCATTAAAAGTACAAGCTTCATTCGTCATAATATGATCGAATTACCGATTTAACTCATTTTTAGCCATCACTATGTTTTCTTGTCATATTTGATTATCTTGTTCCGTACGACTACACGCCGGAACATCATATCTCAATTAGGTATTTTTCTTTTTCGTAACTAATACGACGAAAGAATATTATAAATATATGACTAGTGTAAGATATACTTACTTACTTTGCATCCGAATTACGCTTTTCCTTCATACTTGCTTCGTTCGACCCGCTTCCTTTCCAAGCTTCCACCTAGTTTGTCAAGCGTCAAACTATAATCATAATTCGTAAGACGGTTATATTAATCATCATTAATTATGACTATTCCATCTTACGTATTTTCTATCAAAATTATCATTCGATCTTATTAATGGTCGGTTTGACTTTTTAACAGTCAAATCACCAATTAACACATATGATTGCACTATCAAGTTCACAAGACTCAATTAGGCACATTATCAACACTTAGTTCTCATTTAGGCGTTTTAACAAACACCTAATGTGCATAATTTTACATATTTACTAACTAGTTCATAACTAATTATTTTCACCAAGATTTACATAACAATCAAACCTCTAAGTCTAGTGTTCATGAATTACATCAAGAACTTATATTATAACACTCAATTTTCATCAATTTAACACTCTAACCCGAGTGTTCATCATATTGTCAATAAGCCCACTTAACTTATCAATGGATCATTATGAATTTCATAGATTATCCAATAATCCCACATGTTATTGACTAGGGTTTGCTCCTAGACATCATATTACTTCAAGATTCATCCATGCATGACATAATCAAGCTCAATTTCAGTTTCTTACAAATAACCTAGAATTTAAGATGGATCAAAACATCACAATTTTACATACCTTGTGATCCTTTCAACTAGGTGATCACTAATTCGTGCTTGAAAATCGATTTGGAGCTGATTGGACCCTCAATCTGATCAATTTTGACATGCTCTAGGGTTTGGTGGGGAGCATATGTCGCCCCCTGTGTTCTTGTTCGACCAGGCCTCACAAATGAGGTGTTGGGTTTTGTTTTTAATTAAAATTGATAACATAAGTTTCAATTTTAACAACATTGTCCCTTTAATTTGATTAGTTAATTAAGTAGGGCACAACCTACTTATTTCCAATAATATTCCCCACTTATTAACTAGGTTAAACACTCCTAATTAAATTAGTGGGTTTTGGGAATCTATGACCAAGTTTAGTTTAAGTCCCGTTAACTCGGGCCTTCTACACATTTTATTTCCCAAACACATTCTTTTTCTCTTTTTATTAAATATTAGATTTAGTTATATAAATTCTAATATTTTCTGGCTTAACTTTTACCACTAACGGTTCTTTAGCCGTCTTTTAGTGTTAACGTGGTTTGATTACCAAACCCGTTTTTGGGGTGTTACATTTAGTACTAGACTCGATACAAGACGAAGTCGACAGACGTATGCACCAACAGACTCCCCCTCGGATGTTGACGAGTCTTAAGTGTCGAATCTTCAACGTCTTCAGTCTTTATCAGTCTATGGGCTTCTAGGATCTCGACCTGTCTTTTGCCCTCACTCCAATTTCTTCTTTTTATCTTCAGGATCTGATTCTGGCTCTTGCGTCCACAGACTCTTCTCTCCCTCGGATATTGATCTACTAGCAGACTCCCCCTTGAATTGTGCTGGGATCGTAGTCTGGCTTTTACTCTTGCTCACAGGTTTACAGGTTCAAGAATCGCAACCTGGCTCACCTGCATATTCTCTACCCAAAACATAAATTTCATAAAAGATAAGATATAACAATTTTAGAAACTATGCTAACACTTGATAGCTTCAGATCAAAACGTCAAATAATGATATAACAATTTTAATTTCTGATAACCACTTGTAAAAGTATCTCTTTCTTTCTGTAGGATCGAATCGCGACCTGAATGAGTCGTTCGGAAAAGTTCTTAGACTATACGCAAGGCGGAAACAAACGTATAGACTCGAAACAGCTTGAATATCACTTTAAATTTCTTGTATATTGATTTAACAGCAATTACAGTCACAAGGAATACCGGCAGCATCTCGGTATCAAATCTGAATTCTGTTCCAAATGAAATGAAAACTAGCCTATTTATAGAACTCATGGACTCGCTTGAAGCATACATGTCGGCTTCAAGCGGACCTCTCAAGCGGACTCACCTAATTGGACCATTCAAGCGGACTACAAACAAATTACATAAATCTGATTCAAACAAAATGCCTTGTCTTTTCTATAGTGATGCAATGATGAGGTCATTTTGATGATGTCACATCTTGTTCAGATCCGCAATGAAACTGAGACTCGATATAAGACAAAGTCGACAGATGTATGCACTAACAGACTCCCCCTCAGATGTTGACGAGTCTTAAGTGTCGAGTCTTCTCATCTTCAGTCTTTATCAGTCTTCGGGCTTCCAGAATCTCAATCTGATTCTTGCCTCACTCTAACATTCTTCAACTAATCTCCTCCTCGGATGATGTAACTCTCTCTTGTATTCTTCAGGATCAACAGCTGACTCTAGCAACTTCAGATTCTCTCTTTCTAACCGACTCCCCCTCAAGATGTGCTGGGATCGTAGTCTGGCTTTCACAGGTTCAGGTATCGTAACCTGACTCACCTGCATATTCTCTACCCAAAACATAAGTTTCATAAAATATAAGATATAGCAAATTTAGAAACTTTGCTAATCACTTGAAGACACAACCCTGGATACATCATTTACAAGTATCAAACAAAATGATTTATCATGTCAATTTCTGATGAACCACTTGAATATATATCATTTTCATTTCACACATCTTCAAACAAACTTTCCCAAACCTGTTCGTCATGTTTAGCACTCAGAATTTTGAAAATCAGCTTTTCAACATCAGTCGTCTAAAATCTTTTTGAATTTTTCAAAATTTATGCTAAAACACACCGAAAATCTTTTTGGATTTTTGATACAAAAATGAAATGCAGTAAAGAAATATTTACACACAATATTTTTGTGAGTTTGCGTAAGAGGATCATATCAGTTTATGAGACAAATCACCAACACCGTTAAGCTTTAAACATTTTACGTTCTAAACGATTCACTTAGATTGTCAGTATACTGATCCACTTAAATTCTCACACAAAGTTCAACTGTTTCGAGATACGAGATTAATGACTTAAGCACTTAAACTTATTCGCGTGTCCCACCTCAGAATATACTCCCGTATCCAGATCCCAATATTCAGTCTTACAGGTGAGTATACCTAGATGATATCTGTAAGGGGTTAAATTGCGAAACCGTGAGAGCTCAGGTCAGAACTTCCGTTCAGCAGAGAGATGACGGCTCGACTTTTGGTGGGTCCCCTTTAGAGGATATTTTTTACAACAGCATTGATTAGCAATTTTATTGTCTCATCATTTTATGCTGAGGGCGGCGCTATTTTTCAAGCAAGCGTAAAGTATTATCCGCGGACTAGGCCATTGCTTCCGCATTATCAGAAGTCCCGGGATAATACCCCAGATATCACTAAGCATAAAGACCTAGTATCTCAGAAAGAGGGGTCCTTCAAACAAGATTTCGGGGGTTACCCATATATCCGAAAGATGTTACCCACGATATAAGTAAGTTTGAATTTAGGTTTATATCTCGTCACAATCTACTAAATGTGCAAAAACTACTGACACATCATCAGTGAGACCGTTTATCACATTTTTCTTTCCAAATCTTTAGCATGCTGTGATAGTCCACTGATGTACTATCATTTCCTCTTCTTTGTCACAAAACTCATTTTCATTTTTTCAATTTTTTTTCGTTTTTACCAGTAGGTTTTTTATCATGTTTTTTTACTTTTTCAAATTTTCTAATGTTTTTGGATTTTCTGAAAATTTTTACTCCCCCTAAAATGCAAACACATTTTAGGAAATTTGAAAACAAACTATACAATAAAGTGACAACCGATATCAAATCGCTTCAATTCGCCATCCACTTGACATAAACAATCAGAACTCCCCCTTTCAACAAACTATTTTCCCATTGATTTCAAAACACTTAAGTTTGTTTTAATCAAATGGTTTTTCCGGAAAATAAGTTTCGTTGATTTTACCACTTGTAAGTTAGGGGATAAACTCATCATTTTGTTCTCCAAAATACCACTTGTAAGTATGGTCCAATCAAGTTCAACTTAATGACCTTGATTAACCATTTGAAAATGAAAACCTTCTTCAACCACTTGCAGGTTCATTTCACTAACCATAACCACATGTAAATCAAAATATAACAATATAAAGATATCACATGTAGATTTACCAAACAAACATTTCAAGAATGATACCGATTCCTGCTCCACTCTTACCAACCTGGGAGCTCCGGCAAGTCCGGAATTTATGGTGAAAATGCTGTCACCCAAGCCTGACCAGCCTTGGGTGATTTTGGCGGCAAACATCTGTCCCACCAACATTTTGATTTATAAAATTCTTGAGCACCCTTCACTTTCCTGTCAACCATCTTTCCAAAAATATGTTTAACATTTCCATTAAACACCTTTTCAGCATCAAATTCTTTCTTATCAGCAATGAATTGACCTGAAATCTCAACCCTACCTTTTGATTTCAGATTATCTTTTGTCAATGGCGGAAAGTTTTCCTCGTTCAACTCAGAAATGGAATTAACAACCTTTTTCTCAACACATGACTCCTCTGATTTTATGGAATCAGATTCATTGTCAGAACTACTTTTAGAACCTTTAACAACCCATTTTTGTTTGTTTAAATCAACCTGTCTTTTGTAAAAACGTTTTGAACTTTCACCTTCTTCGGAAGTTGAATTTTCAAACACTTTCGATTTCTCAGTTGATTGTTTCTTCTCAAAGGCAAGTTTTTCTTTCAGTTTTGGGTTAGAAATAACTTCCTGTTTTGTGTTGTTGGACTGTTGGCAATTCCAAGCAATATGTCCAACTTTTTGGCACTTAAAGCAAGTTCTTCTATCAACTCTTTGAGCAAACTTCTTCACATTCCTCTTTACCTCAGCAAAAAACTCTTGATTGGACTGTTTCCAGACTGGTTTCTTCTGCTCATCTTCAGAACTTCCTCCTGAAACAAATTTTGTTTTTGGTTTATAATTTTTCTCATTTTTATAATTTTTTGAAGAATTAAAACCAAGACCTTTCTTTTTGAAATTACTGTTATGGTTTGGCTTCTTTTGAAAACCATAACCAGAACCGTAACCCTTTTTCTTGTTCATTCTCTGTTGAATTCTTGAAGTGTATCTTTTAAGTTTTTCATCAAGATTTAAATCTTTTATTTCAGAAATATTAATTTCTGTCAATTTGAAAACCTGTTTGATCATTTCAGTTTTTACACTTCTTATTGGAAATTCCTCATCAGAATATAATTTGTATGAATCATTCAACGTATATGCTACTTTGATTGATCCATCATTCAAATTAGATTTTGATAATAGGAATTCTTTATTGTAAACCCTCTTAACCGGTGAACTCGGACTCTTCTTAGACGAACTCGAACTATCTGACTTAGACTCCGACTTTGACTCTTCATCCGTATCTAACACCTGATCGACAACTTTCTTTACTAACTCAGAATCATGATCAGTGTCAGACGCTGTGAATGTAACATCAATATTGTCTGGTAATTCATCAATAATTTCAGACTTTAACTTGATGTTGACTGCCTTTTTTAGACGCTCTTCGTTTGGATTCCTGGGAGAATAACTTTCATGGATCGGGGGTGGACATCTGTTATACTTGACACTTGGTTTCTTACCAGTATCAGTATCTTCAGTCTTTTTATCCATGAATGCTTCCAGACCTGCAACAGTAGGATAAACACGATCAATCAAATAATCACAAGTAGTATAACTCAACAGTAATCGTTTAATCCTTTCACTCTCAATCTTCTCAAGTTCCACATCCTGCTTCAGTTTTGCACAATCTTCAATGTATGCATTAATAACACTCTGCTTTGTCATTAATGTTGCACTCATCTTTTCCATTGCATTTTCGATTTCTGAATTTGTTTTTTTCAGACGATCAACTGTGTTGTTCAGCACATCATAAGATTCCTTCACATACTTCACATCGGACAATAAATCTTCTTTAATCTTCTCTAATTCAGTAATCTTCTTATCTTTCTCCTCACAAACTTTGCAAGATTCTGAACACTTCGAACACGGTTTTTCAACTTCAACCAATTTTTCAACTATCTTTTCAACCTCGATAGTCTTTTCAACTTCAACTATTTTCTCCACCACTTTCTCCACTTCAACAACTTTCTCAACTACTTTCTCAATCACTTGATCAACATTTGCTTCTCCAGCTTCTGTCTTTGTCTTTTCATCAGTTTGCATTTTTGCTGCTTCCAGCTCTTTCCTCAATCTTGCCATCTTCTTCTGATACAGCATCTCCATTTTATCTGCAAAAAAGAAATTAAAACTAGTAGGATCTATGCCTTTTCTAGCTTTGTTGAGATGTTCTTCCTCATCATCGGTATCCACATCACTTCCAAGATCTGGAAAAATCGGGATTCTTTTCTGATTAGTCTCATCTTCACCCTGAATTCTAGCAACAAAGCCTGAACCAGTTGGAATGTATTTATCCCAGCTAAATCCTTCAGCAACAAATTCATCATCTTGATCAATGATACCAAAATAAGCTTTTCTATTTGCATCTTCGATCATTTTTCCATGAGCAGTTTTCTGATCTTTTTGTTGAGGCTGTTGATCAATCTGATGAAAAATTGATTTCTGATAATAGTTGTTCTTTTCTTGATTCCCGGTTGCTTCTTGATTTTTGCATTCTCGTTTAAAATGACCTTTTCCTTTGCAACGGAAACAAGTAACTTTCGATTTGTCAAAACCCAATGGAGAAGTAGACATTCCTCGAAACTCATCTCTGCCAGTAATTTGTTGAAACTTTTCTGCTCTCCTACAAGCACTAGCCAAACACCACTTCACATCCATCAACTCAAGTTCCTCTGCATCAATTTGGTCATAATCTTCTTTTGTAAGCATCGGATTTCCAATCTTGCCAGCAATCAAACTCTCATAAGATTCCAACATAGCAACGAGTGATGCCATATGTTGTTTGGCTATTTCTGGAGACAAATTCTGACCATTTTGAATGTTCAAAGTTACATTGCACTGCAAATTTGTTGAATTCGGTTGTTGAGGACTTGATGTTGTAAAGTTAGGATCAAAGCTTGAATACGAGGATGAAGATCCACTACTTTGTGTCACACTACTACCCTTTGTTCCAGATGAACTGTCAGCACTAAAACCAGTTTGAATCTTTGGACTAGGGCTGGGGGTAGCTTCAAACTTGTTCCCTCGGTAATACAGACTGACATCTTGTTTGGCATTTGGATTTGTCATTATAGCAGTTTTCTGAATATCCAGCTCTTGCTCTTCAATCTTTTGAATGAATTGTGCCAGATTCATACTCTCAGACTTTCTTGTGTGTTTTAAAATCATCAAATAAGTTCCCCACTTTTGTTGTGGTAGTGCTTCAGCTAGTTTATCGACCCACTCGTCATCCTCTTTCACAATATTGAATCTTTTCATTTCCAAAACTAGATGACAATATCTATCAATGGTCTGCTTTGTTGTTTCATGGTCGAAAGCTGAAAACATATCAAACGATTTCTTCAATAACGCCTTTTTGTTTTTAATCATATCCGCGCTTCCTTTGAATTTCTGAATCAATGCTTCCCAAATTGACTTAGCTGTATTATCATGTTGAAGCAAAACAAATATATCTTCTTTAATTGCCTGTTGAAGAATACTGATCATCATTTTCTCACTTGTAAATTTCAGTTTGTCACCCTCTGAATAGTCACAAATAGCTTTTTCTATCCCACGTTCATTCTTTGGTTTCTCATACTCTTTCAACAATGAACACCATGCATCAAATTTATAAGCTTGCACCCAATTCTCAAAACGATTTTTCCATCCCTGAAAATCTTCAATGTACATAAGTTTTGGCGGTTTCTAATGTGTTCCCGTTTCATTCTCATTGTACAATGTTTCAGCAGCAGTAACTGGAGCAATTGGTGTAGCAAATGCATTGTAGAAATCCTCGTCCATGTTTCAAAGTCAAAGCTTCACAAACACAAAGTTTCTTGTTTTAAAAAATACTGGTCTCAAACGAGCTTGATCACCTTGTAAAACACCTGAATGACAAACAAATAAACAATCAGTTTAAACGCTATCAAACAATTGAATCAAACTGATACTCGAACTGGTGAATATTCTGTGCGGACTGAAAAACAATTTGTTAAACCGTGTGAACTGCTATGACCTACTTCAAAATCAATCGACCAGACCCACTACTTGAACTTTGAATGATCAAAACATAAGACTTGGATCTTTGACTGATCAATCCGTGAGAGTTGGTTTTTTCAATCAAGTCACACTACACGACAAAATTCTTGAATCTCAACAAAGAAATGTGATTTTCAAAATATACACATACAATGCATTAATGATTTCACATGCAGTTTGATATTATCAAAGACAATTTGCCGACAATCTACAACACTCAAAATTAGTGATTGGGCCGACAACTGAAGTCACATGGGCCAGAACGCTTTATCACGACTGATTGGACCGAATAATATGTTTTATCAATTCAATTAATTATGCCGACAATATCTACCGATGCTTAATTCTATTTGGTCGCCCAATCTTCAATCTTTATCCAAACCTTGGGCCGATAACAATCAAATAACTTCTGCCAACTTTGAGCAAATACAATATCACATGCAATGATTTTAATGGCTGCTTAACCGACATACATACCAATCAAATTCCATTGGACCAAACTCAATGTATTAAATGTTCAACACCTTGTTAAATGAAATAGATCACATGGAGCCTGATTACATCAATTTACGAGACCTGGAACTGACACAAATCACATGATCTCTTATAATGTTTCAAGCGGAAACAGGTTGATATTCAAGCGGAATCACATGTATATTTCAAGCGGAATGTCGTTAAATGTAATTTCAAGCGAGAACACAACGTATTTTCAAGCAAAACCCTCTATTTCAAGCGAAATGACTTAGTTCGCTTGAAATGAACACAATTTTTCAAGCGAAAACTGATGGTATGTTCAAGCGGAACCACTTCGAAGGTCAATTTTGTCCATTTTTAAGCTGATTTTTGCTGTGAAACTTTCAAGGATTCATTAAAATGCAGTTTTACACAATCTGTGAAAAATATGTCCGATTTTAACCGTTAAATCTTGAAATTTCAAAAGAAGGTGTAGAAAAACAGAAATTTTCAAGCTGAATTGTATAGAACTCCTCCTCCTGAGCTCTGATACCACTTGTAGGATCGAATCGCGACCTGAATGAGTCGTTCGGAAAAGTTCTTAGACTATACGCAAGGCGGAAACAAACGTATAGACTCGAAACAGCTTGAATATCACTTTAAATTTCTTGTATATTGATTTAACAGCAATTACAGTCACAAGGAATACCGGCAGCACCTCGGTATCAAATCTGAATTCTGTTCCAAATGAAATGACAACTAGCCTAATTATAGAACTCATGGACTTGCTTGAAGCATACATGTCGGCTTCAAGCGGACCTCTCAAGCGGACTCACCTAATTGGACCATTCAAGCGGACTACAAACAAATTACATAAATCTGATTCAAACAAAATGCCTTGTCTTTTCTATAGTGATGCAATGATGAGGTCATTTTGATGATGTCACATCTTGTTCAGATCCGCAATGAAACTGAGACTCGATATAAGACGAAGTCAACAGATGTATGCACTAACACTTTCCACACACTCTTATCCAACCAGTTGTTCGTCATGTTCAGCACTCGGAATTTTGAAAATCAGCTTTTCAACATCAGTTGTCTAAAATCATTTTTAAGAATTTTTCAAAAATTTATGCTAAAACACTCCGAAAATCTTTTTGGATTTTTATAATATGAAAGAAATGAAATGCAGTAAAGAAATATTTACATACAATATTTTTGTGAGTTTGTATAAGAGGATCATATCAGTATGAAAGAAATGAAATGCAGTAAAGAAATATTTACATACAATATTTTTGTGAGTTTGTGTAAGAGGATCATATCAGTTTTTGAGACAAATCACCAACACCGTTAAGCTTTAAACATTTTAAGTTCTAAACGATTCACTTAGATTGTCAGTATACTGGTCCACTTAAATTTCCACACAAAGTTCAACTGTTTCGAGATACGAGATTAATGTTTTAGAGACTTAAACTTATTCGTGTGTCCCACCTCAGAATATACTCCCGTATCCAGATCCCAATATTCAGTCTTACAGGTGAGTATACCTAGATGATATCTGTAAGGGCTTAAATTGCGAATAACCGTGAGAGCTCAGGTCAGAACTTCCGTTCAGCAGAGAGATGACGGCTTCGACTTTTGGTGGGTCCCCTTTAGAGGATCTTTTTTACAACAGCACATGATTTGCATTTTGCAATGTTTCATCATTTTTTATGCTGAGGGCAGGCTATATTTCAAGCAAGCGTAAAGTATTCTCCGGGGACTAGGCCATTGCTTCCGCAAAATCAGAAGTCCCGGGATAATACCCCAGATATCACTAAGCATAAAGACCTAGTATCTCAGAAAGAGGGGTCCTTCAAACAAGATTTCGGGGGTTACCCATATATCCGAGAGATGTTACCCACAATATAAGCAAGTTTGAAATTTAGGTTTATATCTCGTCACAATTTACTAAATATGCAAAAACCTACTGGCACATCATCAGTGAGACCGTTTATCACATTTTTCTTTCCAATTCTTTAGCATGTTGTGATAGTCCACTGATGTAATATCATTTCCTCTTTTTGACAACAAAACTCTTTTTTGAATTTATCATGGTTTTTACTTTTTCAAATTTTCAAATGTTTTTTGGATTTTCTGAAAATTTCTTACTCCCCCCTAAAATACAAACACATTTAAAGGAAATTTGAAAACAAACTATACAAGCAAATTGACAGCTGATATCAAATCACTTCAAATCGCCATCCACTTGGCATAAACAATCAGAATTCCCCCTTTCAACAAACTATTTTCCCATTGTGATTTCAAAACACTTAAGTTTGTTTTAATCAAATGGTTTTTCCGGAAAATAAGTTTCGTTGATTTTATCACTTGTAAAATTGGGGTTCATCACATTGTTCCTCAATAATTTGTAGGAAAAACAAGTACAACTTAATGTCCTTGATTTACCACTTGTAAGTGAATACCTTCTTCAACCTCTTGTAGGTTCACTTATCAATTCAAACCACTTGTAAATTAAAATATAACAATATAAATATATCACCTGTAGATTTACCAACCAAACATATTCAAGAATGATGCCGATTCCTGCTCCACACTTACCAACCTGGGAGCTCCGGCAAGTCAGGATTTTCAGTTAGGAAAAACTTTCCCCTAAGCCTGACCGGCCTTGGGAGATTCTGGTACACATCTATCCCACCAGCATTTTGATTTATAAAAATCTTTTGCACTTTTAACCTTCCCATCAACCATCTTCCCGAAAATATGTTTAACTTTGCCATTAAACGCCTTTTCAGCATCAAATTCTTTCTTACCAGCAAAGAATTGACCTGAAATCTCAGTTTTACCCACTTTCAACTTCAAATTTTCCTTTGACAGTTTTGGAAAATTTTCATCATTCACATCTGGAACGGAATTCTCATTCTTCTTCTTAACAAATGACTCCTCTGATTTTATGGAATCAGATTCATTGTCAGAACTACTATCTGAACTTTTAACAACCCATTTTTGTTTGTTTTCAACAGCTTGTCATTTGTAAAACCGTTTTGAAGTTTCACCAACTTCCACAGTCGATTTTTCAACGATTTTAACCTTTTCTTTGAATTGTTCAGATTTACCAACAAATTTCCTTCTCATTTCAGAGTTAGAAGACACTCCCTGTTTTGAATAAGTGGACTCTTGGCAGTTCCAAGCAATGTGTCCAGCCTTTTGATATTTAAAGCAGGTTCTTCTATCAACTCTCGGAACAAATTTCTTTACATTCTTCTTTATTTCAGCAAGAAACTCTTGATTGGATTGTTTCCAGAATGGTTTCTTCTGCTCATCTTCAGAACTACCTCCTGCAACAAATGTTGTTTTTGGTTTATAATTTTTCTTATTTTTATAATTTTCTGAAGAACTAAAACCAAGACCTTTCTTTTTGAAATTACTGTTATGGTTTGGTTTCTTTTGAAAACCATAACCAGAACCGTAACCCTTTTTCTTGTTCAATCTCTGTTGAACTCTTGAAGTGTACTTTTTAGGTTTTTCATGAAGATTTAAATCTTTTATTTCAGAAATATTAATTTCTGTTAATTTGAAAACCTGTTTGATCATTTCAGTTTTAACACTTCTTATTGGAAATTCCTCATCAGAATATAATTTGTCTGAATCATTCAAAGTATAAGCCACTTTGATTGGTCCGTCATTCAAATTAGATTTTGATAACAGGAATTCTTTATTGAAACCCTTTTAACCGGTGAACTCGGACTCTTTTCTGACGAACTCGAACTTTCAGACTTAGACTCCGGTTTTGACTCTTCATCCATATCCAACACCTGATCGACCACTTTCTTTAATAACTCAGACTCATGATCAGTGTCAGACGCTGTGAATGTGACATCAATATTGTCTGGTAATTCATCAATGATTTCAGACTTTAACTTGATGTTGACTGCCTTTTTTAGACGCTCCTCGTTAGGATTCCTGGGGGAATAACTCTCATAGAATGGAGGCGGACACTTGTTATACTTGACACTTTGTGT
Source organism: Helianthus tuberosus (assembly GCA_030545235.1). NCBI lineage: Eukaryota > Viridiplantae > Streptophyta > Magnoliopsida > Asterales > Asteraceae > Helianthus > Helianthus tuberosus. Next base: position 198,786,042 of record CM060395.1, on the reverse strand, counting down.
CTTACCAGCATCTGTGTCTTCCGTCTCTTTATCTTTGAATGCTTCAAGACCTGCAACAGTAGGATAAAAACGATCAATCAAATAATCACAAGTAGTATAACTCAACAGTAATCGTTTAATCCTTTCACTCTCAATTTTTTCAAGTTCCAACTCCTGCTTTAGTTTAGCATAATCTTCGATATACTCATTGATGACGCTCTGCTTTGTCATTAATGTTGAGCTCATCATTGTCATAGCAGCATCAACCTCTTTGTTTGTCTTGTTCAAACCATCAATTGTTCTATTCAGAACATCATACGACTCCTTCACATACTTCACATCGGACAGTAAATCTTCTTTAATCTTCTCTAATTCAGCTATTTTTTATCTTTCTCCTCACAAGCTTTGCAAGATTCTAAACACTTCAAACATGATTTTTCAACTTCAACCACCTTTTCAATTATCTTTTCAATCTCGACAGTCTTTTCAACTTCAACGAGTTTCTCAACTTCAACAATTTTTTCTATTTCGACAATTTTCTCTACTTCGACAAGTTTCTCAACTTCGACTATTTTTTCGACTTCAACTATTTTTTCCACCACTTTCTCCACTTCAACGATTTTCTCTACTACTTTCTCAGTTGCTAGTTCAATATTAGCTTCTCCAGCTTCTGTCTTTGCCTTTTCATCAGCTAGCATTCTTGCTGCTTCCAACTCTCTCCTCAATCTGGCAATCTTTTTCTGATTCAGCATCTCCATTTTATCTGCAAAAAAGAAATTAAAACTGTCAGGATCTATGCCTTTTCTAGCTTTGTTAAGATATTCTTCCTCATCATCGGTATCAATATCACTTCCTAGATCTGGAAAAATCGGAATTCTTTTCTGATCAGCCTCATCTTCACCCAGAATTCTAGCAACAAAACCTGAACCTGGTGGAATGTATTTATCCCAGCTAAATCCTTCAGCAACAAATTCATCATCTTGATCAATGATACCAAAATAAGCTTTCTTATTTGCATCTTTGATCATTTTACCATGACCAGTTTTTGAATCCTTTTGTTGAGGTTGTTGATCAATCTGATGAAAAATTGATTTCTGATAATAATTGTTCTTTTCTTGATTCCCGGTTGCTTCTTTATTTGTACATTCTCTCTTAAAATGACCCTTTCCTTTACACCGGAAACATGTAACTTTTGATTTGTCAAAACCTAACGGAGAAGTAGCCATTCCTCGAAACTCATCTCTACCAGTAATTTGTTGAAACTTTTCTGCCCTCCTCCAAGCACTAGCCAAACACCACTTCACATCCATCAACTCAAGTTCCTCTGCATCAATTTGGTCATAATCTTCTTTTATAAGCATCGGATTTCCAATCTTGCCAGCAATCAAACCTTCATAAGATTCCAACATAGCAACGAGTGATGCCATGTGTTGCTTGGCTATTTCTGGAGACAAATTCTGACCATTTTGAATGTTCAAAGTGACGTTGCATTGAAGATTTGTTGAATTCTGTCGTTGAGGACTTGATGTTGTATGATTCGGATCAAAGCTTGAATATGAAGATGAAGATCCACCACTCTGTGTCACATTACTACCCTTTGTTCCAGACGAACTGTCAGCACTAAATCCAGTTTGGATCTTTGGGCTAGGGCTGGGGGGTAGCCTCAAACTTGTTCCCTCTGTAATACAAACTGACATCTTGTTGAGCATTTGGATTCGTCATGATAGCAGTTTTCTGAATATCCAATTCATGCTCTTCAATTTTCTGAATGAACTGTGCCAAATTCATACTCTCAGACTTCCTCATATGTTTCACAATCATCAAATAAGTTCCCCACTTATGCTGTGGTAGAGCATCAGCAAGTTTATCAACCCATTCATCATCATCTTTCTCAATGTCTAATCTTTTCATTTCCAATACCAGATGACAATATCTATCAATGGTCTGCTTTGTTGTTTCATGGCCGAAAGCTGAAAACATATCAAACGATTTCTTCAATAATGCCTTTTTATTTTTGATCATATCTGCGCTTCCTTGGAATTTCTGAATCAATGCTTCCCAAATTGATCTAGCCGTACCATTATGTTGGAGCAGAACAAAGATATCTTCTTTAATCGCTTGTTGAAGAATACTGATCATCATTTTCTCACTTGTAAATTTCAATTTGTCATTCTCTGAATAGTCACAAATAGCTTTTTCAATCCCACGTTCATTCTTCGGTTTCTCATAATCTTTCAACAATGAACACCATGCGTCAAATTTATAAGCTTGCACCCAGTTTTCAAAACGATTTTTCCATCCTTGAAAATCTTCAATGTACATGAGCTTTGGCGGTTTCTGATAAGTTCCTGTCTCATTCTCATTGTACACAGTTTCGGCAGCTGTAACAGGTGCAATCGGTGTAGCAAACGCATTGTAGAATTCCTCGTCCATGTTTCGGGAAATTTTTCACAAAAGTACAAGTTCAAACGGAATATGGTTTCAAACAGAATCAAGTCTCAACCGTTCTGAAGCGGAATTAGATTTGAAGCGAAATTACCCTTTTTCAAACGAGATCACTCTCAAACGGAATCACCCTGAAGCGAAATTACTAATTTCGCTTGAAACAATGCACTTTCAAACGGAATACCAAATTGAAGCGGAATTATCTAATTTCATTTGAACCAACTCAAACGGAATTAATCCCTGAAGCGGAATTAGGTAAATTCAAACGGAATTACGTGATCTTTTCAAGCGAAAATACGATTTCAAGCGGAATAAGGTGCTAATCTCATTTGAAATGCTGCTGACGTCATCAAATGCGATCTGATTTTCAAACGGAATTACTGATTTTATCAAATTTAGATTGAATTATGGTCCAATTTTCTCAAGGATTCATTAAAACACAGTTTCGCACATAATATGTGAAATTCAATCCATTTTGACCGTGAAAACTAGTTCAATTTCAAAAAGAAGGTGTAGAAGTAAAAAAATAAGGCTGTTTTGGCAAGAACTCTTCTTCCTGAGTGAGTCAATCAGAAGAGCTCTTATCAGTTTCAGAGGCGGAAACAAAGAAACAGACTTGTAAAACAGCTTGTTTCACTATTAATCGTCTTGTTTTATTGATATCACAGCTTTACAGATCAAACGACGCGTCGGCAACATTTCGGTACCGGAATCGCAGAAGTTACATATGATTTCGCTTGGGAGGTTTATATAGAATTCTAATTCCGCTTGAAAGTGGCGGCGTGTCACTTCAAGCGAAATTAACCAGGTTAATTTCGCTTGAAAGTGTCACTTGTCATTTCAAGCGGAATTAGGTCCTTCAAACGGAATTAACTCAAACACAACCTAAAACCTCCTATTTTCTCGTACAACGTGCCCTGATCTAACACTTTTAGTACTAGACTCGATACAAGACGAAGTCGACAGACGTATGCACCAACAGTTTGGGTAGGTTTCGGCCGAGAGAAGAGGGAGGAGAGGTGAGTGGTGTGGAGTGATGAATGAGGGTCTTGATGTTTATGCTTACTTATAACCATGTTAAGTATTTAACCTTTGTGTAATATGTCTTCATAGTACAAGACATGATCTTTAGTGAATCCATGGAAGATCAATTGGGATCTTGGTGAATCAAGGGAAGATTACATAAGATCAAAGGTGGGGCCATCATGTGACCATCCACTTATATAGGGGGGGGGGGGCAAAGTGTAAATTTCCAATCACTAATTGTATAAATAAGTAAGTTTTCAAGTGTAAAGTTTAGGGATTTAATGTGTTATTATGTTATAAGGGGTGTTATGGTGTTCGGGGATCATAACTAGCTCAGAAACATTAAAACAATGCTTCTAGTAATATTTTGATGTTTCGGGTAATGTCCGGTTGTTTGGTTAGATACCGGTTCGTTAAAGTGCTAAAATGCACCGTTTAGTGTCCTTTAAGTACTCTTTTGTGACACTTTTAATTCCCGACACTTAGGAAGGTATTCTGGACCAGTTAGTCATATTTTTACATGTCACTAACTCGTTACAATGCTGAATTTTGCTGAAATGTATGAAATTCAGCATTTAAAGTGTGTTTCGGGTGCTTTTCAGTGCGTATTTTTAGCTTCCGGAAAGTCTATATGTTAACCCTTGTATATACTCTTGGGTTTCAATGTATTTTAGACTCTGGACCTACTCCTAGGCCCCAATTCTATTGTCTGACTGCTTTCTGCAGAATTGTTGACACAATGTGTCTTACCGGTGAGTTTACTAGTATTTCTGACGCAACGCTATCATTAATGCATAAAGCAATATTTGTAGTATAAAACGTGCATGAATTCACATGTATAGCATGAAATCAGACAATGTTGACATTTAAGCACATAATTGCAGTTATTAAGTATTAATTAAATTGTACGAAAATTACCGGTTTTGTGCCAGTTGTCACAGTCTCCCCCCGTTAAAAGAATTCCGTCCCGAAATTCAGGCTGAGCTAACTCTCGCAGGAGTTTTCTTGAACAGGTGGGGGTACTTTTCTTTAAACTGGTCTTCACGTTCCCACATGTACTCGGGTCCGTGCTTAGAGTTCCATGTACTTTGACGAGTTTGACACTACTCCTTCGGGTCTTGTTGACTTTCCAGTCTGTAACCTCAACGGGTTGTTCTGTAAATCGGAGGGTGTCGTCAATATGCACTTCATCCGCAGGGATGATCACTGTTTCTTGGGTTGGACTCTTCTTGAGGTTGGATACATGAAACGTATCATGTACTCCGTTAAGTTCTTCCGGTAATTCCAACTTGTATGCTACGGTACCAATTCTTTCCAAGATCTTGAATGGTCCGATGTATCGTGGATTCAGCTTTCCACGTTTTTCGAATCTCACTACGCCCTTCCAAGGTGAGACCTTCAATAAGACTTTGTCTCCCACCTCAAATTCTAAGGGTTTTCGTCTTCGATCAGCGTAGCTCTTTTGTCGATCTTGAGCCGCCTTAATGCGCTCTCGGATCTGTATGATTTTGTCGGTTGTCTCTTGTATAAGTTCAGGACCAACCATACGTTTGTCTCCAGCGTCTGCCCAACATAATGGCGAGCGGCACTTGCGGCCATACAGAGCTTCGAACGGTGCGGCTTTTATGCTCGTATGATAACTGTTATTGTAGGAAAACTCAACTAAAGGTAGATGAGTATCCCAGCTGCCGCCTAGGTCCATAACACATGCGCGAAGCATATTTTCTAGCGTTTGTATGGTCCGTTCGCTCTGGCCGTCTGTTTGCGGATGGAAGGTCGTGCTTAGATCTAATTGAGATCCAAAGGCTTCCTGGAAGGATTGCCAGATCCTCGAGACAAAACGTCCATCTCTGTCTGAAATGATTGAGATAGGCACTCCATGACGTGCCACGATTTCTTTTAAGTACAGCTCAGCAAGCTTTCCAGTGCTATCCTTCTCTCGGATCGGTAGGAAATGCGCAGATTTTGTTAACCGATCGACTATCACCAATATCATATTGTGCCCCCTAGGGGTCCTGGGTAATTTTGTTATGAAGTCCATTGAGATTTGCTCCCACTTCCACATGGGTATCTCTGGTTGTTGCAGTAGCCCAGATGGTTTCTGATATTCAGCCTTAACCTTAGCACAGGTTAGGCACTTCCCAACATGAATAGCAACATCACTTTTAAGTCTCGGCCACCAATAGTAGTCCTTCAAGTCTTGATACATTTTGTCCGATCCTGGATGGATCGAGTATCTCGACTTGTGAGCTTCATTAAGGATGACTTCTCGAATACCGCCATAGAGCGGAACCCAAATACGCCCCTTAAAGTATAAGGTTCCCTCTTTTTTTGGCACCAAATTCTTCAGCATACCTCGGAGGTATTCAGCTCTACGATTCTCCCCTTTTAGGGCTTCTTGTTGTGTGTCACGAATGCGTGCAGTGAGGTTCGTTTGAATAGTCATTTCCAATGCTCGAACCCTTAGGGTCTTAACCCTTTCTTTTCGACTTAGCGCGTCTGCTACAACGTTTGCCTTTCCAGGATGGTACATAATCTCACAGTCATAATCGTTTAGCAGCTCGACCCATCGTCGCTGACGCATGTTTAATTCCTTCTGATCAAATATGTGTTGCAGGCTTTTGTGATATGTGAAGATTGTACATCGAGTACCATATAAATAGTGTCGCCAGATCTTCAAGGCGAATACCACCGCGCCTAGCTCCAAGTCATGCGTGGTGTAATTTCTTTCATGCACCTTCAACTGTCTTGAAGCGTAAGCGATGACTTTTTGGCATTGCATAAGCACGCAACCCAACCCTTGACGCGAAGCATCGCAGTATACCACGAAGTCTTCAGTACCTTCGGGTAAGGATAGTATCGGTGCATCACATAGCTTATTTTTGAGAAGTTGGAACGCTTATTCCTGCTTATCACCCCAGTCGTACTTCTTGTCTTTCTGCGTAAGGTTCGTCAGCGGTTGAGCTATCTTGGAGAAATTCTCAATAAACCGTCGGTAATAGCCCGCTAAGCCCAAAAATTGTCGAACTTCAGTTGGGGTTTTGGGAGCTTCCCAATTCTTTATTGCTTCAATCTTGGATGGGTCTACATGAATGCCCTTCTCGTTCACAACGTGACCAAGAAACTGTACTTCGCGAATCCATAATTCGCACTTTGAAAACTTTGCATAAAGTTCCTCTTTCTTCAGTAGTTCCAAAATGGTTCTGAGGTGTTGCTCGTGCTCTTCTCTTGATCGCGAGTAAATCAGGATATCATCGATAAATACAATCACGAATTTATCGAGATATGGTTTGCATACGCGGTTCATCAGATCCATAAATATCGCTGGCGCATTTGTCAGTCCGAATGGCATCACAAGAAACTCGTAATGCTCATAACGCGTTCTGAATGCAGTATTTGGTACGCTTTCCTCTTGGATTCTCAACTGATGGTATCTAGGTCGAAGGTCGATCTTGGAATAGTAGCTCGATCCTTGCAATTGATCAAATAAGTCATCAATCCTCGGTAGTGGGTACCGATTCTTGATAGTGAGCTTGTTCAGTTCTCTATAATCGATACACATCCGCAGTGTTCCATCCTTCTTCTTCACGAACAATACTGGAGCTCCCCAGGGTGAGAAGCTTAGCCTTGTGAATCCTTTATCCAACAACTCCTGGAGTTGTGTAGATAATTCTTGCATCTCGGATGGTGCAAGCTGATAGGGTGCCTTGGCTACAGGAGCGGCTCCTGGAACCAAGTCTATATGGAATTCGACTTGTCGTTGCGGAGGTAATCCTGGCATATCTTCGGGAAAAACATCAGGGAATTCCTTCACCACAGGAATGTCTTCAAGTTTCGGCTCCTCAGCCTTCTTATCTACAACGTGCGCTAGGAAAGCAACACATCCTTTCCTTAAGCACTTATGTGCCTTCATACAACTGATGATTCGCAGAGGCGCGTCTCGTTTTTCTCCATGTATGATGAAAGTTTCATCATTCGCCAAAGGGATGCGAATGATTTTCTCATGACAAATAACTTCAGCCTTGTTCTTGGACAACCAGTCCATTCCGACCACTACATCGAAGCTACCCAATTGAATAGGTAGGAGGTCGATGCTAAATCTTCGCTCACCAAGTTCTAATGTGCAACCCCTAACCACTTCACCCGACTCAACAAGTTTACCATTGGCTAGTTCTATGGAATAAGGAATATCTAATCTACTAGATTCTATTCCAATCATACGTTTAAATTCCACAGACATGAAGCTATAATCAGCACCAGTGTCAAATAGTATGGATGCAAAGTGATTGTTAACGAGAAACGTACCGGTGACCACATTAGGGTCCTCGCGTGCGTTCCTTGCTCCAATCACAAATGCTCGAGCCTGAGCATTGTTTCCCCTTGGGCAATTTTTTATGAAATGATCCTTGCTTCCACAACCAAAGCATCCTTGGTTCTACCCAGCTCCATTACCATTTCGGTTACCATTGCCATTTCCACCACCGTTTCTATTACCAGCACCGTTGCGGTTTCCATTCCCGTTCCTATTTCCTTTTCCCTAACAGTTCTCAGTATGGTGACCCAGTTTTCCACACTTGTCGCATTTTGGAATGCGACAAGCTCCTTCATGATGACGCTTGCACTGGTTGCAGATGGGCAGAGTGCCCTGGTATCCTTTGGCAGGAGCGTCATTTATGGCTGCAAGAGTTCTCGCCTCCTGTGGCGGATTGGGGTCACGTTTCTTATTGTTGGATCCCTTGTTGTTACATGTTGCTTGATTCAGACTTGGATGTTTCCTTTTCTTGTCACCGGACGACTCAGCATGCGTCTCGGTCTTTTCGGTAGGGTTCAGCGATAACTTCTTCATTCGGACATCATCTTCAGTAAGGCTGACAGCCAGAGTTATAGCCTGAGTGATCGTTTCAGGTTTGGCCGAAGTTACCATGCTGCGAAACTCCGGAGCCAATCCCCAGATGTGGCGCTCGACACGCTTAAATTCAGGAGTCACCATGTAGGGGATCACTCTCGACAGATCGTGGAACCTTCGAGTATAACCAGTAATGTCAGCACCTTCCATGGTCAAGTGCCAGAACTCAGTCTCCAACCTTTGGAGTTCAGCACGAGAGCAATACTTCTCTCTCATTCATTCCTTTAGTTCATCCCACATCATGCCGTACGCAGCATCATCACCCAGAGTCTGGACTTGCAAATTCCACTAAGTCAAAGCTTCATCAACAAACAACCCAGTAGCAAAAGTGACTTACTGATCCGCGGTACACTTGCTCATACGGATAGTGGCGTCAGTCTTCTCCGTCCAGTGTACAAAAGCCACTGCACCTCCAGTGCCATCGTAGTTCAGCGGCTTGCAGTCGAGAAACTGCTTGAAGGTGCAGCCTTGAGCTGTGTTTCCTCCCGATGTATCTCCCTGCCCATTACGTCTAGCATTGCTTGGTCCTCCACTTTGTTCGGTGCGGTTCGCCTCGTATTGGGTGATAGCTGCGGAGATCCTTTCTTCCAGTAGAGCATTCAGTTCTTCAGCAGTCCTCGGCAGAAGAGAAGGAGGGGGGTTGATCGGAATCCTGATTGTTCACAGCTCTCCTAGGTGCCATGTTCTGAAAGAACACAACACAATATGGTTAGACATTTGTTTGATATCGTCATACGAGACAGTAGTAGTATATATACACAGACATATACCCACACATGTGACATCAAACAATTCGCCAAACGTATAAATCAATTCATACAGCAACAAGCATGCATAAATAGATAAATACTGGTGTGTCATAAGATATTCACCGAGTCTTTACACATATCAGAACAACTTGTTACATCATTGTTTGCGAAGTAAAAAAAATGCATAAGGGTTACATCTCCCCAAAGTACAAGTTTAATATATGTAAAGGACAAAATATCTTACTTCACATTGGCAGTTCTTGTCTTTATACCCTAAATCATTACTCTAAAAGAGTATTTAATAGGCTGGGGGAGGGGTGAGGGTATTCACGTTTGACCTTTTCTTGCATTGAAGGAACCTCGTTTGATACATGACAAGACTTGCTGTGGTTTTTGTGCACTGAATTCCATAATTATGTATGCATCCATAATTACGTAAGTCCTTGCACAGTCCGCACAGTTCGTTTCATCGTCGGATCACTTCCTCCAGATAGGCCACTGTTTTCAGGTAAAGTCACGAGTACCTGAGATATTCTATTTCTAGTAGATGTATATATTAACTATCACACATAGTTGCAAGTAATTCTTAGTTAAAGACAAGTGCTACTCCAGTGCACCCTAAGTCTCGTAGTGCCTTTTCTTTACTCTTTGAAAATAGTTTCAGGTAGTGGATGTCGCGAAAAGTTTTATGCAATGAAAACTTTTGAAAAATTGTTTTCGTGAAAGGATCCTAAAGATTGTAGTCTAGACTCGAGAAGGAATCCTGGTTCACTACAATCGCAGCTCTGATACCAATCTGTCACACCCCTTTCTAAGGCGGAAGCACGAGGTGTGATCATGAAAGTTTCTCATTGCATACGAATGGTAAACATACTACATGCTCGTAAAAATAACTTCAAATGCCAATAACATTACGTAACTGAAAACATAGGTTAAGTGTTTACATCACAAGACAGCATAAGACATTGTCTGAAAAGTTTACAACTTTATTTAAAAGATGAACATAAACAACATCCAAGAGCAAGAGTAAGACCGCGCGCACATCCACTTTAGTTACCTAAAATACATGTGAGTTTTTGGAAAATCGTCAACATAATGTTGGTGTGAATTCATGCAGTTTTTGTATTGAACGTTTGTATACTTTGTATGAAAACATGGTATGTAATTTGTATGTATCAAGTATTTCTGTAAATATAAGGAAATCGAGATAGCTAATGGTTTGCAAGGCCATTAACATGTGACACGATATAGGAAGCATCCAAACCATAGGTATTTTTCTAGTAGTCGATTCACGACTGAGACACAAAAGCACTACTTGGTACTAGTTATCACCAAGAGTGTGGTTGCCCGAAAACCCATTAGATCTAACCTTTTGTTCTGCGGTCTTAGTATGTACACGATTAATGGTGCTTCTGGTACCCTATTCGTGACATGATCTAAAGTATCATTCCTTAGTTTTTGTATCCATCATACCATAACACATGTATTTTCCCCAAGTTTAAAAAGTATGTAAAAGTTTAAAAGTGGGGACATGAACTCACAGCTTTGCATTTCTTGCGCCGTAAACCTCATCGTATTTGCTTATTTAGCGTCGTGACCTATACGTGTTTTATTAACGTTAGTCACTAGACTTGTATCGCACAAGTACAAGTCACCATCTTTCATGTATTTGTTCTTTGTTGTTAAAAATAACTTATTTTTAACTATGTATCTTACTTATATTATTTTCTCAAAAATAAATATAAGTATCTTGTATTTTTCACCCGAGTTATGTATTTTTGTCCAAGAAGACATTTTCAGTTCGTAACTTGTCCAACTTACATAATCTATCAAATAATATATTTTCATAGATATATTCTCTTGTATTTGTCTATGCATGTTGTATGTGTATTTTTGTATTTTCACTCCTTGGGAGTATTTAGTGTATTTTCAAGTCCTAATACACTATTACATATGATACATATTACATACACTTAGCACAAAACTTGGTGATCAATAAATATATATATTTTCCTCAAAAATATACATACTTAATATCAATTTTCATCTTGAAGAAATCATCATTTCTTAACTTGAAGTTTACATAAAAATTAGGGAAACCTTGGTAAATATTTTTAGGTGAATTTTTAGGGAATAAGTTTCACCAAAACTTATATTTTTCTAAGTGTCAAAATTTTATAGAAATTTTGACATGGTTTCCCCTAAAAATGGAGGTTTCCCATGTTTTCAAAACATGTGATTATTTTCTTTTAAAATCATCATCAAACATCAACAACACAATCAAGACTTACCACAAGCCAAGAACATGTAAATTACACTACATCATGAACTTGAAGTTTTTGTAAAAACTTGTAGTAACTTACCATGTTATTTAGTAGGTTTAGTTACCCTTAAAAACATGGTTATTTGTTTGTAAATCACTTTATTAAAAGATTTAGTCATTTACAACTTGTAAGATGATTTTTCTAAAAATATTTCTCTTGTATTTTTGTTGTTACAATCATGTTCCTAGTCTTGTTTAAACACTAAAAATATGATTAGTTTACTTAGAAACCATGACTTTGTAAATCTCATAAATAAACTTGGTTTCTTGAGAAAATTATTTTTGTAATCATCTATTTACAAGATTTGTATTTTGTTTAAATCACCTTTACATATGAAAACCACTTTCATCATTCAAGTTCATGAAGACATAAAGTATGATGATCTTGGTCTTTCACAAGATCACCACCTTAACTTACTAGATCATGGGTTTAATCACAATCTAGTACGTTTCTTATGATGTCTTATACCACTAACACAAATCATCAATCACCAAGAAGCAAATCATCATCATTCAACATGTATTCTTATATTTTTAAGCTTATGTTAAAGTATCATGATCATGTTCTTTAGTGTTCTTGCGATTAACAACATTCATCATCTTTTAACCATCAAAATATGAAGTAACAACAAGTGATAAGAAGCTTACAACTAGCACAAGGGCTAGGGAAGAACACTAGAAGTTGTAGATGACAAAAGTGTTGGATAAAAGCAATCGGGAGAGGTCCTTCAAGATCCACAAGCTCCACACTTCGTTAGACACCTTCTTGCACCTTGTGATTAACTTGGAATAGATGAACAATGGATGAAGGTGGTGGTGGTGTTTGGGTGGGTTTCGGCCGAGAGAAGAGAGAGGAGAGGTGAGTGGTGTGGAGTGATGAATGAGGGTCTTGATGTTTATGCTTACTTATAACCATGTTAAGTATTTAACCTTTGTGTAATATGTCTTCATAGTACAAGACATGATCTTTAGTGAATCCATGGAAGATCAATTGGGATCTTGGTGAATCAAGGGAAGATTACATAAGATCAAAGGTGGGGCCATCAAGTGACCGTCCACTTATATGGGGGGCGGGAGTGTAAATTTCCAATCACTAATTGTATAAATAAGTAAGTTTTCAAGTGTAAAGTTTAGGGATTTAATGTGTTATTATGTTATAAGGGGTGTTATGGTGTTCGGGGATCATAACTAGCTCAGAAACATTAAAACAATGCTTCTAGTAATATTTTGATGTTTCGGGTAATGTCCGGTTGTTCGGTTAGGTACCGGTTCGTTAAAGTGCTAAATTGCACCGTTTAATGTCCTTTAAGTACTCTTTTGTGACACTTTTAATTCCCGACACTTAGGAAGGTATTCTGGACCAGTTAGTCATATTTTTACATGTCACTAACTCGTTACAATGCTGAATTTTGCTGAAATGTATGAAATTCAGCATTTAAAGTGTGTTTCGGGTGCTTTTCAGTGCGTATTTTTAGCTTCCGGAAAGTCTATATGTTAACCCTTGTATATAATCTTGGGTTTCAATGTATTTTAGACTTTGGACCTACTCCTAGGTCCCAATTCTATTGTCTGACTGCTTTCTGCAGAATTGTTGACACAATGTGTCTTACCGGTGAGTTTACTAGTATTTCTGACGCAACGCTATCATTAATGCATAAAGCAATATTTGTAGTATAAAACGTGCATGAATTCACATGTATAGCATGAAATCAGACAATGTAGACATTTAAGCACATAATTGCAGTTATTAAGTATTAATTAAATTGTACAAAAATTACCGGTTTTGTGCCAGTTGTCACAGCAAACCAATAGAATTCTCGGGCAATGAAGGACCCATTGCAACTCTACGCTGGATAGAAAAGACTGAGGCAGTCTTAAAAATAAGCAAGTGCGCGGAAGAGGATAAGATAATGTTTGCTTCCAATCTGTTTAAGAACTCAGCCTTAGAATGGTGGAACACTATCCTCCAGTCTAGGGGAAGTGACGGGGTTTACAATATGGAATGGGAGGAATTTAAGAATATGGTGGAACAAAAATTTTGACCTCCCAATGAAAAAGAACAGATAGCAAATAAGTTCCTAAACCTTAGAATGACTGGAGTGGATATAAAGGTTACACTACTACATTCTTCGAATATGCTAGAATAGTACCAACCCTTGGATCACCAGAACTAGTATTGATCTCCCGTTACATTTGGGGATTAATCGGGGAGATTAGGCATGTAGTCAAGGCAGCTTGACCTCAGACCATAGAGGAAGCTGTAGAACTAGCAAATACCTTGACTGATGAATTAGTTCGTACGCGAGAAGAGGACCAAAGGAGGAACCTAGCTCAAAGGCTTACCCACGAATTCCGCTACGGTAATTCCAACCGTGGGAAAAACGTAGGTTCTACCTCTGCACCTTACTGCAAGGCCTGCAAGAAGAAGCATTCAGGAAAATGCTCCACCTACTGCAATTTCTGCAAAATACCAGGACACAAGGAGGAAGACTGTAGGAAGAAACCTAATAATGGAATGTGCTTCAACTGTGGAGAAAAAGGTCATATCAAGCCGAACTGTCCGAAACTAACTCCAGCCATGAACAACAAGACTACTAAAAATGCTAGAGCATTTGTGTTGACCGCAGAAGAAGCAAAGATGATTCTGGACGTGATTGCCGGTACATTTTTAGTTAATGATGTTTTTGCTAAAGTATTATTTGACTCTGGTGCGAACCAAAGTTTTATTAATACTTCGTTTGCAAACTTCTCAACCAACCATTAACTAAACTTCCACAAGAATGTCTAGTAGAGACAACAAATGGAGAAACCATTAAGATTTCTGAAATCTTGCAGGGAGCAAGAATAGAATTTTTAAATCAAAAGTTTATTGCAAACCTTTACCCAATGAATCTGGCAGGATTTGATGTTGTATTAGGAATGGATTGGTTAATAGCCAATAAAGCCAGTATTTTATGTGATCAAAAGTCAATCCAAGTAAATTCACCCAAGGGTGAAAATATCACAATTAAAGGAGACAAGCCATCTAGATCCACGAAATTCATTTCTGTAATGAAAACAACCAGTTATATAAGAAAAGGATCATTAGTGTATTTGATTTCTATAATCACTAACACTAAAGGAAAAGAACTGAAGGATATTCCAGTAGTATCCCAGTTTCCAGATGTGTTTCCAGAAGAATTACCAGGATTACTGCCAGACAGAGAAGTTGAATTCAGAATCCATCTGCTACCAGGAACATCACCTATTGCCAAAGCACCCTACCGTTTGGCACCAGCAGAAATGGAAGAATTAAAGAAATAATTGGACGAATTGTTGGAGAAATGATTCATACAGCCGAGTTCATCGCCATGGGGAGCACCGATACTGTTCGTTAAAAAGATGGACGGGTCAATGCGAATGTGCATTGATTACCGTGAATTGAACAAAGTCACGATTAAGAATCAGTATCCATTACCGAGAATCGATGATTTGTTTGATCAGTTGCAAAGAGCTCGATTTTTCTCTAAAATCGATTTATGGTCAGGATATCATCAATTAAAGGTACAAGAAGAGGACATTCCTAAGACCGCTTTTAGAACAAGGTATGGCCATTATGAATTTACTGTCATGCCATTTGGTCTAAACAATGCCCCAGCTGCATTTATGGACATGATGAACTGAATATGTAAGTTATATTTGGATAAATTCATAATTGTCTTTATAGATGATATTCTCATTTACTCTAAAAGCAAATAGGAACATGCAAAGCATTTACACGCACTTCTAAGTTTATTGAGAAAGGAAAAGCTTTATGCAAAGTTTTCAAAGTGTGAGTTTTGGTTAGAACAGGTACAATTTCTTGGACATTTAGTCAATCATGAAGGAATTCATGTGGATCCCACCAAGATCGAGGCAATTACCAAATGGAAAACCCCTGAATCACCAACCGAGGTTAGAAGTTTCTTAGGATTGGCCGGTTATTATAGAAAATTCATTCAAGATTTTTCTAGAATAGCCATTCCCTTGACTAAGCTAACCTGTAAATCTGTTAAGTTTGAATGGGGACCAAAACAAGAAGAAGCCTTTAGAATTCTTAAGCAAAGACTGACCCATGGACCCATACTAGCGTTACCAGAAGGAACTGAAGACTTTGTAGTCTATTGTGACGCTTCTAAGTTAGGTTATGGATGTGTGTTAATGCAACGTCAAAAGGTTATAGCCTATGCGTCTAGACAACTTAAGAATCATGAAGAGAATTATTCAACCCATGATTTAGAATTAGGAGCCATAATTTTTCCCTTAAGATTTGGAGACATTACCTTTATGGTAGTAAGTTTACCATTTTCACCGACCATAAGAGTTTAAGGTATGTTTTCGGGCAAAAGGAGTTGAATATGAGACAAAGGCGCTGGATGGAAATTCTTAGTGATTATGATTGCAATATCTAGTATCATGCAGGAAAGGCTAATGTGGTAGCTGATGCTTTAAGTCAGAAATATCATGAAAAACCAAAAAGAGTGCGTTCTCTTAAATTAAACCTACATGTAGATTTAAATTAACAGATTAGAGAAGCACAAGAATCAGTAATTAAGGATGATACTGAAAAACTAAAAGGAATGATTAAGGAACTAGAGCAAGGAACCGATGGAATTTGGAGATTCCATAAGAAAAGAATGTGGATACCTAAAATAGGAAACCTACGCCATCGTATATTTGAAGAAGCCCATAAGTCTAAGTATACGATGCATCCTGGAAGTGATAAGATGTATCAGGATTTAAGAAGGAAATTTTTTGTGGATAGGAATGAAAAAGGATATAGCAGCTTACGTTTCTAAGTGTCTAACCTGTTCATAAGTCAAAGCTGAACATCAGAAACCTTCATGTTTGTTACAGCAATTAGAGATGCCAGTTTGGAAATGGGAATTGATAACAATGGATTTTGTTACTAAATTACCCAAAACAAGAAAAGGTAATGATATAATCTGGGTGATTGTAGACATGCTAACTAAGTCAGCTCATTTCCTACCAATGAAGGAAACTTTCAGTATGGAACAACTAGCTAAGCTGTATGTAAATGAAGTAGTTTCATTACATGGAATTCCCTTATCAACTGTTTCTGATAGAGATAGTCGTTTTAGCTCTCATTTTTTGGGCAAGTTTCCAAAAAAGCAATGGGAACCAAGTTGAATTTAAGCACCGCTTATCATCCTCAAACGGACGGACAAAGCGAAAGGACAATTCAGACAATGGAAGATATGCTTAGAGCTTGTGTAATTGATTTCGGAGGTAATTGGGACGATCACTTACCATTGATAGAATTTTATTACAATAACAGCTATCATACCAGTATCCATGCTGCACCATTCGAAGCACTTTATGGACGAAAGTGCCGAATGCCAGTCTGTTGGGCAGAAATTGGAGAAAAGAAATTATCTGAACCAGAGATAGTACAAGAAACGACAGACAAGATTGTGCAAGTCAAGGAACGACTGAAAGCAACACGTGATCGACAAAAGAGCTATGCAGATAACAGACGCAAGCCGTTAGAATTTCAAGTAGGAGACAAGGTGTTATTGAAAGTCTCTCCTTGGAAAGGAGTGGTAAGATTCATCAAAAGGGGAAAGCTAAGCCCCAGGTATGTTGGACCTTTTAAGATTATTAGAAGAATAGGACCTGTAGCCTATCAACTACAACTGCCAGAGGAAATGGCAGGAATACATGATGTATTTCATGTATCTAATCTCAAGAAATGCTTAGCTGATGAATCACTGGTAGTACCTCTTAAGGATATAGAGGTAAATGAACAACTTAAATTTGTAGAAATGCCTCTACAGATTGAAGACAGAAAGGTCAAGAATCATAAACACAAGAGATTAGTTCTGGTCAAAGTGAAATGGGACTCCAAAAGAGGACCAGAATACACTTGGGAGCTTGAATCAGAAATGCAAAGGAAATACCCGCATCTATTCCAGTAGATCTTGAGGACGAGCTCTAAAACAAGGTAGGGAGGATATAACAACCCTCCAAAATAATCCGACACCCTAAAAATAATTAAAATATCCCAATATGTCTTAAAACACACCCCATATGCGAAAACCGAGCACAGAATACCATATATAATTAAAAATAAAATCAAAATCAAAATTTTAATGGCTGTGGCGGGCCGTGAAGGATTACCCTTCGGCCTACGCGGGGCGCGACAGCCCTGCTACGAGGCCTCACCCGGAGCCGCCACGTGGCACAATCGTGTCAAGCCTAGTGTGTTGACCCGGATCAACTAGGGCCTACCCACCCTAGGTCGCGGGCCGCGTAAGCCCCCGCTTCATCTTACGCGGGGCGCGAGGGACCTGAAATCAGGCCCTATAAATTGAGGGCATCGACCTTCAGTCGAATTCGCTCATTTTCTTTCTTTATCTCGAATTTCTATATAGTCAAAGTGCTTTTCGGGTATAATACCCCCTAATTAACGAAGTTCGCCCCCGTTGTAAGTATCATAACCCCGGTTACATATTAGATACGATGCCCGATTGATCCAGGGTTCCGTAACGGTTGTCGAGGTTCTGCCCGACGTAGTCGTTGGAATGCCGTCTCGGGGAGGGTATTACTAATGTAAATATTGGGTTATTATACTAACGCGTGTGCATTTGTGTATTTAATAGATAATCATCAGAAAATCCTTAAGGAAAACCCTAAGACAGCAAAGTGAGTAATCTCCTTTTTGCAAACTGTTTTTACAAAACTCACATAATTAATAATATATTAAACAATGATTGAGTATTTGTATTCTACAATTATCGTCAGTATGTTGGGGTTTTGTATACAAAATTTGTTACTACATTGTGAGTAGTAACATGACGACAAGTCGGGTTGACAGTACCGTGGGTGGTAATTAAAGTAGATGGAAACAAATGTAATTGCGCGACCGCCCTCGATACTGTACAATGGTTTTACTTAACTTGATTAAACTGAGATTCACTCACCAGTATTTCCCACTGACAAAATGTTTTTAAACGCGTTTCAGGTAACAAAATGTGAAAGACAAAATAGAAGCCAGCTGGACAGCACTGAAGGCTTGGAAAAGTGGCTATAAAGTTACCTAAAATAAAAGAGATGTTTTATTAAATAAAATAGGATTTATTCCTATGAAAATGTGTGTCTTTAAAACTTGGGATTTTCCCACGTGTTTAATATTATGAAAGTGTGATATTTTACTCTGATAAAATATTTCCTAACTACGGTCCTGATGTAATTTTCGCTGCCAAAATGATAAACACCGGCGCGATACCATTGAAACTGGCCACGGCCACCCGTTCCCGGGGTAGTAGGTGACGGGGGTTGTGACATGTACAAAGACATAATGTATCGCACAAGATGACACAGTGTTGAGCAACATATAACACAATGTCGAGGAAAAAACGACACAATAAGTCGCAAAAAAGATACAATGACACAAATATAGAAAAGACACAATGATAATAAACAAAAATTCTAAAATCTACAACCTGTAATTCCAAAAGTGAAAACCTAAAATCTCACGTCCTAGAGTTCGAAGAGACCGTTTCAATGCCACTAGAGTGAGGTAAATCAGAGTCCGTTTAATACCCACGACTTCTTAGGAGCCCTTTTGTATTTTATCTAAACCATTTAAACAATTGCATATTTCCCCTTAAAGAACTTTTTAGCTGCGTATTTACCTAACTTAAAATTAAAATTGCATATATCCCCTTTCTTAACTAATAAAATTGCAAATTTACCCGTTTTGATTTGTTTCATCAAAAACAAGTTATATGATGATTTTTTTACCCTTATTTTTACCGAAACTTAAAAAAATTACATATTTATTCATTTTTACTAGTTTTTGTGGCTTTTTTCACAATTCCTTTTGTTTGTATTTATTTACGTTTTGCTAGTTTGAATTTTTGTTGTTGTTTTGCCTTTTTACTTAGTTATTTATTTTACTAGATATAAGTGTTTGTGATTTCAGCTGATTTATAAATACATACATTAAAATACGTTTAATGATTAAAAGAAAAAAAAATACAAAACAAATAACTTAGTAAAAAAAAAAAAAACTAACTAGAATAATTTTCAGCTGATTTATAAATATAAACATTAAAATGCGTTTAAAACAAGTTACATTCTTTTCTTTGGTTTGTAGTCCTTTAATTAAGCTCTCACTTATTTAGGAATTGTTTATATTCTATGAGAAAATATGCATCTACGTACTTTAACGGTTTATTTTAGTGTTTAGATTGTAAAAAAACAACAAAAGAAAAAGAAAACTAACAAGCAAAACGTAAAAAAATAGAAATAGAAAGAATTGTGAAAAAGCTATAAAAACTAGTAAAAATGAGTAAATATGTATTTTTTAAAAGTTCCAGAAAAAAATAAGAGTAAACAGTCAATATATAACTTGTTTTTAATGAAATAAATCAAAATAGGTAAATTTGTAATTTTATTAGTTAAGTAAGGGGATATATACAATTTTAATTTTAAGCTAAGTAAATATGTAATTAGTTTTTTTAGTAAACTGCCAAAATGGTCCTTGGGGTTTGGTTACTTTTGCCACTTTAGTTCAAAACTCAAACCTTTTGAATATGAGTCCATGTGGTTTCAGTTTTGTTGCCATTTTCATCCAAAATCAAAATCTGGTCAGATTTTTCAGTTAACATCCAGTTTTTTTTTGTCTTTTTTCTCCCTTTTAATGAAGGGCAAAATGGTCTTTTAACGTTTTATTATAACAAATTTAAAAAAAAAACTATTTTGTCATTCGTTAAAAGGGAGGGAAAAAAAAACTGGATGTTAACTGAAAAATGTAGCCAGGTTTTGATTTTGGACGTGGTTTTGTCTTTGGTAGATTAGGGTTTGCAATTCAGAAAGGAGTGACGACGCAACTTGTTGCCCGTCTACCTTCTGTTTTGATGTAACTTGGCAAGTATGAATGAAATAAACTATCTTTTCAAAAAAAAAAAAAAGGCAACAAAACTGAAACCACATAGACCTAAATTCAAAAAATTTAAATTTTGGACTAAAGTGTTAAAACTTAAAAGTGAACAAAACTCAGAGACTATTTTTACACTTTACTTTTTTTTTTTTGGAAACATGTAACTTTCCCTTTAAACAAAAGCTTAGCTGTTACCCTAGCGAGTCTCTCGTGTGAGGGCAGTATGGTTTCCGGGCGAAGGTCAGTCAGAGCGGCAGCCGGGGCCCGATAGAACATCGCGTCTGCGAAAGCTGGGCTGACGGGTAAACCGTCCTTGACGGGGACCCGATGACCAATGGTCCATGTACATATTGAAAATCACCCTTAAAAAAAAAAAAAAAAAAAAAAAAAAAAAAACAAAAGCTTCCTCTTGAAGATTTAAAAATCCTACCCCAAAACACAAATTTTGAAATCAGGCAAGCAAACAAACATAAACCCTAAATTTCAAAACCCCCAAATCCCGCTTCACAAATTCATCAAACATGGACATCGACATATCCGGATGGATCCTCGAATTCCTCCTCCGTCAAAACTCACTCACCGATCAAACCCTAAACAATCTCATTCGTGTTCTTCCACTTCCAAACACAAACCCTAGGCTCAAAAAGACCTTAATTTTGCGTAAACTCCAATCCGACATCCAAAACGCCACAATTTCCGAACGAACAATCGAATATCTCGAACAAATCGAACAATTAGACCACAATTCATCACCTTCTACCGTTTCCGAAGCCATGAAAGCAGCTTACTGCACAGTTATGATGCACTGTACTTCAAAATTGATTGAGGAAACTGCAGGTGATAAGAAGGTTAAGTATTACACAGCTGTGAAAAGGCTGTGGAGTGTTAGGGTTTGTGAAATGGAAAGGTGTGGGGTGCAATTGGTTCATGATGATTTAGTGCGTTGGGTGCATGATGTTGAGGCTGGGGTTTTGGATGTGGATGTTTGTGAAAATGTTTTGAAAATGGTTATGGATTCGGATGTGGTGAAGTGTGTTGGGAGGTATGTTAATGAGGCGTGGGAGACGATGGGACCGTCGTTTTTAGAGTTGGCGTGTGAGACGGTGTTGAATGATGATGGATTAAGTAAAGCTATGGGGTTGTTGGATGAAGTTGCACAACTTAGAAGTGGTGAGTTTAACTTCAGGTTAAGGAAATTATTATGTCAAATATATATGTGCAGTTTCTTGTTATATTGTGACTTGTAAATTTTAAATACTCGATATATATAAATACCGCGTTAAGTGTGTTAGTTTTTTAAGTATATTTCTCCCAATTATGTATCTTGTTGCTAATTTGTTAGTTCTTTTATTAGTGTTGTCTCATATATCAACTGATATGTTAAAACTACTTTTGATATTGTATATTGAGCAGCCGTGTTGTTTCATTTCACATTAGGATGTAGTTTATATGTCAATGTTTGGTCTTTTTAAAGTAGAGCATTGTATTTATGAGACTAAGGGTTTGATTTTATCTTTATGTAGACACATTAAGGGCTCATGAAGAGGAAGTTTCCAAACTCAATAATCAAAGTAAAGACAGTGCACCAACTGATGATGCTGGTGCTAATAGCAAGGGTAATGGTAAATTAAACTTCGTTTTTAAGAAAGTCATGCGTAGCTCATGATATGCAGTTTTTCTTGTTAATTTGCATCATGCTATAAATGGATGATGTTTATCTTCATGTAGAAGCAACGAAGGCTCACGTGCCACCTACACACAAACATGTTGTTTCAAGACGCAGTAGAAAAGCTAAAATCGTTGATACCATGGAAACTTCTCACGACAAATATGATTACATTCCTAGCCATGAAGTGAGTAAAGTACAAGAAGCCCTTGAGTCAAGTACTTTCGAACTACATGCAGCGGTGAAGGACCCGCTTCCGGATGCATTACGCCTTGCAGAGTCTTTAAAAGTCGGCACGAGTGGAGAAAATGAGGCTCATGATCTTGCTGGAGGTAATGTTACCAATGTCAATGATAAAGCTCCAAGTTCCTCACATGATAGGAAGGGTAAAGCTCTAGAAGCCGATGTAGATGATGATACCGTCAAGGATCAAAACAAAAGGAACAAACCTAGCTTATTTGAACGGAATCACACTGCTCATACTACTGAGGTATCACCGAATGTACTCATCATTTACAGCTTGTTTCATTCACTAGTTACATTTTTAGTTTATTGGTCAAATTTTTGGACTTTTGGATGTTCACCCTCTATTCCCTTATTCTTATCACCATCCTTTTGTTGGCTTTGATTTTGGAACTTGTGTGGAACAATAGTAGCATTCTTAGGACACTTTTTTTAACTTGTTTGGCAGCAGTAGCACCGTTTCTATTGAAGTTTTTGTTCCATTTGTTTCTTTACTACACGAGTAAACACCTTATCCTTCACCTACCCTAGCATAACCTGACCTACCCTTTTTTCACATGTATGTAGTGTAAACTGTAAAGTGTAACGAGCGGTTGGAACTTTAATGATATTATTTGGTTTGATTTTTTTGGTTCTTCAAGATGAAGGTGAGGACTAAGGAACACGTTGGTACTTTTATTTTGTTGAAAAAAGTAAAAAAAAAAAACATATTTCTTTTAAACTAACATTCTTGGGTATTTCGTCCAAACACAACATATTTTAATTGAATTTTAAAATGTTGGGCTGAAATTGGTTTCTAATGTAATTGGTTTTAAGCTTCTGCAGAGGCCAAATAGTTATATGGCATTTGGGATTTTGGTCATTTATTAAAAATGGCATGCTATGAGGATGCATAATCCCTAATAAGTCGGTAATTTTACATACCACTTTCACTATACGAACAACATTTTTAGGGTACTTGAGTTATTGCTATTTGCTTGGTTTTAAAGAGCGCACGCAGAGGCTGGCGCCTTATGTAGGGTGAGGCGCCTAAAACAGGAAAGCAAGAAAAGTGCATTTTTTGGGGATTTTCCAAGTCTGAGGCGAACGCCTTGTGTATCCGGGGTGTTTTTATGCATTAAAATGTTGTACAATATGTTTTTTCTTGGCTTGTACATGTAGGTAAAATCATATAAAAAATCTTAATATAGCTATATTTTGGATAAGGGAATAAGGGATGCTAAAAACCTAAGCATAAAAACCGTAATTGTTTTTTTTTTATTTTTTTTATTCGATCTGTCTTTTTTTGTTCAGTGGAGTGACTCCATTGATACATCCGAGGAAGGGTCACTGACAAGGCCTCACTTGCCTAGCCCCCAAAAGAGAAAGGTCTCACCGTTAAACATTTACAAAATGGAAAAACTCGTAAGACAGAGAAAGAAAAAAAGATGGACTCCCTTGGAGGAAGACACGTTGAGGACCGGTGTGCAAAAGTATGTCATACTTATTAACTTTCTTTTACCTCAATTTTATTGTTTTTCACATCCCATATCTATCAAGTAAAGTTCACATACATTATTGAAATCTAAGCCATGCAATTTGATCAATTTGTCGTTTTATGTTTATATAGGTGTGTTTGTCTATATCTTGTCCTAGAGTGGCAAAACTGAGTGGATTGGGTACCAGGTCAATCTCAATATGGTTTGAAACATGTGGGGTTGAGCCGCAACCACTTAATCATTCGGTTTTGTAAAATTATAACAGAAGATTAATGCTTGAGCTAAGCAGTTAATGCGGATAAGAATCGGATATTGGTTAGGGACCGATATTTGAGATATAGGTTATCGCGGTGGAATATCGGTAATTTTAATATCGTGGTGCAGCATTTATATATTTAGCAATTTAAGACTAAAAACACCAACATTTAACACTAACAACTAAGACTTAAAACAATAATAGCAACACTAAGAAGAAAGATGAATGGTAGAACTAAGAAGAAAGGTACTGATATCGGGAATATCGCTCAAATATTAGCAGTATTGGTCAATATAGCCAATAATATCGGTACTGATATTCTGACCAATATTTTCATAGTTGTCAATAGCGAGCGCCGAGCGTAGCGATCGCTATAGCGCGCTACATAGCGTATATAGGTCTAGGCTCACTATTAGGGTTGTAGCGAATAGCGATAGATAGCGATAATTGGCTAATAGCGACGGTTTTTTTTGTTTTTGTTTTAATATAAATATAGCTATAAAATAGCTGGATTTTAGGTTTTTGTTAAATATACATGTAAATCAGCATCTATATGTCTATACCAGGGTATTTTTGATATAATATACATATAAATTTTTAATTTTTTTATTTCTAGTGTATCGCTATTTATAAAATAGCCGCCGGCTATTTATAGCTATATGCTATGTAGCATATAGGTACCTTATTGCTATTTGTCGCTATTCACCATTAACAACTATGGATATTTTACATGGGGACCGACAGCCGATATATCACCGATATTAACTGCATAGTGCTTAAGCTATGATTACAAAAACAATATTATTACAATCATAATCTTGAATGAAATTAGGTGGTTGTATGCATTAACATAGACTTTGGGCAACTTACAACGTATTTGACCACCGTTTGAATAAAGCACAACCCTAATTGACGTGTTCATAAATGAATGGTTCGAATTGTGACATCTAGTTTTGTTTAAAATTGGAAGTGCTGTATGAAGACGAATAAATTCAATTTTCACAGACCTGTAATGCTCAATTGCTTGTTTCTGAAGGTATGGCAAAGGAAACTGGAAGCTGATCTTAAGTATGTACCGTGACATCTTCGAAGACAGAACTGAGGTAATGCAGCATTATCCATGTTAAGATATTTCACTGTAATCTATTTTTATATTGGCTTCAGTATCCTACTTCATGGTTTCAGGTTGATTTGAAGGACAAATGGAGAAATTTGACACGCTAGCGACTATCAATTCTCGCTGTTTAGAAGTTAGAACCAAATATTGCCCTGTGAAGCCTCGGTTTGTGGATTGATTAGATATGCGTTGTAAAACAAATCAAAGGTAAATGAAGTTACTGTTTGTAAATACTACAGCATTTATTAAGAATGTAGTGTAGTTGCAAACATTGTTGTACTAATTTTGGGGTCAATATCCATTTATTAGTATGGTTATAGGCGTTTTTTGTTTGCCGGTATACCAATCATGTTTTTGGATGCTCTACCCAGTACCGGAAAAATATACCCTGTACTTGCTTGTTTTATATAACACTGTGGGGGGGGGGGGGGGGGGGGGATAGTGCACGGTCCTCCCAACCGCCGGAGTGATCTCACTCCGGGAGCCGCTACCCGACCAAGCTAGCTCCGCGGTGACTTCCCCATGCCGAGTTCTTACCCTGGGCGACATATGCCACTCCCAAGACTCGAACTCGGTACCTCTGGGAAGAGGTGGGTGTCGGTGGCCAACTGTAGATTAGGGTTCAACACTTCAACCTCTGACTTGTTAATCCAAAAAGACCGTAGTTTCTAAAAGAGTTAAATGTCATTTTAGTCCATGTGGTTTGGGTCATTTTGTCAGTTTAGTCCAAAGGTTTGAAACGTTGCCATTTTAGTCCAAATAGTTTTAAACGTTGCCATTTTAGTCCACTGGATTAACTCCATCCCTTTATTTTGTTAGCTAGAAGGGCATTTCGGTCATTTTATTTGTAATTATGTTAACTAGAAGGGTCGTTCGACCATATAAAATGATCGAATTACCCTTCTAGCTAACATAAAAAATGGACGGAGTTAACCCAGTGGACTAAAATGGTAATGCTTGAAACTATTTGGACTAAAATGGCAACGTTTCAAGCCTTTGGTCTAAACTGGCAAAATGGCCCAAACGACAGGGACTAAAATGGCATTTAACTCGTTTCTAAAACCTTAACTTTTGGGTTTTTGACAAACCATTTAGCTGGTTTCTGATTTGGGCTCGACCTGCCAACCCATAAAATGACCTGTTTAGCACCCCTAGCCGAGTTAGAGGTGCACAAATCGGTTAAATTCAGTAACCGGTTCGGTCAACCGAATTGGCGGTTTATTTCTCTTTTTTGCTTTAACCGGTTATTTCTTTAACTGGTTCGGCTATTCACTTTAAATAGTTTTTTTTCCTGTTACTTAACCAAATTTTTCCTATTTTTTTGTTTTTTGGTTGACTGGTAGCTCGGTTAACAACTGGTTCCTTCTAAAAAATCCCTAACCGGCTACTCCTTAATCGGTTATTAACTGGTTACGGTTTCGGTTATTTTGTGCACCTCTAAGCCGAGTAAACGTGAACATCAAAGATGGAAATTTGGTGACACGATTAATAATACCTGATGTGGGAATTTAGTGATGCTACAATGTCTTTTTATGGCAAAATGACATGCCAAGTGACTAAAGAACGGTTAAAATTAAGTTGGATACCCAAAAGTTGAGTTTTTATAAACTTTGTTTTTGTTTTGTTTTGTTTTATGAGTGAAAATGCATTGATACCCTATATAATTTCTTTTTGTTCTGGCCATCTGCTGTTGTGTAACAAAGTTAAACAATACGATAGGTTCAAGCATGATTATAATCCTATTTAGTGCATGAAATTTATACATATCTAAAACCAATTTTGATAACTCATCTAAACCCATAGACTGAGATCATTATAAATCTGTTGTAAATATTGATAGCAATGCTTCAAACATGTTACAACTCTTTAAAATCACAAGAGCATTTAGTGTTGTTGGTTGGTGGTGTTGTGTAAAACTTAGGGTGGACGGTATGGTTGGGGTGAGTTAGGCCGTTTGGTTGTTTGAGTTTTTTCTACCCCATGATATAAAGCCATGTCAACCCCCCCCCCCCCCCCCCCCCTTCCCTTTCGCTCCCCATTTTATACTCAAACACTATGTATGGTTCAAACACCCACTCAAACACTATGTATGACATTTGTTTAAAATGAGTGTAGTGGTATAATGCCTCATAATGCCCCAATCAATTATTACCCAATTATTCTTTTTCTTTTCAAATTAAAACTAATAATATTTCATTAAATAAAAAAATTACATTGCTAAAAATAAATAAAAAAACCGAAAAATGCAAAAAATAAAACATAAATCTAAAGTCCGTATTTGTCAAGGATTTGTTGCCGACACATTTCCGCTAGGATCAACGCGTCTCCTACGAGGTGATTGATGGGTTTAGACAAAAATTCTATGTCTTTCTCTATTAGCCTCGATTCTTGTAGCGCGACAATTTTTTAGTTTTCGGCGTTTCTTTCTGGCATTGTCTCTAAACGTCTATGACTGGAGTCTCGAATGTAAAAATGCCTTGTACTCCAACGCTTTTGTTAATATATTCGCGTCGTTTTCTCTGCTACCCCAGTTATCACTTGTGCGTTTGGAAAACTTCTTGGAACTAATGACATTTGTGGTTTATATAGGTCCATTTGCTTGATATCGAATCCTTGTCCCGATACTCACCTTTACCCCTCGTCTTAAAAAAAGTTTCACGAATTTTTTTTCCAAAAATGGGTGAAGTTTGATAGTTTGCTACTAAAAAATAAAACAAATATATTGTTATATTTTTCAAAATAAAAATAAAAACGATTACCAAACTATTTAAAAAGGTAAATAACACTTACCAACTTCGGGGTCCTCCGATATATCGAGCCACGCCCGTGCTAACGCGTACTCCCCATCTTTCGACCAAGCTAGGTAGGTTCGATTCCGGCGTGGAGCGTTTGGCTCCCTTTTTTATGAGACCGTTTACCACGTTGAGACTCCTCGGCTACGGGCTCGGCTTGTGTCTCCGGTACCGTTTCATCGTCGGGCTTGGTTTCTTCTTGAGACGGTTGCGAACCGCCCACGGATGCAAAGCCGTGTGGACTGTGAAAGAACGGTTGCGGGGATATGCCTAATATTTGTGCGTACGCCAACTTACTCGGGTCCATCTCTTGGAAATTGAAGGACGGTTGCGGTTGGGTGGTGTTCGGGCGATATGAAGTTTGGTTACCGGGTCTAGACGGAACACCGAAAGGGGGTCGGAAGGGATTCATGATATATTTTTTTTTTATAAAATATGTAGTATTGAAGAGAAGAGGGTAAAGTTTATAAAAAAAGAGTGGAAAGTGAGATTTTTATAGGTAAAAGTTGATTTAAAATAAATAAAAAGTATTTTTTTTGTTACCGTTGAAAACAACGGTCTATATCGATTCTCGTGCGAAAATTGGTGTTTTAAATAAAACGCTTGGACTTTTTTTTTTTTGAAATTAACACCCCCTGGAGGCGATCTCCATGGCGTTGTGGGGCGCTTTTTGGAGGAAAAAACGTCAAAAACCCGCCCACTACGGATGGTATAAAAGATCAAGACCACAACTCATGCTACTTCATAGCCACATGTTTTCATGACTACTACTACAGAAAATGGTGGGATGTTCATTTGGATTTATGAGCCGTACCTTATAAATGCTTGATAAATGTATTTACAATAGTAGTTAAAACCGTGGGGTATGGTGGGGCTTGGGTTGGGCATTGGTTGACACGTGGAATGGGAAAAAAAAACCCACGCCCATGGGGTATGGTGGGGCTTGGGTTGGGGGTAGGGGTGTTCATCGAATCGAATATCGAATTTTTGAATTATTCTAATCGAATTGTTCGAATAATTTTTATTTTTCCTTGAATTCGTATTCGATTCGAATTCGATTAAAACCTACCGAATTCGATTCGAATTCGT
This sequence comes from Helianthus tuberosus, assembly GCA_030545235.1. Lineage (NCBI taxonomy): Eukaryota > Viridiplantae > Streptophyta > Magnoliopsida > Asterales > Asteraceae > Helianthus > Helianthus tuberosus. The sequence goes on along the minus strand of CM060395.1, from coordinate 198,757,047 downwards.
ATTCGAATAAAAAACCCAATTCGTATTCGATTCGTATTCGACTAAAAATTCGAATTCGATTTAATTCGGATTCTTTAAAAACATGTAAAAAACTTTCAAAATTAAACATAAATTTTAAAGCAGCCATAAATCACGATATCACATTAAAAAGTTTCAAATAAAGTGCCACAAGTCTAAAATTCAAAACGAGAAGTCGGGAATAACCACTCCACATTACAAGTTAATATTTTTACACTTGGAAATCTATTGATATATTTATTAATTAGATTTTAGTTATGGCCCATGTAGTGGGTTTGGTAATGGGTAATTTTAATACTTGGAAAAAAATTTGAAAATAATTTATAGTATAGCCTATAAAAGTTATATATGTATTATATATAAAAATAATAAATAAAAATGTATAAAAACATTTTTATTCGAATTTCGAATCGAATTGAATTTGAAATTATAAATTCGTATTCGATTTACTTGACTCGAATCAAATCGGATTCGAATTCTTATAATCGAAGCGAATTCTTAATAATCGAATCGAATTTAAACGAATTTCGAATTTTTTGAATTCGAAACGAATTCTGCACACCCCTAGTTGGGGGCATGAGTTGACACATGGCCATTGAGAGCCCGCCATGTCACCTTGCTAGCCTGCCCCACGCCCGGCTTCAAACCCACGCCAAAGGGGCCACGCCCAAACCCAAGCCCCAACCTAAACCCCGGGGTGGTGGCTTGGACGTTTTCCCCCAACCCAAGCCCCATACCCCATAAAAGGTATAGTAAATTATACGGATAAATTTATTTTCTAAAATAGGACCCTATCAAGTGATGGTTCTGTCTGCATCATCACATGTACTCGTACCCTTTTTAATAGGGTTGTCACTCGGACCACAAGTGGCTAAACATTTGACAATCACTAGTTAATCGAAGACGATATGCACGAATATATAGAAAAACGCCATCAAGGGGGCAACGAGTTAAAACATGTTTTGGTAAACACCTGTTATATTCACTTTTTGGCGCCTAACGGTGGGTGGCGAAAGGCAAAGTTGGATAGTGGCGGTCCAGGTAACAATGCTGGTCATGAAGGTGGCGCCGACGGTGGGAGGGGTCTGGTGTTGGTGGTGAAGTGACATCGATAGTGGTTATAATGTGGCGGTAGGGGTGGAAGAGATGCCAAGATGGAGACAGTGGGAGAGACGACGACACTTAGTATAGTAGCGTAGTAACGAAGACCGGTAGGTAGCATAATGATGACGAGTGGTGCATACCCATGCACCACACCACCACCCATGCATTTCAACCTGTTTTAGGTTAGCAATTTTATAATGATGACTCAAGTTGACCTGTGTTATCAGTTGCGGAACTAGCCCATTAAATCAGGGGTATCCCAAAAAAAATATTTTATCGTGCAATCATGCAATATTAAAAAAAAGACAATAAATAAATAAAGTAAAAAAATACCTAATAGATGTGGCCTCTTCTTTTTTTCATAGCTTGAAATCGTTCCATCACATTGTCGTCTTTTACGTTATGAAAAAAAAAATCATTTTCGACCGCACAAACATGAAATTGTTCAAGAGTTCCGGGCCCATTCGATTGTAAATCCATCTTGATAATCTTCAATTTCGAAAAACATCTTTTAACGGTTGCAACCACCAAAGCTAGCTTCACAACCCGATAAACCGCAACCGTTAAACCAAAGCTAGCTTCACAACCCGATAAACCAAAGGATAAGAACTATGTGTTCCCATTTCAACCATAAGACGCGCAAGATCACTTATCTATTATATGGGCTTTGTTAGTTATTACAATTTGGGCTTAATTATCATAAAACTAATTATTTGGACTTTGTTACTAAACATGTTTTGGGCATAATGAATAATATCAAGTTTCATAATTTTCTTTTTAAGGGTATTCTCGTATATGTTTTTGGGTATGCTATGTATAAAACCGAAAAAAAAATTACACTACGAATACGAATACAGGGTTGAGCCGTAGCCCGTGATACGGCTCATTTTACATTGATTCCATCCCTATGTGTTATAATCCAGTAAACTCAAATTTACCCATTAATGAGTTCTCGTTCAAAAAAAAAAGAGTAAATTGCCAAAATCGTCCATGAGGTTTGGGCATGTTTGCCATTTTCATCCTAAACAACTTTTTTTTACAATATAGTCCTTCACTTTTGAGATTTTTTGCCATTTTCATACAAACATCTAATTTGCTTTGTTTTTTCTATCAAACATTTGGATGAAAATGACAAAAAATCTAAAAATCTCAGGGACGATTTTGGCAAAAAAAAGTCAGACGTTTGGATGAAAATGACAAAAAAATCCCAAAAATGAAGGACTATATGGTACAAGAAAAGTTGTTCTGGATGAAAATGACAAATATGCCCAAACCTTTGGATGAATATGGCAAAAAATCTCAAATCTCAGGGACGATTTTGGAAAAAAAGTCAGACGTTTGGATGAAAATGACAAAAAATCCCAAAAAATGAAGAACTATACGGTACAAAAAAGTTGTTTTGAATGAAAATGACAAACGTGCCTAAACCTCAGGGACGATTTTTGCAATTTACTAAAAAAAAAAAAAAAAAAAAAAACTTAGAGTAGTGGTAGACCAAAATGAACTAATATGTATTTATTTATTTTTTATGACTAGATCAGCTCATTTCTTGATAAACAAATAACTTCTACTTTCCATTGTTGATGACACCCTAATTTGAAAATGAAGAGAAAAGATACATAAATGTAAACATACATAAATAAATGACACTGTTGTTGTTGTTGGGTGCCTTCTGTTCTCCTTTTGTTGGGCAATTGAAGTGATTAGAACTATCAAATATTTTACTTTATATGATATGATTTGGATTTCAAATCATACTTAATTTATATGGTTGTAATATTCCATCGACATTAGGGATGAGCATTCGGTCCTGGGTACCAGCACTGCATTTTTTGGTACCGGTATCCACTTTTTGTCATTTTTATTATCGGCATTTTCAGTATCGGGTAAAATACCAATTTTTTCATTCAAATACCAGTACTGTACCGTACCGAATATTTCGGTACTGGTACCGGTACCTAGTTTTGACGAATTTCAGTATCAATATTTTCGGTAACGATACTGGTTTGGTACGGTACCGGTACCACGCTCATCTCTAATCGACATGACTTGAGGTAACCGGGTGGGGTTTTATTGGTTTAATCAAGTTGAGGGGTCGTTATCATAATCACCTTATTTTCCAAGCTACCTCCTAGATATTTTTAGACACGATGGCCCGCTTATAGTTCTCATGTTGTATCAACAATTTGTGGAAATTTATACATATACATAGAAAAAAATATTAGTGTTTGTGGGTCACTTTTGTTCGGTTATGAGTTAAATTTGAATTATATCAGTTCACAGGCTGTCCGATTTCGATTAATAGTGGACCGTTATCAGTCAAATCAAAATAGTTCGATTAAAAATTCATTTAATAGAGTTAACTATGCTTGGTTTGGTTAATGCGAGGGTTATATTTACACTTAACCGTTAGTAGGGAGAGAATCATAAGAAAACTACATATAAATGAGAAAACTAGAAAACTAACTAAAAAACCAAAAAAACATACCAATTTTTTTTTTACAATTTTTTATAAAAAATCGCTAGTTTTTATATATAAAAAAAATTTCAAAAAAAAAAATTTGTTGTGCTGCATATGTGCGTTATATGTGAATTATATGTGTACTACACATGTGCACTATATCAAAAAACTTTTTTTTTTATTTTTGAATTTTTTTTTCATGCATAAAAACCTGCGATTTTTTTATAAAAATTTAAAAAAAAATTGGTATGTTTTTTAGGTTTTTTTAGTTAGTTTTTTTTGTTTTCTCATTTAAAGTAGTTTTCTCATGATCCATCCCCAACGTTAGTAAACTGTTAACTTCAGTGAAAATCATTAGTATTATTATTGATTCCATTATTTTTGATTGATTAATTTAGTTTCAATCATTTTTCGGAAAGAATTTTATGATACTAAACAAAGTAAACTAGCAAAAAGACCCGTGCGCGTTGCGTCGCGCATACATTGCAAACATCGAATGAATTAGTACAAACGTTATGTGATGCGTTAACCATATGAAAACGCGCGTTTCGACGTATCCAATCGAACTTAATGTAACCTACATAAGCATTGCGATTGGATCAAAACATAAAGTAATCAAATTTATACCGTACAATCATAACGTATTATATGTGACCCGACTCATATATAGACAAACATAACGGGTATAATGGAAAAACGGGAGTTAATTACATAGTTAGTGTAACGCCCCAAAACTCGAATTATTAAAATTGTAAGTAAGACCCCATGTCTAATAAAATAGAATGTAATAACTAGGTTATTACACCTAGTCAAATGTTTAGCAAAACAAGCAAAGGTATAAACTTGAGGGACCAAAGATGGACAAGGGGAAAGTTATGTTTTAAATTAATAAAAAACACACAGAAACACACACATCTCGTGTGTGTTCTGGAACGATCAGAAGGGGCTCCATAGGAGCCAAGCCCTAATTCTTCAAAAGCTTCAAATCAAGTGATGATTCAAGGCTCAAATTCGCAAATAAACATGGAATAATGATCACCATCACAAGGGGATCGTAAGGTATGTCTTAGAAGTTAGATTGGTGATCTTTCACGAAGTGGGTTTTGATGTAAATCGCGAATTTGTATGAAATTGAGAATGGGTGTGTGTTAGAATCATCATATTGGACATGGGTTATGCATGATTTAGGTTAATTTGATGTTTTTGGATGAAACCCATTTGTTAAGATGAAGATGATGACATGGGTGAATCATCCATGTCCAATTTTGCTTAATATTGATGTATTTTGATTTGCATGATGGGTTCTTGTTAGAAGAATTAAAAGAAATATAATACTAGTATGTTTGATGTTTATGCATGAATGATTCGTGTTGATTAGGAAGTGGAATTTGATGAATTATGTATAAGATTAGAAGAATATGCATAAATTAGTTGTACATTGTGCTAACATAGTGGTACGCACACCAAGCGTTTGATGAAATGTCTAGGTGAGCTTAATAGATGAAATTGTATGTAAGTAAAAGATGATATGTATATAGTGTTGTCCGTATAGGCTATTATGATGTTACGGGTATATAATGATGAGTCGAAAGTTAAACTAAATGAACCGTTGACTTCTAAAAGTCAACCGTGTATAAGAAGGATGGTTAGACGTGTTGTCATAATTGTAAGATTAAGGTAAGTTATATGGAGCGTGTTTGACGAATGTGTGTTTAATGCGATGACATGATGGTTTACATGAGTTTGAAATGATATGAAATTGGTCACATGTATTATGCTTGTTAGAAGTAACTAATGAAAGTCAAATGGGGATTATGCGATCGATATGATCGTTAACATGTACAATTATGTATGCTAATAAGAATGTGATTTCGATGACATGGAAGTATAGGAATCATGTCGAGACGGAATCAAGCACGGAAGGCTATTGGGTCAAGAAGTGGCGAGGAAACGAGTTTGAACATGGACGCATGAGGTAAGTGATTTTCGTAATCACTTCTTAGTTGTTTATGTAAAGTTATGTGCAATTTAATTAAGTATGATGATCGAGGTCAAGTAGGAAAGAATTGTATGAGACCGATGAAGTATTAAACGGATCTTAGCTTTGATCCGAGCAAGGTATGTGTGATTAAGAATTGTAGCTAAGTAGTAGGATTGGTTACTTATGCAAGGGAGTCCTTTGTTGTTAAGGATAAAGCAAAGTTGACAAAAACGCCCTTGATGGGTAAAACGAGCAAATGGTCTTAAAAGTTGATTACAAACAAGCTATTTAATTAAATGAATGTTTTGAAAAAGTAAGAAAGCGAGAAGTATGATTTTCCCGAGAGTCTTACTTCCCATTTCACCCACACGCCCGCCCGCTACCCAACTCTACCGGACATACCTGTAGCAATTATCATGATCTCACGAACGTCATATGTTTCTCGTGTACTGGCCAGGTACACCATCCACATAGTAGTTTCGTGCCTTCATGTAATTGTCACCTTATGTCCGTAGACTTAGGTTTCGGCGCGTGTATTGCTTCCAATACTTCATTACTATACTATCACTGTCTTTCATCTTAAAATTTTCCTTCCCTTAATGAACTTTGCCATTACTTACATCCACATATTAAATTCACTTACCTGGGCTCATTTGCCTATTTGTCTTATTACCTCTTTGCCTGCCTTAGTATTCATCCTAGACTGCATTCACGGATCATCCTCTTCCAACACTTATGCTTACCTTGCACATACAAAACCGTCAGTTTCTTTATACGTATACATAAATACATACTTTCATCAGCCTTTACCTTTGGATCTTGATCGAGTCTTAGATTGTACGGATTTCTTATCTCAAGAGCACACAAGTTTGAGTTCAAGTACTTACCTTCTCGTACTTGATTCCCTCAAACCAGGGCTCTGATACCAACTTGTAAGACCCTAATTCGTACATGACAAAAGTCGCAGCGGAAAAAATCGTACCATGAAAATTTCTTTCGTTACAAACACCTTGATGCACTTAAATTCATTTTTAAGATAAATTCTTTCACCATAAATACATTTATTATACCTATCTTCATTAAGAAACCATAAACTAGCTTCACTCTAATACATACTCAACACTTCCGTACAATCTGTCTTGTGACTCGATCCTCGATCTCCAATCCTTGGATATCCTCATGACTGGTACCACCTGCGCTCACCACATAAAATTCACACATTAGTACGCATTATAAACATACAAGGTTTGTTCACGTTTACTTCTCGTTTCATTAACTCTTTACATTCCAGCTTTTCCATCCTGTCATACCATCCGTGGTGAGACTTATTTGCCATTCCTGCATTTCACTTATAATTCCATGTACACGAATAAACAACGTAAACACTTGTTCGTACCAAAAGACTTACATACATACCTAAACTTCATACGCACTATCTTCATACATACATACATACGTACACACATACAGGTCAACCTACATGCAAACTTACATATAAATACCTATCAATCATTCTATATGTATCTACATATATACATACCTACATCGTCACGTACGATCATGTCATCCCACATATACATACATACATACATATACCTTATTACATGCCTTCACACAAACCTACATACGTGCATACATTCGTACATACTCACTTGCGTACATATACATACTACCTACATACACCCCTACATACATACACTTAGATTTATAAAACATACATACGTACATGCCTACATACTTACTTACATGTATATTTATAATCACCTGTTTCAACATACCCAACTCATACTTACCTATTCATATACGTCTTCATATATATCCTTATGTACTTGCTTACACACTATAATCTTACATACATTCGCGCATACATGCCTACATACACTTCTACATACGTGTATAGAGATATACAACATCCATACATACCTATCCACACATACGCTTACCCTAATGGTCACAAAACATGAGTTAAATTAGTCGTACGCAACTTAAAACGCGTTTAAACGAGTTCCCGAGCCAAAACGGAGCAACCGAACAACTTTCGCCAAACAGCCCCACCGTCGCGTCGCGCGACGCCCTGATTTTCACAGAAGGTTGCTGCTGTTGATCTGCAGATTCCCAGCACGTCCGCGTTTCATGGAAACGGACATAACTTCTTCGTTAATGGTCCGTTTTACCCGATTCTTTTTCCTACGCGTCCGTAATTTAATTCTCCATCTTATGGAGTTAAGATCCAACATTTGGACTACCGAAATTTATAACTTTTAAGCCTTCGGCTTATTACCATTTTCCATGATTTCTAACCGTTTATGCATTTACCCACATAACTTGTTTGTTTGACCTTAACTTCTCATGAATTGATAGTTTCAAGGTCATTTGTCATAAAAGATTCATTCTCGGATGCCCTACATCTCATTCCCCCCGTTTTCGCTCAAATAGCTTATTTTGACCCGTTAAGGTTAATTGCGCATTAAAACATTTATGACTTACAAACCATACTTCTCACTTTCATACTTAACCAAAACATTACACTAATCGAGTAACTTGCTTCTAAACTACTTTTTAAGATCGTTTGCCCAAAATACCCATCAAGGGCATTTTGGTCAACTTTAATCCCATACTTTACAACAAAAGACTACGACACATACTTGTCTTCAACCATCGTGTTTAGTTAATTAAAACACCATATTACTTAATCGAACTAAGAAGTGATTACAGAAATCACTTACCTTATGCGTCCGTGCTCGTATCCGATTCCTTGCCTTTTCTTGACCCGTTAACACCTCAAGCTTGAGTCCGTCTCGACGTGTTTCCTATACTTTCATTTCATCGAAACCACGCCCTTATTAGCATACTCATTTGTACATGTAACCATCATATCATTCGCATAATTCACACTTAACTTTCCTTAGTCATTTCTAACAAGCATTAAAACATATAATCGACTTCATACTCTTTTCATCACACGTAATTCATCATGTAATTACAAATAATATATATTAACATAACATGTACCAAACGACTTCCTATCATCCTACCTTTACGACAACGAGTCCAATCATGTTTCTTAATCTTGTTAACTTTCAAAAGTCAACTATTAACCATATGTAACCATCAACTCATCAACATATACCCGTAACATCGTAATCGACCATACGGACGACACTATATTCATTTTATCATACACTTGATGTAAGTACTACCTTTTAAGCATAACTTACAACTAATTCAAGCATGAATCCTCTAAACTCATACATAACTCATCAAATCCTTCTACTAATCATCATATATCATTCCAAATGAACATTAAACATAACATCATCATATTCCTATTCTTTCATCTAACAATAATTCATCATACCCACATAATACATCAATCATTCAACAAAACTTGAACATAGGAGGTGATTCTAGTCATCATCTTCACCCTAACTAACGTGTGTCACCTCTAATCATCAAATTAACGCAAACCATTCATAACCCATGTTCTACACGGGGATTCTAACCCTTGTACATGATCAATTTCATATTAACTCACGGATTAGAACATAACCCACTTCACCCATGATCACCAATCTTAGATTTAAGACATACCTTATGATCCCCTCGTGTTGGTGATCATTAATCCATGCTCGGTTATGGATTTCAGCTTCATCTTGCCTTCTAATTTGAGCTTAAAGACGATTTAGGGTTTGAGGCTCCATGGGAGCCTCCTGATCTTTCTCGAACACACACGATGTGTGTGTTTATGTGTGTGTTGATTTCTTTTTAATTAGTAAATCAACTTTCATTTGTTCCACTTTAGCCCCTCGGGTTTACCTTTAAAACATAACTGACACTACCTTCATCATTTAATACTTTTGACCATACCCTTAACTAGGTTAAATAGCCTAGTTATTTATTTTCCTGACGTGTCACATAAGAACATACAACAATTATTAACATTCAGATTTTGGGGCGTTACATCCGTGGACTACGGCGGACTTCCTAAACATGATTTTGATCGATCCTTAGATGTTTATGGGCTATAAATCAAAGTCTAAGTCCCATGTAATTAACGTATGAGTATGTAAGAAGTATGCAAGATTTTGTACGTGTATGTAGATGTGTATGTATGTATGTATGTATGTATGTATGTATAAAGATATGTACGAGTGTATGCATGTATGTAAAGATGTATGTAGATGTGTATGTATGTATGTATAAAGATATGTATGAGTGTATGCATGTATGTAAAGATGTAGGAAAGGTATGTACGTATGTAGATGTGTATGTATGTATGTATGTATAAAGATATGTATGAGTGTATACATGTATGTAAAGATGTAGGAAGGGTATGTACGTAAGTAGTCGTGTATGTATGTATGTATAAAGACATGTATGAGTGTATGCACGTATGTAAAGTTGTAGGAAAGGTATGTACGTATGTAGATGTGTATGTATGTATGTAAGTACGTATGTATGCATGATTTAGACACGTTGAGTGTTAACGTTATTAATGGTGTACCTTGAGAATGAATAGTAATGCAGGTACGTTATTGAAGCCTCACCAGGAAATGGATACGCAGATAAAATGCTTAAAGTTTGAAAAGTGACGAAATGTGAAGTGTACGTGAATGAATCTTGTTTATATAATGTGTGCTAATGTTATGAATGTATGTGGTGAGTGCAGGTTGTATTGATCACGGGCGATTATCACAAGGAATAGAGATCGAAGACCGAGTCATAAGATAGATTGTACGGGAATAATTGAGTATGTACTTTAGTAAACGGGAGTTATGCTCTTGTTTTGTAAAATAGATACTTTTAAAATAAACTTTCAAGTAAGTCAAGACGTTTGTAATGAAAGAAATTTTATGGCACGAATTTCCGCTGCGACTTTTATCAAATACGTGTTAGGGTCTTACAGTTAGTCCATGTGGTTTGCACAAAGTAACATACTTAGGTACTAATAGTTTAAAATCACATTCTGGGGTATTAACTTTTCATTTTGTAACGTTTGGAGGTATTAGCGTTATTTGTAGGTTTAAAATCACATTCTATTAGTACCTAAGTATGTTATTTTGTGCAAACCACAGGGACTAACTATGTTAATACCCTAGAAGTTAATACCTCCAAACATTATAAAATGAAAAGTTAATACACTAGAAGGTGATTTTAAACTATTAGTACCTAAGTATGTTATTTTGTGCAAACCACAGGGACTAACTATGTAATTAACTCAGAAAAACGGACACGTATAATTAAAAGAAATTAATTAGAGCTTTTGAAAAAAAGGAAAAAAAGAAACCACAGTTTGACTCCACTCGGTTCGCAACAAATTTACGAAACATTCGTAAAATAAGCACGAAAACATATTATATTTAACCTGATTCGTTTTACAAAAAAAAAAAAATTACATCGAAACATACACCATCTCGAATTTATACTAAAACATACATAAAAATATGCATGTAAAAATGTTTTTTAAACGAAAACGTATTATATTTGAACTGACTCGTTTCCAAAAAAAAAGTTTACATCAAAACATAGAGCAAATCGAATTCATACTGATACGTACATAAAAATACGCATGTAAAAAATAATTTTTTAAAGTAAAGGAGGTATAGGTGTAAACTCAGAACAAATTAATAGTAAAAAACTTAAGAGGTTAAATACCTTAGTAAAATCGTGCCAAGTAGTACCACTGCCAGCGACCACCAACATTGGAAGAGTTCGTAAAAATTAAATAAATAAAAAAAGGAAAAAATAACATCGAGTGAAAAACAGACGTAAAATCGTTGAACCACGCATGCCTGTTGCAGATTGTTAATGCGAAGAAGTTAGACCAAAACGTAAAATGTAGAAAATAATAACTAAGTCGATCTAGGACCTATGCCTTGCGACGAACTTGTCAAACGGAAAAAAATTAGAGGGGTTGTGACAGCCTGTCAAACGGGAAAAAACAGACGGGAAAACGTTGAAGCCCACACACACATTGTAGCGTGTTGACTCGCAAAATTTAGAACGAAAAAACTTGAGAAAAATGAAAAGTTTGAGACACCAAAGTTGAAAATAAAAAAGTGTTGGGATTAAATTTTAAAAGATGAAAGGCCTTGGGTTAAAAGCAAAAAATCAACCAATGATCTTTTGGGTTAGTGGTCAAGAGGGAGGTGGGAAGCTTTGCTTCTCTCGGAGGTCTTGGGTTCAAATCCAGGGAATGGTGGATTTTAATACTAACTTGGTGATATTAACTACTAACCCGATTAGCGACATCCTAACCATACACTGTTAAAAAAAAGTAAAAAATAAATAAAGTGGTTAAATTTAAAAAATAAAAATCTTTGTGCTGAAAGACCCCCGATACATAATGTACAACAACATAAAGCACCTTTGTGTTGATAATTTATATTATGGTAATTTATATTATGGTAATGGTTATTAGTTAGCCGTTAATTGTTTTATATTTTCTATCGTTTTCAGATTAGATTTAAGAGAATAATAAACATGTATGTTAACAAGATGTCACAATTAATCATTTAGACCATGTAATTATTTTCTCTCAATCATCAATTAATAAGGACATCAAATTGCCGTTGAATAAATATACAACAATTATCAAACACACGTTTAAAAAATTAGATATATACCCTTACTTAATTTGTGAAATATGACAAATAAGTTGTTGATTAATTGTATACTTTTTGCAACTCAAAATATGAACTATTTTGTGTTACATTTGATTGTACACCATGCATGTGCCTATCATAATTGTACCAAGCAAGTAGATCCACATATCCAAGTGTCCAACATTTATCATGTAAAACTAAAAAACCATCTTTCATTCCATACAAGCTCACCCTCTCTCTCATCATCATCTTCTCTCTCTACAATGGAGGGCATCCATGCATGGATTCCATATTGATCTATAAGCTTTATGGTCCTTTATTCTTCATTTTTCTTGATTCCCACTCATCAAAACCACAAATTCTTTGCTTTTTATTCTTGCTTCAATCATTCCAACACTTTGTTTTGTCCAAAAACCTCAAAAGAAACATTCCAAGTTCACAACTTGTTCTTGCCATGGTCTATCGCCGGCTACAACAAACCGACATCACGGTTGCACCATCAGCCGCCAACGGAAGCTCAATAGACGGTGCTTACCCGCCAGGAGATGATAGCTTTGACAACAACATGATGATCATACTAGCCGTTTTGCTTTGTGCATTGATATGTGCTCTAGGGCTTAACTCAATCGTTCGATGCTTCTTTCGATGTGGCCGAACCTTTGTTTTTGGAGATACTGGACAAACCGAAGCGGGTTTGGCCTCGAATGTCCGGAAGAAAGGTAAGTTGAGTGAAATTCCCGTGGTGGTTTATCGGTCGGAGATGAAAAATCCGGTCACCGATTGTCCTATTTGCCTAGGAGAATTTAGTGAAGGTGAAAAGATGAGAATTTTGCCTAAGTGTAAACATTTGTATCATGTTAAATGTATAGATAAATGGCTTATGTTACATTCATCATGTCCAATATGTAGGCAACTTTTATTTGAACTAGATGAGGTGTAGTTGTAATTATAAGATTTATTATGTGGTTTTGCAAGATTTGATAAAGTTCATAGCTAGAATGGTAAATGTGTTGTTTTTGTGAGGGTTTAATGCTAAATGGAAACTCTTAAAGGGTGAATATTGACAATAAGTTTCAAATGTTCTTAAATTTTGTGATAACGACACAAATATCCCTCTCTACTTAGCAATCTAAAATTATGAACCACACATTGTTTATTTTGTATACCATGATATTAAGTTATTAACTATAAGTGGTGTTAGGTTTGTAGGAATTCAATGGAATACAAGTTTGAATTTTCTTTCTAATACGTTTGTTTTGTAAAACTCGTTGGAATTAGAATATGAATTTAAATGATAACGTGTTTGTTGGAGAGCGAAGAAAAGTAGAATCATCATCATACTCAGTAAATCCCACCAATAGCAAAGCTAAGGTAGGGTCTGAGGATGGTAAGAATTTAATCAAACAAATTGGATTCTCCCACCTCATCTCCACCACCACCACTAGTGTCACAGCCATAATCAACACCGCCACAACCAAGGTTGCCACCACTACCAGAATCGTTGTCACTGCCACCGCCACCATCAAATCCCCTACCATCATTATTCCCATTGTTGCTACCCCATCACCATTGCCCCCACTGCGATCAATGTAACTGCCACACCACCTCAGCCATCATTGACCACCCAACCATTAGCGTTATCGCTGGCATCGTCACAACACCCTCAGCATTGACACCACAACCATGTTGTCCCCCCCCCTCCCCCCAAAAAAAAAATTGTTTCATAAAGTAATCGGATTGTGTAAAACGAAGATGTGCTGCAAGAAGATGTTTCTGTCAACAAGTGCATTATTTTTTCATTGGACGATCATACACCCTAGTATGTTAAGAACCGCGAGAATTACATAACATATGCATAAAAAGAATGATATAAATCATCAAAACATATGTAACAATATCTTGATAAGTAATGCATAAAACAAATAAAGAAATAAATCAAATATAATTTTTAACATATTTAGCAAAACTTTGCTTGCTTGCTTCTTAGCTTCTTATCTAAAAATAAAAACAAAAAAATAGCACAAATATATGATAATATAACTTTATAGATATTTTAGAAAGGAAGGTGATGATGAGTGGGGGTAGCATAAGGTGAATACTCAGGGGTAGTGACAAAAGAAGGTGGGCCACTAGCAACAATATGGGACCGATTTGGGGTTCTTGGGGCCCCTAATGGGCTTCTTGATTTAGACATCATAACACTTCGGCTATCTCCTGACCTTCTGGGCCCTTTTTCGGCCCATTTAAGCTCTTGTAATTTGACTCCATTTGGATACCCACTAAAACACGTTGACCAGCATCCTACATCTCCTGCCCGATGTATGTACCTGTGTATCACAATACGTATTAATATACGTATATAACATGTATGTAAAATAAGTCGACTTGGGTTGTGTTTTTAGTAGACTCAAATTCGAATAGCAACCCAAAGTGATTAAACACGTTAAAGGGTTAAAGGGTCAGAAGCAGTGGCGAACCTTGAGATTTCCGACCGAGGGGGGGGGGGGCGGAAGTCACCGGACCTAAAAATTTGTATAAAACCGAGGGTCGAAAACGTATATACACAAAAATTTCTATACGAAAACTACATACTCTCCACTACTGAGCAAAAAGTTTGGGAAGTCGGCCGCCCCCTCCCGCTCCTTAAAAACTTCGCCCATGATCAGAAGTCTCTAAAAGTGTTGTAACATTGTTTTATTTAAAAAAATTATATAATAAAAGTGTTTGTAATCATGTTCAGCTTATAATTTTGTACGAAATCTATAATAAATTGACCATAAGGTTGATTGGTTAATCATAGCTATTATGGAATTTATCAATTGTAATTAATCTGACCAACGGTTGTTCACTTCCTAGTGTTGACGAGTTAAAACATGAGTCAAACTGTTAATAACAGGTTTTAACCATTGTAAACAGTAGCGGGGCTTGACCAAAAGTTACGAGAGAGGGGAGGAAGTCATGGGACCAATTTTTTTTCTTCATATCGCTATGTTTCGGGTTGTATGTTCAGGTCGGATATTCGATTTGGGTCGGGTCAAACAATAATAACTTCAAATAAAACTACATAATCTCCATTCATTCAAATGACACGTTCTTACCCATAAAACTAAAAAAACTAAATATTGTTTAACAAAAATAAATACCAAAATATTTGTAGTGATGCAAGATAGATGGTAAGTACCTTTAAGACCAACTTTAAGATAAAAAAGAATCCTCAACTTTGATTTATATATAAAGTAGTAACAAAATTTACTTAAAGTTTATAAACAATTATAAAAACTTACTAATAGCTCGTTTTTCACATTTTTTAACTCAATACGAAAATATGTATAAATGTTTTGGACAGCTGAGGATTTTTAGGTAAAATAATTGATAGAAAATTACCGCTTCATGCTTCAAGGGTTTTTTTTTAATAACAACAATTCATTTATCATTTACGTTAGATTTTTATTTAATAACTTTTGTCGTTAACTACTATATATATATAAGATTATATAACCTAAAATATTATGTTGTGGTTTGGTTCTTTTTGGCCAATTTCAAATATAAGCCGTAAAACCAAACCACACGATTTGAAATATCCTAAAATGCACATCCATAATTCTTTTGAAAACCGACTATGAAAACCAATCGATGATTGAATTAAAACGGTTTCATAGTTTCAAACGAGACTAGGAGTGCCCCTAATTCAACTTATGTAACATGCGAGTATTGCTTACCGTTGGCTAAATTTTCTTCCGAGACAATCAATACACTTTCTTCCTTCAGACATCTCTCCCATGCCGACGTTCAAACATGGTCTACAATACACTCTTCCGCACACCTACACACGAGACAATTATAAGTATAGGTTATAGATATAGATATAAATATAGATATAAGAAGATAGAAGGGGGAGAGAGAGGGGACTTACAAGGCAACGGTTACGAAACACATAGATATAGACACTACACACAGCGCAAATATTGGAGTGAGGGATCCCAGGACGACGTCGTCCTGCCTTCTCTTGGTACATGGATGTGATGCTCATGCCACTCATCACACTCATGTCATCATAAGCTATGCTATTTCCCCCCACGTCCATGATGCCCATGCCCATGACTACTCTTCATCCCATGATGCCCATGCATAGGACTCTTCATGGCATTATGCCCATGCATAGGACTCTTCATGGCATTATGTCCATGACCATGTGATCCATTACCATAATAACCATAATCACCATGGTTATATCCATGTTTCCCTACCTCCTCCACTTGGTGGTGGTTTCTCCCCGGCGGTAAACCAACCACCGGCGGATGGACATGGTGGTTTTGGTGAGTGGTGGAGGCTGCTTCCAAGCCTCTACTGAAATCAAGGCTTGGAATCTTGGCTAGATAAGGTGATGACAAGGGGTCGCGTTTAGGAGTGGATTCTGATATGGAATCCATTTTCTTAACCGGCCCAACTGATGGGGCCGGTTTCTTTTTTTTCCCTGGGGGAGGGCGTATATGATTCTGTGAAACTTGCGCGAAATCTTGAAACGTCAAGTTTACAGAATCATCAGGGACGCCGAGATACAATTCTTCAAGCTCTCTTCTAGCTTTGGCTAATGTTGCTCGATCACTCATTGTTACAAATTATGTGCCAATGTTTTGGTTATAGAGAGAGAATGGTTAGAAATGTGGGGATAAAGGTTTCATATATGTAATGAAGATTTAATAGTGGTAAAAGCCCATATTTTGGCCGGTCGTATAAACGAAGAAAAGATGATGCAAAGAATGAGTCATTTGTCAAATAAAATAATATTAAGTCTAGAAACTAAAAGTTAAAAATGTCAATTCCAAAGCGATTAAAGACTCATTTGTATCAGGAATATGCATTTAATTTTGTCAAATAAAATAATACTAAGTCTAGCAAACTCTACGGGTCAAAACGGGTATGGATCAGTACGATAAACATTACAAACAAAGTAGGCAAAAGTTGCAATCAAAACCGTTACAATTTTCGATTTATCTTAGGGTGAGGGGGCACTCCCCTAAGGGTGTAAGGGGCACTCACCTAAGAGGTGAGTCCCCTCTCTTACGCCCAACCAATCCTCTTGTGCCACGTCAACTCCCCTCTTAAACTCCCCTAACACCCCATTTTGATGGCGGCACTCCCCTCTTTAGGTGACTTGGTTTTTTTTTTTTTTTTTTTTTTATTTGTTGAAATTATGCATGTTTATAAAAAAATATTAATAAAAATTAAATAAAATTTAACAAAATAAAACTACAAAATAAAAATAACATTAAAACTAGAAAATACATTCAAACTAGAAAATAAAAATTACATTAAAACTAGAAAATAATAATTTTAGAAATCGCACGGCCACCCGTACTTGCTAGCGATGTCGCGTTTTCGGGCGAGGATGAACGGCAACATACTTGGCGGAGCATCGTCGTGCGGACCGATGGAACTTGTGGGGAACGAAAACCATATGGGTCGAAGGCGGGGGATTGAGGAGGAGCATCCATTGATAACAAATTTTGAAAACCATAGCCGAAATTGGGTTGAAGGTTGGTTGCTTGGGTGTTGTAAAAGGAGGGGTGTGAAGGTTGTTGGAAAAAAAACGGGGGTTGTGGAGTATATCCGAAAGGGGGTTGTGATTGTGCACTTGCACCGCTCGACCCACCACGAGACGGTTGCTTGCCCCGCCCCTTAGTTTTTTTCTTGGCTTCGCGGGGTTGGTTCTCCATTGCTCGGTTTGAAGTGGGTGGTTTGAGAGTATAAAAAATTAGTGAAGTGGGTGTGGTTGGAGAGTATAAAAAATGTGTGAGGTTGATATGGTTTGAGTATAAAAAATGGAGTGAATGGGATGGTTATTTATATATGTTTTAAAAAAGTGAATTTTTTTTTTTTTTTTTAAATCCGACCGTTGCACATGTAGCCGTTCCTCAATCTTCGTGCAAAGCCAGCGGTGAGTCCACACCGATCTCACCCCCCGATTCGGGTCCCCGCGTTGATGGCGGCGGTGTTCCCGATCGGGGACTAGGGTCACCGCTCCCCGCCCCGCGAACGCCCCGTACACCCTAAGAGGGGAGTCCCCTCTCTTACGCACCACCAATCAGCTAGTGCCACGTCAACTCCCCTCTTAAACTCCCCTAACACCCCATTTTGATGGCGGCACTCCCCTCTTAGGGGACTTGGGTTTTTTTTTTTTTTTTTTTTTTTTTATTTGTTGTAAAATTATGCATGTTTATAAATTAAAAAAATATTAATAAAAATAAAAATTAAATAAAAGACATTTCATTAAATTAAAAAAAACAACCTAGAAAAATAAAAATTACATTCAAACTAGAAAAATAAAAATTACATTCAAACTAGAAAAATATAAAAACAAACTACTCGTCGTCGGAACTCACTTCAAGGTGAGGTAGATCTAAACGTCCGAGATGCTCAACGAGATCGTGTTTTAGTCTCCAATGCGTGTCTTCGTCAATGAGCTCGCTATAAGCTGTTTCAGCGAAGACGGGTTCGACTGGAGGATCTTGAATGTGTACCGGTGCTATCGCTCTTTCGTCGTCTTTTATAATCATGTTATGTAAAATAATGCACGTATACACGAGTAACCTTATCTTTTTCACCGTTTTCGAACGCATTGGACGATTTAGTATTCCCCACTTCGCCTTTAACACACCAAACGCCCGTTCCACATCTTTTCTTGCGGCCTCGTGTTGCCTCTTGAACTTTTTTTCATTCGGGATGTGAGGATATGGAAAAGACTTCACAAACACGGACCAGCTAGGGTAGATCCCATCAGTAAGATAATACCCGCGTTTGTATAAGTGGCCGTTCACCTGAAATGGACAATATGGCGCCGTTCCGTTTCGTTGAGCAAGAAATAACGGAGATTGTTGGAGCACGTTGATGTCGTTTTGTGAACCCGCCGGGCCACAAAAAGCATGCCAAATCCACAAATCTTGAGACGCCACCGCCTCTAACATAACCGTCGGGTATTGATGATCGCCTCTCATATATTGTCCACGCAATTCTGTGGGGCACATTCTCCAGACGAAGTGTGTACAATCCAGACTACCCAACATACCAGGTAGATGATGTCTCTCCTCATGAGCCTGATACAATAGCGCAACGTCGTGGCTCGTTGGTCTACGTAAGAATTCACCGGCATACATTGCACATACCGTCTGGCAGAAATATTCAAGGCACTCACGAGAGGTCCTTTCAGACATCTTTAAATACTCGTCGTTTTCGTCTGGTGGGTTACCGGTTGCAAGTTGTTTAATCGCAGAAGTAACCTTTTGCAACGGCGTGAAACTTTTCTTCATTCTCCCGTCCAAGCCCTCTTGAAACCACTCGTCGTTCGCTTCGACGTCACTAACAATTTTTAGGAACAAAGACTTGGACATACGAAACCTCTGACGAAAAATATCGGCATTAAATTTTGGATTTTCTACAAAATAATCGGCCATTAGTGTTTCGTGGCCACCCTCACGATCTCGAGGGACAACTTTTTTTTTACTAGACGATGCCGTGTCTAGTATCTCCGCTTGTTGGATGAGATTTTGGAAGAAAATTAAGCTACTATCGTTTGACGGAGAACCTTCATCGTCGGGAAAGTCGGGTAGGGGAGGAAAAAATGGGAACTTGGGATCCATTTAGTGAAGTGGGTGTTGTTTGAGAGTATAAAAAATAAGAAGTGGGTGTGGTTTGAGAGTATAAAAAATAAGAAGTGGGTGTGGTTTGAGAGTATAAAAAATAGTGAAGTGGGTGTGGTTATTTATATTTGTTTAAAAAGTGATTTTTTTTTAAATTCGACCGTTTAAACGACCGTTCCTCAATATGCGTGCCATTTCAAAGCGGTGAACAAGTGCCGAAACCACCCCCCGAATCGGGTCCCCGCGGTGATGGCGGCGGTGTTCCCGATCGGGGAAGGTGGTCACCGAATGGGTCCCCGCTGTACGCCCCGAACACCCTTATGAGGTAAGTATGTGACTAACCTTTATTTCAAGGTGTGGGGAATTGACCTGTAATAATCCCACCTAAACCTTATTGGCCATTAATAATCTCACCTCAGAATATTTCCCCCACTAGTCTCATCTTTCACCTATTTTTCCTACAATGGTCCCCCGTTAAAAAAACTTAACAGAGTTAACTTTTTTTCCAAATTGCAAACAATTTTTTTAGGGCTTTTGATCAGAACGATGGTACGAGTCCATTGATGTAAAACTTACTTCGAAATGGTGCTCCAAGTGACTTGATTTTAGTTAATTGGAAATTTAAACACCTGAATTGAAGCATCGTTTTCATCGTTTGGAGCACCGTTTCGAGGCAAGTTTTACATCAATGGACTCGTATCGTTGTTCTAATCAAAAGCCCTAAAAAATTTGTTTGTAATTTGGAAAAAGCTTAACTCCGTTAAGTTTTTTTAACGGGGGACCATTGTAGGAAAAATAGGTGAAAGGTGGGACTGGTGGGGGAAATATTCTAGGTGGGATTATTACAGGCCAATAATGTCTAGGTGCGATTATTACAGGTGCGATTATACTGTTACTGTGAGGAAAATTCAACTTAACATACTAAAAATTAATTTTTAAAAGAAATTTTTGGCGCTTTTGCATATAAAAATGTGTAGAAGCTAAACCAGTAAAAATCATTTTTGTAAATTTTTTTTAACATTTTTCGAATTGTTTTTTAAACATTTTTTATATATTTTTAGTTTTTGAATTTTTTTAATTAAAAATGTTTCCACATGTATTTATAAGAAAAAGTGCTGAAAATGTTTAAAAAAAAATGTTTTTTAACATGTTAAGTTGAATTTTTAACGTGTTAAATGCATGGTTCCTCGGTTTTCCACTTTTTTAGTGTTCCCCAATGAATCATCCCCTTTACTACTATATGTGACTAAGTATCGCTTATAAGGTACGTCTTTCGATTTTTTTTAAGGAAAATTCATGCACGCTTTGCTTTTAAACAGAAATTTCTAGATTTTTTAAGATAAATAAATACATCATAACCTCCGTATTGCATGATATGAACAACCAACCTTTTGGTTGTGAAGCAGGGAGACCATGGGCGCAGCATAGTGGGGGCGGGAGGTGGCGACCGACCCCCGAACTTTTCGCTCATTAGTGGAGCGTATGTAGTTTTCATATAATTTTTTTTTGGTATATACGTTTTTGACCCCCGGGTTTTATAGAAATTTTTAGGTATATACGTTTTCGACCCCCCGATCGGAAATCTCAAGCTTCGCCACTGAGGGTGACTAATTCCCGAACCTTTTGTATTTAGTTACGTCTGTTAAGTTATCACACGCTTTGACATTGTTTATATGTCTAAGAATGACGTTGCAAATTTACAATTGGTAACATATTAAGACAGTTTGTTTTGATCGATATTAAAAAGGACTCGAATAAAAAAATAGGTTGAAACAAAAAGAATAATGGCCGGACAATTTTAATAATACACTTGTGCTAATTGTATGTATCGAAGAGCATTTAGTATTAATTTCTTTTTTTAAAAAGTACTTTATTTTCCACGGTGAACACAACCAAACATTTACAAGACGACCGACTCCTGCAGTCTTCATATGTTTTCTCCTTTTATTTAATTTTCTGATATTTATAATATCATTTTATCTTTTGCGTTTGTTAATTAGGCATCGGATTTATCGTATGAATGAATAAATTATTTTTTTGATATTTAAAAAGTCGTAGGTTTTATAGCAAATGGCAAACGGTTCTAATGTATCCCTATCCGTTAACATATAGTTGATGTGTGACATAATAATGATTTGCTTAGATGGAAATACATGTCGTGTCTAATATGACACGTTTAACATGACTATTGAACCTAGATACAAAATTAATTAAGCGTCTAATAAAAATTAATCAAACAACAACACAGATATGTTTAGAACTAAGAAGGTCACACCACGTCTAACACGACTAAATATAACAAGTTCACTTTCATGAATGAAATGACGTATTTAACACAAATAATTGATATAGCTTATTTAACATGATTAACAAAGAGAGATGGTATTTGGACACCCCACTATACGCGTCATATAGGATTTCAACTGCATTAAATGGGGGTTTTGTACGTCATGTATAGCACTTTACATGACATATACTTTAGTTAAATGTCATTTTAGTCCATGTGGTTTGGCCATTTTGTCAGTTTAGTCTAAATTTTTCATTTTTTGCCTGTGGGTCCAAAAAAGTTTCACCGTTGCTATTTTAGTCCACTGGGTTAACTTCATCCATTTTTTCTGTTAATGAGAAGGGCAATTCGGTCATTTTATATGGCCGAAATGTCCTTCTAGTTAACAAAATTACATAAAAAATGACCGAATTGCCCTTCTCATTAACAGAAAAAATGGATGAAGTTAACCAGTCGACTAAAATGGCAACGGTGAAACCTTTTTGTACCCACATGCGAAAAATGAAACCTTTTTGCCCTTCGATCATTTTTGAACCCACGGATGAAAATGAAACCTTTGGACTAAACTGGTAAAATGCTCCAAACCACGTGGACTAAAATGGCATTTAACTCTTTGCTAAACAAAGCTTGAGTTATGGATAACTGATCGTTTATTGATATTACTTTCCAAAATTGATTATTATTATTACTATTATTATTATTACTATTATTACTATTATTATTATTATTATTATTATTATTATTATTATTATTATTATAACGGAAAAAACATATATTTGTATTAGGTAATCTAGTTTTCTTTATTCTTTTATAACTGTGATTTACAAACTAAAACAGATTTACAAACTAAAACAAAACCCCAAAACTTTTCGCTCATTAATT
Source organism: Helianthus tuberosus (assembly GCA_030545235.1). Taxonomy (NCBI): domain Eukaryota; kingdom Viridiplantae; phylum Streptophyta; class Magnoliopsida; order Asterales; family Asteraceae; genus Helianthus; species Helianthus tuberosus. Next base: position 198,734,072 of record CM060395.1, on the reverse strand, counting down.
TTATATATGTAGTTTTTGTATAGAAATTTTTTGGTATATACGTTTTCGACACCCCGGTTATATAGAAATTTTTGGGTATATACATTTTCGACCCCCTCGTCTTCATATCAAGCTTCACCACTGCTAAAATAGGCCAGATTTCACTAGTGAGTCTAAAACTTATTAAACACAACCCGAAACGCATGCTAGCCACCAAAACGAGTAAATGATCAATGGTTTTTATGTGAGGATTTTCCCATCGATGGTTTCTAGATGGATGGTTAATGGGGAGCCGTGGTAGATGTTCAAAGAGTTAAATGTCATTTTAGTTCATGTGGTTTGACCATTTTACCAGTTTAATTCAAATGTTTCATTTTTTTGCCTGTGGGTCTAAAAAGGTTTCACCGTTGCTATTTTAGTTCACTGGGTTAACTTCATCCATTTTTTCCGTTAATGAGAAGGGCAATTCGGTCATTTTATATGGCCGAATTGTTCTTCTAGTTAACAGAATTACATATAAAATGACCGAATTGTCCTTCTCATTAACAGAAAAATGGATGAAGTTAACAAAGTCGACTAAAATGGCAACGACGAAACCTTTTTGAACTCACGGATGAAAAATGAAACATTTGGACTAAACTGGCAAAATGATCCATACATGGACTAAAATAACATTTATCTCTTTGCTAAACAAAGCTTGAGTTATGGATAACTGATCGTTTATTGATATTACTTTCCAAAATTGATTATTATTATTATTATTATTATTATTATTATTATTTAAACGGAAAAACATGTATTTGTATTAAGTAATCTAGTTTTCTTTATTCTTTTATAACTGTGATTTACAAACTAAAACAAAACCCCTAAAAATCCAGAAACCAACAACTTAGACGTGTATCAAAAGATCACCTAACTTATTTCTCAGCTAGGAGGGCTATGGATCAGGTTGGTTACCATATAATTGAGGATTATGCTTGGAATTTCTCTTAAATAGTGTATTAGTGCTAACAACGAAATACATTGTATAATAGGTAGGGGTGTTCAAGATTGGATTATCTGGTTTTCGGAAATCTAAAGATTTCGGATAGTGAATATTAATATCCAAATCCGTATCCGAAATTTCGGATATCCGAAATTTCAAATACGGATTCGGATATCCAAACGGATATCTGAATTTATAAAAAAAAATAAAAAAAAATCATTTCGCGAATATATTAACACTAAACCTATATTCGATTTTCTAAATTTCTAACATTGAAAAATCAAAACATTCATAAATCCACATCTGAATCTGGTTATGTACTATTTTTTTTTTACTATATTTCAAACTAAATGTAATACTCATATACTATATATATTTAAAAAAAAAAATAATTTTCGGATATCGGATAATTGGATTATCCGAAATTTTTGAAATTTATATCCGAACCCGAATCCGGAAAGTCAGATTATCCAGTTTTCGGATATCCGAAATTTTGGATTCGGATCCGGATTTTTTGAACACCCCTAATGATAAGCATGGTATCTCACTGTTAGGTATATAGACATGCACTCCTAGTTTTAAGAACAGGAGTGTGAAAAAAAAAAAAAAAAAAAATCAAATTGAAACCCTTAAGATCTCGAATAACCAAAAACTGAATAGTTGTTTTGGTATTTTCTTTTTAACACCCGATTGTGAAATTACATCCTAGGTTTGCGAGCATTGGGGATCCCTGTTTATGATCTTAGTTGGGTAAAATTTACCATTAGCATCCTATCCTAAGAATCAACTTGAATCAATGTTGTAAAACAAGGTCTCGGAGACTCGTCGAGTAATTGCTACAAGTGAGGATGTCGAGACGACTTCTTCAACTCCACCTAATTATTTGGAATTGATCAAAAACGGTCAATCTCAGCTAGAATTGGATCTAGGAGGTCAACTTGAGTCGAGTTTGACTTAAAAAAATAAAACATAATTCCTATGTGTATAATATTAAAGAATGAATATTATTTTTCAAGGAATCATTATTAATTTTTGAAATACTTTACTATTTGAACATGTATTTTGATTTATTTATATTGATATTCATGTATTTTGTTATACATATTATTAGTAAACTTATGATATTTAACATATATATAATTTTCCAAAAACTAATTTCTCTAAAATCTAACATGTTTGAGTACTCTTCGCATATGCCTAGTACTTGCAACTCCCTGGTTGATCGACTAGGGAGTGCTTAGCGACTTCTACGACCATTACTTAAAATACCAAATACTCAAATTCCCATATAATAATTTCATTTCAAGTTTGTAATAATTTAACAAATCTAAAATACATTTATTGTAATTATATAATATATTATCATTTCGGTCCATCCTGAATACCTGTTCACTTAGGGTGAACGCAGTGGCGAAGCTTGAAAATTTTCACCGGGGAGTCGGAAGTCACCGAACCTAAAAATTCTATATAAGTAATTTTTTTTATAAAACCGGGGGGTCGAAGACGTATATACCTAAAAAATTATACACAAAGCGTATATACATAACACTACTGATTAAAAAGTTCGGGGGGTCGGGCGCCCCTCCTGGCCCCTTGAAAGCTACGCCCTTGGTTGAACGGGGTGGGCTTTCATCGCGCGGCAACGTCGCCGCCGGCCCTTCCCTCACGCACGACAAGCTAGGGTGCGGGGAGTGTTCACCGCTTGTAGGGAAGAGGAGAGAAAGGGGTGTATAGTGGACCCCACTATTTTCTAACAAATCATACATTTTTCCTTGTTTAAAAAAAATGATTTGGGTGAAACCACCCTTGTGATTAAGAGAGGTGGGGGTGGTCATCACTCATCACTCACAACACCAATCAAGTTCCGCCATGTTATCAACCATTTTTCCATCACTCACAACTTTTTTTAGTGGCAATGGTCATCACTCACAACACCCAACAATAAACCCTCACACCCCCTCACATCCGTTTATCACTCAACTTCCATCACTCGTTGAATTTATCACGGACTCAATCCCATCACTCGTGGAATTTGTAGGTGGCGGTGGAATTTGTGTTTGTTCCACGCGTGGAACATGGCTATCATGAGGGAAAACGAAACCACCCCCAGTCCCCTAAGGGCAAGAGGGGGAGGTGGACATGGAACTTGACATGGCAAGAAATCATTGGTGAGAAGTTACCCTCACGAAGGGAGCACCTGTTTCACCCTTAGAGCACAAGGGGCGGTGCGTGATGGTTATAGTTCAACGCGTTATACACCACCTTCAACGTGTTATACCCACCGCCACTCCTCACATCACGCGTGATAGTACCACGGTAAACCCATTTCGTTATTTTTTTAACGGCGTGATGGTTTTTTTTGTGAGGGTAATTGTTGGTTGGGGGAAATTGTTGGGTGTGGTGGTGAGTGAATGACCATTGCCACCAAAAAAGGTTGTGAGTGATGGAAAAATGGTTGCTGACATGGCGGAACATGATTGGATATTGTGAGTGATAGAATTCTATCACTAGTGACCACCCCCACCCTCTTATACCCATCAGGAATATTTCAATACGATATAAAATTAAATATAAAATATTAACATAAGATTCTTAAAAAGATGGTAAAACAACCAACAAGAAGAAACAGTCAGTCACAACAACAAACTCATTCTCCCGGATTTCATTCCCAATTTTAATGTCATTCCATCTCTCAAATCACAAAATAAACGTCTTCAGCCCTCTCTCATCTTGCACCACATCATCATTAAGTCAAAACTACAACCTTAACTTATATCACAAACTCAAAACTAGTACACTCCAATCTTGGAGATGTATCCGGTCCCCCCACGCGGGGCCTGCGGTTGTTCTGTTAAGATTTGCCATCTTCAACAGCCTTATCCATCGTCTCCTCCATCGGATCATCAACCGGAACTAGGGTTCCGTCTGTAACAGTGTGGGCAGGCGGGGCAACTGGAGGGTCCGGGCGTCCTTCAATCTCGCTCGTAGTTTTCGGTAGTGAACAGGGTACAAGTCCCGCAAGCACATTCTTCCATTCTAACGGGATTCCGGAAGCATTAGCATTAGCATTGGCGTCAACCATGGTGGTTTCTTCTTCCTTATCGGGATCGCAATTCAAATCCAACTGTTGTCCGCCTTTACCACTGCTCTCTCCGACTTCCATATCAATCCCATTCCGATCAAAAATCTCGATTCCTGTTCCTGTTCCACCGACGGTTGCCGCCGCCGCTATCCCGTTATTAAGAGTGGAGAGTGATTTCTGGGCCATTTCTGCCTCCTGATCCGACAACCGTTTCTTCTTTCGGAGCATTAATGTTTTGAAACGGCGTCTGACGGTCAGACAAACGTTGCAGAAGCAATTGGGTTTGTGTTTTCCTTTACCACTTGGAGGTTGGATACAAACGATACAGCTGCACCCGGGCCTGTGACGAGGGTGTCTAGTGGTGGCACCGGTTGACGACTCGCCAAATTCGCCTATCGTTTCTCCTAGTACTGCAGCTGTCGCTAAAGCATCCAGTCCAGACGGCTCTTGTTCTTCAACCATTTTTCCTTCAAGTTTTCGGGTCTTGAAATCTGGGAATTACCGAATCACCAAAATCCAATTATTAACAAAAATATGAAAAGTATGTAAATATATATGATTCATACCCTTTCCAAATTTAAAAAACCGTTCCATATCCTTTGTGTTCATCTCATCGGGAGCAGAACACGAACACCTAGTGAAAGTTAACATAAAAATATTATTTAAATCTATATGTTACAGAAATTTAGAGGTGAGTTTTTGGTTTGAAATAGTTGATTTGCAATATACTTACCTATCGGGATCCCAAACATTATCAGAACATGCCCATTTTGGAGGAAGAAGAACGTCAGGAGGTAATCTCCGCCATTTGGAGCAATTATCACACTGGCCCCATTGTTCTTGTGACCTATATCACAATTAACAGTAATAAAGTATAAATTATAAAAAGCCACTTAAAAGAAAATGGAACAATATTAACTGGATTAGCAATTATCAGGTAACAAATGTGTTGCGCAAGAGATGTTACATAATTAAAATTTGGGTAAAATGCCACTTTCGTGGTTTGCTCAGTTTTGCGACTTTCGTCCAAAGGTTTGTTTTTCCGCATCTGGATCCAAAAAGTGAGAAATCTTGCCATTTTCATCCGGCTCGTTAACTCCTTACATTTTTCTCTATTAAGTCAGGGGTAATTCCCTTAAAGAGCAATTCGGTCTTTTTCACTTTAAGGAATGCCCCTGGAAAAGACCGAATTTCCCTTTAAGTTAACAAAAAGACGGAAATACCCCTGACTTCACTTAACCTTTGGACCCAGATGCAGAAAAACAAACCTTTGGACGAAAGTCGTAAAACTGGCCAAAACCTCAGAGGGACAAAAATGGCAATTTACTCTGAAATTTTTATTAACTAATTTAAGGAAATAGAAGAGTTGACATTCTTACAAGTATATCACAAGTATCATGACAACAAAATGATTTGCTACAGTTAAACTTCCTACACAAGCAATACAACAATATTAGAAGACAAAAATTACCCAGATGCATTCACTGTGAAAATCGTCTTCTTGCCAAAAACTGGAGGTTCCTGAACGAAAAAAAAAACAAATGACCACAAAGAATACGTCAGAAAATACAAAATGAATGACGAACAATGTAACTATTTTAAAACGTGATATCATGCTTACATCGTATTCTTCAAATTCACAATTTTCGATCATGGAAATAGTCGGTTTACAAGTAGGAGATGGGCGAAGCAACTCGTGTGCTTCTTCCCACGTCACTTTCAGCTCCATGGCATCTTCGTTATGCATAAGTAACCTCTTGTTTTTTAATCCTATATTACGTGATCTCTTTTTTTCTTGGGTTAATGCTTTTTTATCCCCATTAGCCATGGCTTCATGCTCCGCGTTTTTCTGCTGACAAGGTGTAACTTGCTTAGCAAAAATGAAATTAAGTTGTGAAAAAAATATTTAAGTGTTGTTAACATAAATGAGGAAGAATAGATGAGAGCACATACTGTGGATGGAGTTCCGTTCCCACCAGCAACACCGTTAACCGAAGGCGTTTCACCTTCCTGCTAATTTTTCCAAAAAGTTCTAGTCATTAACAACATAACGCAAATAGGTGTGTGTGTGTGTGTGTGTGTTTCACCTTCACCCCACTATTAACTAGCATTAGAAGGTGCAACGGGCAGGTTGGTTAGCAGGTCAAAATGGGTCATGATGGGTCAAGACTGGGGAATTCTTTTTATAGCTCAATAAATAGTTCGTGTATTAAAATGCGTGCATCAAGAGCGCATAATGCACGATGCGCTGATGAGATCGCATCAGGTGATGTGATGCGCTGCGATTAGCATACGTGATGCGCGCATCGGCTTTTGGGATCAAAACGCATCGGAGCGCATAGCGTAAAACCAAGATTATCACACTTATGTTAAGAAAATCCAAATAAATTGAATCAAAAGGTTTTATGCATTTTGCATACACATTATTGAATTTTGACTTGATACCATTTTAGCTAAATTCATTTGCTTGATAGTTGATATGACCCAAATTGAGTCATATGCAACATCTAACTAGTATATGTACAAGAAAGAAAGAAACAGTCATTTTAGTCTTCTATTAGAGAACTGACAATTAATTTGGAACACACACACGAGAAACATAAAGGACTTAGGGATTAATATGTAGTGCACAACGAATTATGTTGCAAAAAGATCACCTGAGTATCGGCAGAGACTGTTGCCTTTCGACAACCTATAACAAGCTTTTCTCCTGGATCTAGTCGACTAAATATAACTGCAAATATTTTTTTGAAAGATAAAATATCAAATAAGAAGTATACAGAAAGATCATATAACGACAGATACCCTTCAGAATAAGTTAATTAGAAAGATATATAATTAAACATCCTTGGAAAGAAAAGGATACCTGTGTCCCCAGCTTGCAGTTGCATATTCTGTATGCAAGGTGTTACACCCTCTAAAACATACATACGACTGTTATTATTGGGCCAAAACCGAAACTGGAACGTCCACTCTTTCCCCTTTATATCCTGAATTCTTATCGGTAAACCTTCTGATTGATTGATAGATGGAAAATACGCCTGTAAATTTTTTAACCATTATGAAGTTAAAACAGAGCACAAAAATAATACATATATATACATAGTGAAAGTTTAAAATACAAAAGGCTCTTAACATGCAACGACACGCGACCACCAAAATAACATGCGTAATTATGCAAATAACGTGCGTAATTAGGGTTACCCCAACCTATGCGTAATTATGTGAATAACGTGCGTAATTAGGGTTTAACCCAACCCATACGTAATTATGTATTATAACGTGCGTATTTTAAAAATGAACATGTGTAATTCACTTCGCACAGTCGCGTACCATCGATTATGTATTGTAAGTTAACCTTCCCCTGTATACATACACACCACACACACACACACAACACCTACCTCAGCACATGCTTTAGGCAGGACCAACCGACCGATTCGGCCAGCATCACTTGCACTCAAAACCTTCTCAAACAATGGAGTAATAGTACAGTTGGAGCTCAAGCTATAATATACAATTAAGAAAAACTTTATATCTAACATATGTAATAAAAGATTTGGCGTTATAACCAAGGATACTCTCCAGATATTTGCAATAGTTCTTGATCAGTCATTTTGGGCCAATAGCGTGGAAGTAACTGATTTCTGCCTCTACCTTCAGCAGGTGGTCTTGCAACTCTATTATCAGAAACCATCCCTTTATTCGAGGGTGAACGTATAGTAACCCCTGATTTAGACGGTTTCGGAAACGAAAGACGGGACCTTTGCCCCTGTTTAAAAGACGGAACTTTTTCGGACTCCATGGGCCCACTAGAACTAGGGCTTACAGATGACTTTGCAGTGGCCAGATGATTACCAAGAGAATAACTTAACGATGGCTGAGGCATTGTATCGTACAGTGATTTGAAACCTAAATCTGTTCTACTGTTATCGAATAAAGACGATGAGTTTGGAAAGATTGGTGTTACTGTTCCAACATCTTTATTTGAAGATGAAATCCCGATATTTAGTTCGGAAGAAATACGGTTTTCGTCTTGTTTGAATTGGTGACCGAGAGAGGGAGTTGAAGGAGTGGGTTGCTGTTTCTCTATAGCTTCGGTTAACTGAGTGAGTTTTCCTTTATCGACTGTAGCACCATTATTCATTCTGTTACCAATGACGGGATGCCATGTGGCAGAAAACGGCATGAATCCATTTGGAAGGTCATTAGGGTGGCTCTGCGTCAACAATTAAAAAAAAATTATATACTTGTGGTGACAGTGGTTTTTAACAGTTAAGTCACTAATATCCTTAATCTTCGAGTTAAAAGATTGATTACCTGTATTGGTTTTAGGGCTTGTGTCCCTCTTGCTCGTATGCATTTTATGCATGATATTCCTCCCAAATCAAGACATTCATGAAGATACTTTGAAACAACACAGCCGCAGTGAATAGGCTACAATATCAAACAGATGTCGCTAAGTGAGTAGAACAAATGGTTAACTATTATGAAAAACTCGAAAATACTGGATTAAAGTTACCTTTTCACAGAATTTGCATTCTCTCCAACCAGGTTCATTCAGATGGAATCTTTCACAGTAGTTTACATGTTCGTAGACAGTTCTAGGGTCCATATAGAACATTAAACCATATTACAAGTTAGATACAGCAGTAATATGCGCAATCAAACCAAATTACTATTATCACGCACACCACCCTTTCCAGCTTTCTTAATCTTTCATCAAGTTAGATACATGCCAGATAAAAAAAAAATCCTCAATGTAAAAGAATGTGATGCCATAGATCTCTCCACTAACTAACACCTAACCCCCCAAACAACACTACATAACAAATGTCATGCACATGCCATAATACAACACACAGTTATGCAAAAAATTGTCCATCTTACATGTGACTCTATGATAATATTATGCCATTAGTCACTGTTACAATTACAATCTTTTACAGTCCATACAAAAAATATTACTTTATAATTGCAGTCAAATCTTCACACCAAAATCACATATAACAAATGTCATGATCCTACCCATTTGGGGAAATTCTTACAATTTATTAAATTTCACAGAAACATTATGAAAATCACATATATAATATTAATCCTGTAACTATTAATCACACATGAATTGATCTAATATAACCAAAATTAGGGCTTTCTAAAACCAAAACCCCAAAATACCCTTGCAATCTAGACACAAAAGAACGTAAAATTCCGAAAATAGAAAGGGTAAAAGCGGAACAAAACGACACATACCCACAACTGTAGCAAAGAGTAGCGAAACCACCGGCTTTCATGGCCCAACCTCTCTTCCATTGAGGCGTCGTCTTCGCTCCACACAATCCGTTCATGCAAATCTTCGTCGACGACATTTGACCCCCAAATTTCGCCAATTTCAACTCACCAGATCTCACAATCTCACACCATCCGTACACCTCCAAAAAACCCTAATCTAAACCCTAACATGTTCACTCATCAATCAGATCAAATCAATCCAAAATCAACAACAAATTGATACCAAATCGAATCGTAAAACTCACCGGAAACACAATCGGAGATTGTAAACCCTAACAAGCGATAATCAACCGGATCGGAATCAAGTAAACTGAACTAAATTGAAGTCATCGAAATGTATCCATGCATACACGTGATAAATATCTAGATGTAGTGTAAATTAAGAGATGATTGTAGCTTGTGGAGGAAGAAATATTGTGTGTGAAATGAAATCTGGCCGGAATTTGGTGGATAAGTGGTAGCGGCGGTGGTTGTGAAGGTGGAGATTATTTTGATGAGTGAAAATAAAAAGGAATTTAATTTAATAGGGGGGAGAGGAGGAGAGAGAAAGTGTGTGTGTGTGTGCATGCGAAGAGGAGGAAGAGGAAGAGAAGAGATGTGTGAAATGCATGCACGAATGAAGACACTTGATTACTTGAAGACCACAAATATGGAGGAAGCTTCATCAATGGAAGATCAACAAACCCTTACCCTTGTGTTTTTATAAGTTTACTTCTTAAATGTTAAATAGTTACGTGTGTGTTATACGGGTTGAATTTTATTTTTTTTTGACCGGTTTACTGGAAATAATATTTTTGCGTTTTAATTAAAATGTTAATTTTGACTTGTTTAATCGTGAGTTTGATTTATTTAGGCCTTTAGGGTATATCCAGTTACTATTTAACACCTCACTCTATCACATTTTGTTCTATCACCTTTGCAATGGTCATCACTTATCAGATTCTATCACTCACTTATTTTTTTAATTTTTTGAATTATAATAATACATTTCCATGCACACATTCATTTAAATATTCACCAATCAGGCACGCGATACACATCATCCGTTTCAGGTCCATCACGTGTGATCAAGTGCTTGCGGTGGTGTTTCATTACTCATCACGCACCCTTCATCACGGACCACCCCGAGTACCCTTATTATTAGAGTAGCTCACTCTGACAGGTTTATTAAATTGATTTATGTTAGTGAGCAACTTGTTAAAGTTGTTAGCTGAGGATAAGAGATAAAGATGAAGAAATTGAATTGAATAATTTGAATAGTAACTTATGATTTTTTTTAGGATTTGTTTTTAGAACACACATGATACATTGAAAACATTTCTCTCAAAAGTCTTAATTTGATAGGGGTACACGTGGCACCCGGATATTCTTATTATTAACATGAGTAAATTGCACAAAACGTCCTTTATGTTTCCTCAAACTTGCAGGTTCCAGCCTTAATGTTTAAAACTTGCTGAAAACAGCTTTTACGTTTATTTTTGTTGCGGGTTAATCCTTTACCACTAACCAAATTAATTATCTCAATTACATTCCCTAACATGCCTAACATGTGAAGGTATATTTGTCATTTTAACTTTATTTCTTATAAAACCCCTACAGGCCCATTTTAATTATCTTCATCGCATTCAATTAAAAACCCTATCTCACCCTTCTTCGCATTTAATTGAAAAACCATTGCCACAAGCTTCTCCAAATGAAACAAAGTACCCGATTTCACCATCTATTTACGACATTTCTTTGACTGAGTTAACAAAAGCATAATCAAAACATGACATTTCTTGTCTAAATTTGTTACCAATGGATCTAATAGACAAACCAGACTTACTACCCCCTCTCTGGTCCTTCCTATAAACTCTTCGGTATACAACATAATCATCAATAACACCTTCGCCAACTTGAATTTCCTCAACATATTTCCCATCCAACTCTTCTAAAATTTTAACAGAAGAACAGTCCCAAAAACTTTTCAAACTAATCAATCCACCATTTCTAGCAATCAACAGTTTCAAATCAGCATTATCTTTAACTAAATTACTTAAACAAGCAATTGAACGATTTGCGCTATCCAGAACGAGCTAGGGTAGAAGTATCAAATTCGAGAGCTTTGATTAGATAATAAAGTAGTAACAAACCTTCCGCCATTAACACATGCTTGCTCGAATCAACCGTCGAAACCCTAGCGATTGTCGTAACCTTTTTGATAACATTTGATGACCTGGGTTTTCAATTGAAGATGAAGAAGAATGGGGGTAGGGTTTTAATTGAAGGTGATGAAGAGAATTAAAATGTGTATGTAGGTTTTTTGAGGTTTTATAAAAAGTAAAATTAAAATGACAAATATACCCTCACATGTTAGGCATGTGATGGAATTTGCTTGAGATAATTAACTTGGTTAGTGGTAAAGGATTGAACCCGCAACAAAAATAAATGTAAAGGCTGTTTTCAGCAAGTTTTAAACATTAAGGCTGGTGCAAGTTTAAGGAGACATAAAGGAAGTTTTGTGCAATTTACTCTATTAACATATATAGATTTTTCGAAATAAGTAATTGTTTTTTTAGGAAATGAAGGTTATATTTTGTTTTTTTTTCTTTTACTAAAGTACGTTGTAATATTTAAAAAATAAATGTGTGTTGATTGTAGTATATAAAAGTATAAGTATTTTGTTGCTAAGGTATTAAGGTATACCTTTGTTGTTGATTGTTAGTGAGATTAATATGTGGTAGCTTGAATGTTTATGAGATACTTGTGTAGTTGGGTATTAAGGTTTCTTGTTTCTGGACGATGAAGAAGAAAATGACACGGGCTAGGATCACATAGTGACTAGCTAAAAATAGACATGAGTTGGAAATGGACCTCCATCGGTGATTAAGGGTTTAAAGTTTGAACATAGAAGGTTTGAAATAGGTCAATGATCGGAATCTTTTAGATTTGAAGTTGAAATCATAAAAGAAAGAATGGTTGGTTAACGAGGATCAAGATGGAAACTCTAACATATTAATGATTTAGAAAGGTTCATTGCTTAAGATTGTGTTGGAAATGAATTGCATGAAGACTATGAAGATATTAGAAGATTAAAATGTAAGTGATTGCCAAGTGAAAGTAACAAGGTATGACACTACTAGAGGTCGTGTTAACCTAATGGAAAAAAAAAACATTGGTTTTAGGCCCCTAACAAATTAGGTTCTCAATTATTATTTGTAATACACATGGTATTGGCTTAAACAAATTAGGGGCGTGTGGCTTGTCCCGTTAAGCTCATGTCCATGTGAGACGCGTGAAGCCCATGTCCATGTGAAATGTGAATAACCAGACTGGTCATTAGTCACTAGATGTTAAGGTAATGTCGACTCATATTTGAAACACACGACCGAAAAAAACAAATTAATGGTGAATGCTCGACTAAATGAGACGAATCAATGAGTTGAACTAACAGTTGGCTATTCCCAATGCCTAAATCAAATTCCATTCGACTATTCCACAATCCATATCCCATACTACTCTCGAGTCTCGACATCTCAGTACATTTGAGAATCCATGATTTCCAAGGGCATGCTCGAACTCAAAGTTCTGTTTTCAATATCTCGGTTCATTTGAGAATCCAGATTTCCAGGGCATACTCAAACTGGAACTTGTGTTTTTCCACAATGAAAATAGACATGCGAAGCATATCACACGAAACTTGGTTTTATTGACTTCGTGATTCATTCTATACATGTAACACCCCACCTTGAACCCGGATGATCATGCACAATTGATACAACTTAACAACAAAAGGAAATATAGCTTTTATTACAACATATAGTATTCTTGTTACATTATATTGATATTTACATTACAATTAAGTTACAATAATACGAAATTAAGGACAAGTTAGTCTTCAAGATCCACCATCTCCCAACAACTCTTATAACCACCCTCAGGTTATACATGTGATACACATACTCAAAATGACATCAACCAATTGCTAGTGAGCTCATACGATACAGTTATAAGGACATACCACAGTTAAACATTTTATGTATACAAAATATGGTTTTATGAATCATTATAAGTCATGCTTGACCTCACTGGACATTCTTGGTGGGGCCTGACTTTATTCACAAACAAACACACAACCGAGATGTTAATACCCTAACCATGTCACCATAATCATCGCATAGGTATCAGGATTGAGTCGCTATACATTATAAGCCCGGAGGTCTATGGGGTACACCACCTTTTACCCCTCCCACAGTGACATACTGTCGCAGCCCCCGACCCCTACCCCCGGGAGCGGGTGTCGCGAGCAACAGTGTGGGTGGTATCGGTGTTTATTTATTTGGCAGCGGAATACATCAGGACCGTAGTTAGGAAATGTTTATCAGAGTAAACCACCAACTTTTGTAATAATAATTTATGGGGATAAAACCCAAGTTCATTTGACAATACATTTGTAGGGATAAACTCTAATTATTGAAAACAAAAACTCATTTTTATTTAGGTAACTTTTATAGCCACTTTTCTAAGCCTTCAGTGCTCTCTAGCTGGCTTCTATTTGGCTTTCACATTGTGTTACCTGAAACGCGTTTTAAAAATATTTTATCAGCAAGAAATACTGGTAAGCACATTCCATTTTGGGTAAGCATCAGTTGTTTACACATTACAGTATTAAGGGTGATTACAATGTTTATATCTACACAATTACTCGGTCAGTACGTGTCACTCGACGGATCTGTGACTATGGTCATATCACACATTGGATACCCGTGCCCAATTGTGAAGGTTATCAAGTACTGTATACAAACCCCATGATACTGGCAGCAATTGTAAAATTACAAAAACTTAATCACTGTAATTGTATTTAAAAACATTTGAGGTTTTGGTGAAAATATTTTGACTTACAAAAATGTACCCTCAAATAGTGAGAAAAAGTGAATGTACTTACATTGTTGACTTAGGTGATATTACTATGGCTTCCTGGTGATTTTCCTGAGTATTATCTATTAAAATCAAATAATGCACACGTGTTAGTAAAATAACCCAATTCAAATTAACCGTACAACTCGAGACAGAATTCCAATGACTGAGTCGGGCAGAGCCGACATGCATTACGGAATCCTAAATCGATCGGGTGTACGCACGAGACAGAATTCCATTGACTGAGTCGGGCAGAGCCGACATACATTACGGAATCCTAAATCAATCGTGTAGGGTAACAGCAGGGTTATAGTACTTACAAGAGGCAAATCTTCGCTTTATAGTGGGTATTATGCCCGGGCAGAAATTCTACTATATAGAAATTTGAAAGAGAATTGAAAGTTGAACAAGTTGGAAATGAGCTAATTGAGCTCTATTTATAGGCTGGATATGGGGTTTTTCTCGATTTTTATAAGTATAGGGTTATTTCGGGTCCGTTTCTCGCGTACGAGGTATATTTAGGGACATTTAGGGGTGTCTAAAAATATTTTAGGAGGGTTGTTATATCCTCCCCACCTTGTTTTGGATCTCGTCCTCGAGATCTACTAGAACAGGTGTGGGTATTTCCTTTGCATCTCTGACTCGAGTTCCCGAGTGTATTCTGGTCCTCTCTTGGAATCCCATTTTACTTTGACCAGAACTAGTTTCTTGTGTTTGAGATTCTTGATTTTTCTATCTTCGATCTGAACGGGTTTCTCCATAAACTTGAGTTTCTCATTTACCTCTATGTCTTTAAGAGGTATCACTAAGGATTCGTCTGCTAAGCACTTTTTGAGATTACATACATTAAACACATCATGTATTCCTGCCATTTCCTCTGGCAGTTGTAGCTGATAGGCTACAGGTCCTATTCTTCTAATAATCTCAAAAGGTCCAACATACATGGGGCTTAGTTTTCCCCTCTTAATGAATCTGACTACTCCTTTCCATGGAGAAACTTTTAATAGTACATTATCTCCTACTTGAAACTCTAAACGTTTTCGTCTGTTATTTGCATAACTCATTTGACGATCTCGTGCTGCTTTTAGTCTTTCCTTGACTTGAATGATTTTATCTGTCATTTCCTGCACTATTTCTGGTCCAGATAATTGCTTTTCTCCAATTTCTGGCTAGCAGACTGGAGTTCTACACTTTCGTCCATAAAGTGCTTCAAATGGTGCAACATTAATGCTAGTATGATAGTTGTTATTGTAGGAAAATTCTATTAGTGATAAATGGTCGTCCCAATTTCCTCCAAAATCAATTACAGAGGCTTTAAGCATATCTTCCATTGTCTGAATTATCCTTTCGCTTTGTCCGTCCGTCTGTGGATGAAAAGTTGTGCTTATATTTAACCTGGTTTCCATTGCTTTTTGGAGACTTGTCCAAAAATGAGAAGTATAACGGCTATCTCTATCGGATACGAAAGATAAGGGAATTCCATGTAATGAAACCATTTCATTTACATATAGCTTGGCTAACTGTTCCAAACTGAAAGTTTCCTTCATGGGTAAGAAATGAGCAAATTTGGTCAATCTGTCTACAATCACCCAGATTGTATCATTTCCTTTTCTTGTCTTGGGTAATTTGGTAACAAAGTCCATTGTTATCAATTCCCATTTCCATATTGGCATTTCTAACTGTTGTACTAATCCTGAGTGTTTCTGATGCTCAGCTTTAACTTGAGAACAAGTTAGACATTTAGCAACATAATTAGCTATATCCTTTTTCATTCCTATCCACCAGAAATTCTTTCTTAAATCTTGATACATCTTATCACTTCTGGGATGTATCGTATACTTAGACTTATGAGCTTCTTCTAGAATTATGTGGCATAGGTTTCCTTGTTCAGGTATCCACATCCTTTTCTTATGAAACTTCCAAATTACATATGTTCCTTGTTCTAATTCCTTAATCATTCCTTTTAATTTTTCAGCATCGTCCTTGATTGCTGATTCCTGTACTCTCTAATTTGCTCATTTAAATCTACTTGTAGATTTAATCTAAGAGAACGTACTCTTTTCGGCTTTTCATGATACTTTCGACTTAAATCATCAGCTACTATATTAGTTTTTCCAGCATGATACTGGATATCACAATCGTAATCGCCAAGGACTTCCATCCAGCGTCTCTGTCTCATATTTAATTATTTTTTCCCGAAAATATATCTTAAACTCTTATGATCAGTGAAGACAACAAATTTATTTCCATATAAATAGTGTATCTAAATCTTAAGGGCAAAAACTATGGCTCCTAACTCTAGATCATGGGTTGTGTAATTCTCTTCATATTTCTTAAGTTGTCTAGAGGCATAAGCTATAACCTTTTGACGTTGCATCAACACACATCCATATCCTAACTTAGACGCATCACAATAGACTATAAAGTCCTTAGTTCCTTCTGGTAATGCGAGTATGGGTGCGTTGGTTAACCTTTGCTTAAGAATCTTAAAAGCTTCTTCCTGTTTCGGTCCCCATTCAAACTTAACTGATTTGTATGTCAGTTTGGTTTATATAATGGCTATTCTAGAAAAATCTTGGATAAACCGTCTGTAATATCCTGCTAGTCCAAGAAAACTTCATACTTCCGTTGGTGATTCAGGGACTTTCCATTTAGTAATCGCCTCGATCTTTGTGGGATCCACATGAATTCCTTCATGATTAACCAGATGTCCAAGGAATTGCACTTCTTGTAACAAGAATTCACATTTTGAGAATTTAGCATAAAGCTTCTTTTTTCTCAATAATGTAAGAAGTGTATGCAGATGCGCTGCATGTTCCTCTTTACTCTTAGAGTAAATTAGAATATCATCTATAAAGACAATTATGAATTTATCCAGGTATTATTTACATATCATGTTCATCATGTCCATAAATGCGGTTGGGGCATTGGTTAAACCAAATGGCATGACGGTAAATTCATAATGACCGTACCTAGTTCTGAAAGCAGTTTTAGGATATCTTCTTCCTGTACTTTCAGTTGATGATATCCCGAGCGTAAATCGATCTTAGAAAAGAATCGAGCTCCTTGAAGTTGATCGAACAGATCATCGATTCTCGGTAATGGGTACCGATTCTTAATCGTGACTTTGTTCAATTCTCGATAGTCAATGCACATACGCACCAATCCATCTTTCTTCTTAACGAACAACACCGGTGCTCCCCATGGTGACGAGCTTGGTTGTATAAAACCTTTGTCAAGAAGTTCGTCCAATTGTTTCTTTAGTTCCTGCATTTCCGTTGGTGCTAATCGATATGGTGCTTTGGCAATCGGCGCTGTCCCTGGTATTAGGTGAATTCTAAATTCAACCTCTCTGTCAGGTGGTAATACATGTAACTCTTCTGGAAAAACGTCTGAGAATTTAGATATTACAGGAATATCTTTTAATTCTTTTCCTTTAGTATTAATGATTACATAAATCATGTATACTACTCCTCCCTTCCTTTCATAACTTGCAGCTTTCATCACAGAGATGAATTTTATCTCCTTTGATTGTGATCTTTTCACCACTTGGTGTACTTACTTGTACTGACTTTTGATCATATAATATACTGGCACGATTGGCTACCAACCAATCCATTCCTAATACGACATCAAAACCGGCCAGATTCATTGGGTAAAGGTTAGCAAAGAAACGATGGTTTAGGATTTCTATTCTTGCTCCATGCAAGATTTCACTTCTCTTAACAGATTCTCCGTTTGTTGTCTCTACTAGACAAACTTGTTGAAGTTTGACTAAGGGCTGGTCAAGAAGTTTGTAGAAAGAAGTATTTATAAAACTTTGGTTTGCACTAGAGTCAAACAATACTTTGGCAATTATGTCATTAACTAAGAACGCACCGGCAATCACATCCGGAATCATCTTGGCTTCCTCAGCTGTCAGAACAAAGGCTCTGGCATTCTTCTTAGGTGCTTCAGTTGTCTTAGTCTTGTTGGGCATGGCTAGAGCTATTTTCGGACAGTTTGGTTTGATGTGACTAGCTTCTCCACAATTGTAGCATATGGCATTAGCCTTTCTCCTACAATCTTCTTCCTTATGTCCTGGGTACTTGCAAAAGTTGCAGGACACATCACACTTCCCTGAGTGCTTCTTTTTACAAAACTTACAGTAAGGTGTCGAAGAACCTGTCCTTTTTCCACGGTAGGAATTACTAGAACGATATTCCTGTGTAAGCTTTTGAGCTAGGTTCTTTCTCTGGTTTTCCTCTTGAGTACGTATCAATTCATCAGTCAAGGTATTGGTTAATTATACTACTTCTTCTATGGTTTGTGGCTAGCTGCCTTGACTACGTGTCTAATCTCACTAATTAATCTCCAAATATAACGGGAGATTAACACTGGTTCGGGTGAGGCTAAGGTTGGCACTATCCTAGCATATTCGAAGAATATAGTAGTGTAACCTTTGCAGTCTATTCCAGTCATTCTAAGATTTAGGAACTTATTGGCTATTTGTTCCTTCTCATTAGGAGTACAAAATTTTCTTTCAACCATTTTCTTAAAGTTGATCCATTCCATATTATAAACTCTGTCACTTCCCCTAGACTGGAGATAGTATTCCACCATTCTAAGGCTGCATTTTTTAAAAGATTAGAAGCAAACATAATCTTATCTTCGTCTTCGCATTTACTTATTTTATGGACTGCTTCTGTCTTTTCTATCCAATGTAACTACGTAAGGCTGCAATGGCTCCTTCATTGCCTGAGAATTCTATTGGTTTGCAAGCCAAGAATTCTTTATAAGAACAATCGTATGGATCGGTTCTTCTTATTTTAGGAATTGGAGCTTGGATAATAGGTCCATTATCATTCACAAAGTGACTTGGTTCAATGTGTTGACGTTTACTTCCATTTGCAGATTTATTATTTTTTACTTCTTTCACAGTCTTGATTGTAACACCCCGTGTTTCAAAAGTCAAGGTCAAAATCAAGATTGAAGTCAAAGGAAGAAAAGATTGCTAATTGCGATCTGTCTCTCGTTGCTCAATTCCTGTTTTGACTTCTTTGACTTGTAATTCGTGTATCTTACTTATCGCTTTAGTTGTATTATGTGGAGTATCTATTAATAATCGCATGGTAATCGCTATTTATCGCATGTTTAATCGCTTATTCGCTATCGCAATCGCACTCGCAACTCGAATTACGCATTTTGGATATTGTTATACGTGTGTGTGTGCCTTATGTGTTACTTGTGCATGTTTATTTATGTTATGTGTGGTAATCAATCGAAACGCAATCGAACTCAATCGCAATCGAATCGCAAACGCTAAACGAATACGAAATAAGGATGCTTGTATGTTGATATAGTAGTTGGGATTAAAAGTAAATTGACTAGGAAACTCTATCGCATCGCAACGCTCGCAATCGCAATCGAAACGGCAAAACTCGTCGCACCGAACACTCGAACAAGGTGACTGATCGACCAGGCAACCAGTCGATCGGCCAGCCGATCGACCGAGCAGCCGCTCGATCGGACAGCTGTCCGATCGGACTGCCTAACCGATCGACCAGCCCCTCTCCACTCCTTTCCACTCTGGGTAACCCTATAAATACCCCTTGTCACTTTCATACTTTCTACTTTTGGCAACTGGCGTCCGACCCGTGCTCTTGCTCGCTTTTTCCTTCGATTTCTCGCAATCCCGGTAAGATCTCGTCCTAAATCTTGTACTTCCTAAATCTACACGCACTCCTACACCTTTCTATCTTTTGAAACTTAACTTTTAACCGTGAAATCATCAAGATTCAAGGTGTTCTAAGATAACGTCATCATGTGTTCTTGAAGAACTTCATGTTTTGGGCCTCAACCCACCAAGAATAACTTAGATCTAACCGATTTCCACATAAACAAACAAACATCTTGCATAGATCTAAACATATTCACGGTGAAAAGGATTGAGAGAAGGTTTACCAACTTTCTTTCAACTCTTTTACACTCAATGCACTCAAAACCGATAGAATCGGAGCTTGTGCCGACTTACTACTCATTAGTGTGGTTGTGTTGGTTCAAGATCCGTATCCTATCCATGAGATTATCGATTCCGGGATAACCAAGAACACTCGTCCTGAACCGGTGGACTGACCGAACTTGGGTGATTCCTGTTCGATCTGGTCACTAAAGCTTAGGATGGAGTTCCGTTGGTTAGCACGATATCAATACATCTCGATACAACGATAAACTATCAAAACAACCAAGTGTAAGACGAACAGGTCAACCAGGACGGAGTGCCGTCCGAACGGACAGCCACCCGGACGACCGGCCACCCGTACGGCTTGCACCTTGGCCCCACCTTAGTTTTCAAATCAAGCTTCAAGAGTTTTGGAACACCGAACGGATTGCAGTCCGATCGAGTTACCACTCGATCGACCGACCATCCGACTATGTGATGTTTCGAAACTTTAACACTTAAACAATTTTCAACATGTTCAATGCACAAAGGATGCCGCTCGATCGAACAACCGTCCGATCGAGTGACACCCTGCTGTGAACTTGTTCTCACTGAAGTGCCCAACCGAACGGGTTGCCGTCCGATCGAACGACCATCCGATCGACCGACCTGAAAGGTAGAGATACTTTAATGTTTTCAAAATGCTACAACAAAAACTTCAAAAGTCAAGCCATCATACACAAACACATCCTTCTCAAAGGAAGAAACAATCTACTCGAACAGCCATCCGACCGGACGACCGTCCGAACGGACTACCACTCGCACGACTGGCTGTCCAATCGGATTACCGTCCGATCGAACTGTTGTCCGAACCACTTGCACTTTGCATCGTTCTGCGCGTCACTTATCGTTATCCTATCAATCTGTTCAGGCTAACCTTACTCTCTAGCGCTCCCTTCAATCCATCAACCGCTGTGAGTATACTCGATCCCTTTTTGCTTTACGCACTTTTGGGTGTTACATACGTTACTTATACAAAATCACATCGAACACACTACGCAATACTTTAAACGCTAACCGTTACCTCATGTTATACGTGACTTAATGAATGCTTGTTTGTTATGTTTACACATGGAATGCTGTCTACCTGCCTTAGCAACTATAGTACTATTAGTTTGGACTCAGCACCCGTTCACTCGGGGGTTGTTAAGGACAATTACCTACATGGCTCACAGTGGTGAGAATGTATCGTGAACTGCCTTGGGCAGTCAACCCGCAGTCATTGGTATCGATAGGTTCATGTCGATAACTAACATGCCTCATTTCACTCTGTGTACGTGCTGGTTATGCGTAACGCTTTCGAACTCTATATGCTATTATCAAACTTGTATGCTCACCTTTACACTATGTGTATTGACTTTTACTTTAACGTATGTGACAGGTGCTTAGGATGTTTACATGCTTTGTATACTGGTGATGAAATTGAGGCTAGGGACGGAGTCCTAGAAACCAATAAATAAACAATTATCTGTATAAGAATCTGAGTTGTCGGAACAGAACAATTGACTAGATCTTTTCTGTAATAATTGTATTGTCTTATATGACATGGTATGGGACGTGTTGCTTAAATATTTGGTAAATATAGTTGTTATGGAAACTTTTGGACAATCTGTTTCGCTCAGTGCCATGCCCCGATGTTTCCGCCATCGGTTGGGGTGTGACAGATTGGTATCAGAGCCATAACTATAGGGAATTAGGCAAGACTCGACCTAGTCCGGGTCGATGTCTTAGAGACCTAGTCTATAGTTAGGAACCAACAGACCGACTCGTACATGTCCAGTAGGGATTAAGTATGAGCTTACTGCTATTCCTCGCTATTCTCGCCTACGCTACACTATCACTGCACTCGAAATTTCAAATCATGAATAGACGATTAAGTCGAGATTAGGTGTGAAAACCGCACACTCTCGACTAAATTGCCTTTTCAACCCACATTTTTATCTATAAACACGAGAAATTGCGTTGAAATAGGAGCGAAATCCATACTTTGACGCATAGTTCTCTTCTATTTTATCAAAACAGGAACGAAGTTGTTAAGCTAGGGGTGAAACCCTAACCTTGACGATTTGTTCCGACTTTTATTTGGTTTTACAAAACTCTCACCAAAGTCTCAATGGACTCCAACGACTTGAAGTCACGGTATAACTAAAGGGATGCGTGTCGAACGCCCAAGAATCGAGGCAAAAGCACAGTCCCAAAGGTCAAAGTATGTACAACAAGTCCTTGAGAATAGTGAATCACTTTGGTTAGTCGAAGTCTAATAGTCGCAGACGATCTATTTCTCGATTTTTATGTGTTTCGATTCTGAGCCCGCAACTGCCGACTCTGATTACTCGTCGATTTTATGTGCTTGTATGTGTATTTACCTGTTTATGTGTTTAAATTTTGGAGATTTATTCGATTTTGCTTTCACTTCGATCGACACGCACGACCCGCACTACACTTCTATCTCAAAATGCTGACAAATCGCTAAATTGTGGACGACCTTATGATATGTTATACGCTTATGCTATACTACTCGATATGTTAATCGCGATCGCTATTCTCGAACGCTCATCGACTTTGAATGATAGGTTTCTTTATTCTGACCACCTCTGTGTGCATCTAGACAAGTTACACGCTTATACGCTTCTGTGTTTGGGTCCTACGTGCTTATGTGCTTCTGTGTTTATGTGAATCTGTGATTATGTGCCTATGTGTTTATGTGATACATGTTTCGCTGTGTTCCTGAGCTTTAGTAGTATTAGACGTGTGAGGTGAGATTCGTTTGTGATGTGTCTGAGACCTATGACGATGTCTGTTGCAGACAATGTCAACAGGACCATCATCTGGACCCCGTCACCCACGACTCTCTCGCCAAGAACAGAGGGACAAATGCCTTGATGCCATCCTCGCTAAACAAGTGGCCAAGGTTGTGCCTCAAATCGTGAGTGAGATTTACGAGAATGTTGGCAAATCATTTGAGGAGTCCAGAACAGAAGCTCCTAAAGTTGCTACCAAGACTGCTTTCAGCTTCAAGCAGTTCAAGGCATGCGGTCCAAAGGAATTCACTGGAGAAGATGGCCCTACGGCTATGTTTCAATGGTTCGATTCCATCGAAGTCACTCTGCGCCAGAGTGGATGTCCGGAAAATCTTCACACTCTAAACGCTACTGGCGTCTTCCAGTCCCGTGCACTAGACTGGTGGACGGCCGAGAGAAACAAACGCGAAAACGATGCAGCTTACGAGCTGACGTGGGAAGAGTTGAAGGCCATCATGATGGATGAGTTCTGCCCTCCCCATGAACGCCAAAAGCTGGAGGATGAATTCTGGAACATTAAGCAGAAGGAAGGTGACAATGCTTCCCTGACTGCTCGCTTTAAGCAGCTCAGCATCATCTGTCCCGATCAAGTGAATACGCCCGACATGGCGATCAAGAAGTACATCCGAGCTCTACCCGACTGTGTTGCGGATTTTGTGCATGCCGCAAAGACAGCAATGATTGAAGAAACTTACTTGCTTGCCGCTGAAATCAACGACAAGCGGGTAAAAGCTGGTTTTTGGGATAAAACTTCGAAGTGCCTGCACCAAGTCACCACCGCACCAACCGCTAAAACCGCTGCCGCTTAACCGTCAAAGTCCTCACGCCGTAAGAAGAAGAACAACAACAGCAGCTCCAGTAACAAGAACTATGCTGTCACTACCACTGCTGCTCCACTTCAAGCCGTACCGGCTCAGCAGCAGCCCCCCATCACCGACCAACACCAGTTACTTATGCACCGCCAGCAAAGTGTGCATACACAGGCCCCCACCCGGCTTGCCCAACATGTTCTTATCATCACCCGGTGGGTCTCGCCTGTCGTTTCTGCGCTCACTGCAACATGTACGGCCACTTCACTGCTAACTGCCATACTGGTCCCCGTCAAGCCCCAGCTCAAGCCACTGCTCATCAAGCTTTGCTCCCAGCCCCACATGGCCAACAAGCGGCTTAGGCACCCGCGATCAATGCCCGAGTCTGCTTCGGATGTGGTGATCCTAACCACTTTGCGAACATGTGCCTGAACAGGGTTATGAAACAAGAGCCCCAGCAGCAGCAGCAACACCAACAACAACAGCCTCAGCAGCAGCAACAAGCCGCACGTGCCAGAACTTTCAACAACAATATGCACCAAGCCCAGGCTGACAAAAACGTGGTCAATGGTACGTTCCTTGTGAATGGTATTTGTGCTTCATGTTTGTTTGATACTGGAGCCGATAACTGCTTTGTGTCATTTGAATTCGAGAAGCTCCTTAGTCGTAAGCGCTCCCATCTCCCCTCGACGTTCGATGTTGAAGTTGCCACCGGAAGAACTGTCGCCGTTAATTCTGTTCATCGTGATTGTACTCTTGAGCTCAACAATCACATCTTCCCAATCGACCTTATTCCAATGCAACTCGGAAGTTTTGAAGTCATAGTAGGCATGGACTTTCTTCGCGAAAAGTATGCTGAAGTTGTGTGCTTCGATAAGATGATTCGATTCTCGCTCGCGAATGGTGATTTATTGTGTGTTTATGGCGAAACTGCTTCGAAAGGTCTTAAACTCATGTCGTGTGTCCAAGCTAGCAAGTATCTCCGCAAGGAATACAGAGCTTTCTTGGCTAACATTGTAGTAGCGGAGAAGGAAAATAAAGGAAAGACAGAAGTGAAAGATGTTCCTGTGGTTCATGAATTTCCTAATGTGTTTCCTGACGATCTCCCCGGTTTACCGCCAAGTCGTGATATCGACTTTCGTATCGACCTCATTCCTGGAGCCAACCTTGTTGCCAAAGCTCCTTACCGACTCGCACCGTCTGAAATGCGTGAACTCTCGAACCAACTCCAAGAATTACTTGAGAAAGGCTTCATTCGCCTGAGCACCTTTCCTTGGGGCGCGCCAGTCCTTTTCGTTAAAAAGAAGGATGGGTCGTTCAGGATGTGCATCGACTATTGGGAATTGAATAAGTTAACTATCAAGAACCGCTATCCCCTGCCTCGCATTGACGACTTGTTTGATCAGCTACAAGGTGCTACGTGTTTCTCGAAGATCGATCTACGCTCAGGCTATAACCAACTACGCATACAAGAGGAGGATATTGTTGGTGCATGCATCTGTCGACTTCGTCTTATGTCAAGTCTCGGTTTCGTTGCAGATCTAAACAAGATTGTGACATCATCAAACATCACATATGTGACATCAATGATGACATCACAATATGGAATGCATGGAATAGTTTGTAATGTGTTATTTGAGATGGTAACCGTTTGAACATGGTTGACCGTTTGAGAGTGTTAGTTTGAGAGACATGACCATTTGAAGAGGTAACCGTTTGAAGTGTCCTGTCCGTTTGAAGCATGGCATGTCACCTTCAAACGGACAGCTCTAGTCTATAAATACCCTTCAAAAGGATTCATTTGTAACATTCTAGATTCCGACGCTGAGGTGCTGTCGAAGTGTCTTCAGATTGTAAATTGTTTAGAGATTAATATACGAGACATTTAATAGTGAATACAAGCTAAACGAAGACCGAATCAATGAATTCCGCCTCTGATTCTGTCTGAGCACTCTTCTGATCGACTCTTTAGGTCGTTTCACGATCCTACCATTATGAGTTCGTTGTTATGCCTTTTGGTTTAACCAACGCACCCGCGGTTTTCATGGATCTGATGAATTACGTGTGTAAACCTTATCTCGACCGTTTCGTCATCGTGTTCATCGACGATGTCTTGATCTATTCCAAATCGAAAGCCGAACATGCGCAACATCTACGTTTGGTTCTCGAGCTACTCCAGGGGAATCAACTCTATGCCAAATTCTCCAAGTGTGAATTTTGGCTGGAGGAGGTTCAGTTTCTGGGTCACATTGTCAATAGTCAAGGTATTCATGTCGATCCTGCGAAGATTGAAGCCGTTAAGAGTTGGATTACACTTAAGAGCCCATCTGAAGTCTGTTCTTTTCTCGGACTAGCGGGCTATTATCGACGATTTATCGAAGGATTCTCAAAGATCGCTGTGCCGCTTACCGCTCTCACGCATAAAGACAAGCCTTTTGTTTGGGGAAGTGAACAAGAGTTTGTTTCCAAACCCTCAAGCGCATGCTTTGCAATGCTCCTGTTCTCACATTGCCCTACGAAAATGATGACTTCATTGTCTATTGTGACGCTTCCAACCTTGGTCTTGGTTGTGTCCTTATGCAGCGGGACAAGGTTATAGCTTACGCATCTCGACAGCTCAAAATCCACGAGAAGAACTATATAACCCATGATCTCGAGCTAGGCGTAATTGTTTTTGCGTTAAAGATTTAGCGACACTACCTGTATGGTACAAAGTGTACGATCTTCACCGACCATAGGAGCCTGCAACATATCTTTGACCAGAAGGAACTTAATATGCGTCAACGCCGATGGGTAGAACTTCTCAACGATTATGACTGTGAGATTCGTTACCACCCAGGCAAAGCAAATGTCGTTGCCGATGCTCTCAGCAGGCAGAGTTACTTGCTCAGCATTCGTAAAACCTAAAGCCAATACGATCTCGAAACTCGCATCCGCGAAGCCCAGCATGCTTGTTTTAACGAGCGCACTTTGGATAAGGAAAAAATCTACCACGATGGAGCTCATCTTGTGAATTAGCCGAATGGGATATTCCATTATCTGGACCGGATTTGGATCCCTAAACGGACCGATTTGCGAAAGATTTTGATGGACGAAGCCCACAAATCCCGGTATTCTATTCATCCCGGCGCCGACAAAATGTACCGGGACCTTCGCTACAAGTACTGGTGGCCGGGCATGAAAATGGATATTGCTCTCTACGTTGGGAAGTGCCTGACTTGTGCAAAGGTCAAGGCTGAACACCAAAGACCCTCTGGCTTACTCGAACAACCGCTGATCCCTATATGGAAGCTGGAGAGTATAGCTATGGACTTCGTAACAAAGCTTCCGCACACGTCATCAGGTCACGACAGCATTTGGGTTATTGTTGATCGTTTAACCAAATCTGCTCACTTTTTGCCAATACGGGAAGACTACAAGGTAGAACGATTAGCCCGAATCTACACCAATGAGATCATTTGTCGACATGGGACGCCTCGCGACATCATCTCTGACCATGATGCTCGGTTTACCTTGCGACTGTGGGAAACGTTTCAAACGGCTCTCGGTACATCGCTTAATCTAAGTACCGTTTTCCACCCTCAAACCGATAGTCAGACTGAAAGAACGATTCGTACTCTTGAAGACATGCTCCGTTCGTGTGTTATAGATTTCGGTGGTAATTGGGATGCATATATACCGTTAGTCGAATTCTCGTACAACAACATTTATCATTCCAGCATTCAGATGGCACCATTCGAGGCTTTATACGGAAGAAGATGTCGATCGCCTATTGTGTGGCACGAGATCGGTCACTCGCAATTAACCGGTCCTGAGCTATTGCAAGAAACGACTGACAAAGTCCTCCAGATTTGAGACAACTTGTTGAAAGCTCGAAGTCGACAGAAAAGTTACGCCGATAGACGACGCAAGCCCCTTGAATTTGACGTTGGCGACTACGTACTCCTAAAGGTATCACCTTGGAAGGGTGTGGTCAGATTCGGCAAGAAAGGGAAACTAGCGCCCCGATATGTTGGACCTTTTAAGATACTGGAAAGGATCGGAAAAGTCGCCTACAGACTCGAACTACCAGAAGAACTTAGTAACGTCCACCCGACTTTCCATGTGTCAAACCTCCGAAAGTGCCTGGCTGAGCATGATTTAATTGAACCTCTCGATGACCTCCAAGTAAACGAAACACTACACTTCGTGGAGAAGCCTGTCGAAATCATGGATCGACAAACCAAGCAACTCAGACGCTCGCGCATTCCTATTGTGAAAGTCCGGTGGGAAGGCAAGCGAGGCGCAGAGTTCACTTGGGAACTCGAAAGCGACATGAAGGTGAAGTACCCGCAGTTGTTTGTTACGGCTTCGGACTAATTTCGGGACGAAATTCCCTCAACTAGGGGAGGCTGTAACACCCCGTGTTTCGAAAGTCAAGGTCAAAGTCAAGATTGAAGTCAAAGGAAGAAAAGATTGCTAAATGCGATCTGTCTCTCCTTGCTCAATTCCTGTTTTGACTTCTTTGACTTGTAATTAGTCTATCTTACTTATCGCTTTAGTTGTATTATGTGGAGTATCTAGTAATAATCGCATGGTAATCGCTATTTATCACATGTTTAATCGCTTATTCGCTATCGCAATCGCACTCGCAACTCGAATTACGCATTTTGGATATTGTTATACGTGTGTGTGCCTTATGTGTTACTTGTGCATGTTTATTTATGTTATGTGTGGTAATCAATCGAAACGCAATTGAACTCAATCGCAATCGAATCGCAAACGCTAAACGAATACGAAATAAGGATGCTTATATGTTGATATAGTAGTTGGGATTAAAAGTAATTTGACTAGGAAACTCTATCGCATCGCAACGCTCGCAATCGCAATCGAAACGACAAAACTCGTCGCACCGAATACTCAAACAAGGTGACTGATCGACCAAGCAACCAGTCGATCGGCCAGCCGATCGACCGAGCAGCCGCTCGATCGGACAGCTGTCCGATCGGACTGCCTAACCGATCGACCAGCCCCTCTCCACTCCTTTCCACTTTGGGTAACCCTATAAATACCCCTTGTCACTTTCATACTTTCTACTTTTGGCAACTGACGTCCGACCCGTGCTCTTGCTCGCTTTTTCCTTCGATTTCTCGCAATCCCGGTAAGATCTCGTTCTAAATCTTGTACTTCCTTAATCTACACGCACTCCTACACCTTTCTATCTTTTGAAACTTAACTTTTAACTGTGAAATCATCAAGATTCAAGGTGTTCTAGGATGACGTCATCATGTGTTCTTGAAGAACTTCATGTTTTGGGCCTCAACCCACCAAGAATAACTTAGATCTAACCGATTTCCACATAAACAAACAAAGATCTTGCGTAGATCTAAACATATTCACGGTGAAAAGGATTGAGAGAAGGTTTACCAACTTTCTTTCAACTCTTTTACACTCAATGCACTCAAAACCAATAGAATCGGAGCTTGTGCCGACTTACTACTCAATAGTGTGGTTGTGTTGGTTCAAGATCCGTATCCTATCCACGAGATTATCGATTCCGGGATAACCAAGAACAATCATCCTGAATCGGTGGACTGACCGAACTTGGGTGATTCCTGTTCGATCTGGTCACTAGAGCTTAGGATGGAGTTCCGTTGGTTAGCACGATATCAATACATCTCGATACAACGACAAACTATCAAAACAACCAAGTGTAAGATGAACAGGTCAACCAGGACGGAGTGCCGTCTGAACGGACTGCTGTCTGAACGGACAGCCACCCGGACGACCGGCCACCCGTACGGCTTGCACCTTGGCCCCACCTTAGTTTTCAAATCAAGCTTCAAGAGTTTTGGAACACCGAACGGATTGCAGTCCGATCGAGTTACCACTCGATCGACCGACCATCCGACTATGTGATGTTTCGAAACTTCAACACTTAAACAATTTTCAACATGTTCAATGCACAAAGGATGCCGCCCGATCGAACAACCGTCCGATCGAGTGACACCCTGCTGTGAACTTGTTCTCACTGAATTGCCCAACCGAATGGGTTGCCGTCCGATCGACCAACCTGAAAGGTAGAGATACTTCAATGTTTTCAAAATGTTACAACAAAAAAATCAAAAGTCAAGCCATCATACACAAACACATCCTTCTCAAAGGAAGAAACAATCCACTCGAACAGTCATCCGAACGGACGACCGTCCGAACGGACTTCCACTCGCACGACTGGCTGTCCGATCGGATTACCATCCGATCGAACTGCTGTCCGAACCACTTGCACTTTGCATCGTTCTTGGCGTCACTTATCATTATGCTATCAATCTGTTCAGGCTAACCTTACTCTCTAGCGCTCCCTTCAATCCATCAACCGCTGTGAGTATACTCGATCCCTTTTTGCTTTACGCACTTTTCGGTGTTACATACGTTACTTATACAAAATCACATCGAACACACTACGCAATACTTTAAACGCTAACCGTTACCGCATGTTATACGTGACTTAATGAATGCTTGTTTGTTATGTTTACATGTGGAATGTTGTCTACCTGCCTTAGCAACGATAGTACTATTAGTTTGGACTCAACACCCGTTCACTCGGGGGTTGTTAAGGAGAATTACCTACATGGCTCACAGTGGTGAGAATGTATCGAGAACTGCCTTGGGCAGTCAACCCGCAGTCATTGGTATCGATAGGTTCATGTCGATAACTAACATGCCTCATTTCACTCTGTGTACGTGCTGGTTATGCGTAACGCTTTCGAACTCTATATGCTATTATCAAACTTGTATGCTCACCTTTACACTATGTGTATTGACTTTTACTTTAACGTATGTGACAGGTGCTTAGGATGTTTACATGCTTTGTATGCTGGTGATGAAATTGAGGCTAGGGACGGAGTCCTAGAAACCAATAAATAAACAATTGTCTGTATAAGAATCTGAGTTGTCGGAACAGAACAATTGACTAGATCTTTTCTGTAATAATTGTATTATCTTATATGACATGGTATGGGACGTGTTGCTTAAATATTTGGTAAATATAGTTGTTATAGAAACTTCTGGACAATCTGTTTCGCTCAGTGCCACACCCCGATGTTTCCGCCATCGGTTGGGGTGTGACATTGATAATATAAGGCATAACATCTATGATTCCTTGTGCTACTATATGTTGGATGGCACTGTTATCTATTTGGTTTTTGTTATTCTCATTATTCTGGTTTTCCTGATTTACTTCGTTCGACATCTGAATTGTGAACATTTAATTATCACAGAATAAAATTGAGTACAATTATTTATACACAACCACACAAACAAGTTTATCAAAAAACGTCGATCATTGCGACCTTTACTCTTTTTCATATATATATGCATCTATTACAAACTATCACTTGAAATCAAATATACTATGCATCCGTATCTATATATATATATATATATATATATATATTTTAAGTATAAAATTACACATAGATCTAGGTAATTTCTAAGTGTCATGTATCCAATCATGTATGTCGCGCTCAACATTCTTCCACATAAGCTTTTCTCCTATTAATCGGATTCTATCCCCTTCCTCTACTAATTCGTCACCCAATGAGCGAAGTTCCTCCAAATTTTCCTGGCTCATAGGTGGCATGGGTGCTGGTACTGGATCACCGTGTTGAGGAATAGGTTGTCCATAAGGGTATGGAATTCTTATCACACTCTGCGTCCACCATTCGCTACTCCAAATGGGATCGAAAGGATTAAGGTCAGTGTACTGTGCTATGGGGTTTGGTGGGGGAATCCTGGGAATCTCATAGGGGTCTATATCAGGGATTGGCCCTGACTATCGCTCTCTGTTGCTGTAATTTCTTCATTCTTTTTCTTCTCTCATGTGCCCCTCTATTAAACCAACCTCTTTTCTTAGTAGTAAAAGGTTCCTCCGACTATGCCTTAAAGATAAATATTCTCTCTTCTGTATCGGCTGAATATCCTGAGGGACCAGGTTGAGATGATGCCCCCTCATTTTTTGGTGAACTATCTAAATGATGATAAGCGTCCGACATTGATCACTCATATTGTAAACTAACAAATAGTCAAATAATACATAACACATAATCACATAAGTCATTTCCTAACACAGAATTTAAAATTTCAGTGTTAGCAGAACACTTCTTTGGCTTAAACCAGTGGCTGTAGCTCTGATACCACTCTCTGTCGCAGCCCCCGACCCCTACCCCCGGGAGCGGGAGACGCGAGCAACAGTGTGGGTGGTATCAGTGTTTATTTATTTGGCAGCGGAATACATCAGGACCGTAGTTAGGAAATGTTTATCAGAGTAAACCACCAACTTTTGTAATAATAATTTATGCGGATAAAACCCAAGTTCATTTGACAATACATTTGTAGGGATAAACCCTAATTATTGAAAACAAAAACTCCTTTTTATTTAGGTAACTTTTATAGCCACTTTTCCAAGCTTTCAGTGCTCTCCAGCTGGCTTCTATTTGGCTTTCACATTGTGTTACTTGAAACGCGTTTTAAAAATATTTTATCAGCAAGAAATACTGGTAAGCACATTCCATTTTGGGAAAGCATCAGTTGTTTACACATGACAGTATTAAGGGTGATTACAATGTTTATATCTACACAATTACTCGGTCAGTACGTGTCACTCGACGGATCTGTGACTATGGTCATATCACACATTGGATACCCGTGCCCAATTGTGAAGGTTATCAAGTACTGTATACAAACCCCATAATACTGGCAGCAATTGTAGAATTACAAAAACTTAATCACTGTATTTGTATTTAAAAACATTTGAGGTTTTGGTGAAAATATTTTGACTTACAAAAATGTACCCTCAAATAGTGAGAAAAAGTGAATGTACTTACATTGTTGACTTAGGTGATATTACTATGGCTTCCTGGTGATTTTCCTGAGTATTATCTATTAAAATCAAATAATGCACACGTGTTAGTAAAATAACCCAATTCAAATTAACCGTACAACTCGAGACAGAATTCCAATGACTGAGTCGGGCAGAGCCGACATGAATTACGGAATCCTAAATCGATCGGGTGTACACACGAGACAGAATTCCAATGACTGAGTCGGGCAAAGCCGACATGCATTACGGAATCCTAAATCAATCGTGTAGGGTAACAACAGGTTTATAGTACTTACAACGAGGCAAAGCTTCGCTTTATAGTGGGTATTATGCCCGGGCAGAAATTCTACTATATAGAAATTTGAGAGAGAATTGAAAGTTGAACGAGTTGGAAATGAGCTGATCGAGCTCTATTTATAGGCTGGATAAGGGCGGCTCGCGCCCCGCGAGCGACTGCCCAACCTTGTTTTTCTCGATTTTTATAAGTATAGGGTTATTTCGGGTCCGTTTCTCGCGTACGGGGTATATTTAGGGACATTTAGGGGTGTCTAAAAATATTTTAGGAGGGTTGTTATACATACCCCATGAAGCATATATTGGGATCCCATATACCCCTACCGACATATGCACATTGCAACATTCTCATTGTTACCAATTTGGGCGGGTATACTATCAAAGTTTTAAAACATAGTTATGATAACTCACTTTACCTCTAGATGTTTTTCATGATTAATCAGAACATTATCTTTAATTAATAAACACACGTTTTCAAGGTTTTGGTGAATAGTGACTTTACCTTGTTTTTAAGTTTCAATTTTATCGTAATGCTATAAATAATATACGCCTTTAACCCAGTTGTTTTATTTTTCTTTTATAACTTTTGTTCATTAGTTAAAAAAAAACTAAATATGTTGTTGCAGGGCCGGCTAACCCGTAACGTCACCCGAGGTCCAAAATTTAAAAAGGATATATATATATATATAGGGTTGAGTTCATTTTAGAACTCTAAATAACTACAGAACTTTCAGAACTCCTAATAAACAATCATTTTACATATAAGTTTTTGTATTTAGGATCTTTTTATCATCTATTATATGTATTTCTTTGATTACATACATGTTAAAAATAGTTTACATATGTTTAATTGCCAAAATTATATATATGTGTCATAACTAATTACATATATGTAAAAAACTAGTTTACATATGTGTAATTATAAAATTACATATAAAAAATGATAAAATTACTCTTAACTTGTATGTAATCGTAAAAATACACATAATAAATTATAAAATTATCCTAAACATAAAAATATATAAATAAAAAGATTGTTTATTAGGAGTTCTGCGAGTTCTGTAAATATTTATGGTTCTGAAATGATCATGGCCCTATATATATATAGGACTAGGTTTAAGAGTGAACATTAGTGTATTTGCAAACTGAGCGAATTAATCCTGGCCATACACGTGTGTAAATCAGTGGCCAAGATTTGATGATGAAATCCTAGCCATACACGTGTGTAAATCAATGACCAAGACTTGTTCACTCAGTTCGCAAATACACTAGTGTTCACTCTAAAACCCCACCCTATATATATATATATATATATATATATAGGGAAAGGGTAAAATGAGAACCAACTTGAGCTGTGAGAACCATGAAAACTAGGTCTTCCAAAAAGTTTTTCCAAAAAAATCACAAATCTTTAAAAAAAATCACTTGTTTCAGAAGAAAAAAAAAATTGTCGCATGCAAAAACTTAAATCAGGTGTAAAAAAAAATTAATCGTCGTAACAAAATTTACATCACGCGTAAACAAAACTTACATCAGGCGTAACTAGCGACTCGACAATTTTGTGTTTTCGTTTTTTACAGATGTGTTTATAATATTTTCATCTACGTTTGTCCAAAAAATTGTGCCCCAACTCGCGTGGGAAGTAAGGGTTCTCATGGTTCTCACAACTCGTGGTGCTTCTTAATTGAACCGAAGCCTATATATATAGTATATGCATCCATTTATGATACATAAAAATGTTGGTAGTGGAGTGGAAAAAATCATTTCAAGATAATCCTGAGGACTTGGCTCTAGCACCAATATAATACTTTTTAAATTCATTTCTCCTTAAACACAATTTTGGACCCATTTTTCATGTCTCCAAGGGTCTATTTTTTTAGATTTATCGGGTACCACTCTGTGTGGTTGCGTTTAATTTAATTCTTTTCTCGACATTATGACATCAACTTTATTGAAAATGGAATTGTATTTGAAATAGCGGTATGGTGACTAAACGAGTCAATACTGACCAAACAACATCATTAAGTGAATAGTGACTTGACTTCTTTTTAAAAGTTTTAATTTCCTCTAATATTTTAAAGAATCGACTAATTTATTTTTCTCTTATAACTTTTGTTCGTTAGTTTTCTAGAAAAAAGAGCTAAATACGCGATTGTGTTTAAATTAATATATTTCTCGACATTTTAACATAAACTTTATTGAAAACGGAGTTGTATTCGAAATAGCGGTACAATAACTAACCGGGTCAGTACCGACTAAACAACATCACTTGGTGGATAGTGACTTGACTTTTTTTAAAAGTTTTCATTTCATCTAATATTATAAATAATACATGTTTTTAACCAGATAGTTTTACTATTCTCTTATTACCTTTAGCTTTTTTAGAAAAACTAAATGCGTAGTTGCGCTAACTTTTTTTCTAGACGACTAGACGTGTCAATATTAATTTTGTTGAAAATAGAGTTGTATTCGTAAGAGCAGTACGGTGATGAGCAGAGCCTTTACCGGTTGAACAATATCACTACCGGTATCAGCATTCATTTTTAAGGTTTTATATCGATGTAAAACACACTTTATTTTTTGGTTACATCGTAAACTTTTATAACTTTTGTTCTTTAGGCTTTTTGTATAAAAACTCAATAACCTTGTGTTTAACTTTTTTTATTGACATTCTGACATAAATTTTAATAAAAAACTGAATTAGGTATTCGAAATAGCGGTATGATGACGAACGGAGCCGGTACCGACCGAACAATATCGGTACCAATTTTGGTATTTGTTTTCATGGTTTTCGATTGAAGTAAACTATGATTTTAGTTTTGGGTTACATCCTTTAACTTTTATAGAACTTTCAATCGTTAGTTATTTTTATATAAAAACTAAATACATGGTTGCGTTTAATTTTTTCTCTCGACATTCTTATATAAATTTTATTGTAAACCGAATTGTACCTCAAATAGCGGTACAGTGACGAACCGATCTGGTACGGACCGAACAACTTCGATACCAGTATCAGTGTTATCAGAGCTGGTATAAATATTCGTTTTAATGGTATCCGATCGATGTAAAATACGACTTTATTTTGTAGGTTACATCATACTACTTTTGTGTAATAAAACCATTGTAAATAACATTTCTTTTGTAGTCGTTGAAACCGAGCCATACAAATTCTACATCTTCGTCGCAATGCGTGGGTTTTAGCCACTAAATACGTTTCTTCGTTTAATTTTTTTCCTCGACATTCAGATATTCGTTTTATTGAAAACACAGTTGTATTCGAAATAGTGGTACGGTGACGAACCAAGCCGGTATTGGTCGTACAATATCGGTACTGGCATCGGTGTCATTGGAGCCGACATCGATATTTGTTTTTATGGTTTTCGATCAATTTAAAACACGACTTTGTTATTTGAGTTACATCGAAAAACTTTTGCGTAGTGAAACCATTATAAATAATCTTTTTTATAGTTATCGAAACCGAGCCTTAAAAATTTGTAACATTTTCGTCACGATGCATGGATTTTACTCATCTGTAATTGTTCTTGTTTGTTGTTATAACAATATTTATAATACTAATTACTCGTCTAGAACACAACAATTCAAATAACTATTTTACTCATTACTCATTTAACAGTATATTTGTTCACGTCTACAAAACGAGATGTTACAATCCATGTACTCAAGTATCAAGACATCATAATAAACTTGATTTGTTAACCTAACTAGTTATAAAAACTGTTGCCGCGTTGCGGCGAACTTATTTTGTTATTTAGTCTGTGTTTATATGTGTTTGAAATCACTACGAGCGTGTTGCACACGGAACCACTGACAGGAATAAAAAGAAAATGTAGAAAAAAACACTAAAAAATAACCGAAAGAAAATCAACTAAAAAAGTTGTATTGTAATGATGTTGTTCGGTAGAAACCCGTAGTCAGAGATGAGCAAATAGTAATGGGTACCGGTACCGAATTTCCTGAACCGAAAGATCCTAAGTACCAGTTCGGTACTGACGATCGGCGTTCCTGGTACCGGTTCGCTACCGGTTTTTACCTTCATATACCGATACCGTAACCGGGGTATCAGTTGGCACCGAGCTCATCCCTACCCCTGAAACTAAAAAAAATTGTACGGTACCGTTTTTGTTCGTACAGCTAAAAGACTATCAAACTCAATCCGGTACCGACTTTTGGCGTTTTATGTACCAGGCTAACGAGCCGGTATTTTCGATACAAGTATTAGTTGACACGAAACTTATCAAACTTAAAAACTTAAAGAAAATAACAATTATATATATACTATTTTATTATATTATAATATTATTAAAAATACTGTTCATTGCTTTGTGTTTTTAATATATAGATAATTGCCGCGTTGCGGCGAACTTATTTTGTTATTTAGTCTGTGTTTATATGTGTTTGAAATCACTACGAGCGTGTTGCACATGGAACCGCTGACAGGAATAAAAAGAAAATGTAGAAAAAAACACTAAAAAATAACCGAAAGAAAATCAACTAAAAAAGTTGTATTGTAATGATGTTGTTCGGTAGAAACCCGTAGTCAGAGATGAGCAAATAGTAATGGGTACCGGTACCGAATTTCCTGAACCGAAAGATCCTAAGTACCAGTTCGGTACTGACGATCGGCGTTCCTGGTACCGGTTCGCTACCGTTTTTTACCTTCATATACCTATACCGTAACCGGGGTATCAGTTGGCACCGAGCTCATCCCTACCCCTGAAACTAAAAAAAAAATTGTACGATACCGTTTTTGTTCGTACGGCTAAAAGACTATCAAACTCAATCCGGTACCGACTTTTGGCGTTTTATGTACCAGGCTAACGAACCGGTATTTTCGGTACAAGTATTAGTTGACACGAAACTTATCAAACTTAAAAACTTAAAGAAAATAACAAATATATATATACTATTTTATTATATTATAATATTATTAAAAATACTGTTCATTGCTTTGTGTTTTTAATATATAGATAATTGAATATCAGTGTTTCAATTTTCCCATTGGCATTGTGCATTATGTTCCCCTGCTCGAAATTGTGTGCAATTACCCTTTTAAGTGAAAAAGAGTCTCCAGTTACTACTTTTTTTTTTTTTTTTTTTGCCTTTTGTTTAAGAAGTTGTAGGTATCAAATTTTTTTACCACATGATTGGATTGACCTGACCGAGTTAAGTGTTCATAAAATATGAATCTAAACCATTCAAACTACCTTAAAACTGATATTGTACCAACCAAATTACATTTCGGTTGTATTTTTTTTACAGTTTGATTTTTAGAGTGGTCTAAATATATTGCTCAAAAGTCAATATATTTCATACTAACATTATACAATGTCAATTACCAACACAGAGACCCAGATTAAAAAGTTTTGAATTTTGGACTAAAGTTACAAAAGTGACCAAACCTCAGGGACCATTTTGGCAGTTTACTCTACTTAATGGTTAGAGCATGAGTGTTTCCCAAATAAAAAAAAGGTTTTAAGAATTATAATAAAAGTTACATATGATACAACTCATTGTTTTAACTTTTAACAGCTGCTTGATATTTTCGTAAGACAAAAACCGAGACTAATTGTCCGATGTCACTGATTTATTAGTAAGAACATTTTCAATGGTAGAGGCCAAAAATGTCAATATGCACTGACTCGGTTACCACATTATCTATTGTCTACTATAACAAAAATCAAAGACCGCAATAGTGCTTTCGATGCCACCTGCCACCCTTTTTTTTTTCTTTTGCTAAATTACGATTTTTTTTCCGTTTATATTTATAGTCATGTATGGCATTAGGACACTCCCCTATTGGCCCAACAAATTTACGATTTTATCCCGTTTTCAAATTACGATTTTACTATCAGTTCAAAATTATGTTTTTACCCTCATTTAAAAATAAATTTACGTTTTTGCTCCCAGCTAAAAATTTTCAATTTTTCCCTCGGTTCAACATTATGATTTAGCCCCGTTTAAATTTACAGTTTTGCCATTAGGTTTTTTCCCTTATAATAACGATTTTGTCATCTGTTCAAAATTATGTTTTTACCCCCATTTAAAAATAAATTTACGCTTTTGTTCCCAGCTAAAAATTTCAATTTTGCCCTCTATTCATAATTACGATTTTGCCCCGTTTAAATTTACAGTTTTGCCATTAGCTTTTTTTCACACAGCCAAGTTACGATTTTGCCCTCAACCCCATTGGTCCATTTAATTTACGATTTTATCCCTGAAACAAAATTATGATTTCCCCCTCAGTTCAAAGTTACGTTTTCCCCATCGTTTTAATTTTTCTAGCAAAACTATAAAAGTTTTTTGTTTTAATTGGTTGACTAGATTTAATTTTTTTTCGTCTAAAGGAGCTGCCTAATACGCGCTCATTAGTCCTGAAAAATTACAGTTTTGCCCTGAGCCCAAAATTACAGCCTTATCATCGTTTTTCTTTTTTCCTAGCAAAATTATAACAGCGTTTTTTTAATTGATTGAGAACTATTCGGCCATCGCCCCGCAACGCGGGCGAGGCATCAACTAGTTAAAAGTACATTCATGATTTAAAACCACATATTTTCTCTTCAATCGTTAATCTTTTACACATATCTTTACATTTACATGTCATCATCGTTATTAATATGTTTTTGCATTGAACTATATAGTACCCAAATTATTTATTATATTACTTTTTATATTTAAATTCGTAATATATAGAATAATAAAATGTAACAAAAATATATTTAACGTATGGAATTTGAAAATTTATATAAATAAAAACAAGTTTTATTTATAATTTTAATGTATTTTTTAATACATTTTTTTTAAATATAGATAACCCAACCCCTTGCTTCACCGCAATTTGTTTAGCCTCATTTATAACATGAACATCTGCCTCAAAACCATCACTCGAAAGTCGAACGCCACCCCCCAAGGTTGACCTCAGACGTAATACGGGCACAAAAATGCCCTCTACAAATGTTGGTAGGAGTGGTGTAAATAATATGACTATAGTAGTTTGCTTATTAGTTATTACTAGCTGTAAGACCCGTGTGCAACCACAGATCGTTTCTTAGAAACCATGCATAACACATATTGACAGAGAGTAAACAAATAATTAGTGCAAACTTATAAAATTGATATACACTAATAGTCAATAGGTTTATTCAACAGCAATTTCATTATGTTGATAGCAAACCACTGTTGTCTATTAACTGTTAAAAACTTCTGTTGCTTTCCAACAAACTTTCCTAAAAACTGTCATCCATTATCTCCAACAGAGCTTGCCAGATGGATCGATAGTAAGTATCAGATGTTAGAAAACCATGCATAACACAGATTGATAGAACATATAGATATGTGTATAGATATTGTACCAAAACATGTTATCTATTATAACTAAAAGACAACTATAAATATGCATCATCAGTTAATATAGAAAATACACATGAGTAT
Organism: Helianthus tuberosus; assembly: GCA_030545235.1. Classification (NCBI taxonomy): domain Eukaryota; kingdom Viridiplantae; phylum Streptophyta; class Magnoliopsida; order Asterales; family Asteraceae; genus Helianthus; species Helianthus tuberosus. The sequence continues at coordinate 198,693,648 of CM060395.1, read as the reverse complement.
TTCCATTGTCCTATCCACAAAAAAAGTAGCACCCACCCATTGACAATGAAACCTGTTATAGACATAACTACATATAGAACATATCTAAGAAGCAAAATTAGTACCACCAACGAACCAAATGTACAACCACAAACAATCATGACATGAAACTAAGAGGACTTTATCTTTGCCACGATATGCACAACTTTTTTTAACTTCAGCAATTGAGTAGACTTGTGAACCTCTAACGAAAGTTCATCACCAAAAGCAATATTGCAAGATCTCAGATTAGAAGACCATCCAACAACAGCGTAGTTGAATCCAGTATTGGTTTTTTTAGATGTTGTAAACAGTTCCTTGACTTCACATTTGAGATTCTGGATCTTGATAGGCTTAGGATTATCAGTATGCAGATCCAACGCAGAAAATACATCTGATGGCAGATGCTAAAAATCAGAAAATTGAATAGTGAATTTTATAAAATATTGATATATAACTGAAATTGTTGAAATAACGAAACAAAGCAACGACTGCAAAAGCTTACAAGTCTGTCTTCAGCATGTATGGTGAAGTGTAAGACTGATTCTGAAGTGGATGATACTAAACGAACCTTTTGAACTTTACACGGTCTATCAATAGCTTGGTTATCCTTTACAATTGTCTTGCCAAGAAGTTTGTGCATCTTATCCACCTAAGTAAATTAATTTAGAATATAACAACTCTAAATTCTTGAAATTTTATAACTTTCTTTATCAACACAAACTATCTTCTCAACTCAGCTTTGAAGTTTAAGACTCAATCATACAGAAAAATATCAATATATTGAGACAATAATAAAATAGACAGTATAAAACTTATAAACACTTACATTAGATACAACACTTGAAGAGGCAGAAATGTCACGAACAGGAAAATCTTTAGACTGTAGTTGAGGATCGTTAACATCATCAGCTATTTTTACAGAATGATCTTCAAGCTACAACAAAATTTAAAAAAACCTTCTTATACTTATTATACAATAAAATATATGCGTAGAAAATTATAAATTTACAGCATTTTTAACATCTGACTCATCAACCAGACGCACAATCTTTGAATCAAATAGCCCATCATCAGCAAACTATATTTATAAGAAGGATCATATATAAGAAACCATATTTTAAATCATAATAATATATAAATATTACATGTGTATATATACATTAAAAAATATCCTCAAAACTCGTAAACTGCTTAGAATTACCAACCGAAGCTCCAGTATCCTCATCATCCAAAGCAACTTCCCCGGAATCCAGAAGCTGTTTGTGTTTAGCCTACAAAATGAGATTTCAAAAGTTATTAGCATAATATAATAAAAGTTACTTATCACCGTCATGTTATCAAACAATGTATTTTATCATCAAAATTTTATACCGCATCCAATAAATCAAACCCATCATCTCCATAAACTGAATCATCCAAAACAACTACATCAGCTTTCTTGAAGGAAACCTCAGTTCTAGTCTCGGAATGGAAAACGGAAAGCTCAAACGTTTTAGATGCAATCATGGTGAAAACCAACCAAGATTCAACTGCTATGGGAACTTCTTCAATCAATTTTAACCATCCATCAGTAAATCCGCATCCATCAGTCCATCCTTTCATCATCACATTCCAAAACCTTTCGCCAACATAGATAATTGCCATCCTATACTCATAATTTTTACCATAGAATTGTTTCCAAAATTTGTCAGCAATTAGCTATAGAAGAAGCAAAGGAATATTTAGTGCAGACTTACAAATTTGATATGAACTAATGAGCAACAGAAGTTACAACGGATTAGTCAACAAAAGTTAAAATGAGAATTACTCAATAGGGTTAGTCAACAGTAGTTACAGTATTTACACACAACCTAACCACTGTTTGGCTATCAACTATTACATACCTCTGTTGCTATCCAACAGAGGTTTCGTAACAACTGTCATCCATTATGTCCAGCAGAGGTTGCAACGTGGACAGATCTTAAATATCAGATGTTAGTCAACCGAGGTTAAAAGACTTAGTCAACAGAAGTTAAAAAGGTTAGTCAATAGATGTTAAAAATGTTAGTCAACAGATGTTAAGATTATAAGGAAACAGATGTTAAAAGGGCAAACAGATGTTAGCAAGTTGTTGAGCTAGCAAAAAATGTTTACAGTAAGTAACAAAATAATATATCGTTACTTACAGTCATGCCAAATTCAGGTCTAATATTTGCTGAAATGTAAGAGTTCTCGTAGACATTTTCTTTAAAACATGAGACAACGAATGACAAACGTCCAATAGCTTTCACCAATACAGCATCTTTCGTTTTCAAACAACAATCTCTAACAAACTTTGTCTATCCATCCGTAAATATACAATGATCATCTCTCTTCCTTACTCGTACTAACCATGATTTGTCACCATCAAGTAACTCTACAATTCGCCCATACGGGACCTCATTGCCCCACAACAGAGTCTGAAAATCAAGTGGTATATTCTGCAACAGTAGTTAACAAACATCTTACATAAAAAATTAACGTAGAATCCTAATAGTAGCAAGAAAGTTAAAAAAACATACCAAAAATATAAAATCATCTTCATTAAGGAATTGTAAAAAGGATGGTGTTTGATTGGATAGATTCATATCTGCAATAAACATTTTAACTTACAAGTTATAAAGATGAACACCATCCAACAAAAGTTATAGACAAACAACATTATAAAATAGACATCACTAACATCCCTTAAACTAAATCAGCACTTAAAAAACAAAAGTAGCAAATATTAACCGGACTATTTGTATAATCACACACTTAAGGTATTATAAAAACAAAGCACAAAACGAAAATCATCATCTCTCATAACAGTTAAGCAAATGAGCATCAACCAAAAATTATATGGTTGATTTATCAATCGTAATGTAGAAGACAACATCACGAAGATGCATGCACAAATTGTCACAGAGAATACTATCAGTAACTTCATTTAAGTTAATGCAGTACTTAATCGATAAAAATACACCGGATTGCAACAACTATTATTTGCTTCAAGAGAGAATATGAAACGCCGTCAGTGACAAACACATACTCATAACATCAAATAATGATTAATCTAACATATATAATACAAACAATAAATTCAAAGAAACAATACTTGATTTTATAGTGTGTAATCTATATTATGCAATAGAACCTTGCCGATTTTGATAAGAAAGTTATTTGAGAAAATTTCCGAATATGTTTTCTAGAGCTTATATTCAATAATGGAGATGAAAAATATATTAAATGGAGTTAATACAGATGTTACATTTACACTGGTTGGTTGAAATTAAGTTTTGTAAAATTTATACTTTACCCCTTTTACATTAAAACAGGGCAATTTTTACACAGCAATAACCACTGTTTGACTATAAATTTAAAATGTTAAATACGAAAAACTTATCTATTAATTTAATATATTTATATTTATATAATTAAAAATAGTTTTTAAATCCCGATATTAAAGATTATTATAAGTTAAATAAATAAACAATTACAAGTTAATAGATAAATATCTTATTTTCAACAATCCCAATACAATCTCACCTCTTCTTCTACGGCGAAAAAACTCTACAGTTTCTTCTTCTTCAGACTTGACGCTTAGAAGTTTAAAGTTTTATATCAGTTATTTTTTTTTGTTCTCTTGTGTATTTTACAGGTATGCTTTGACATGTTCCTTTCAGTTTCCTCATTTCAAATTATATAAACATCAAAATCATAATCTACTTATGTTAAAATAGATAAACTTATATGAACTTGTTTTCTTTATTTTATAATAAGATTTATATCAACCTATTTAGTTACATTTCGATTCATTCCATCTAAATAACAATCTGAAATATTATTGTTTCATAAATATTTGGTTGTAAATTTTACGAATAGTTTTAAAATTATTGTATGAACTACCATGTAGTGTTGATACACTTGTTCTATCAATATTAATTTTGATAAAATATTCTGCAATTAGTTTATAGTACTCATATGTCTGATTTGTAAGTGAATATAGCCTTGTCTGCTGAAAAAAAAAATGAAGTTTGAAGTTGACACAAACATGCATATTTGAAAACTTTATTGCCATATAATACTTTTTTATTATACAAGAATATAAATTTGATCTTACACAGTGTTAGATTCATATTGTTGGTTGTAGGGACCATATTGAAGTACACAACATATAAGTTTGGTCCTACAGAGTGTTAGATATTTTTTTATACCTTAAATAGAACGCTTTTCAGATACAATTGATTTTATGTTTTAATATTTAACTGTTATTGTATTTTTTACTTTCAGATGGAGTTTATGATAATTATCAACGTCTCTGAATTGGCAGACCTAAATGAGGGATTGGTAAGCTATATTCTTAGAACAAATTAGCTCAAATCACAATTGTATGCTAAAAACTGTATTTATAAAATTGAAGATATATTAAATGTTGTGTATTTTATATACATAGGTACTTCCAAGGATAATGAGTAACCAATTACCAAGAAAGTGTGAAGTAATAAAGTTGGTTGATTATACGGGTTGTAAGTATAAGATTGCAGTACAGAGCATCGGTCATAAAAGTAAGAAGATAAACGGGCCAGAATGGACTCGGTTTGTTAAAACTTATAGAAATAACAACATAGACAAGCTGTGTTTAAAAAAGTTGAAGGAAGCAAAATTTGAGATAAATGTTTTGAACAATGAGGGATTAGAGATTAGAAACGATGGCTCGAACAAAGATTATGTTCATGGTTGCTTGATACAGGCTGAAGAAGAAACATATTGCAAACAGGTTAAAAATTGCTACCTTAATTTTATATATTGCCAGTGTATCTTTTGGACTGTTAGAAAAACTTCTAATTTATATTTTGTATCCTATATAAAATCTAATATGACAATTTCTGAAATGTATGAAAATTATAGCATTTACCACACGATTTGCTGAAGCTGTTGTCGGAGAGGAGATTAAAAATTGATAACTTGGTTGCAAAAGTACATGGACCAAAGCAGAGTAGTAAAGTTGATGTGTATTATGTTTTCTCTCCTGAAAACAAAAAGGGATTGGCTGCTGGTTTTATGGGACCAGGATGGACAACTTTTTGCTTCGAAAATGACATTGAGGAAAGCTGCCAACTGCTGTTTCAATGGATGGGAAGTACTCCTGAAGACGACTTTAACTTCACTGTGAAGGTTTTTAACAAAGATGGGATTGGACTTCACGGGGAGACTAAACATCACTGCAGCCGTACCAATCACCAACACCACAAAAAGCGTCCACATTATAAAAAAACAGTTTGAATACCATGTTTTAGAGACACACAGTTTGGTATTTACATATCTACTTTTAATATGGTTGATTTTACTTATAATGTTGGATCTATCTGTTATTACTTAAAGTATATGTTGTTTTGAATGAATAACTAAAGAAAGAATTTTCCTTTACAGGCAATACCGAGGAACTTTGTTTGAGAACACCAGCTAAATGATTACCGTAGAGCTGTGCTGTCATTTGGTCATGTGAAGTTTTTGGTACAGCTGGTTGTTAGGAGAGATCCTAGAAGACCTGACGACAACAACCATCTAGTGATGCATACAAACTGGCAGCGTATCATGGATGAAACGGGAATATATGTGGGAAAAAAGTTGTGGTTTGAGATAGTCGAAGAAAAAAGTGTAACAGGAGATAAAATACACTTTGAAGTTTGTTGACATAGTCTTTGAACATCTTTTCAGCCTTTAATAATTTATGTTTTAGTTGACATGTTTGATGGACAAATTTCTTCTTTGAAAACTAACTTAAGAATGAAGTTATGTTGTCTTAGTATATACTTTCAAAACTTTGTGGTTTTACCTTTTTATATTTTTCAAGTAAACATTACTATATTTTGCATCTAAACATTGCTATTTTCCATTACATTTCCCGGTCACTCAACAAAAACAAATATAAGACTCAAAATTAATAAAATAGTGTTAGGGGAGGATTTTCTAACAATTAGTGATCCTTATTCGTTATCCTAATTAGTGATCCTTACTTCTGTGACAGGTGGTGATCCTCAGAAGAGCTTCAGGATCAGGATCATGGATCACTTTAAGGATCCTCGTACTGACGATTGTTTACTTATGTTTTGTACTATCTCGCAGGTATAACAAGCTTGACCAAGTCTTGGCGACATTCCTGGAGAATATTCCCAAACTATTCTGCACGTGCTTGGCCAAAAATAGACGTTGTGGAGAACGTGGAGGCATGGCACGAAAGTCGGAAAGTTTGTTAGCTAGTTGTTTTCTTATTTTTAAAGGGGTAACGAGCTAGTTAGTAACACTTAGTCATTTATGAGTTACACACACACTCATACAAACGTTCATACCAACTCTCGTTCAAACACTTAGCGATTTCATACACCATATACACATTTCACGATAGTGATCCTTGTACCTAGCTCGTTACTATCCGAAGTTGTAAACATTTATTCATTTATTTGAGCTTGGTGATCGGTAGTTTCCATCACCCGGGGTTTTTTGTGCCGGAGATCAACTCTTGATCAAGGGCTTTTTCCCCGTATAAATCCTTGTGTTGTTTGTGCAAATTACATTGAAGTGATCCTTGTTATTGATATACATAATTAGCCCGTAACAAAGAGTTTGGTTGCAATATCCTCAACAGATTTTCTGACCAAAACAGTTTGGCGCCCACCGTGGGGCAATTGGTGCTTCGTCCTTAGAAAAATACGCATTTCTGTGCTCATTTCGGTTCACTACAACCAAGCAAATGGCTTCCTCAGCGAAGAATGCTTCAAACTTGATGCCTTCATTCACTTCTTCACAAGGCGTCCCTCCTTTGCCTCCACCACCTTCTGGATCCCAGAAGAATACCGAGAATGCTGCGAAGAAACCAACTCCCATTTTCTCAAAACCTCCAACTTCTTCTGCTTCTTACACTCCCACTACTAGTGACATGTTTACTTTGATTTTGCAGATGAAGGATCAGATACGGCAACAGGATAAGACCAATGAGAGGATTCTCAAAGAAATCGGAGATCTCAAGAAACAAAAGACAACGGCAGAGGATCATTCCCCACTGGTGCCAAAATCCTTGAATTTTGATACTCCGGTGATTACTTCTCAGCCATCAGTGGCTCCAGATGTTCAATACGTGGGTGGACCAAAAGGAGTGCACTACGGAACAACAACAATGACTCAGGCATCAGGTTCATATTTCCAGCCAGCGGGATCCTATCCTCAGCATATGGGGTCCCTCACGAATTCAGGAGGATATTCGGGAATGCAGCAGATTCAAGGATCCTCCTTCGTTCCAGGATCATCCCATGTTCAAGGATCCTCCTTCGTTCCAGGATCATCCCAGGTTCAAGGATCCTCCTTCGTTCCAGGATCATCCTAGGTTCAAGGATCCTCCTTCGTCCCAGGATCGTCCCAGTATCAAGGATCCTTCCAGATGCCAGGATCCTTGAGGAGTTTGCAAACAGGAAGTTCAGATGTCCATCAGGGAGATTTTATTCCAATGCAGACCAATGCTTCTACTAGTCCCTCGATCATTCTAGAGCCTCAACAATATGGATTAACATCCATTCTTCCTAACTTGAATCCAATGGGAGGTAACACTTTTAATGATTCTCATACTACTAACCATGGTCTTATGCAGGATCCAGGTATCAATCATGCCATGGCTAGAGAATTGCAAAAGCTAAAGGATATGATATCAAGTGTTCCGGGAGTAGTCAAACCTATCCCAGAGATTGCAGATGGGAGCCACAAGATATCTCGTTTTGCACCACCAATCTGTGATGCTGAGATACCCAAGAGGTTCCATGTGCCTACAATGAAACTGTATGATGGTTCGACGGATCCTGAAGAACACATAGCACAATACAGGGAGAGGATGGAGATCAATCCAATCCCAGAAAGGTTAAAGGAAGCATGCCTGTGTAAGGGATTCGGATCCACTCTTACTGGATCAGCTCTCAAATGGCTGCTAAGTCTTCCCCCCTATTCTATTACCTCTTTTGCTAACCTAGTTAACTTGTTTAATAATCAGTTTTCTTGTAGTAGAAAATTTGAACGATTAACTAGTGATTTATATAGGATAACCCAGGGTCATAATGAATCATTAAGGGATTACATTACCAAATTCAGTAAAGAATCCTTAGACATTCCCAACTTAGATATAGCTACGGCTGTTGAGGCCTTTAAAATGGGATTGCTTAGGGATTCGTCTTTCTATGATGATCTTGTTATGACACCATGCAGGAACTTAGATGAGGTAAGAACCCGAGCACTTAGGTTCATTCGGCTGGAGGATGACAAGAGGATCCAGGAGAGGTTAGCAGGATCCTCAAAGCAGGATAAGCAAGGATCCTCATTCAGGAACAAAAAGTTCAGATCCTACAACAGATCTGATAACCAGAACGTGCATTCTATTGATCAAGAAGAGGATGATGAGGATTATCCTCCAATTTCTGAATATTGTTTTAGTGTTGATAACAATGAACTAATCCTTGCGATGCAGAGTCTAGGTGATAAAGCTAGATGGCCCAGAAAAAATGATAGGCCAGCTGCAACTAAGGATAAATCAAAGTGGTGTGCATACCATGAAGATTTTGGGCACCTCACAGAAGAATGCATTGCACTAAGAAAGGAAATTGGATACTTGTTGAGCAAGGGGCATCTAAAAGAATTGTTGGGAAGAAAAAAGTCAAGAACTCAGGATCCTGAAAGGATCCCTGAGAAGGCTCCAGCCCCTCCAGCAGATGCACAAGTGATAAACTTTATTTCTGGAGGATCAGACATTTGCGGCACATCCTTCTCAGCAGCTAAAAGGCATGCAAAGGAAACTAAAATGGATAATGGAGAAAGACCTGTTCGAACATCAAGTGTCTCCGAAGGAAAAGTCATAACCTTTGATGAGGATGATCGTGTTGATATCCAGGATCCTCATCACAATGGTTTGGTTATTACTCTTTTTATTTCTAACCATTTTGTCCGCAGGATCCTTATAGACGGAGGAAGTTCAGTGAACATTATCCAGCTTGATGTTCTAAAGAAGATGGGTATCCCTGAATCAGATATCATACCAAGATCCTCCGTGCTTGTGGGATTTAGTGGCGAAACTAAGAATACCCTGGGGGACATCAAACTCCCAATATACATTGAAGGCCTACACTCTTATCAAAAATTTTGTGTTATTGACTGTTTATCTTGTTGTAATGTTATCCTTGGCAGGCCTTGGATACACGATATGAAAGCAGTCCCATCTACTTACCATCAATGTGTGAAGCTCCCTAGTCCTTGGGGAATAGTGAAGATTGATAGTGATCAGCAGGAGGCTAAGAATTGCTACACTTCATCGATGAAACCAGCTTCGAAGTCAAGGGAGCAATAGCAATCAAGGTATCCTCCAAGGAATGTCTTGGAGGCCAGAGAGCAGGATGTGGTAGAAATCCTCATGGATCCTGATGATCCTGAATCCGAAATCTATATCGGATCAGGGATCCTTGGCGAAATGAAAGAAGACCTCGTATCCTTCCTCAAAAGGAGAAAGACTACCTTTGCATGGAAACACGAAGACATGACTGGTATATCCAAAGATGTTATCACTCATAAACTCGGCATTGACAGATCCTTCAAACCAATCCATCAAAGGAGAAGAAAGTTTGCACCGGAAAGGAATGCCATTATCCAAGAAGAGGTAGAGAAATTGCTCCGGGCAGGTATGATTAGAGAGGTCAAGTATCCAAGATGGTTGGCCAATGTGGTTGTTGTTCAAAAGAAAAACGGAAAGTGGAGGGTATGTGTCGATTTTACCGATTTAAATAAGGCATGTCCCAAGGATCCTTTCCCATTACCCCACATTGACTCCATGGTGGATGCAACTGCGGGTCATGAACTATTAACTTTTATGGATGCTTCATCTGGATTCCAACAAATCCAAATGGAACCATCCGACCAAGAGGATACAGCCTTCATGACTCCAACTGGTATATACTGCTATATTGCTATGCCGTTCGGATTAAGAAATGCAGGTGCAACATATCAAAGGCTGGTGAATATGATGTTCAAGGATCAGATTGTACAGACTATGGAGGTCTACATAGATGATATGGTGGTAAAATCCTTAAAAGCTGAGGATCACCTAAGAGACTTGGAGGAAGCATTCGATATCCTTGACAAATATAACATGAAACTTAATCCTTCAAAATGTCATTTTGGTGTTAAAGCAGGTAAATTCTTAGGATATATGGTGACAAAGAGAGGCATTGAAGCTAGCCCGGAACAAATTAAAGCAATAGTGAACATCAAATCTCCGGCCAATGCTAAGGATGTTCAAAGGCTAACAGGAAGGATAGCAGCCTTGAACAGATTTATATCCAAGTCCTCCGAGAAGTGTAAAGAATTCTATGATATCCTAAGGAAGAACAAGAAATTTGAGTGGACGGAGAAGCATGAAAATGCTTTAAAAGCCCTCAAAGATTACCTATCCTCGGCCCCGGCTTTGATGAAACCAGAAAAAGGCGATGTGTTATCCTTGTATCTTGCAGTATCCTCAAAAGCAGTAAGTGCGGTCCTTGTTAAGGATCATCAAGGTACACAACATCCTGTCTATTATGTAAGTAAAAGTTTACTTGATGCCGAATCCAGGTACTCACACCTTGAAAAGCTTATTCTTGCATTAATTATGGCATCTACTAAGTTAAGACATTATTTTGAAACTCATGTTATCATTGTTAAAACTAATTTTCCAATCAAGAATGTCCTCAGGAAACCAGAGATGTCAGGAAGGATGGCTAAGTGGGCAGTGAAACTGAGTGCATATGATATAAGATATGAGCCTAGGACAGCCATCAAATCCCAAGCATTAGCTGACTTTGTGGCTGATTTCAGTAGTGATTTACAAGAAGAAGCTGAGCTAGAAGTCCAGCAGCTAGAAGAGACCAAGGATCCTTGGATACTCTATACTGATGGATCCTCAAATGTCAAAGGCACAGGGCTTGGAATACTACTAAAATCGCCACAGGGGGACATAATACCCCATTCTATAGCTTGTGAGTTCCAAACCACTAACAATGAGGCTGAATATGAAGCCTTAATTGCTGGTTTGCAAATTGCTAAGCATATGGGAATCAGGTATCTTGAGGTACACGTAGATTCTTTGTTAATTACAAACCACTTTAATGGATCCTATGCTGTTAAAGGTGAAAAGCTAACCAAATATTTGGAGATAGTAAAAAGTTTGGCACTCTCTTTTGTTTCCTTTAGTTTGTCACAGGTACCAAGGGAAGAAAATACAGAAGCTGATGCATTGGCTAATTTAGGATCATCCTTGAAGATCCCGAAGGATATCAAGATTCCTATTATCCATATCCTGACCCCGACTATTGAGGATCATGTGGCTATGGAAATAGGAAATGATTCTGCAATAATCCCTAGTGAGGATACTCGATCCCATTCAGGATCAGGATCATGGATCTCACCAATTATGAGATACTTACAACATGGAGAGATTCCTACAGGAGAAAACCCTAGGGCTTTCAAATCTAAGGTATCTCAATTCACAATTTTAAATAATATGTTGTATAGACGATCTCTTGCAGGACCATACTTGAGATGCATTGAGGATCCTGAAATCCAAGAAGTTTTAAAAGACTTCCATGAAGGAGATTGTGGAAACCACACTGGGGGCAGGGCATTATTCTCAAGGATCCTGAGGATAGGATACTACTGGCCAACCATGAAGAAAGATGCTGTGGAGTATGCTAGAAGATGTGATCCTTGTCAGAGGCACAGCAATATCCTTCATCAACCAGCTGAATTATTGCATCCTATATCTTCCTCTTGGCCATTTATGAGATGGGGTATGGATATAGTTGGTAAGCTCCCTAAGGCACCTGGTGGAAAAGTATTCATGCTTGCTATGACGGATTACTTCTCCAAGTGGATAGAGGCTGAAGCTTTTGCCCAAGTCAGAGAAAAGGAAGTTATATCCTTCATTAAAAGAAATATTATAACTAGATTTGGAATTCCTTCTGAGATTATATGTGATAATGGTTCCCAATTTATTGGGGGCAGAACCACTAACTTTTGTGACAGCTGGGGGATTAAGATGATAACATCAACACCAGTCCACCCACAAGCTAATGGTCAGGCAGAATCATCCAACAAGATCATCATCAACAATTTGAAGAAGAAGCTTGGATCCAAGAAAGGGAAGTGGGCAGAAGAACTACCCTATGTGCTTTGGGCTGACAGGACAACCCCTAAGAATGCTACTGGTCAAACACCATTCTCTTTGGTGTTTGGGGCAGAATCGGTGATCCCAACAGAAATGGTGGTTCCAACTGCTAGAACAAGTACTCGTGATCCTGAGGAAAAAAATGAAAACTTGGCTCAAGACCTGGATACTATTGAAGAAATCAGGGATATGGCTAGGATAAGGATGGCCAGTTATCAGCAAAGAATTGCTGGTGCTTACAACAAAAATGTCAGGATCAGGAGGTTTCAAGTTGGAGATATGGTATTAAGGAAAGCATTTCAGAATACCACCAATCCTACTGATGGAAAGTTAGCTCCAAAATGGGAAGGCCCTTATTTGATTGAAGCTGAAGCAGGAAAGGGGGCATATAGATTGCTAACCATGGAAGGTGATTTGCTACCAAGAGCTTGGAATGCTGTCCACTTGAAGAAATATTTCATGTGAGCAGGATCCTCATGGCACAGATGATCCTCATGATAGGGATATCCTTAAAGGATCCTCAAAGTATCGGTGATCCTTACTTAGGTAATATCCTAAACTTAAACTATTTCATTTCTTTATTTCCTCATATAAGGATAAGGGTCATGTATCCTTTATCCATCTCTCACGTGAGTTTAAGTTTTGAAAGTTCAGGTATCCTTAGCATAACATTGGTTATCTGCTGAAGCAATCCGTTCCTTGGGTTTAACCCCAGTTATTTGGGCTTGGCCCCAGTTCCGCCTGTTGCGCACGATGATCCTGGTATAGTTCAAGGCATTGGGACCAGTACTCGTTTTAGGGGCTGATAATTCCATTGTTCTGGCTATGCTTAGGATCCTACGTATAATGGTAGATGTACCATACATCCGTTCCTAAGGTTTCTAACGTTTTCACGTTAGCTAAGGTTTCTAACGTTTTCACGTTAGCTAAGGTTTTGGCATTTTCATGTCACTAAGTTTGGATAGTCGCCAGTTAGGGCCATACTCCAGTTTACATACGATCCTTGGGCTTGTCCCCAGTTGCTAACTCTTTTCCTATGTTGGCTTAGTCCCAAGTTATGCTCTATTTCAGGTTCTTGAAGATAGGCAACTAGGGAACCTTGATCCTTACTTTACTCTAAGGTTTATCTTATAGTTATCCTTATTATGGTTAGGATCCTAACTTGGACCCTCAGGTATGATCCTTAACTATTTTTAATTCTATTCATTATTTATTTGAATAACCCTTATACTTGACAACTGAACTAGTGATTCTTAAACTATATCACTTTTTAGAACTTATCGGTTATGGGATATGTGATCCTTGATCATATCCTAAACTTTTTGGATATTTATTTTAATTTTTCAAGGCTTGATAAGTATAAACAGAATGAACATTACAACAGTTGGAAAGTAAGATATTAACAAGGATAACAACACAAGATAAGCGACAAAAGTTAAGATTTTATTTATTAACAAAAGACTAACCCCTTAAGGTTGTCAAAATTACCTACCCAAGCATCCACCAGCAAAACATGGCCCGTCCGCTGGGGTAGGTAAAGGGTGTCCATGATAATAAGTTCAAAAGTAGTGCAAGAATATAAAGGCGGCAGGATCACAATGGCTTCATCCCCCAAACAGAGGATCCCTCCACCAATTGCAATCCTGCCTATTGTCCAAAGGATCATACATGATCCTTAATCCTAAAACCTATTGTTCAAAGTACAAACCGTTAAATTGTTCAACATCACAACCACAAAAAGCTACTACCAAATTTAAAAATTGGGCTCCGGCTACGTCTAGAAATGTCCATCATCGCCCAATCAAGCAGCCTAAACCTTTGCTGCATCACCACCTCCGGCTCCACTTGCTTCACCAGCTTCATCCTTGCTTCCAGCCTCAATTGTCAGGATCTCTTCAGCCTCCTCTTCATCACCCAATTCAGCCAGCCTTACCTTCCATTCTTCAATTTCCCAGTTGCTTTTGTCGAAGGCAGGATCCTGAGCTTCCAAGGCCATTTGCAGCTTGGTCTTGTACATTGCTATGGCGGCAGAGACTTTGGCATCATCTGTGATCTCCTGCCTTTCATAGTCAAAATTAACCAGCACCTTGGCCATCTCCTGTTTGGTATCCTGGAGTTCCTTCCGAAGGTCAGCAAGGGCAAGATCCTTGAGCACGGCAACCTGTTGGAGGTCAGCAATCTTTTTGTCCAGCTCATCGACATTCCCCACATAATCCTCAATTTCGGCAAATTTCTGCAAAAGAAAAAGATAAAGCAGTTCAAGATCAGGTGATCCTCTTACAAGTAGGATAACAAGGCAGAGTTGGTGATCCTTACATCATTGAAATACTCGAGGAATTGGTGGCGGATAAGGGGCAGACCCTGCAAATCCTCAGCCTCGGAGGCCTTTCTCTTCTTGATTCCCTTTCCTTTGAGGGGTGCCTTGGGGATTGAGGCTGTCGGGCTGGCAGTAACCTTTCTTTTAGAGGATTTGACAGTGGTGAGATCGGTGACACTGAACCTTGAAGCAGCTTTGGCAGATTTTCCGGTACCTACACAACCAAAACAAGATAAGTATCTCCACTTAACTTATATTTCACTATTTATTTAAATTTTAAACAAGGATACTTACTTGACATTGTGACAGAGCCTGAGGATACCTCCTGTGAATCTTGGGTTGTTGTCTTGAAAGTTCTAATTTCAGGATCGAGTTTCCAGAAAGCAGCAAGCCTTTCCCTGGTTGCGGATGTTGTGAGGAGATGTGAAAAAGAGATAGCTGCATGATACAAGACAAACAGGGTTAGTGATCCTATTACAAAAACAAGACTACCTGGTGATCCTTCTCAGGATCCTCTGTCCTACCATTGGTGGACCACTCCCTTGGTAAATGCTTTCCATCTGAAATGGTATCCCTTCTTACAAAGAAGAAGCGACGTTTCCAATCTTTGTCATTCTTGGTGACTTTAAGAAGGGGATGTTCTGCACCGGGTTTTCGTTTGAACAAGTAACGATGGGAACCAAAGGTAGTAAGATCATACAGTTCCGCCAATTCCGACATTCCTAAATCAACACTCTCCTGCTCGATGATCCTCTCTAGGGTATACAAAACCCTCCAAATCATCGGCATGGCTTGGATATAAGAAATGCCGGTAAGGGAAAAGAAGGATTGTGTGAATTCTGGGAAAGGATAGGTGTACCCTATAGTGAATGGAGTAGCTGGAAAGGCAACCCATGTTTCAGAAACATAGTCGCTAAGAACAGTGGGATCAAAGGGTTTGAAAAAGGCATTCGCCGGAAAACGGTGACGGATGTTATCTACTTGTGCATCGTTAAAGCAACACCTCTCGTTCACTGAATCTTTGATGATCTTTTGACTTTTCAAAGGGCTATCTTTTTTGTGATCCTTGCCCGGTGAGCTTCGGAGCAACATTCTCAAAGTGGTGGTGATAAAGAAAGAAAAACAGAGTAAGAAAGGGAGAAAGAGGAGAAAGAAATACCTGGTTGATCGTCGACTGAGAATTTAAAGGGAGTTTCTTTCAAATTTGAATGCATAATGATCCTATCTATATCTCTATTTATAATTATGATTCTGCAGGGTAGTCACTTCTATGATGTCATGATCGTAACGGCTAGTTCTATTCTAACGGCTATATATCCGTTAGTTAGTTGCGGATAAGATCAAGAAAACATAACTCGTTAATTTTACAAATTACTCCTTATATTTTGGGGGCAATTGTTAGGGGAGGATTTTCTAACAATTAGTGATCCTTATTCGTTATCCTAATTAGTGATCCTTACTTCTGTGACAGGTGGTGATCCTCAGAAGAGCTTCAGGATCAGGATCATGGATCACTTTAAGGATCCTCGTACTGACGATTGTTTACTTATGTTTTGTACTATCTCGCAGGTATAACAAGCTTGACCAAGTCTTGGCGACATTCCTGGAGAATATTCCCAAACTATTCTGCACGTGCTTGGCCAAAAATAGACGTTGTGGAGAACGTGGAGGCATGGCACGAAAGTCGGAAAGTTTGTTAGCTAGTTGTTTTCTTATTTTTAAAGGGGTAACGAGCTAGTTAGTAACACTTAGTCATTTATGAGTTACACACACACTCATACAAACGTTCATACCAACTCTCGTTCAAACACTTAGCGATTTCATACACCATATACACATTTCACGATAGTGATCCTTGTACCTAGCTCGTTACTATCCGAAGTTGTAAACATTTATTCATTTATTTGAGCTTGGTGATCGGTAGTTTCCATCACCCGGGGTTTTTTGTGCCGGAGATCAACTCTTGATCAAGGGCTTTTTCCCCGTATAAATCCTTGTGTTGTTTGTGCAAATTACATTGAAGTGATCCTTGTTATTGATATACATAATTAGCCCGTAACAAAGAGTTTGGTTGCAATATCCTCAACAGATTTTCTGACCAAAACAAATAGTATACAACTTGTAATTACAAATAACAGTGTTTTAAAAACTGCTCCTACCAAAGGGACAAACTCAACATCTGTTTCGCTAAACTTTGCAAACCAAAACGTCTGTTGAAGACAACCACTGTTGAAAGAAAAATCTGTTACTTAAACCAAACAACCTCAGCTCATGAGCCAAACAAACTCTGCTGATGAACCACAAGGTCTGTTAAGACAAAGACTGCTGAAGCAAAGGTTTTCTAAAGAGAACCTCTGCTGATGAAGCAAAATGTATGATGAACCTAAGTTCTGTTGTGCACCAACAGATATTACACAATTCAACAAAAGATCTATAATATAAGATCTTTAACAGATGATGATCAACAACTCATAAGGTCTGTTGAAGCACGCTATAACAGTGCTAAACCTTTAACAGATCTTTAACAGTGCTTAGGGGTTAACAGATGTTAGCACGCTATAACACGTTATAACCTCTGCTGATGAAGCAAAATGTATGATGAACCTAAGTTCTGCTGTGCACCAACATATATTACACAATTCAACAAAAGATCTATAATATAAGATCTTTAACAGAAGATGATCAACAGCTCATAAGGTCTATTGAAGCGCGCTATAACAGTGCTTAGCCTTTAACAGATCTTTAACAGTGCTTAGGGGTTAACAGATGTTAGCACGCTACAATAGTGCTTAGCCTCTAACAGATGTTAATGTATCCCAGACCCCAACAGTTTTCCGACTAACCAATTGATTAAATTTTCATTCATCAATCTAACAATAATATACAACCCTACTACTTATCCAGTCCATCAATATCACCAAAAATGTATATAATGTATAATAACAATATTATATAACAAACAAAAGGTTAACCTTACTTGATATTCAAACCGTAGACATTGTTAGGGGAGGATTTTCTAATCCTAAGGATCACGGATCCTCAAGCACTGCCAGGATCATGGATCCTCAATTCTGTTTGAATTAAGGATCCTCAGAAGACATTGCAGGATCAGGATTCAGGATTCTTGTTGTTATCCTTGTACTAACGTTTGCCTTCATTACGTTTAAGTTTGTTTTGCAGGAGTATACGCCTTGGACTTGGTCTTGCTGATATTCTTGGGGAATATGCCCTCAATATTCCGCACGTGCATGGCTTTGTGAACGTTATGGAGACCGTGGGAAGCTTGCACATTTAGCGGATAGTTAGTTGTTTTAGTTATTTCTAATTTTAAAAGGGGATAACAAGCTTGAATTAGAACACTTGGCCATTTTTAGCAAACACACACACTCGAAACAGCTCTCAATAGCTCTCAACAGTTCATTCGGCGATTTCATACACATTACACTATAGTGATCCTTGTAACAAGCTTGTTATCATCCCGAGTTGTAACAATCATTTGTTTAATTGTAGTTGGTGATCGGTAGTTTCCATCACCCGAGGTTTTTTATGCCGGAGATCAACTCTTGATCAAGGGCTTTTTCCTCGTATAAATCCTTGTGTCATTTGTTCATTTCATTTGCAAGTCATTCATACATTTGTTCAAGCATCATTCCTCACAACAAAGATTTGGTTGCATTATCCTAGCCTGATTTTTTACCAAAACAGTTTGGCGCCCACCGTGGGGCAATTGGTGCTTCATTTCTAAAAAAATTTGCTCATTGTGTTCATTTCGGTTCATCATCTTCAACCACATGGCTTCTTCAGCGAATGCTGAAAATGCTGCAAAGAGACCAAGCCCCATTTTCCCAAAACCACCAACTTCTGCTGTTTCTTCTAACCCTACTACTAGTGATCTTTTTACTTTGAGTTTGCAGATGAGGGATCACATACAAGAGCAGGACAAGACCAACGAAAAGATCCTCCGGGAGATTGGTGATATCAAGAAACAGAAGAGATCACGGGAGGATCACTCTCCTCTGATACCAAGGTCACTGGATTTCGACACTCCAGCTATAATGCCCAGCAATCTGCAGCTCCGGACATCCAGTATCAGAGTGGACCATTGGGAAGGCGTTATGGAACAACAACTATGAGTCAGGCTTTAGGGTCTCACTTCCAGCCTTCAGGATCCTGTTTTCAGCCTTCGGGATCCTCTTTCCAGCATCAGGGATCCTTCGTCAGCTCAGGAGGATATATGGGGACGCACACAGTTCAAGGATCCTCTCAGGTTCAAGGATCCTCTCAGGTCCTAGGATCCTCTCAGGTTCAAGGATCCTCTCAGGTTCAAGGATCCTCCTTCCAGGTTCAAGGATCCAACATCTTTCAGGATCAAGGATTCTTAAGAAGTGTACAACCCTCAAGCTCAGATGTTCATCAAGGAGACTTCATTCCAATGCAGACCATTGCTTCTTCCGGTCCTTCAGTCATACCAGAATCCCGTCAATATGGATTCACATCTGGAATTCCAAACTTGAATCCTCTGGGAGGTAACACTTTTAATAATTCTTATAACACTAACCATGGCTCTATGCAGGATACATGTATCAATCAAGCTATGGCTAGGGAATTACAGAAACTGAAAGATATGATATCCAGCGTTCCAGGAGTGGTTAAGCCCATTCCTGAAATTGCAGATGGTAGTCATAGGATATCTCGTTTTGCACCACCTATTTGTGATGCTGAGATACCCAAAAGGTTCCAAATACCAACTATGAAGCTGTATGATGGTTCGACGGATCCAGCGGAGCATGTAGCTCAATACAGAGAAAGGATGGAGATCAATCCAATTCCTGAGAGGTTAAAGGAAGCATGTCTATGCAAGGGTTTTGGATCCACACTCACAGGATCAGCTCTTAAATGGCTGCTAAGTCTTCCCCTTACTCTATTACTCATTTGCTAATCTAGTTAACCTGTTTAATAGCCAATTCTCATGTAGTAGAAAAATTGAACGTTTAACTAGTGATCTATATAGGGTAACACAAGGTCAAAATGAATCACTTAGAGATTACATCACTAAGTTTAGTAAAGAATCCTTAGATATTCCCAATCTGGATATAGCTACGGCTGTGGAAGCCTTTAAAATGGGTTTGCTTAGGGATTCATTATTCTATGATGATCTTGTCATGACCCCATGCAGGAATCTTGATGAAGTGAGAACCAGGGCCCTTAGATTCATCCGATTAAAGGATGATAAAAGGATCCAGGAAAGACTGGCAGGATCCTCGAAGCAGGAAAAGCAAGGATCCTACTTCAGGAACAACAAGTCCAAGCCTTACAATAAGTCTGATAACCAGAACGTGCATGCAGTAGAACAGGAAGAGGATGATGAGGATTATCCTCCCATTTCTGAATACTGTTTTTCTGTTGATAACAATGAACTGATCCTTGCAATGCAGAATCTAGGTGAAAAAGCTAGGTGGCCAAGAAAAAGTGATAAACCAGCCACAACAAAAGACAAATCCAAATGGTGTGCATATCACGAGGATTTCACTGAGAAAAGAGATTGGTTATTTGTTAAGCAAGGGGCACTTGAAGGAACTTTTGGGAAGAAAAAAGTCTAGGATCTAGGATCCTGAGAAGGTCCCAGAAAGAGCTCCTGCTCCTCCAGCAGATGCACAAGTTATAAACTTCATATCCGGTGGATCAGGCATTTATGGTACTTCCTTTTCAGCAGCCAAAAGACATGCCAAGGAGACCAAGATGGATAATGGAGATATACCTATTCGAACCTCTACTGTTACACAGGAGAAAGTTATAACTTTGATGAGGATGATCGTGTTGATGTTCAGGAACCTCATCATGATGGTCTTGTTATTACTTTGTTTATTTCTAACCATTTTGTTCGCAGGATCCTAATCGATGGAGGAAGCTCGGTGAACATAATTCAACTTGATGTCCTCAAGAAAATGAACATCCCTGAATCAGATATTGTCCCAAGATCCTCAGTCCTTGTGGGATTCAGCGGAGAAACCAAGAATACATTGGGGGACATTAAACTTCCCATCTACATTGAAGGACTTCATTCTTATCAAAAGTTTTGTGTTATAGATTGCTTATCCTGTTGCAATGTTATCCTTGGCAGGCCATGGATACATGACATTAAGGCAGTTGCATCTACATATCATCAATGTGTGAAGCTTCCTAGTCCATGGGGGGTGATAAAGATTGAGAGTGACCAACAAGAAGCAAAAAATTGCTATACCTCATCAATGAAGCCAGCCTCAAGACCAAGGGAGCAATAGCAACTAAAGTATCCTCCAAGAGACGCCTTGGAGGCAAGAGAACAGGATGTGAAAGAAATCCTTATGGATCCTCGTGATCATGAATCCAAAGTCTTCATAGGATCAGGGATCCTCAGCAACGTCGAACAGGATCTAGTATCCTTCCTTAAAAGAAGAAATACTACCTTTGCCTGGAAGCATGAAGACATGACATGTATCTCTAAAGATATAATTACCCATAAACTTGGTATTGACAGGTCATTCAAGCCTATACATCAGAAGAGGAGGAAGTTTGCACCTGAAAGGAATGCCATTATCCAGGAGGAGGTAGACAAATTACTTCGAGCAGGTATGATTAGAGAGGTTAAGTATCCAAGATGGTTAGCCAATGTGGTTGTTGTTCAAAAGAAAAACGGAAAGTGGAGGGTATGTGCCGATTTTACTGATTTAAACAAGGCATGTCCCAAGGATCCTTTCCCATTACCCCACATTGACTCCATGGTGGATGCTACCGCGGGTCATAAGTTGTTGACTTTTATGGATGCTTCATCTGGATTTCAACAAATTCAGATGGAACCATCTGATCAAGAGGATACAGCCTTTATGACCCCAACTGGTATCTATTGTTATATTGCTATGCCATTTGGACTAAGGAATGCAGGTGCTACTTATCAAAGGCTAGTCAATATGATGTTTAAGGAACAAATAGGACACACTATGGAAGTCTACATAGACGACATGGTGGTTAAATCCAAGAGAGCTGAGGATCACCTTAGAGACCTGGAAGAAGCATTCAATATCCTTGACAAATTCAATATGAAGTTGAATCCTCCAAAGTGTCAATTTGGTGTTAAAGCAGGCAAGTTCCTAGGATACATGGTAACAAAAAGAGGCATTGAAGCAAGTCCAGAGCAAATTAAGGCTATTGTGAATATCAAATCTTCTGCCAATGCCAAGGATGTGCAAAGGTTGACAGGGAGGATCGCAGCCTTGAATAGGTTCATATCAAAATCATCAGAAAAGTGCAAGGAATTCTATGACATTTTGAGAAAGAACAAGAAATTTGAGTGGACTGAAAAGCATGAAAGTGCTCTCAAAGCCCTTAAGGATTACCTATCCTCAGCTCCTGCCTTGATGAAACCAGAAAAAGGGGATATATTATCCTTATATCTAGTGGTATCCTCTAAAGTAGTAAGTGCAGTCCTTGTTAAGGATCACGAAGGTATACAACATCCTGTTTATTATGTAAGTAAGAGTTTGCTTGATGCTGAATCCAGGTATTCACATTTAGAAAAACTTATCCTTTCTTTGATTATGGCATCCACTAAACTAAGACATTATTTTGAAACTCATGCCATTGTTGTTAAGACTAATTTTCCAATTAAGAATGTTCTCAGGAAACCTGAAATGTCAGGAAGGATGGCTAAGTGGGCAGTGAAGCTTAGTGCTTATGATATAAGATATGAACCAAGGACTGCCATCAAATCCCAAGCCTTAGCTGACTTTGTGGCAGATTTTAGTAGTGACTTGCAAAGAGAAGCCGAGTTAGAAGTTCAGCAGCTTGAAGAGACTAAGGATCCTTGGATACTTTTCACTGATGGAGCTTCTAATGTCAAAGGAACATGACTTGGAATACTACTAAAATCGCCACAGGGGGACATAATACCCCACTCCATAGCTTGTGAGTTTCAAACTACTAATAATGAGGCTGAATATGAAGCCTTGATAGCTGGTTTGCAAATTGCCAAGCATATGAGGATCAGGTATCTTGAGGTACATGTAGATTCATTGTTAATTACTAATCACTTTAATGGATCCTATGCTGTTAAAGGTGAAAAGTTAATCAAATACCTAGAGATAGTCAAGGAATTGGCACTCTCTTTTGTTTCTTTTAGTTTGACACAGGTACCCAGGGAGGAAAATGCAGAAGCTGATGCATTGGCTAACCTAGGATCATCCTTGAAAATTCCAGAGGATATCAAGATCCCTATCATCCATGTTTTGACTCCTGCTATTGAGGATCACATAACTATGGATATAGAACAGGATTCTGCAATGGTTCCTAGTGATGGTGCACAGTCTCGTTCAGGATCATGGATCATTCCAATCATGAGATATATACAACATGGAGAGATTCCTACAGGAGAAAACCCCAGGGCTTTCAAAATCAAAGTATCTCAATTTACAATATTGAATAACATGTTATATAAACGATCTCTTGCAGGTCCATATCTAAGACGCATTGAGGATCCTGAAATCCAAGAAGTCCTAAAGGATTTTCATGAAGGAGATTGTGGAAACCACACTGGGGGCAGGGCATTGTTCTCAAGGATCCTTAGGACATGATACTATTGGCCTACAATGAAGAAGGATGATGTGGATTATGCCAAGAAGTGTGATCCTTGTCAGAGACATAGTAATATCCTTCATCAACCAGCAGAGCTCTTACATCCTATATCCTCTTCTTGGCCATTCATGAGATGGGGAATGGATATAGTTGGTAAACTTCCCAAAGCACCAGGAGGAAAGGTGTTCATGCTTGCCATGACTGATTACTTCTCTAAGTGGATAGAGGCTGAAGCCTTTGCTCAAGTCAGAGAAAAGGAAGTGATATCCTTTATTAAAAGAAACATTATTACTAGATTTGGTATCCCTTCTGAAATTGTTTGTGATAATGGATCCCAATTTATTGGGAGTAGAACTACTAACTTTTGTGACAGCTGGGGGATTAAGATGATAACATCAACACCAGTCCACCCACAAGCTAATGGTCAAGCAGAATCATCCAACAAGATCATCATCAACAACTTGAAGAAGCTTGGATCCAAGAAAGGAAAATGGGCAGAAGAACTACCTTATGTGCTATGGGCTGATAGGACAACCCCCAAGAATGCTACTGGCCAAACTCCATTTTCTTTGGTATTTGGAGCAGAATCAGTGATCCCTACAGAGATGGTGGTTCCTACTGCAAGAACAAGCATCCGTGATCCTGACGGAAATGCTGAAAACTTGGTTCAAGACTTGGATACTATAGAAGAACTCAGGGATTTGGCAAGAATAAGGATGGCTAGTTATCAACAAAGGATGGCTGGAGCCTACAATAAAAATGTCAGGATCAGGAAATTCCAAGTTGGTGATATGGTATTGAGGAAAGCATTTCAGAATACCACAAATCCTGCTGATGGAAAGTTGGCACCAAAGTGGGAAGGCCCCTACCTGATTGAAGCTGAGGCATATCGATTGCTAACAATGGAAGGTGATTTGCTACCAAGATCTTGGAATGCTGTCCACCTGAAGAAATATTTCATGTAGTAAGGATCCAGGATCCTCAACCATTTTCATGATCGATATCCTCGAAGGATCCTTACAGGACAGAGGATCCTCATTTTGGTAATGATCTAATCTCAAACTATTTCATTCTTTAATTATCCTATATACAAGGAGAAGGATCCTGGATCCTTTATCCTCATTTCACTTGATTCTGAGTTTTGCAGAAGGTTCATGTATCCTTAACGAAGGATTGAGTATCCACAGAAGTCTCCAGTTATTTGGGCTTGACCCCAGTTATTTGGGCTTGACCCCAGTTATTTGGGCTTGATCCCAGTTATTTGGGCCTGTCCCCAGTATCGCCAGTAGCGCACGATGATCCTGTTACAGTTCATGGCAATGGGACCAGTACTCGCTTTAGGGGCTGACAATTTCATTGTGCTGGCTGTATCCGGGATCCTACGTATAATGGTAGACGTACCATACATCCGTTCCTAAGGTTTCTAACGTTTTCACGTTAGCTAAGGTTTTGACATTATCATG
Source organism: Helianthus tuberosus (assembly GCA_030545235.1). NCBI lineage: Eukaryota > Viridiplantae > Streptophyta > Magnoliopsida > Asterales > Asteraceae > Helianthus > Helianthus tuberosus. The sequence goes on along the minus strand of CM060395.1, from coordinate 198,669,014 downwards.
TCACTAAGTTTGGATAGTCGCCAGTGAGGGCCATACTCCAGTTTACACAAGATCCTTTGGGCTTGTCCCCAGTTTTTTTGGGCTTGTCCCCAGTTTTTTGGGCTTGTCCCCAGTATATTGGGCTTGTCCCCAGAATTGTTGGGCTTGTCCCCAGTTGCTAGCTCTTCTCTTATATTGGCTTAGTCCCAAGTTATGTTCCATTTCAGGTTTTTGAAGCTAAACAGCTAAGGATCCTTGATCCTTACCTTTTACTAAGGTTTGTCTTTTGGTTATCCTGATTGTAAATGTTAAAGGTTTAGGATCCTAACTTGGATTCTCAGGTATGATCCTTGATCATTTTGATTTTATTCTTTAGTTATCTAAGTGACCCTTATTCTTTGACAGCAGGACTTATGATCCTTAAGTTACACTACTTTTTTGAATTGATCGATTATAGGATATTTGATCCTTGATCATATCCTAAATTTTTTGACATAAATCTGTTAAACTTTTATTCTTAACTTAATGAATTCAAACAAAGTGTATAATAGCAACTGAAAAGTAAAGTGTTCACAAATGTAACAACACATGATAAGCCAAAAGATTAAAGTTTTATTTATTTATCAATAGTTAAACCCTTAAAAGGTTGTCAAAATTGCCAACCCAAATTTCTACCAGCAAAACGTGGCCCATCCACTTGGGTTGGCAAAGGGTGTCCATATTTAACAAAGGTCTAAGTGCAGGTAACAAAAGGCGAAAGGATAACAAGTGGTTTCATCCCCCAAACAGAGGATCCATCCACCACCCATTATCCTACCTATTGTCCAAGGATCCATGATCCTCAACCCTAAAAACTATTGTCTAAGTTATTACAGACCAACTATTGTTCGAGAAAAAACATCAACAACCAAAACCCACTACCAAATCATAAAAAATGGGCTCCGGCCGCGTCTAGATAAATCCATCATTGCCCATTTCTGCAGCTCAAACCTTCGCTGCATCACCATCACCTCCTGCTCCAGCATCACCCGCCTGATCCTTAGCTCCGCTGCCACCTGCCTCAATTGCCAAGACCTCTGTAGCCTCCTCCTTATCATCCAGCTCAGCTAGCTTAGCCTTCCAGCCCTCCTGGTCCCAATTGGTCCTGTCAAAGTCAGGATCCTCAGCCTCCTGGGCCATCTGGAGTTTGATCTTGTACATAGTGATGGCAGCAGAGACTTTAGCATCCTCCATCACCTCAGCTTTCTCATGATCAGCATTAATCTGGGCCATGACCAACTGCTTCTTTGCCAAATTGAGATCTTTTTTGAGGGAGGAGATGGTTTGATCCTTGGCCAGGAAGATCTTCTGAAACTCCAAATGCTTCTGCTCAGCCTCTTCAACGTATGCATCGAAGAGCATCTGGATCTCGGCGAATTTCTGCAAAAAGAAAAGGTAGGGTTCAGGATCTGCTATCCTCAAGTGGGCAGGATAATCAGTCAGGATCAGTGATCCTTACATCAGCAAAGTATTCCTGAAACTGTGGCGGATGAGGGGCAGGCCTTCAAGATTGTCAGCTTCAGTGGCCTTCCTCTTCTTTCCTCCCTTGGAGGTGACAGGCTTGGGAATTAGAGCGCTTGGGCTAGCAGCAGACTTCTTTTTTTCGGACCGGGGAGCCACAGTGCTAAGATCACTAACACTGAAGCGGGAGGCTGACTTCGAAGATTTTCCAGCGCTTACCAATCCAAAACAACTGATAAGTATTCTTGTTTTATTTTCATTTAAACATTTAATTTTATACAAACTTGGATACTTACTTGACATTGTGACTGATCCGGAGGATACTTCTTGAGAATCCTTGGTGTTTGCTTGGAATGATCTTACTGCAGGATCAAGACTCCAGAAAGCAGTGATCCTCTCTTTTGTTGCAGGTGTTGGAATGATATGAGAAACAGAGATAGCTGCACAAAAAGACACAAAAAGGGGTCAGTTATCCTCAGCAGGAACAGGGTTATCCTATGATCCTTCTATAGGGATCCTCTATCCTACCATGGGTGGCCCACTCTCTGGGGAGATCCTTCCCATCCGGGATAGAATCCCTCCTAACGAAGAAAAAACGCTTCTTCCAGTTGGTGTCATTCTTGGTGGTCTTGAGGATTGGGTGTGCATCACCGGCTTTATGTTTGAATAAGAAGCGGTGTGAACCATGGCTCACAAGGTTATACAATTCAGCCAGTTCCGACATCCCTAACTCTATACCTTCCTGCTCAATGATTCTCTCTAGGGTATATAAAACCCTCCACATCATTGGCATGGCCTGAATGTAGCACATGCCGGTGAGAGAGAAGAAGGATTCAGTGAACGCAGGGAAAGGATAGGAGTTTCTTATCAGGAATGGAGTGGCCGGAAAAGCAACCCAGGTTTCAGAAACAAAATCACTTTTGGTGGTAGGGTCAAAGGGCTTGAAGACGGTGTTCTCCGGAAAACAATGGCGAATCCGGTCGATCTCCAGATCGGTAAAACTGCAGAGTTCCTTTGGAGTACTTTTGATAATCCCTTGGCATTTCAAAGGACTATCTTTCTGGTGATCCTTGGCGGGGGATGATCGTAATTTCATTTTAATCTAAAGATTTCGAAGAAGAACAGAGTAAGAAGATGAAGAGAAAAGGAGAAGAAAGATACCTGATTGATCTTTGAATGAGGATTTAAAGGAAGTAACGCACGAATTTAAATGCCTATCGATCCTTATTGATGTGCGTGCGGTGTGATATAAATTTAAGTATATTTTAAGCCCTTTTTACACGTTAGTCAAGTTTTAAATTTATAAAACACGATATTTTACTAACACCAAACACACATATGGGCAAGTGCACCCATCGTGAGCGTAGTATAATGTTGGCAAGATACCGAGGTCGTCCAAGGACACAAGAGCTTTTAGTACCGGTTTATCCTCAACGTCTAATCAAATCAAAAGTTAGAAAAATGTTTTAAACTAGAAAAATAAAAACTAACTAAAATGCTGAAAAATAAAATAAAAGTAAAAACAGATACACAAGATGAATCACTTGGATCCGACTCGTGTTTAGTGTAACCTTTGATTATTTCCGCACTTTTGCATTTTTTAAGAGATTATCTTAGTTATTGTAGTAAGCCCCTCTTTTAAATGTGACGTTACCCTCAACCCAGTAGTTTGAGTCAACAAGGATACAATCCTAACGGATTATTGAAAGATAATTAATTAAGTTATTAATGCATATTATGGTAGGCCCCTCTTTTGAAGGTGACGTTACCCTCGGCTAAGTAGTCTGAGTCAACAGGGATACAGTCCTAAGTAGCCGGGTTAAGGTATTAATAGTAGCTTACATATGAGGGGATCAAAGAGTTTGGACCCCCGCCATCCAATACCGGTGGGTATTGAAGGAGATCCTACTAAATTTGACCCAGGTCCTTGCAGGATCTATACACTGAACAAGGCAAGACTCTTACCAAACCGTTCCCTTAACCCCCGACCAGGTAGCCAACATACCTCAATATAGACCGTGGAGATATGAATGGTAAAAATCTTTTATTTTATATAGACAGTAAAATAATGCCAAGACACCACGGACAAACGATAAGGAAGAATCACCTTCAACATAAGAAACTAGTTATTAAAGTCATTAATACATAACCAAATAAAAAGTGCGAAAAGATTAAAAATAAAAAGTATTACACTAGACACTTGTCTTCACCAAGTGATGTAAGAGACTTAGGCAAACATGGCCTTTGATTGTCAAGAACTCTTACGATCAATCTTGGATCCCGAGACGACTCACACACTCTATGATGGTGGTGGATGATGGTGTTGTGATGGTGGTGGGTGGTGGGTGAAGTGTGAGAGAGGTGGTGTGCCAAGGGATGGTTTGCAAATGAGCCAAGCACCCCTATTTATAGCCTGAACAGCAGCTCGGGCACGGCCCCGTGTCTATCATCTTCTCTTCCTTCATTAATTGCAGTATGTCTACATTAGTTGACCACGCCCCCGTGTCCGCTGGGCACGCCCCCGTGTGCAGAAGCATATCTGTACTATCAAGATTTGCCTGGATTCTGCGAATCTTATAGTTGACCACGGCCCCGTGTCCACTGAGCATGGCCCCGTGGTGGGCGATAGAAGCTTCTATAGCTTTGTCTTTTATGCTGGCACTTGGGCACGCCCCCGTGTTCGCTGAGCACGGGGCGTGTTTAGTCTTCTGTTTTCTTGATTTTGCTTGGGAAGATGCTGTCAGGGGGTCGGGCATGCCACGTTTGTTCTTTTTCTTGTATTTATGTTAGATTTAGCTGTCTTTTTGCTTCTTTTGTTAATTTGAGCTCATTTAATCCTGAAAATACAAAAGGAAGACAAAAACACACTTTTTCCAACATTAGTACTAAAAAAAGGTTAGTTTTATGCCACAATTGATGAAATTTATATGTTGCATTTTGTGCACATCAAATACCCCCACACTTGAATCTTTGCTTGTCCTCAAGCAAAACTCTTTATAATGTGGCTTTACACTCCCAAATGGAATGGGTAGAAGAGAAGGTTTTTGGGCTTGTCATAGAGTGTCGGGATTTCCAAGATTCTTTATTAAGTTTTATTTTTATCTATTTACAATCCTATTCGTCATGATTTATTTAAAACATTACATAAGACAAATTACTTATTAGGGCATAACATGCCTTTTTTAAAATTTCATTTATATACAAGTTCACATACCTCACGGGTATCACTCAACACTCGGCCGAAGATGTATTTTAGTGAATCACTCGAGAGCGGCATGGAGCTTACTTCTACCATAGGCTTGCCAAGCAATCAATCCTCCTCCTTTTTAACTATATACCTTTGTAAATATCAAGAGGACTTTTTGGGTGAAGGGTTAGGCTTGGGTTAAAGGTAGGTGGTTGGGTTGGTGGTTAGAAAAAGGGCGAAAGGCGTAAAAGCTTCGGTTTTCGTAAGACTTTTTTTTTTGCCATTTTGATTTTTATGAAGCCATTATTCAAACAAAGTTATTTTTGATGAACTTGTTTGTTTATTTCTCTTTTGCTTCATCATCAACATTTTTTTTTTGAAAGTCATACGAAAAACCGAGCTTGTTACTAAAACAAAGGGTTAAAAATAAAAAGGTTTTGGTGCGTGAAAGGGTGTTCGTTTTTGGGTTAAGAAATGAAAATGTTTAGGCTCAAAGGGGTTAACTAGGGGGATTTTGGGTAGGTGGTAAAAAAAAAAGAAAAATTAATGGTGTAGAAATGAAAAAGGGTTAGTCCTAATGCCTCCATCATTTACTTACTCGGGTTTAAGTTGGTAAGGACCGGGAATGTATCGTCGTGGCAAGTTCTAGAGTCGTAAGAACCAAGCGGCTATTCACACAAGAAACGAAAAATGAGCATTTAGTTTAAAGATATGTATTTGTATGCTCAATAAAGGCTCAAAACTCACTTTTGTGGGAATGGGTTTTTATGTGATCAAGTATATATAATCAAATTTTAACTAAGTTTGTCATGCCGTTTCATAATTTTCTTATGTTGGTTCTTTTTATCACGATGCTATCGGTTGTAAATTTGTAAAAATATAACCTTTTTTAGAATTTGAAATTCTCAAGTTAAACCTAGACAAGTAAGAAAAATGAAAAATTTTTGAAAAAAAAAATTGGGGTGATTAGCGGTTCCAATAGAGTTTTGTGTAAGGCTTGTGATTAGGACTTGCAAGATTCAAAGTTTTAGCATCCCCCCCCCCCACACACTTAAATTACACATTGTCCTCAATGTGTCCCAAAAAATAAGTTTTTAGGTTGATTGGATGTGAAAAAGCAAAATTTATGTTATTGGGCGTCTGGACACGGCCCCGTGGTGTCCGGGAATGGCCCCGTGTTCAGATTGCCAGTAACATAAATGAACAAAGAGAAACAGAAGCCTGGGCACGGGGGCGTGTTGGGTGAACATGGCCCGTGTCCAGTTACCTGAACTGGGCATTTTCTGTAGATTGTGCAGCACGGGGCCGTGTTGGGCGGGCACGACCCGTGCTGAACTTGCTGTAATGAAGAAAATTTTGTCGGATGGCACTGTTTTCGTGCATGGGGTGCTGGTTCAAGTTTCCCTTGTTATCCTTCACCATCCAGAGTGTGTTTTATTCATTTCGACATCATCCAAACACCAAAATTACTAAAACCATCATTCATTAAGTCATAGAGAGAATTACATAATAATCCTAAAAAGTTAAAACTCTAGATAAATAGGTCAAAGAAGCACAAGAATTCTAAATCAAGAAGTTCTAGCCTAAAATTATTCTATTAGCAAAATTTCCAAAGAGATAATTCTCTTGGTTGGATGCGGCTTTGAAGAACTTCTATTTCCGGGCATGGGTTCCTCACACGTCGGCGAGCCATTCCTCTATCTCCCGTGGGAGAAGAAAGGCGGGCTCATTGGCATCGGTTTGAGGAGGTGCAACCTCCACCGGGACTTCTTGTAGATCTTCAAGAGGGGGCTCTGCTGGAAAGTCATCCCACCCAGTAGGATTGTTGATTCCAAGTGCTAGGTTCCAATCCTCTTGAGGGAGGATTGGTTCCATGGGAGGTGTTACAAGAATGTTTAACCTCTGGTGCGAGAGGTTAATTTCTTGAAAACTGTTTTCCAACCCCACCGTAAGATAATTTATACGGTCTATGAGGACCTCCTCTACCGAAGTCATCTCGTCAAGAGCTTCACGTAATGCCATTACGTAACGCACGAGAGTTGCTTCAATTGATGACCTTCTTTCCCTTCGACTGTTTCTAGAGTGCGCAGAAGAGGTTCCACTGTTTTGACTGGACATTCTACGAAAACAAACCAAAAAAAGTTCATTTTAATGAAACAGTACATCGGACACGGCCCCGTGCTCAACGAGCACGACCTCGTGTTCAACTTTCTGCAGATCTTTGGAACAAGGAATCTTGGAGTTTCAAATTATTTTTTCAACTTATGAAGCATTTTTTAGCAGAAATAACTTAAAACAATGTTGTACAACTTATTTTTAACAAGATTCCTTGAACAAGAACCTAATAAACATCACAATAAAGCTTGGAATCATGGTGATTTCAAGCTTCAATCGAGGTGTTGAAGCAAGAAAGATGAAGAAGAAGGCAATGGATAAAAGAGGAAGGGACAAGATGGTTGTTAGAACCTTCTTTTAGAAAATACCTAGGATGGTAGGTGAGAAGATCCTTTCAAATCTCTGTCCCTGGAGGTTCCAAATGTGCAGGATTCTTGGCTTCATTTATAGAAAACGACAGCATGCTGGACACGGCCCCGTGTAGGATGGACACGGCCCCGTGTAGGATGGACACGACCCCGTGTGCAGGCAAGATCCTGACACATTTTGTCCGTATTCTGACAAAAAGTCAGAAAGGAATCTTTTGGTGGACACGGGGGCGTGTTGACCTGGGCACGACCCCGTGTCGAAAGGCTGTTTTATGAAGTTTGTCTATTTTTAAGGAACTTACCCGGATCGGGCGGTTCCTTACTGGATGGAGCAACCCCAAAGTGCTTAAGATACCTTAATTGCTCTATATTAAGACGAGAACGCAAGAGGTTGTCGGTGAGGGTGATTCCTATGCTATATGTAGGTGGACAAGTCCAACCCTTTCCCGGGCTCTCGTTAAAGAAGGTGTATGCCGAATCGCTCAGGTCTATGTATGCATCGAACGAAGTCGATGGGGAGTCCTTCACGGCACAATCAACACAGGGACGACTATCGCTCAAGTCCTCGCTAGAGTTAGGGGTAACATTGGGAACAGCGAAGTTGTTTTTATTTGAATGTGAACCCAACAATTCTTCTTGGTTATCGTGTTGAGATAAATTATTGAAATCCATCTTAAGTTCTTTTAACCAATTAAGAATTAGATCTTCTAATTGAAATAGTTCATCAAGAAGCATTTCTCCTAGAAGATCCGGTTGAGAGCATTCGAGGGAGAGATAGGGATTATTTTTATTTTCGCCCCTCTTAAGGCTACGGGAAAACGATGGGTCTATATAGTGGGGCTTATAATTTAGAAAATACCATTCTAATTCTTTATGGGAGCCACCACATATTTGACACCACGTACCATAAGAGTGTCGAAAGTAAAAAATATCAGTATCACTCATGTTTGTGTCAGAAATTACTAACCGTCGGGATCTTACGGTTCTGTTTTCAGTAACTGAAACTTGGGGCACGGCCCCGTGTTCAGCTTACTGTCTGACTTAAAACAGGATTGCCAGTTCCAATGATTGGGCACGGGGCGTGTTCAGCGGGCACGACCCGTGCTGAGTTCTGCAGAAGCTGAAAAATTAAGAAAATCCTTAAAAAAAACATGAAAATTATAAAAAACGATTAGGCCGTTGATTCCTAACTTTCTTAAAATCCTTGTGTCCCCGGCAACGGCGCCAAAAACTTGATGTGCGTGCGGTGTGATATAAATTTAAGTATATTTTAAGCCCTTTTTACACGTTAGTCAAGTTTTAAATTTATAAAACACGATATTTTACTAACACCAAACACACATATGGGCAAGTGCACCCATCGTGAGCGTAGTATAGTGTTGGCAAGATACCGAGGTCGTCCAAGGACACAAGAGCTTTTAGTACCGGTTTATCCTCAACGTCTAATCAAATCAAAAGTTAGAAAAAGTTTTTAAACTAGAAAAATAAAAACTAACTAAAATGCTGAAAAATAAAATAAAAGTAAAAACAGATAGACAAGATGAATCACTTGGATCCGACTCGTGTTTAGTGTAACCTTTGATTATTTCCGCACTTTTGCATTTTTTAAGAGATTATCTTAGTTATTGTAGTAGGCCCTCTTTTGAAGGTGACGTTACCCTCAACCCAGTAGTTTGAGTCAGCAAGGATACAATCCTAAAGGGCCGGATTATTGAAAGATAATTAATTAAGTTATTAATGCATATTATGGTAGGCCCCTCTTTAGAAGGTGACGTTACCCTCGGCTAAGTAGTCCGAGTCAGCAGGGATACAGTCCTAAGTAGCCGGGTTAAGGTATTAATAGTAGCTTACATATGAGGGGATCAAAGAGTTTGGACCCCCGCCATCCAATACCGGTGGGTATTGAAGGAGATCCTACTAAATTTGACCCAGGTCCTTGCAGGATCTATACACTGAACAAGGCAAGACTCTTACCAAACCGTTCCCTTAACCCCCGACCAGGTAGCCAACATACCTCCATATAGACCGTGGAGATATGAATGGTGAAAATCTTTTATTTTATATAGACAGTAAAATAATGCCAAGACACCACGGACAAACGATAAGGAAGAATCACCTTCAACATAAGAAACTAGTTATTAAAGTCATTAATACATAACCAAATAAAAAGTGCGAAAAGATTAAAAATAAAAAGTATTACACTAGACACTTGTCTTCACCAAGTGATGTAAGAGACTTAGGCAAACATGGCCTTTGATTGTCAAGAACTCTTACGATCAATCTTGGATCCCGAGATGACTCACACACTCTATGATGGACAATGGATGATGGTGGTGGATGATGGTGTTGTGATGGTGGTGGGTGGTGGGTGAAGTGTGAGAGGGGTGGTGTGCCAAGGGATGGTTTGCAAATGAGCCAAGCACCCCTATTTATAGCCTGAACAGCAGCTTGGGCACGGCCCCGTGTCCATCATCTTCTCTTCCTTCATTAATTGCAGTTTGTCTGCATTAGTTGACCACGCCCCCGTGTCCGCTGGGCACGCCCCCGTGTGCAGAAGCATATCTGTACTATCAATATTTGCCTGGATTCTGCGAATCTTATAGTTGACCACGGCCCCGTGTCCGCTGAGCACGGCCCCGTGGTGGGCGATAGAAGCTTCTATAGCTTTGTCTTTTATGCTGGCACTTGGGCACGCCCCCGTGTTCGCTGAGCACGGGGCGTGTTTAGTCTTCTGTTTTCTTGATTTTGCTTGGGAAGATGATGTCGGGGGGTCGGGCATGCCACGTTTGTTCCTTTTCTTGTATTTATGTTAGATTTAGCTGCCTTTTTGCTTCTTTTGTTAATTTGAGCTCATTTAATCCTGAAAATACAAAAGGAAGACAAAAACACACTTTTTCCAACATTAGTACTAAAAAAGGGTTAGTTTTATGCCACAATTGATGAAATTTATATGTTGCATTTTGTGCACATCACTTATCTCTAACTATTTATAATGATGATTCTGCAGGATTGTCACTTCAATGACGTAAGACCCGCAACGGCTAGTTCGATCCAAACGGCTATATATCCGTTAGTCAGTTGGAGATAATATCAAAAATACAACTCGTTAAATTACATTTTACTCCTTATATTTTGGGGGCAATTGTTAGGGGAGGATTTTCTAATCCTAAGGATCACGGATCCTCAAGCACTGCCAGGATCACGGATCCTCAATTCTGTTTGAATTAAGGATCCTCAGAAGACATTGCAGGATCATGATTCAGGATTCTTGTTGTTATACTTGTACTAACGTTTGCCTTCATTACGTTTAGGTTTGTTTTGCAGGAGTATACACCTTGGACTTGGTCTTGCCGATATTCTTGGGGAATATGCCCTCAATATTCCGCACGTGCATGGCTTTGTGAACGTTATGGAGATCGTGGGAAGCTTGCACATTTAGCGGATAGTTAGTTGTTTTAGTTATTTCTAATTTTAAAAGGGGATAACAAGCTTGAATTAGAACACTTGGCCATTTTTAGCAAACACACACACTCGAAACAGCTCTCAATAGCTCTCAACGGTTCATTCGGCGATTTCATACACATTACACTATAGTGATCCTTGTAACAAGCTTGTTATCATCCCGAGTTGTAACAATCATTTGTTTAATTGTAGTTGGTGATCGGTAGTTTCCATCACCCGAGGTTTTTTATGCCGGAGATCAACTCTTGATCAAGGGCTTTTTCCTCGTATAAATCCTTGTGTCATTTGTTCATTTCATTTGCTAGTCATTCATACATTTGTTCAAGCATCATTCCTCACAATAAAGATTTGGTTGCATTATCCTAGCCTGATTTTTGACCAAAACAGACATTACATACCATATTCATCATTGTAGCCCTTACAAACCAAACTTTTAACCACAGTTTGTTAAAACAACAGTTAACAAACATAAATAAAAACCACAAGGATTCTTCAAAAATAAGTGGTTTCTACTTATCTCTCATAAGAATTGTTTTTTCATAAGCATCTAATTGTTAAGCTTAGTCAGCTTCTTCCGGGTTCTTCTCACATTAGTGGATAGCTCACCAACGTTGACAACATCAGCACCTTGAGCCATCCGCTTTCCATTGGGACTTGATCCAGAATCCTTTTCAACTTCAACGGCTGAAGAGTCGGCCGTAACAGAGACAACATCCTTGCAATAGATCACAAAACAACTATTGATCTCATTTAATAAAATAATGAACTCTTTTTAAACATACTAAACATACTTTAAAAATAAATACTCACTCTTGAAGTTCGTTCAACAGACACCTAGGGAGATTCTGAAAGGTTAACATCTTTAACGTCAGCTGCCTCTTGAGTAACCTAAAGGATCATAATATATGATATCATATAAAAAAGTGCAGAATCCAGTGTTTAAAACTCAAAAGAAAAATAAATAGATTGAAAGAGTAATTTTATATGCTACCTCATCAGTATTTTCATCACCATTACCATCTCCACCAACCAACTCAGCAATTATTACTGGATCATCACATGTTTTTTGCACCGTATAAACACGATAGTCAATTTTAAGATTGAACTCTGAAACATCAATCTTAAAAGCAACCTTCTTATCAACCAATCGAGTCATCTCATGAGGGAATCCAGTATCATTGACCTTAACCTGCCTCTCTCTTATGTCACTCGCGCTAATCCAAGAAGCTTCTGAACATCTCTATCAAACATAACAAAAGAAACACTACCACTCTCATCCTGCACTCGCACTTGCACCTTGAACCTGAAATATACACAACTAACTAAGTAAACTGTAAAACTATATTCAAATATCAGTATTAGAATGTTACTTATATAAATATAACGCTAAATAATCATCATTGCTTACTTTGTGGTGATCGATGCACATTCACTATGACATTCGGGACAAACCAAAGAAGTCGCAGGCAATCGAACAATATCATCTGAAACATTTTCAACATTCTGCAAGTATTCACTTTTACCCATCACCTTCTTGAAACACTTACGACATGCAGCATAAAATCAACCATACTCTTCTTGCACAATCTTAATTGTCGCAACCACAACACAAGACAAGATATTTCCTGTAAAAACACAAGACACTTCCTGTAAAAACATGCAGGTGACAAACCAAACAAATAATCAAACTATATACAAAGATGTGAAAACCTTTCTATCTTACTAATCTCATCAACATGTTTCTTCACACTTTCAGTTACAAATTCTTTATGCAATGGAAAAACACTCTGAGACGATAGTATTGTTTGAGAAGTGGAACCACTCCCTTGTCCAAACTTCAGTATAAGCCTTTTGAATACCACAAATGATTAGAATTAGTATACAAATGACATGAAACCAAGTATTTGACTTGAACATCTATATACAATAGAAATTACATTGTGAAATTACCTCCTCCTTAGCTCATTAACTTCATCAATTTCTTCATTCAAAAAAATTCGTGTTGCAAACTTATCACTTTGAACAGTATATTCACCTACATGGAAAAGTATATAGATATTTAATGTATACCTGTTTTTATATTGCCAGAAATAAATAGTATAGTTATGATTTGCAAAAAGTAACAAAAATACATTTCCATTCCTTACATTTTCCATGTTGCATAACAGCCATCACATGCTCATGAGGTGGGATTTTAGAAATGAAGTCCTTAATCTGCAGAGCATAATCATTCCACACAGTACACAGCAAAACGTTACCCCTACATGAAAAGAATATTCATATGACGATATACTAAAGACTAATTTATGACAATTTCTTTACAAATCTCTAATATCAAAACCACATTGAAAGAATAAAAACAGAAAATCAAAGGAAATTATGACATTTATTAAAGTAGCAAATGAGCCATCAATTAACTAACATATTCACTAAGAATAAACTATAGACCTCATTTATTACCATGATTTAGCATTAGATACAAACACTATAGATCTCATTTATTACCATTACCATGATCCCACATTAAATACCAACATTCTTCATCTTATTTATTAACATCATTAAATACAAACAATAATCAGTACATGACTACACATGTAAACAACAACTTACTCCAAGTCTTCAATATCGAAATTCATCTTCTTAGTCTCCTTTGTAGGTCGATGAAAGATTTCAAGATCTCCACAAGAAATCACAGATCCAGCAACATCTATATGATCACATTTGTGACAACTCGAGTTTTCAAGGTCTTTCCTCGACGCTTTACTTGCTTTCACAACGGTGTTTTATAATTCGTCGTGTGTAACTTGTTCATGTTTGATATATGTTTGGTATATTATATTATGGTTTGGTAAATAATAAACTTATAAACTGTACACATGCACCCTAACCCCCACCCGACGAAACATAGACGTTTCGCCATAACCCTCACTCGACGAAACTAGGGGTTTTGTCATGTACCTATCGACGAAACTTGGGAAGTTTCGTAGCCCATTGATGTTTCGCCATAAGGGCCGCCGGCCCAGGTAGTTACAGCCCAACATCGAACGATTTGAAATATAACCCTGTGTTATTGAAACCGTCAATCATAAACTCAAACCCTAGAACTCTCTCTTGCCTCCTCTCTGTGCAACGACAACCTCGAGTTTTTCGAAGCCTTCCCTACCGATCGATTTACTGTCCCTTCTATCCCGGTTAGTAAATCACCATTAGCTGTTTGTTTGAGATCGTTCTTTTAACTGTTGCTAAGTAACATTTGGATCATGACCGGTTGATGATTTTGATAATAATAAATACATATGGTTATCAGTTATATGTCTATGTGATGTTCATGTGAATTAGGGTTCAATATGTTAAATGATAATGGTGTGCATGAAAACTGTGATCCATGTGGTAGGATCTATAACTGATGTTAGAGGTTGCAACGTAACTATTAGGCGATGATTATGGTTATAAAGAATCATTGACAATTGTTAGAACAAATCATATTATTTGAGTAGGTTGTATGTGAAACTGTTAAAAGATGCTGGGGATTAAAGTTAATCATGAAAGTATTATTGATAGGTTGTTACTATGAAGCGGCTTGATCATGAACATAACCGATGAAAACATATGATTTGTTTGGATTACTGAATGTGATTACTGGATTGGGAAAACTGTAACTGTTATGCGACGAAACAAACACCTCGACGAAACATACATCACGACGAAACCAGTAATGTTTCGTCGAAGGGGGGATATGACGAAACTTGGGAGTTTCGTAATGAAGGATCACGACGAAACCTGGGGTTTCGTCAGTAAGGAATCACGACGAAACTTGGGGAGTTTCTCCGAAGGGGATCACGATGAAACAGGGGGTTTCGTGTCACGGCCCCCATCCAGGTTTTACCCGGTCCAGGAGCCGCGGGACAGAAACCCGTGGTATTTATTATTTGAGTTGACAGCGGAAGTCTAGCAGGATCGTTTAAAACTTGAAAATGCCCAATTACTTTATTTCATAATTTGGGATAAATCCCGTAATTTACAATAGAGGAATTTTACTAGGAAATTCCCTGATTTTACAAAACATGTTTATTTTATTGAGCCACTACTTCAAGCTTGTTAGTGCTCCGTAGCACTTTTCCTTGATTCACAGTAGGTCACCTGAAACATGTTTTAAAAATATTTTATCAGCGGGGAAATACTGGCGAGTCACTCAAATTTGATAAAACGACACATAGCTATAAATTACAGCATAAGAGCGATTACAATGGCTACTATCTTATTTTTATCTGGCGCCGTGTCACAGCCTTGTGATGATGGTCATACCACTATTGGCTCCTTTCACCCAAGTAATGATGATTATCACTGTTAGGTTGATGAACCTAACCGTGAGAAATTAGTAATGTGCACAATACCCCACTAGCTAGTGATTCAAGATAACCACGACTTAATCCCTGTAATTATAACTTTTGAAAATGATTGGAGTATTGTAAAACATTGTTGATAAAAGAGAATGACTCACATTACAAGTTTAACCGGGCAGAGTTTAGCCTACTGATAAGCCTTGTAACCTAAATTAAATGACAATGCATACGAACTAGGTCAGTAACTTAATACAACATTTACGATAACTCACGAGATTAAATCCCTCACGACGAATGACAAAGTATAGCCCTAAGTTGGGCAGCACTTAAACAACCATCGGATTGGTTTCAATCGATCGGACATTGAATCGTAGCAGCAATCGAGTCAATACCCTATATCGTAGCAGCGCCTTGATACCTTAAAAGTTCGAATTTGAGCAGTAAACTTCGTTTTTTATCAGAATTTTCGAGTGCAGATGAAAGCCCCATGCACAGGCTACTTATAGCATCATTTTGGGTTTTACGCGGCCCGCGTAACCCACACTTAAAACTTACGCGGCCCGCGAGGGCCACCTAGTCTACGACTAGGGCTAGCGTGTCACACATAGGTCTACCACGTGTGCGACACGTGGCCTAAGCGCTTATCCGGATGATTTTTAAGTTGTCGCGGCCCGCGTAGACAACCCTTATGTCTTACGTGGCCCGCGTGGAACCCAATTTTCTTGATTTCTTGGTTTTTCATGCACGCTAGGGTTTCAGGGGTCCGGGTTTTCACTTACGAGTCTTTTAGGGACATTTTTGCAGGTCCTTACATTCTCCCCACCTTATTTAAAATCTCGTCCTCGAGATTTACTGGAATAAGTGAGGATACTTTCGCTTCATTTTCGATTCCAGCTCCCAAGTGTACTCCGGTCCTCTTTTTGAATCCCACTTGACTTTGACCAGTACTAGTCTTTTGTGCTTGAGAAATTTGATCTTTCTGTCTTCTATCTGAAGTGGTTTCTCCACTAATTTTAACTTTTCATTTACCTCTATATCTTGAAGAGGTACTACCAGGGATTCGTCAGATAAACATTTCTTGAGGTTGGATACATGAAATACATCATGTACTCCGGCTAGCTCTTCTGGTAGTTGTAAGCAATAGGCAACTGGTCCTATTCGCTGGATTACTAGGAATGGTCCTACGTACCTTGGACTTAGCTTTCCTTTCCTACCAAAGCGAACTACTCCTTTCCAAGGAGAAACTTTCAAGAGTACTCTGTCTCCAACTTGAAATTCTAGTGGCTTGCGTCGATTGTCAGCATAACTCTTCTGGCGATCTCGAGCCGTATTTAGTCTTTCCTTGATTTGAGTGATCTTGTCGGTGGTTTTTTGCACGATTTCAGGACCTGATAATTGGCTTTCTCCTATTTCTGCCCAACAAACTGGAGTTCTGCATTTACGTCCGTATAGTGCTTCGAACGGAGCAGCTTCGATGCTTGAATGATAACTATTGTTATAGGAGAATTCAATTAAAGGTAAATGGTTGTCCCAGCTTCCTCCAAAATCTATTACACATGCCCTGAGCATGTCTTCCAGGGTTTAGATCGTTCTTTCACTTTGTCCGTCTGTTTGAGGATGGTTTGTTGTACTTAAATTTAATCGTTTCCCCATTGCTTCTTGGAAACTCGTCCAGAAATGTGAAGTGAAGCGACTATCTCTATCTGATACAATGGGGAGTGGCACTCCATGTAAGGATACTACTTCATCTACATATAATTTTGCCAACCTTTCCATGCTAAAGGTTTCCTTCATGGGTAGAAAATGAGCTGATTTGGTTAATCGATCTACAATTACCCAAATCGCATCATTACCTTTTCTAGTTTTGGGCAACTTAGTAACAAAGTCCATGGTTATGAGTTCCAATTTCCAAACAGGCATTTCTAACTGTTGTAGTAGACCTGAGGGTTTCTGGTGTTCTGCCTTAACTTGTGAACAAGTTAGACACTTAGAAACATATCTAGCTATGTCCTTTTTCATTCCTATCCACCTGAAGTTATTCCTTAAATCTTGGTACATTTTATTATTACCAGGATGCATGGCATATCTAGATTTATGGGCTTCCTCTAAAATCTTATCTCTTAAATTTCCTTGCTTAGGTACCCAAATCCTTTTCTTATGGAATCTCCAAATTCCATCACTTCCTTGTTCTAATTCCTTTATTCGTCCTTTCATTCCTTCAGCATCATCCTTGATTGCTGTTTCTTGAATGTTTTTCAGTTGTTACATTAAATCTAACTGTAGATTTAATCTAAGAGCACGAACTCGTCGTTGTTTTTCATGATACTTACGACTTAAGGCATCTGCAACTACGTTTGCTTTTCCTTCGTGATATTGAATATCACAGTCGTAGTCACTTAAAATTTCCATCCATCTTCTTTGCCTCATGTTTAATTCTTTTTTCCCAAATATGTATCTTAAACTCTTATAACCTGTATAGACAGTAAACTTACTCCCATACAGATAATGTCTCCAAATCTTAAGGGCAAAAATTATGGCTCCTAATTCTAAGTCATGAGTTATATAGTTTTCTTCGTGCTTCTTTAATTTTCTTGAGGCATACGCAATTACCTTCTTGCGTTGCATTAGCACACATCCTAATCCTAGATTAGATGCATCACAGTAAACTTCAAAATCCTCTATTTCTTCTTGTAAGGAAAGAATTGGGGTGTTTGTTAACCTTTGATTTAAAATCTTAAAAGCCCCTTCTTGCCTAGATCCCCATTCAAACTTTACCGCTTTACAGGTTAACTTAGTTAATGGCACAACTATCTTGGAAAAATCCTTAATGAATCGTCTATAGTATCCAGCTAACCCTAAAAAACTTCTAACTTCCATAGCTGATTGCGGGACCTTCCATCTAGTGATCGCTTCTATTTTGGATGGATCTACGTGAATACCTTCGTGATTCACCATGTGCCTAAAAATTGTACCTCATGTAGCCAAAATTCACACTTCGAGAATTTGGCATAAAGCTTTTCCTTTCTTAACAAAGTTAAGAGTACACGTAGGTGCTCACAATGCTCATTCTGACTTTTGGAATAAATGAGTATATTGTTGATGAAGACGATTACAAATTTATCTAAATACGGTTTACAGATTCTATTCATCATGCCCATAAATGCTGCAGGAGCATTTGTTAACCCAAAGGGCATGACTGTAAACTCGTAATGACCATACCTAGTTCTAAAAGCAGTTTTAGGTATGTCTTCTTCTTGTACCTTCAATTGATGATATCCGGAGCGTAAATCTATCTTAGAAAAATATCTAGCTCCTTGAAGCTGATCAAAAAGGTCATCAATCCTAGGTAATGGGTATCGATTCTTAATTGTAACCTTATTCAATTCCCTGTAATCGATACACATTCTCATTGAACCATCTTTCTTCTTTACAAACAACACTGAAGCTCCCCACGGAGAGGAACTAGGTTGTATGAATCCTTTGCTTAGTAATTCATCTAACTGCTTTTTTCAATTCTAGCATTTCAGTGGGTGCTAACCGATAAGGTGCCTTGGCTATCGGTGTAGTTCCAGGAATTAGATGAATTCTAAATTCTACTTCCCTATCGGGTGGTAATCTAGGTAGTTCTTCCGGAAATACATCCGGGTATTCTGATACTACTGGAATATCCTTGAGTTCTTTACCTTTGGTATTAACAATTACCGAAACCATATATGTTATCCCTTGTTTTCTTGAATAACTGGCCACTTTCATTACAGAAATGAATTTCATTGGCTTACGTGGCTTATCTCATGTAATCATCACTATTTCTCCTGTGGGTGTATGAATTTCTATGGAATTCTTATCACAAAGAATTCGAGCATGGTTGGCTACTAGCCAATCCATTCCTAACACCACATCGAATCTAGCCAAGTTCATAGGTAACAGGTTTGCAGAAAATTTATGACCTAAGAGTTCTATCTTTTCTTCTCGTAAAACCTTATCTATGTGAACAGAATTACCATCTGCAGTTTCTACCGTAAAAATTTGTCTAAGGTTGGTTAAGGGTAGTTTAAGAGCTTGGCAGAACGAAGTATTTATAAAACTTTGGTTTGCACCAGAGTCGAATAATACTTTTGCATAAACGTCATGAACTAGGAACGTACCAGCTATCACGTCAGGGATTAGCTCTGCTTCTTGGGTAGTCAACTGGAATGCTCTTGCATTCTTCTTGGTAGTTCCTTCTGCAGGTTTGGCTTTGTTATCAGCTGGTTTGATCAGTTTAGGGCAGTCTGGCCTAAAATGTCCAGCTTCTCCACAGTTGAAGCAAATTGTGGATTTCTTTCTTCTACAGTCTTCTTCTTGATGCCCTGGAATTTTGCAGAAATTGCAATACCCTTTGCATCTTCCAAAATGCTTTCTTTTGCAGGTACTGCAAAATGGAACAGTGGAGGATTGCCCAGTTCCTCTTTTCTTGAAGTTACTACTATTACCCACACGAAATCCTTGGGTAATCTTTTGGGCCACTTCCTTCTTCCGGTTTTCCTCTCTTGTGCGTACCAGCCCGTCGGTTAAAGTGTTGGCTAATTCTACAGCATCATCAATTGTGCGAGGTCTCGCAGCTTTGACGATATCACGAATCTCACCAATCAAACCCCAGATATAGCGAGAAATAAGTACCGGTTCTGGCGAAGCCAGGGTTGGTACCACTCTAGCATACTCGAAGAATGTCAAAGTATACCCTCTACAATCAACATCCACCATCCGGTGGTTTAGGAACTTATTTGTCATTTGTTCCTTTTCGTATTCGGGACATAGTTTCCTTTCTACCAGTCTCTTAAATTCTTCCCAATTCATGGCGTAGGCCACGTCACTTCCCTTGGCTTGTAATACCGTATTCCACCATTCTAGTGCCCCTTCTTTAAAAAGATGCGACGCGTACATGACATTATCTTCCTCGGCACATTTACTTATTTTAATTACTGCCTCGGTTTTCTCTAACCAACGCAGTGCTGTAGTTGCCCCTTCATTTCCTGCAAATTCGATTGGTTTACAGGCAAGAAATTCCTTATAAGTGCAACCAGGCGTTGCAGCTTTCATTCTTTTAAGAAATGGGGCTTGTATCACATCATCGTTATTATTGTTACCGCCTCCATTTACACTATTACAAAAGTTGTCATCGCGAGTACGTTTGCTAGGAATAGGTGGTGGAGGTTCAATTGGATTTCGAGCAGCAGCAAGGATGGCTGGAATAGCATTGGCTGTTCCCTGAGCAACAATATTCTCTATATCTTGCCTATTCAAAAATTGATCTTCATGGTTTTGTTCAGATTGGTTTACTTCGTTAACTGGTTCATTACTAGCGTGTTCCATCTGGTAATTAATATATATAAGTGATTAGCATAAAATAAATAACAACCAAACACAACAAAACAATCACACATAATCATGTTAACACGTATAGCCAAAATTGTCGATTTTGCGACGTCCATGTTTTATATATATTAGTATGCGTCCGTACACACCAGTTATCTTACAAAAGTTTTATTTTAGGTTATTTTACATGATTATATTTTTATTATTATATTATTATTAAACACATATTCCCACAACCCCGTACGATCCCGGTCAGCTGGCACTTCAGAATCGACGTTCCCTCTCGTCGTATTTCCATGATATCCTCTCCCTACTTCCCGGATTCTATTCCCTGCGTCCACCAGCTCCTCGCCATAGTGGCGGAGTTCAGCCAAGTTCTCGGTGCTCATTGGTGGATGTAGTGGAGGCTCAGGGTCAAATTGGGGGAAAAAGGTGTTAGGGTTGTTTAAGAGGTTCTGAAACTGCCAGTCAGTGGTCCCCCATTCTTCCAGTTCTCCTGGTAGAGGTCGGGCAGGTTCCAGATTAACTGGAAGTTGTGCTTCTGCTGGGTAACCAAAGAGGTTTTCATTGGCAGGTCCGATGAGGTCGCTATTTTCCAGTTGGCGGTCCAACTCCTCCCAGGGTGGCATTTCCTGGGCTTGTTCTGAACTTTCCCCGATTTCTATTCCTTTGCCTTTATCCTTGGGATTCTCAGTCTTTATAACTCTTTGTGTTGCTGGTTTCTTCCTACGCACACGCCTCCAGCCTACAAGTCTTCTTATCTTTTTCGGTTTTGGTTTCTCCTGAGGTTGGGCTTGGAATACCATAGGTTCCTCAGTGTCGGCCCAATAACCAGAAAAGCCCTCGGAAACTTCCATGTCAGCAGAATGGATAGTGATATTCTGAAGAGCTTCAGACAACTCATTCATGCTGTGAGCATATATGGAGAAACACACAAAATTCTAAATTAAAATTTTGTAAATCAATTTTTTTCACATAATCACAGAATGGCAATCAGAAAATTAAGTATTTCTAAATACTTAATTGGCTTAAATCAGTGGCTCTGATACCACCTTTTTCTGTCACGGCCCCCATCCCGGTTTTACCCGGTCCAGAAGCCGCGGGACAGAAACCCGTGGTATTTATTATTTGAGTTGACAGCGAAAGTCTAGCAGGATCGTTTAAAACTTGAAAATGCCCAATTACTTTATTTCATAATTTGGGATAAATCCCGTAATTTACAATAGAGGAATTTTACTAGGAAATTCCCTGATTTTACCAAACATGTTTATTTTATTGAGCCACTACTTCAATCTTGTTAGTGCTCCGTAGCACTTTTCCTTGATTCACAGTAGGTCACCTGAAACATGTTTTAAAAATATTTTATCAGCGGGGAAATACTGGCGAGTCACTCAAATTTGATAAAACGACACATAGCTATAAATTACAGCATAAGAGCGATTACAATGGCTACTATCTTATTTTTATCTGGCGCCGTGTCACAACCTTGTAACGATGGTCATACCACTATTGGGTCCTTTCACCTAAGTAATGATGATTATCACTGTTAGGTTGATGAACCTAACTGTGAGAAATTAGTAATGTGCACAATACCCCACTAGCCAGTGATTCAAGATAACCACGACTTAATCCCTGTAATTATAACTTTTGAAAATGATTGGAGTATTGTAAAACATTGTTGATAAAAGAGAATGACTCATATTACAAGTTTAACCGGGCAGTGTTTAGCCTACTGATAAGCCTTGTAACCTAAATTAAATGACAATGCATACGAATTAGGTCAGTAACTTAATACAACATTTACGATAACTCACGAGATTAAAACCCTCACCACGAATGACAAAGTATAGCCCTAAGTTGGGCAGCACTTAAACATCCATCGGATTGGTTTCAATCGATCGGACATTGAATCGTAGCAGCGATCGAGTTAATACCCTGTATCGTAGCAGCGCCTTGATACCTTAAAACTTCGAATTTGAGCAGTAAACTTCGTTTTTTATCAGAATTTTTTAGTGCAAATGAAACCCCCATGCACATGCTATTTATAGCATCATTTTGGGTTTTACTGGGCCCGCGTAACCCACACTTAAAACTTACGCGGCCCGCGAGGGCCACCTAGTCTACGACTAGGGCTAGCGTGTCACACATAGGTCTGCCACGTGTGCGACACGTGGCCTAAGCGCTTATCCGGATGATTTTTAAGTTGTCGCGGCCCGCGTAGACAACCCTTATGTCTTACGCGGCCCGCGTGGAACTCAATTTTCTTGATTTCTTGGTTTTTCATGCACGCTAGGGTTTCAGGGGTCCGGGTTTTCACTTACGAGTCTTTTAGGGACATTTTTGCAGGTCCTTATATTTCGTCAAGAGGATAAACTGGCACAGTAAGCTAAATTGATTCTGTTGTTACCTGTTACTGACTATTATTGTCTGTTAGATATGACTGTGGAAACCTGAGTTGAATGATTAGCACGCTTAACTATTGATTTCTATTGTGAATCATGCATGAGTACTGTGGAGTTGTATGAACTTGAATAACTGTTAAGATGTTTAAATGCACACTGTGACACATTTTATGTGAGAACCTTGTGAATGTAAACTGATTATGTATGTATGAATACTATAGGCTTTGACTGAATTAGTTGTGAACAAGTAGATTAGCAAACCGAGCAAACCGATGTGAGTTCACACTTTCTATAAGGCATGGGATTCCCGGTGGTTGGGAATGGGTAAATAATTGAATCGGAAACTGCGTGATCTCCTGGTTTGGAACACGTACTACATCCTCTATATTGAAGGGTGATAACACGTACTAAGGATTTAGTCGGAACCTGCGTGATCTTCTGGTTTGGGGACACGTACCACATCCTCTTTATTGAAGGGTGATAACACTGATACTAGACCAAAATCTCTATCATGAAGTCCCTCCTTTTATATCGACTTAATCTCCGGGCCAATGGCGAGCGGGTCATTAGTTAGATAGCGCTATTTAGGTTTGACAAGCCTCACACCGTGCCGCAGAGGACGGGCGTGAACTAATGGATCTGGGCACTAGTAAATGATTATAGACATTGACGTTAGGGCACCAACTTACTTCAGTCAGTGGTCGATATGGTAACGGGTCTAGTGGATAACATGGGGTAGCCCCCACTGCATATGGTTTGGGAAGTAAGGAACAGATTAACTACTGGTTTTCAAATGAACTTATGGTTTTTGGAACAACTTTAAAATGAACAACCAACTGTGAACTCGCTCAACGTTGTTGTTGATTCGTTGTTACATGCCTTGCAGGTCGTTAGAGGTTTAGCTGAAGCTTGCAGGGGAGCAGGAGTCGTTGTGGGACATGGACCGTTGTGTGCCATGTTAAACTTTATGAACATTTAAACTTATACTTGGTTTTTGGTTTTAAACCTATTGCTTCCACTGGTAACTTGAACTTAATTAACTTGTTTGAACACCAATTATTGTGTGTGGTTGAATTTTTATTTACTTAATTACAATGTTCAATATGATTGGTGGCTGGATCCTGGTCAGTCACGCCTCCTGCGGGGATACTCCGCTTGTGGATTTTGGGGGTGTGACAGATTGGTATCAGAGCCATTGGTTATAGCGAACTTGGTTTTAAAAAGGGAAAGGCTTTTTGACAAAACCATACTATAACCTGTACAGTGCTCAACGTTCCACAATGACGCTTCGCTCCACGTGCAAGACTCAACACTATAGGTGATATGGTTTATATTTATATTGACTGTCCATTAGTTTGCATAATACATTGTTCATGGTATGCTTAGTCAACGTAACGATTATTGTTTGAAACCCTGTGTGCTTACTCCCTTCTGTCATCCCACATTTATGCACTATCGCAACACTTCTCTCACTTGTGCTTTCTTTGATGTGAAGATCATGAGTGGACGTTTGAACTTGACTCAAGCCCAGCTGACGGCTTTAATCAATGAACGAGTTGCTGAGGCACTCGCAGCAGCCCCTGCAGGAGGTCAACATGCTCAGCCTCCCGTATGCACGTTCAAAACTTTCATGGATTGCCGACCCAGTACCTTCAACGGCACAGAAGGAGCTGTAGGTCTTCTCCACTGCTTCGAGAAGATCGAATATGTTTTTGAGATATGTGAGTACCGTGAGGCTCGTAGGGTGAAGTTTGCTACTGGAACACTCGAAGGTGCTGCGTTAACTTGGTGGAACGCACAGGTTCAGATGCTAGGGTTGGCAACTACTAATGCCACCACATGGAACGACTTCAAGGATCTGATCAAAGAGGAGTACTGTCATCACGACGACATTCATAAGCTGGAAGTAGAGTTTTATAATTTGAAGATGACAGGGTCTGAAATAGAGGCGTATACGAAGAGATCGAACGAATTGGCTATATTGTGCCCTACCATGGTGGATCCTCCTATCAAACGTATCGAGTTGTACCTCAAGGGTCTTGTGCCAGAAATTCAGAGCCATGTGACTGCGGCTAACCTTGATACCATCCAGCAAGTCATACGGCTAGCTCATCGTCTCACTGATCAGGCAGTTGAGCAGAACAGGCTGCCTAAGCGTATTAGTTCTACTACCACTTCTGATGCTCCTACCGACAACAAGCGCAAGTGGGAAGGAAATTCGAGCAAAGGTTCTACTTCTGTTCAGTCTCAGTATCAGTAGCGAAAGACTGATGACTACAAGAGCCCCAATCAGTAGTCTTCTGGAAATCACCCCAAATGCAATCGTTGTGGCTTCCACCGCAGCGGACCGTGCTCTAAGGGAAACTGTTAGAGATGTAACAAATATGGCCATGTGGCCAAGGATTGCAGGAGCCTCTATCCTGCGAATCAGCGACGACAACAACAGCAGCAGACCCCACAGAACCAGCAGCAGCAATAGCAACAAAGGGGTAACAACAAAGGATGCTTTCAGTGTGGTGCTGAAGGCCACTTCAAGAGAGACTGTCCCCAGTTGAACCAGAATCAGAACAACAACAAAAATCAGGGAAATGGAAACAATGGGGTTAACAATGATGGCAATGGTGCCAGGGGACGTGTATTCGTGATTGGTTAGGGTGAAGCGAGGAATGATCCCAACGTTGTGACGGGTAAGTTCCTACTGGATGACTTCTTTGTTAGTGTTTTATTTGATTCGGGTGCCGATACTAGTTACATGTCCTTAAAAGTTAGTCAGATGCTTAAGCGTACCCCAACACTTTTGAACCCCAAGCATATTATAGAACTAGCAAACGGTAAAAGTTTAGAGGCCACACACATAGTTAAGGGTTGTAATCTTGTCCTTGCTGATCAGACCTTCTCCATCGACCTCATTCCTATCGTTCTGGGTAGCTTCGACGCTGTCATTGGGATGGATTGGTTATTTCAACATCAAGCGGAAATTCTTTGCAAGGAGAAAGTTGTCCGCGTCCCTCGTTCTGGTGAAGAACCTCTCATGATTCGTGGTGACAAGAGTGGTGCAGTAGTAGGCATCATATCCTTTCTTAAGGCTCAGAAGTGTTTACAGAAGGGCCACACAGCTATTCTAGCCCTCGTTACTGACACCTCAACGAAAGAAAAGAAGATAGAAGACATTCCTATTGTACGCGATTTGCCTGAGGTATTTCCTGAGGAATTACCTGGTCTTCCGCCTCATCATCAGGTCGAATTTCAAATCGAGCTAGCTCCTGGAGCAGCACCAATAGCTCGTGCACCATATCGCTTAGCTCCATCAGAACTAGAAGAATTGTCCGCACAACTACAAGAGCTCTTGGATAAGGGTTTCATTCATCCTAGCTCTTCGCCCTGGGGAGCTCCAGTCTTATTTGTGAAGAAGAAAGACGGTACTTTCCGAATGTGTATTGGCTACCGTGAACTCAACAAGGTGACTGTGAAGAATCGTTATCCTCTCCCGCGTATTGACGACTTGTTCGACCAGTTACAAGGGTCGAGCTTCCACTCAAAGATTGACCTGAGATCGAGATATCATCAGCTGAGAGTCCGAGACGAGGACATCTCCAAAACAGCATTCAGGACTCGTTACGGGCACTACGAGTTTCTGGTTATACCTTTCGGATTGACAAACGCACCTGCGGTCTTCATGGATCTCATGAACCAAGTGTTAAAACCCTACCTGGATAAGTTTGTTATTGTTTTCATCGACGACATCCTTATCTATTCTAAGAGTCAGGAGGAACACGAGCAGCATCTGTGACTTATTCTGGAACTTCTACAAATAGAGCAGCTTTATGCTAAATTCTCGAAATGCGACTTTTGGCTTCGTGAAGTCCATTTCCTAGGTCACGTGGTAAACGAGGATGGGATTCATGTGGATCCATCCAAGGTGGACTCGATAAAGAACTGGCCTGTACCCCGTACACCAACTGAGATCCGCCAATTCTTAGACTTGGCGAGTTACTACAGAAAATTTATCAAGGATTTTTCAAAGATTGCGCAACCTCTCACTTCACTAACTTAGAAGGGCGTCACCTATCGTTGGGGTGAGGCACATGAATCCGCGTTTCAGCACTTAAAGAAGAGACTTTGTAGCGCACCCATTCTCTCGTTACCTGAAGGCACCGATGATTTCGTGGTTTATTGCTACGCGTCAATCCAAGGAATTGATTGTGTGTTGATGCAACGGGATAAAGTCATTGCTTATGCATCGCACCAACTTAAGGTTCACGAAAGGAACTACACTACACATGATCTAGAGCTGGGAGCTGTGGTTTTCGCACTTAAGATATGGAGGCATTACCTGTATGGTACCAAGTGCACCATTTACACCGATCACAGGAGTCTCCAGCATATCTTCGAACAGAAGGAGTTGAACATGCGACAGCGTCGGTGGGTTGAACTTCTGAATGATTACGAATGCGTGATCAAGTACCATCCGGGCAAAGCCAATGTTGTGGCCGACGCCCTCAGCCGAAAGGAGTCAAAACCTAAGCGTGTACGCGCGTTACAGCTTACCATCCACTCTAGTCTTCCTACTCAGATACGAGATGCTCATGTTGAAGCATTAAAGGCAGAGAACATCAAGGCTGAGTCCCTACGAGGATCGAGGAAACGGTTAGAGCAAAAGGAAGACAAGGCTTACTACGTGACAGGGCGCATCTGGGTTCCACTTTATGGTAATTTACATGAGCTTGTGATGGATGAAGCACACAAGTCTCGTTACTCAGTACATCATGGTTCTGATAAGATGTACCACGACCTAAAAGCTACGTATTGGTGGCCTAGCATGAAAGCCAACATAGCAACCTATGTTAGTAAATGTTTGACTTGTGCGAGAGTCAAGATCGAATACCAGAAACCATCAGGCCTACTTCAATAACCAGAGATACCGACATGGAAATGGGAGCAAATTTCTATGGATTTCATGACTGGCTTACCTAGATCTCAACGGGGAAATGATACCATTTGGGTGATCGTGGATCGACTGACCAAGTCTGCACATTTTCTGGCTATCAAGGAAATGGATAAGTTTTCTACTCTAGCAGACATCTACCTAAAGGAAGTAGTTTCGAGGCACGGGGTGCCAACCTCCATCATTTCTAATCGTGACTCACGTTTTACATCTGAATTGTGGCAAGCGATGCACAAGTCCTTTGGCTCTCGATTAGACATGAGCACGGCGTATCACCCGCAGACGGATGGGCAGTCTGAACGTACCATTCAAACCCTTGAAGACATGCTTCGAGCGTGTGTAATCGATTTTGGTAAGGGCTGGGAAAGACACCTCCCATTAGTGGAGTTTTCATATAACAACAGTTACCACACCAGTATCCAGGCTGCTCCGTTTGAGGCATTGTACGGGCGTAAGTGCCGATCACCTCTTTGTTGAGCAGAGGTTGGCGACAGCTAAATCACTGGCCCAGAACTCGTCGTAGACACAACAGAGAAGATTGCTCAGATACGACAACGAATGGCGGCAGCTCGTGACCGTCAGAAAAGCTACGATGATAAGAGAAGGAAACCACTCGAGTTCCATGTTGGGGATCGAGTACTACTTAAAGTCTCACCTTGGAAAGGTGTAGTTCATTTTGGTAAACGAGGCAAACTAAACCCGCGATATGTCAGACCTTTCGAGATCATAGGGAAAATAGGCAAGGTGGCCTACAAACTGAACCTACCCAAAGAACTCAGTGGAGTTCACAACGTATTCCACGTGTCAAATCTGAAGAAGTGTCTGTCAGATGAGACCCTCATAGTTCCTCTCAAGGAGCTCACTATCGACGATCAGCTGCGATTCGTCGAGGAACCAGTAGAGATTACTGATCGAGACGTTAAGGTTCTCAAGCGCACCAGAATACCTCTTGTTCGAGTTCGTTGGAACTCCCGTCGTGGCCCAGAGTTCACCTGGGAACGAGAAGACCAAATGAAACACAAGTATCCCCAGTTGTTCGAGAAAAGTACAACCACTACTGAGGCTGAAGCTACTGCGGAATTTCGAGACGAAATTCCAAACCAACGGGGGGATGATGTGACACCCCAGGAAAACCAGGAAAACACGCAACATAACTAGCTTCCTCAGTAACCACGTGCTAAATTTCGGGACGAAATTTCTTTCAAGTTGGGGATGATGTGACAACTCGAGTTTTCAAGGTCTTTCCTCGACGCTTTACTTGCTTTCACAACGGTGTTTTATAATTCGTCGCGTGTAACTTGTTCATGTTTGATATATGTTTGGTATATTATATTATGGTTTGGTAAATAATAAACTTATAAACTTATAAACTGTACACATGCACCCTAACCCCCACCCGACGAAACATAGAAGTTTCGCCATAACCCTCACTCGACGAAACTAGGGGTTTCGTCATGTACCTATCGACGAAACTTGGGAAGTTTCGTAGCCCATTGATGTTTCACCATAAGGGCCGCCGGCCCAGGTAGTTACGGCCCAACATCGAACGATTTGAAATACAACCCTGTGTTATTGAAACCGTCAATCATAAACTCAAACCCTAGAACTCTCTCTTGCCTCCTCTCTGTGCGACGACAACCTTGAGTTTTTCGAAGCCTTCCCTACCGATCGATTTACTGTCCATTCTATCCCGGTTAGTAAATCACCATTAGCTGTTTGTTTGAGATCGTTCTTTTAACTGTTGCTAAGTAACATTTGGATCATGACCGGTTGATGGTTTTGATAAGAATAAATACATATGGTTATCAGTTATATGTCTATGTGATGTTCATGTGAATTAGGGTTCAATATGTTAAAGGATAATGGTGTGCATGAAAACTGCGATCCATGTGGTAGGATCGATAACTGATGTTAGAGGTTGCAACGTAACTATTAGGCGATGATTAGGGTCATGTTGGTGCATATGTCTGTTGACTTCGTCTTGTATCGAGTCTTGTATTTAGAAATGATAGATCAGGGCACAATGTACGAGAAAATAGGTTTATAGGTGAAACAGGTCATTTCGCACGAAACGGAAAAGCCATTTCGTTCGAAATAGACATTGTCCATTTCGCACGAAATGACTCTCCTATAAATACCTGTCCTGTCATTTCATTTGTAGATTTAGTGATTTCGGTGCCGAGGTGCTGCCGAAGTGTCTCCAGCCTGTAAAACGTTGAGAAATCAATACAAGAGACAGATTAATTGAATCTAGTGCAATACAAGCTGAACGAAGACTAAATCACTGAATTCCGCCTCTGATTTAGTCTGAGATCTCTTCTGAACGACTCGTTTTGGTCGTGCAAATGATCCTAAAAGTGGTATCAGAACTCAGGAGGAAGAGTTCTTACCGATTCAGCTCGATTGCACCGAGAATTTTGTTTTCTACTCATTCTTCTACACATTTTTCAAAATTAACTGAGATTTAACGGATAAAATGGCTTGATTTTCACATATAACGTGCGAAATACTGTTTTAACAAAGCCTTGAAAGAATCAGACCTAAAATCAACCCAAAAGTTGATCAATTTGTAGAAAATCCGGCCGATCGTGTGACATCAGCATCATTTCGTACGAAATGGGCCATTTCGTGTGAAACAGACTTTCATTTCGCACGAATTGGACTTCTAGGTCGCATCAAAGTGTTCATTTCTCTTGAAAAGTGCCAATTCGCTTGAAAGGGACCTCCATTTCGCACGGATTGGGTGAAGTTGATCCATTTCGCTTGAAGTAACATTCCAATTCGCACGAATTGGTTATTAGACCTCAGATCGTTTGAAAGAATCCATTTCGCACGAATTGAGAATAGGCCAGCTCGTTTGAAAGTCTCAGTTCGTGTGAAAGATAGTCAGTTCGTTTGAGATTATCAGTTCGCACAAAGTGAACTATAACCCCTAGTTCGCTTGAAAAGTATTTCAGGTTGTACGGTTTGAGTAAACATCACATCAGGTTGTTTGAAGTGTGGTTAAAATGTTTGACGAAAAGGAAAACGATAGTCTTGAAAGTTTAAATAATTGGGTTGATGGGTTTTGGTATAACAGGAATGAAAATGGGAATAAGAAGGTTTGGGTGAATAGACTTGAATATTTTTTGTGTAAAAAGGATGAAACGTTGGATGAGTTGGAAAACCGGTATGAAAGCTTACTTGACAATTTAAAAAGGTATGAGATAAGAATGTCGAATGCTGAACAGATATCAAAATTTGGAGACGCGTTACCTTCAGAATGGGATGAATTTTTGAAAAACCTGAAAAAGGATTCTAGATTCTCAAAGTTTTATCCAAAAGAATTTATCAGAGAGCTTAAAACACACAATTATGAAAATAATAAGAAAAAGAAAGGTTTGGTAAATGAAATAGAAAAGAATTTAGATAAAATAAGTTTGGGTGTGATTCTTGAAATGAGAAGAAGAGTCAATATGTGTCTTGTAGCAAAAAACGTTATGAAATATGATATTAAGAGGGGTTGTTATATAGATGAAAATATGAATCCTCTTGATTTTGTTAAAATGTTTTGTGCAGGTACATACAAGACAGAGACAGAGGTAATTTCAAAGAATGAAGAATCCGAGAAAAATGAAATTTCAAGATCTGAACTTGTGTGCTCAAAATATGATAAATTTAGAGCAGACAATGTCAAATTCCTAAAAGATGTGGAGAGTTTGACATTGGAAAACAAAAATTTAAAAGAAAATGAAAAAGAATTTCAAAATAAAATAAAAATTTTAGAAAATGAAGATGTGTTTTGGATAAAACTAGAAAACAAAGTTTTAAAAGAAAAAAAACAAAATTTCAAAGTCAAATAAAAAATTTAGAAAATGAAAAATCTGTTTTTGATGAAAATAAAATTGAAAATGAAAACGCAATAAATTCTCATCTTGAGAAAATCACTCAACTTGAAAATGAAGTTGAGTGTGAAAAAAATAAAATTGAGGATTTAAAAAAGAAATTGAAAGGTTTTGTGACTTCGTCAGTAATTCTAGATCATCTATGTCCAAAACCAATCAATGAAATTCCAATAAGTGACAATGTCACAAATTATGACAAAGTCATAATTGAAGATTGTAATAATAAATCTGATGAAGAAGATGATAAAAAGAAAATATTTTTGAAATTAAAAGAAAATTTTCAAGAAACTGTTTTACAATCTACTGAAAGAGGTGAATGCTCAAAGCAAAAACCTTTTAAGAAGAATGTAGAACAAGAACAAAATGTTAAAAATTCAAAAAATTTTCAAAACAACAATAAAAGATCATCAGTTCAATCATCCAATCATTATAAAAAACCACAAAAAGTTGAAAATCAAAACT
Organism: Helianthus tuberosus; assembly: GCA_030545235.1. Lineage (NCBI taxonomy): Eukaryota > Viridiplantae > Streptophyta > Magnoliopsida > Asterales > Asteraceae > Helianthus > Helianthus tuberosus. The sequence goes on along the minus strand of CM060395.1, from coordinate 198,637,009 downwards.
CACAAAAGGTTGGTAATAAGTGGTGCAGGTTTGACCACGATGCTCAAAAGTCAAATCAAGCTTACAGGAGAAGATGGGATGAAGATTCTTCAAAGCCAAATCATTACAATGACAGAAATAGAAAAATGATGAGTACTACAAATCAAATCAGTGTTATGATTTGAGTGTTTGGTTTGAAAGTGGAGAATGGTACGATAACAGAGTGTGTTACAAATGTGGTTTTCAAGGACACATTGCTGTTAACTGCCAGAGTAAGAGTTTTGAAACAAGAAGATGCTATGACTGTCAAATCAAAGGTCATATTGCCAGAGATTGCCCAATGAGATCAAAGAGAAGATCGAGGGCTGAATCTCATAAAATGGTGAAGAACTCAGTCAAAATAGAAGAAAATCCCAAAGAACAGAAAGTGATAGAACAGAAAGTGAAATTATCACAAGGGCAGAAAGATAGACTGAGAAAGAAAAGAAAGAAAGCGAGGGAGTATCTTGAAAAGATTTTGTCCTCGGGTACAACTGGTGATTCAGATAAAAGTTCTGATGAATCGATTTGCTCAACAAAAAATGGTCAGTCAAGCAAAACGAATTCATCAGATACAAATCTGAGGACAAAAGAAAGGATAAAGAAAGAAAAATTGACTAATCAAACTGATAAAAATCAAAGAAAGTTAATTTTTCAAATAAAATCTTTATCAAAGTTTTTTAGTATAAAAGAAACTGTGAAAGGTCGTTCATGTCACAGGTTGATGAATTTGGAAAACCTAAATCCTGTGTGGAGTGGGTTCCAATAAAGGATGGCGATGAATTTATTTCTTTGGAAACAAAGGAGCCACTTTCTAGCGATGAATTTGTTTCTTCGGAAGCAAAGGAGCCATGTTTTGGCGATAAATCTGATTCGTCAAAGTCAGAGGAGCCACGAGTTGAACTAAAAAGAGAAAAATCAGTTCTGCAAAAGGATGATGTCAACTTTCCATCATTGCAGACTGAAAATTTCAAATCTAAAAATGTTCAGAAACCGAGTGATAATAACTCGGAATCACCCAAGAACCGTCAGGCTTTGGTGAATCTCTTTAAATGAAAAACCTGACTTGCCGGAACTCCCAGGTTGGTAATTGGGGAGTAGGAATCGGCATCTTTCTTGAAAAATGTTTTATCAAGGACATTAAGTTGTACTTGATTTAACTTTCGTACAAGTGGATGAAATAACAAGGTGATGAATGAACCCCGTGTGTGTGAATTCAACAAAACTAATTTTTCCGGAAAAACCATTTTGATTAAAACAAACTTAAGTGTTTTGAAATCATAATGGGAAGATAGTTTGTTGTCAGGGGGAGTTCTGATTGTTTATGCCAAGAGGATGGCGATTTGAAGTAATTCACATCATGTTGTCATGTTATTTGTACAGTTTATTGATTTCATTTTCAAATTTTCCCAGAAAATCAAAATTGAAACATATTTTGATTTTAGGGGGAGTAAGAAAATTTAGAAATTTTGAAAATTTGAAAAATACAAAAACATGATAAAATCTAAAAGGTCAAAAACATCGAAAAATCAAAAATGAGTTTTGTTGTGAAAAAGAGGAAATGATAGTACATCAGTTAGACTGTCACAGTATGCTAAAGAAATGGAAAGTTAAAATGTGATAAACGGTCTCACTAAAGATGTGACGATAGGCTCAGCTAGACTAGTAGATTTGCGATAATGATACAAACTTAAATGAAAAAGTCTAGTTCTAGTGGGAAACGCGGTTAAAAGCATAGTACTTAGCTTTATCCTTCGTGACTGTGTACCTACTCAGTAATCGCTGAATGCTAAAAGAGCATAAAAACCGGTCAGTTTGTGAACTTTCACAACTTGCTGATAAAGTCACTGTGATTGTGCATTTCATTTTGCAAAGATTTAAACATGTTTGATTTCTTTATTTTGTTTAAGCATTGGACATCCTCTGCGTATACGTGAGTATCGAACTGGATGTTAGTGCCTGAACGTTCTGCTTTATTTTTTTCTTGGTGTTTCGTTTAAATCTTGGACCATCTCTGCGTATATGTGAATATCGAACTGGTGGTTAAGATCTAAACATATTCAACTTGTTTTTATTTCTTATTTTGTTTAAACATTGAACTTTCTCTGCGTATCGAAAGATCGACCTGATTGTTAATGTTTAAACATTCTGTGTTGTTTTCGCACATATCACAGTTGATGAAAAGTTTAAAGGCATTACTTGAGTCAGTGTATTGCATGATGAGGGGATATGCCGAGATCGTGAGGTCCATAAGAATTTAGTGCAAAATTAATATATCTTAACGTATCGGTAAGCATTTCGAAAGTTTTTAGATTGAGTTTAAGAGGACAACAATATCGTCAATCTATGTGAATCGTTTAGAACTTAAAGTGTTTAAAGCTCAACGGTGCTAGTGATTTGTCATAAACTGATATGATCCTCTTACACAAATTCACAAAAATATTGACTGTAAATATTACTTTACTGCTTTTCTTTAAAGACAAAAATCCAAAAATAATGTGTTTTATCATAAAATTTTGAAAATTCAAAAAGATTTTGTTTCATCTTATTTTCGACAACTGATGTTGAAAAGCTGATTTTCAAAATTCCAAGTGCTAAACATGATGAACAACAGGGTTGGGAGAGTTTGTTTGAGATGTGGAATAATTTTGAAATGTTTAGATGGTTCATTAATTTGAATCAAAATTTTGAGTGTTATAAATTCAAGAAGCTTATCAATGTCAAAACTGTTTATTTTACAAGTGGTAGAGGATTGTGCAGGTTAAAGCCAGGTTTCTGATCCTGTTGCTACAGAGAGCCAGGAGATGTTTCAGATTCTGTGAAAACCTGAGCAGAGTTTGAGCCAGGATACGATCTTAAGGCGATAGCGAATTCCAGACTGGGATCCCAGCTTATCGATAGGGGGAGTCTGAAGATGTTAGAGCCAGATTCAGATCCTGGAACAATGCTCGAGATAGAAGCTGCTGATACTGAAAAATTTATGAAATCAACATTCAAGGGGGAGTGTTGATGTTGATAAAGAGAAGATAGAGATTGAAGGATGCTTACAATGGAGAATATTTTGGAAAGAGCGAGAAGACTGATCAAGACTGAAGAGTCGACATGCTGAAGACTCATACCGAAGACTTCGTCAACATCCAAGGGGGAGTCTGTTGGTGCATATGTCTGTTGACTTCGTCTTGTATCGAGTCTTGTATTTAGAAATGATAGATCAGGGCACAATGTACGAGAAAATAGGTTTATAGGTGAAACAGGTCATTTCGCACGAAATGGAAGAGCCATTTCGTACGAAATGGACATTGTCCATTTTGCACGAAATGGGCATTCCCATTTCGCACGAAATGACTCTCCTATAAATACCTGTCCTGTCATTTCATTTGTAGATTTTGTGATTCCGGTGCCGAGGTGCTGCCGAAGTGTCTCCAGCCTGTAAAATGTTGAGAAATCAATACAAGAGACAGATTAAATTGAATCTAGTGCAATACAAGCTGAACGAAGACTAAATCACTGAATTTCGCCTCTGATTTAGTCTGAGATCTCTTCTGAACGACTCATTTTGGTCGTGCAAACGATCCTACAGGTCATAAAGAATCATTGACAACTGTTAGAACAAATCATATTATTTGAGTAGGTTGTATGCGAAACTGTTAAAAGATTCTGGGGATTAAAGTTAATCATGAAAGTATTATTGATAGGTTGTTACTATGAAGCTGCTTGATCATGAACATAACCAATGAAAACATATGATTTGTTTGGATTACTGAATGTAATTACTGGATTGGTAAAACTGTAACTGTTATGCGACGAAACAAACACCTCGACGAAACATACATCACGACGAAACCTGTAATGTTTCGACGAATGGGGGATATGACGAAACTTGGGAGTTTCGTAATGAAGGATCACGACGAAACCTGGGGTTTCGTCAGTAAGGAATCATGACGAAACTTGGGGAGTTTCGCCGAAGGGGATCACGACGAAACAGGGGGTTTCATCAAGAGGATAAACTGGCACAGTAAGCTAAATTGATTATGTTGTTACCTGTTACTGACTATTATTGTCTGTTAGATATGACTGTGGAAACCTGAGTTGAATGATTAGCACGCTTAACTATTGATTTATATTGTGAATCATGCATGAGTACTGTGGAGTTGTATGAACTTGAATAACTGTTAAGATGTTTAAATGCACACTGTGATACAATTTATGTGAGAACCTTGTGAATGTAAACTGATTATGTATGTATGAATACTATAGGCTTTGACTGAATTAGTTGTGAACAAGTAGATTAGCAAACCGATGTGAGTTCACACTTTCTATAAGGCATGGGATTCCCGGTGGTTGGGAATGGGTAAAGAATTGAATCGGAAACTGCGTGATCTCCTGGTTTGGAACACGTACTACATCCTCTTTATTGAAGGGTGATAACACGTACTAAGGATTTAGTCAGAACCTGCGTGATCTTCTGGTTTGGGGACACGTACCACATCCTCTTTATTGAAGGGTGATAACACTGATACTAGACCAAAATCTCCATCATGAAGTCCCTCCTTTTATATCGACTTAATCGCCGGGCCAATGGCGAGCGGGTCATTAGTTAGATAGCGCTATTTAGGTTTGACAAGCCTCACACCGTGCCGCAGAGGACGGGCGTGAACTAATGGATCTGGGCACTAGTCAATGATGATAGACATTGACGTTAGGGCACCAACTTACTTCAGTCAGTGGTCGATATGGTAACGGGTCTAGTGGATAACATGGGGTAGCCCCCACTGCATATGGTTTGGGAAGCAAGGAACTGATTAACTACTGGTTTTCAAATGAACTTATGGTTTTTGGAACAACTTTAAAATGAACAACCAACTGTGAACTCGCTCAACTTTGTTGTTGATTCGTTGTTACATGCCTTGCAGGTCGTTAGAGGTTTAGCTGAAGCTTGCAGGGGAGCAGGAGTCGTTGTGGGACATGGACCGTTGTGTGCCATGTTAAACTTTATGAACATTTAAACTTATACTTGGTTTTTGGTTTTAAACCTATTGCTTCCGCTGGTAACTTGAACTTAATTAACTTGTTTGAACACCAATTATATTGTGTGGTTGAATTTTTATTTACTTAATTACAATGTTCAATATGATTGGTAGCTGGATCCTAGTCAGTCACGCCTCCTGCGGGGATACTCCGCTTGTGGATTTTGGAGGTGTGACAACATTATACAAGAATATAAGTAAAACTCTCTAATATTATACAAGCAAGACATGATTACAAAAATATACACTACCAACACTCAAAGCGTTTAACGCCTCTCCTTGAAGAATATCTTCATAAGCCTTGAAGTGGAAACCATACTCAACACCTTGCCAATCTCTCACAGGAGTAACAGTTGTGCATCTATAAAAGTTGATTTTATAAGGCTGCACTACTACTTTATATAAATCTTTATTCTCACCAACACCAAATTTCGACAGAATCACAACAGCATCTTCTTGAAGTTGTCCATCAAAAACAGGTATCAGATGACTCTTAATACCTGCTTGAATCTTAGCACCCTGAAGAACATTTAAAGAAAGTATCTTCTTAGCATACACCACTACATTCTCTAATAAAACGGAAAGCAGAGATACAAATTACCTTTTCATCAATCAAGATGAGATCCATCTTGTAACCCTGATTCCATTTTCGAATAATTCTCGCTTTCATGTTCCACATATCTTTCCCAGGATTCAAATCGTTAACAAAACTAAGATTGTTACTGTCAACTGATATTGACATGCTTCTAATTCGGAATTCGGATTGTGATTAAATTTCAAATTTCAAAATCAGAGAAGATGAAAGCGTGATGAAATATGAAGAGAGAAATGAGAAGAAAAGCCTTATATAAGAAGGATGATTGACAGGAGTTTCTGAGTGACATGCATTAATTGCTAATTACATATTCCCATGCATTTTTGAATTTGAATTTCCCGGTAATTAGCCTTAAACACCTACTGATCTAAAAGCATTACGGAAGATAATAACAACTGCTGCTAGGTATTTAAAGTAAAGTCACATATAAATGAGCAGATGTTTGTAGGGTTGTAAATGAACCGAACGAACACGAACAAGGCCATGTTCATGTTTGTTCATTAAGAAACAAGCATGTTCATGAACTGTTCACGAACGCTTACCGAACGAGATTTCTTGTTCGTGTTCGTTCATTAAGGAAACGAACATGTTCGTGAACTGTTCACGAATACTTACCATATGCTAATGAACTCTAACAAATGTTCATGAACATCAATGAACACAAACGATGTTTATGAACACAATATTCATTTTAGAATAAAATCTGCATTTTCATCACAAAGATTACGAAGAATCCACAAAAAATAAATAAACAGTTAACATAATTATCCGAACAGAGTTGGCGTGATTATCAAAAACATGATAAACACAAAATTAAGAGTTTGTTAAGCCTTAACACAAACTAAAATTGAAATAGTGAAATGAGAGATGTTGTGAGAGGCATATAAGATAGCTAGGATTTCAAAATTTTAAAAACTAGAAATAATAAACCAAAATACAACATATAAAAACCTTTAACGAACTAACACAAATAAATATTAACAAGCAAACATAAATGAACTCATTACCGAACGCTCACGAACATAAACGAACACATTACCGAACGTTCATGAACATAAACGAACGAACGCAACCTCTGTTCATGTTCGTTCGTTTAACTTAACGAACGAAACTTCTTGTTCGTGTTTGTTCATTACTAAATGAACGAACTTCCTGCCGAACGGTTCATGAACTATTCGCTGAACGTTCGGTTCATTTACAACCGTAGATGTTTGCCCTGGCAGAGGTTTAGACCCAATTTTAAAGTGATTTATATATTAGGCTTTATGATGTAATAATGACACATCAGCTTTTCTTATGTCATTGAGATTTCTCCTTTTATAGTAAGTATAGATAGATATGTATGTAAAATATAAGGAACTAAAGACATGCATAAGAAAAGTTAATTATCATCCATTTTTTATAGCTACTATGTATAGATATGTGACCAGAGCTAGCCTAGTGGTAGGATAAGGCTTATGACCATTAGGTCATGGGTTCAATTCCCACAAAGGGGGGGTTTTCCCAGATTTATTGGGTTTCCTCCTGAATTGGTGTATAGGCATTATTGCCTAGTGGAGATGGATATGATCGGGTGGTTCTGCTGGTGGCACGATGATACTCCAGTGGTCCGTCAGTGATCCAAATTTGTCGTTCAAAAAAAATAATAATAATAATAAGTTGGCTTTGGCTCAACGCCATCGGAAAAAATCCAAATCATACATTCTAATCCAAATGATCCATGAAAATTCGGTTTTATCCATATACTAAACACCCTTAGTTAGGCTATCAATTACATTATTATGTTTTCGTAACAATTAATAATATCTAAAGATAAAAAAATATGTATGTAAAAGATATTGATATCGATTAAAAGTAGTTGTTTAAAATTGCAATGCATGCCAAATTAAATGATCACGAGGTTTTTTATTTTATTTTATGAGAAATAATAAATTTGTTCAAATCACATATCTAGAATTTGTTGAATATTTTATTTGCTCATCACATGGTCCAGTGGCGGATCTAGAAAAAACCTAAAGGGGCAACGTTTCTATAAAAAAAAGGGTAGCGAAATCGAAAAAATATCAAATTTTTCAAAATTTACACTAATTTTACACTACCGTCGGAGCGTCAAGGGGTAACCGAGGTTGCCCCTGACATGGTCTAAAGTTTTGTTTTGTTTTAACTATTTTAATTTTTACCTTAAATTTTTGTCACTTGTTTTAATCTATTTGTTATGACATATTTTTGAAGGTTTTGATAAAGATAATCCTAAAAGTTATCATTAAGCATTAAATACATGCACAAACTGTATTTTAATGGTTTATGCATGTCCTTAACTGTTTTTATAACAATTTACAATATTTTAGTTATAAACCCAATGTCAACCAAACATATAAAAAGATAGAGAAAAAAATATACTAATTAAGTAATTATTATAGTTGATTCAGATTAGATTTATGAATAAAATATTTAATAAATTTAGCCTTTTTTTAAACAAATGAACCATTTTTTCCTCATTTAAATGCATGGAAGATTCCTAAATTTAAAGTCAAATACTAGAAATGTTCAAACGTAGTTGTTATATATTGTGTTTAGCATGCTTATGATTAAAAATACCTACACGTATGGTAACTTGATCATCCAACAATTTTCATGCAAGTTATTTAATCCGTTTGTCCAGTGGATGCCCCGAAAATGTTCGGGATTGATTTGTTGGCCGTTTAAAAAAAATAAAAAAAAAATAAATGTTAGTTCTATTCTAAATCTTAGTATATTTTTGAACAAATTCATGTTTTTTTTTTCTGTGACAAACAAATGTTTTATCGTGTATTCTGCTTCGTAATTAAATTACATACAGAAAAAACAATATAATATTACAGTATTTTATGTTTCCTCGTGTATATGTTATTTTTTTTCTGTCTTTAATAACCAATATTTTTATATGTTTGATTATTAATTGAAATGTCTATAATATATGATTAACATATTAATAAGGTGTCAATGAGTGCTAGATCAATTGGTTTGGAAGGAGATATCCTATGGCCTTCTAATGTGGAGGTTAGACCATCACCAATGCAAAAGGTTAAATGCGCTCATAAATGTGTCAAGTGAGCTGCCAACTCAGATTTTTACAAATGCACCAAAAACATTTATTTTCTCTGCAACCCTACAAACATACTTACACATCCATATCATCATTACTTCTTCGGGTAGTGAGTTTCCCCTGCAAAGGTGGCCGAACCTAGTCACTAACGTTGTCTATGTTTACAGGGCGTGAGTGGCATTTTCGCCAATGGGTTTACCCTGGTGAGCGAGCTTGTATAGTATTTGTTGGCCGTTCAAAAAACATATTAATAAGGTGAGCATTTATATATAATAGAGTTAAATAGGTATAATATCGAGTGCTAAAATTCTGAAACCAAAACTTAACCAATTAGTTCGGGTATATAAAATATAATCAACCAGTTTTTGGTTAAATTTAGTGTAGATCGATTTCGTCATTTGGTTAATTCGGTTAACCAGATTACTAACACGTAACAATTTTTTTGTTATTTTTTTCAACCCAACAATCAATAGTTTGGACATGTAAATGTTCATTCTTAACAACATAATAAATCTTTAAATCTAAGCGATGATATCAAAGTGTGTAACAAAGGTTTTCATCTCTATATAGTTGAGGTTTCATGTCCATGAACACGTGTAAATTAAAAAGTATGATTATTGGAAGTTTGGAGTTAGGTATTTAAAACACAAGGTTATAAGATTTTGGGTTTGGGCTAAACCTTTATTTTGTTACTTTTCTGAGTAGCGAGTAGCGTCTAAACTAGGGGTGTTCAAAACCGGATATCCGAAAATTTCGGATACTAGATTTCACTATTTGAATCCGTATCCGAAATTTCGGATATCCGATCGGATATTGAATCGGATATCCGAATATCCGATTTTTATTTAATTTTTATTTTTTATTAATATTTTTATATTCAGAACAGGATATTTCGGATAGTTTTGGATATCTGAATATAAGTTTTCGGATATTTTTCGGATATTTCTGATATTTTCGGATACTTTTCGGGTATTTCGGATATTTTCGGATACTTCGGATATTTTCGGATATTCGGATATCCCAAAAAATAAAAATTAAATTTTCGGATATGTCGGATATCCTGAATATCCAAAAATTTTTAAAATGATATCCGAATTTTCGGATATTTCGAATTCAGATATCGGATATTTCGGATTCGGATATCGGATAATTCGGATCGGATTTTCGGATACGGATAGTTTTGAACACTCCTAGTCTGAACCTGTAAATCAAGTTAAACGTTGTTACATCAAATTCAAGGAAGGTTTTTTTATGCTCTAAATGCTACATCATTGATGGACTAAGGTGGTGTTTGTTTTTTCAGATGCAAAAGGTCTGCAGTCTGCAGACCTCATCTGCAAACGTCTGCACGAGAAGATGTGGACCAAATGTCTGCAGAGTATAATAAAAAGAGTGTTTGATTATATAACATCTGCAAACGTCTGCACTGTCTTCCTTGCCAAAACCCTAATTCCTACAACCACTTCTCCACCCAACCCACCACCGTATCTCCACCACCCACCACCGTATCTCCACCACAGCCCATCACAAAACCCCAACTCAAAACCTAATCCTCCCCCTACAACCAAATCCAGCCCTGAACCGTGCCTGAAATCGATGGTGCTTGAATCGTGCCTGGAATCGATGGTGGAGGGGTCGACGGTGGGTGGAGGTGATGGGGTGGCGGACGGAGCAGAGGTGGCGGCTGGAGCACAGGTGGAGGACGGTGGCGGAGGAGATGGGTGTCGGAGGTGGAGGTGGTGGCGGAGTGGAGGTGGAGCAGGGCTGGAGCAGGTGGTGTCGGAGGTGGAGGTGGTGTCGGAGGTGGAGGTGGTGGCGGAGTGTAGGTGGAGCAAGGCTGGAGCAGGTGGTGTCAGAGGTGGAGGTGGTGGCGGAGCAGGGGTGGGCGGCAGAGGAGGTGGTGTCGGAGGTGGAGGTGGTGGCGGAGGAGGAGGTGGTGTCGGCTGGGGAAGTGGAGGTGCTAGGGTTTTGAGACCAGATGGGTGTTTTGAAGAGGGAGAAGAGTCTTCAAGAGGCTGCAAGACATAAATACAGGTCTGCGTGGGGAAGAGGTGGGGAAGAGCTTTTTTAATGAAACCTCTTCTAAAAAAACAAACAAGCTTCAGACTCAAACGTCTGCGCGTGATCTGCGTGAGGAATACATAAGAGGTTCTGAAGTACTTCTAAAAAAAACAAACACTCCCTATTTTTTTTTGAAATTGTCTTCCACCTTCAAATATTAATATAAATAGCAATCTAGTTATAAATTTGTGTTTGCTTTCACTTCGTGGTAAATTATACGAAGCTACCATAAATGTTAATAGGGATGAAAATAGAACAATAAACTAAATCGAGAATTAAAGAGTGAATTACAAGTTTTGTCCTTTATTTATATACCAGATTTCAGACGGTAACTCTTGTCTTTAAAATTAACGAATTTTGTACTTATTGTTTTAAAATCTTACACGATATGTACTTTAACTCTAACTCAGTTCATTTTAAACATTAAATTTAGTCATGTGCAAAGCATATAAGGGTAATTTTGCTCTTATTAAAGTAATATCAAAATTCCTTTTTTTTAGACTCTCTACTCCATCACTCTATCATCTCTCTCCCCTATCTGTTCTCCAAATTCATACCACCACCACCACCAACCCCTTCTTTATTACCACACCACCTGAAATTAGTACAAAACTCGTCAATTTTATAGACAAAGAACACCGCCTGAAATTTGGTATAGAGATAAAGGACAAAACTTGCAATTCACTTTTTTTAAACGGCAACACTTTATATATATATATATATAAAGAGCCAGCAAGGAACTGGGAAAACACTACAAACACGGACCAGGAAACAAAAAAAAACAAACATTACAAAAGATTGACAATATTGAAATCTATCCAGTTCTCCCACGAAGGAGCCTTCAACTTAGTTCGGTTGTTGATCCAAAAGAAGACATCCTCTTTAATTAGGTCGCCGTCTTCCTTATCGGAACAAAAGTGTCCTCAAACGTTTTTAAGTTTCTCGCTCCCCAGATTCTCCAAACAGTCGCCATGCTAACCGTGTACACCATACGTATCCACATTTTACTACCCGGGCACTCCTTTAAAAAGTCAATGAGCTCCTTCAGATTGTTGCAATTAGTTGGGAATTAATTCGCATCCAAGTTAACATATTCCACCAAATGATCTTCGCCCACAAACAATTTAAAAAATTGTGATCTGGATTTTCTACCTGTATCCTGCAGCGAGGACACAGAGTGTCCGGCAACGGCACTCCTCGGCGAGCCAAACCGTCTTTCGAAGCTATATTCCCCAGATCGCTCTCCACAGAAGATAATTACACTTTGGCGGAGCCTAGGAATTCCATATAAATTCTCTATTCTCGATCATATCTCCCGATCCGGCTTTAAGGATATCTAAAGGAACCTGTTTTGCTGGTTCACTTACTTAGTTCATTTATTACAGTCATAGTTCAGTTAATTATTCTTTAACTCACCCCTAATCTAAGCATACAAAATACATAATTAACATAAAAAAATCATTGGAACTTAACAATTAAAAGATAGCCATATAATCACAAAGTGAGTTGTGCATCATGATTCTTGAAGAGCTTTCGTATACCATTAAAACTTTAAACGAAAATACAATCTTATTCTTTGACTGATTTGTCTTCTTAAGGATATAATAATGAAATATTTTAAAAGATATAGTGATGTATGGATAATTTCAGAAACCCTTCTTTTAGTAGTCTGTAATTTCACTTCATTTTTCTAAAAAGACCAACCAACCTACTAAGGTTTATGTTTTCTATAATATAATCAAACAGTCCTTAAAAGTTATACAACGCTTTTATTATTTTCCTCTTTAATGTTACATATATTTTTTGATTGTATAAAAACAAAACTTTTCTTAAAATACAACTATTAACTAAAAATATAACTATATACGTTTGAGAATCCAGTTATATCTACCTCTATATATACGTGCTAGAAATCATAACAATTATAGTGTTCTTATTATACATTTTATGTGCAACTTTTTTGTAATTTTGATGTGGTGGATCTAGCCCAAAAATTTAGGGGTATCTTAATTTTTATTTTTATTTTGAATAAGGGTATCCTTTGTATAAAACCAGAAAAAAAACTACACTACATAGACGGAGTTGTGAAGTAATTTTACACTATGGAGACGGAGTTGACCCCTGCTTGTACACTACCTCCGCCATATAGTTTTGATTTATAAAACTTTAATGGTTGTCTGGGTATTTGTATTCGTTAAATTTATATTTGTAAACTCATATTTGTATTTTAATTAATGTTTCTCTACATATAATAACTAAGATTTTTAAGTTTTAATCCTCTTGATAGGCGATCAACTTTGATATACCCTATATTATTACACTTTAATTTAATATTTCAAAATAACAACAAACTTTACTCATACATAAAAACTAGTGGGAATGACTTATTTTGTGGTGAGTGCGTCTGTTTAATTGTCTCATAGTTGTTCTTAGGGTTTGTGGTGAGTGTGACGTTTGTGGGCTATTCCTTATGGTGACGTGTGAAGTAAGTAGGAAATAACAACCTAGTTAGTAGAGTGTAACACATAAATACAGGTTATTAAAATTTGAAACTCATAAATATAGGTTATTGAAAATTTAAACGGGTAATCACAATTATTACAAGGTAGGAGAGAGTCGTTTAATAACAGTGAATTAAAGATCCGGGTGGGGCTATTTGCGTGCTTTGAAGATTAGGTTTTGTCATAGTAGTATTAAGTTTGTTTTTAATATACTTTTTTTATGATGATGAAGATAATTTAGCTTCTAATTCTAATTTTAATTTATGTATGAAATGTGTTTAATAAATTTGAAAATTTAGCCAATGAGGTAGTGGTGGGGTGGTTAGGGAAAGAATTGATGTTCCTTGTGACCTAGATTCGACTCCTGCTCTCCTCATTATTTTCTGCGGCATCCAGGTGAAGAACGAATACGGGTGGCGCCGTTCGACTTGGATGAGAGGCGAGGTTTTACCGATTATTCCACTGTCGTGCCTTCAGGCGGGTGGAGGTCGGGTTTTCGCGCATCTAGGGAGAGCCAAGGGGCTGGTGGCGGTCAAGTAGTCGATCTTGGTCACAACGCCTGATGTCACTACGTCGTTCCTTGACGTTAAAAAAATTGAAAATTTAAAGATATGTAGTGATGTGAGGAAGGCTGCGGAATGCGGACTGGGGGCCCCCGAAGATGAGGGCTTGAGGCCCAACAACACGCTCTTTGACAAAAGTCCGTACATTGGTGTCCACTTGACCTTATCCACAAACATAGGTTTTGATGTACATTTTTAAAAGTGTATATATTATATTTAAACAGGTTACATTTAAATGGCAAGTTGCCAATAATTAATTTTTTAACCCCAAATTTCATTTTCTATCAATGGACTTGAATTTATGAGCTTTTCAAAGTCACATTTTAGAATATTTGATATAAATTAGAGAGAGTAACATTTGTGGTTTGAAAAAAAAAAATCTCATGTGTTTTTAGAAGCTTAGGTGCTGTTTGTTTTTGCTTATATTGTCTCTAAAGAGCTTATGCCCTTGAAGACTGTTTGTTAAAAAAAAAAAAAATCTTAAAATAGCTTTTAATAGCTAAAAAAAAAGCTATGAATTATAGCTTCAAGATCTTCACACACCATCCACCCTTCTTCTTCTTCCTGCCACCTCCGCCACCACCTCCGCCACCACATCCACCACCACCATCGTCAAAACCCATCACCACCAAACCCATCAATTTAGGGAGACCGTAGAGAGAGAGAGAGATCTGTGAGAGAGAGAGAGAGAGAGAGAGAGCTGTGAGAGAGAGAGATCGGTGAGAGAGAGAGAGAGAGACCTGTGAGAGAGAGAGACCTGCGGTGGTGGTGGCGGAGGTGGTGCGGTGGTGGTGGTGGTTGTAGAGAGAGAGAGTGTTCTGTGAGGGAGAGAGACCGTAGAGAGAGAGAGAGGCGGTGGTGTGATGGCGGAGGTGGTGCGGTGGTGGTGGCAGAGGTGGTGCGGTGGTGGTGGTTGTAGAGAGAGAGAGAGCAGAGAGAGAGAGCAGAGAGAGAGAGAGAGAGAGCTTGTGTGTAATGTGTGGTTGAAGTTGTTTTTGAAGAAAAAAAAAACCCTCTTCTCCTTGCAGACTGCAGACATTTGGGCCACATCTTCTCTTGCAGATGCCTGCAGATGTGGTTCGCAGACTACAGATATTTTACATCTGAAAAAACAAACAGCACCTTAGCTTTTTTATAGGGCTAACCCAAATAATTAATAATCAAAGTATGGTCAAAATTTCAAAGAGTTTTCAACTTTATAAAAAATGAGTTTTAAAAAAAATTACAGAAATAATCTCGGGCATCCCCTTTCGATCGTTTTGTGTTATGACTTTTTTTCGAATAACTGGTGTATATTTTGTTTTCGTTAATTTAGAAAGGATTTTTACATTTATAATACGAGCTTCATATTAAAAAAGTTATAACATGTTTTTTCATGAATCAAACTCATGCTTTTTGACCAGCATATAAATATTTAACAAAATAAAAGCTACTAGTTTATTGAAAACGATAACTCTAAGAAAGATTGTAGCACATCTCATGTTTGACTCGAATAAAATGAATACATATAAAATAGTTTCAATAATTCAAACATATTTAAAAAAACTATATTCGATAACACAATTAATTTTAAATATAAAATTAATTTACAAAACAAATGCTACAAGACAAAAACCTTTTTTAGCAAAGTCAAAAAGTGACGAATTCTTACATTATTAAAAACACTAGTTTTTTAACCATTCGCGCATTGATCGGGGCCAAACGCGCCGTGATAAAGTATAGACTAAATAGGCATGAGTCGTTTCCGAACTAAATTTATGACGAAACATAGAGTAACTTATTTGACCCGACTTGTTTTCAAACAAAATTTACGTCGAAACGTAGACCATTTCAAAATGTACATAAATATAAACAAGAAAATGTATTATATTTGACCTAACTCGTTTTTTAATAAAATATGTGTCAAAACCTAGACAGACTCGAATTTATACCGATAACTACATGAAAATAACAACACAAGAAATTTATTTTTGTGATAAAAACGACATTTTACAATCCTTTTAGAAATTGAAAGGGTTAAATGTGTAAAATCCATAAAGTTAAGGGGTGGCATCGCCGGTAAGAAACCCCACAAACCATGCAATTTAAGAGTATATACGATTATAAGCAAATGTCAATTTGTATACACAAATATTTTATAAGGAAATATTTTTCATATTGATAATCAACTTTTAGGAGTGTTTTAACTTTTAACCCTGTCGCTCATAAATTTTTTTGTTACTTTAAAATAAATTTTTATTTTAAAGTAAATTACAAGTTTTGTCCTTTATGTTAATATCTTTTTTCAGGCGGTGTCCTTTAGTGCAAAAGTTGACGAGTTTTGTACTTAACGTTTCAAAATTTTGCATGTTATGTCCTTTAGCCCTAACCCAGTTATATTTTTTGGGTTAAAGATGGTCATATGCGTTGCACATGATGGCATTGTTGTCATTTCAAATAACAGGGGCTATTGTGTAAAGAAGTTTTATTCATGGACTATTTTGTTAAACAAAAAATAAAATTTAAAACACCACAATCTATCCCCAGCTCCATCATCAATCCTACTTTCTCTCTCCACAAAACCTCTGATCTCTCTTTCTCAGCTTTGTGATGGCAGAAGTGTCGCAACCCCCGACCTCTGCCACGTGAGGCGGGCGGCCGCGGCCTACTCAGATATGGTGGTATTGGTGTTTATCATTATTTGGCAGCGGATATTTCATCAGGACCGTAGTTAGAAAATATTTTATCAGAGTAAAACATCACATTTTTATAATAATAAACATATTGGGATAAACCCAAGTTTTCATTACAAACGAGTTTTTAGGGGTAACCCTAAATTATTGAAATAAAACATCTTTAGGTAACTTTTATAGCCACATTTTTCCAAGCCTTCAGTGCTCTCCAGCTGGCTTCTACATTTTGTTACCTGAAACGCGTTTAAAAATATTTTGTCAGTGGTAAATACTGGTGAGTGAATCCCAATTTAATCAAGACAGATTTTATCCTTGTACAGTATTGAGGGCAATCCAGCAATTACATTTGTTTACCATTCTACCTTAATTACCACCCACGGTACTGTCAACCCGACTTGTGGTCATGTTACTACTCACAGTGTAGTAACAAATTTTGTATACAAAACCCCAACTTACCGACGATAATTGTAGAATTTACAAATACTCAATTACTTTTCAATTATAATGTAAAGCATTGAGGTTTTGTAAAAAAATTTGCAAAAAGGTTTATACAAAAAGGAGACTACTCACATTGTTATCTTAGGTAATTTCCTGTGGCTTCCTGGTTATAATCTATAAATTTTAAATAATGCACACGCGTTAGTATAATAACCCAATATTTACATTAGTTATACCCTCCCCGAGACAGAACTCCAACGACTACGTCGGGTAGAATCTCGACAGCCGTTACGGAGCACTAGATCAATCGGGCAGCGTATCTAATACGTAACCGGGGGTTATGATACTTACAACGAGACAGGGCTTCGCTATTAGAGGGGTATTATGCCCGATATAATATTTGCTATGCAGAAAATTGAGAGAAAGATCGAGATTTGAACGATTTGACAACTGAAGATGTGATCCTCTATTTATAGTGCCTGATCGGCACTTTGTCTCGCCCCACGAAAGCTCAGGGGTGGTCTTACGCGACCCGCGAGCTAGGGTACGTAGGTCCTAGCTTTGTCGAATCACAAGTGTAGCCTGTCCGAGTGTTATGCCACGTGGCAGGCTAGGGTTTCGCCACCTGTTGCTCGGTCGCGGCCCGCGTAAGCTTAAGGGTAGTCTGTCGCGTCCCGCGACAGACTTAAATAACTGTTTTTATTTTGTTTTTAATTATATAAAGGTATTTTGGGACCGGTTTTCGTATACATAGTGTATTTTAAGGCATATAGGGATGTTCTAAATATTTTAGGGGTATCGGAAATATTTTAGGAGGGTTGTTATATCCTTCCCACCTTGTTTTAGAACTCGTCCTCGAGGTCTACTTGGAACAGGTGTGGGTATTTCCTCTGCATCTCTGATTCAAGCTCCCATGTGTACTCTGGTCCTTTCTTGGAATCCCATTTTACTTTGACTAGAACTAATCTCTTGTGTTTGAGATTCTTGACTTTCCTATCTTCAATCTGTAGTGGCTTTTCTACAAACTTTAGCTTTTCATTTACCTCTATATCCTTAAGAGGTACCACTAGTGATTCATCGGCTGAGCACTTTTTGAGATTGCATACATGAAATACATCATGTATTCCTGCCATTTCCTCTGGCAGTTGTAGCTGATAAGCTACAGGTCCTGTTCTTCTAATAATTTCAAAAGGTCCAATATACCTGGGGCTTAGTTTTCCTCTTTTGATGAATCTTACCACTCCTTTCCAAGGGGAAACTTTTAATAAGACCTTATCTCCTACTTGAAACTCCAATGGTTTTCGCCTGTTGTCAGCATAACTCTTTTGTCGATCGCGTGCTGCTTTTAGTCGTTCCTTGACTTGGATAATTTTGTCTGTAGCTTCTTGTACTATCTCGGGTCCAGATTATTGCTTTTCTCCAATTTCTGCCCAACAGACTGGAGTTCGGAACTTTCGTCCATAAAGTGCTTCGAATGGTGCAGCATTGATACTGGTATGATATCTGTCATTGTAAGAAAATTCTATTAATGGTAAATGATCATCCCAATTTCCTCCGAAATCAATTACACAAGCTCTAAGCATATTTTCCATTGTCTGAATCGTCATTTCTCTTTGTCCATCCGTTTGAGGATGATAAGCGGTGCTTAGATTTAGCTTGGTTCCCATTGCTTTTTGAAAACTTGTCCAAAAACGAGAGGTAAAACGGCTATCTCTATCAGAAACAATAGATAAAGGAATTCCATGTAATGAAACTATTTCATTTACATACAACTTGGCTAGTTGTTCCATACTGAAAGTTTCCTTCATCGGCAAGAAATGAGCAGATTTAGTTAGCCTATCTATAATCACCCAGATTGTATCATTACCTTTTCGTGTTTTGGGTAATTTGGTAACAAAGTCCATTGTTATCAAGTCACATTTCCATACAGGCATTTCCAATTGCTGCAACAAACCTGATGGTTTCTGGTGTTCAGCTTTGACCTGTGAACAGGTTTGACACTTGGCAACATAAGCTGCTATATCCTTTTTCATTCCTATCCACCAGAAATTCTTTCTTAAGCCTTGATACATTTTATCACTTCCAGGATGTATCGTATATTTAGACTTATGGGCTTCTTCTAATATTTGGTGGCGTAGGTTTCCTAGTTTAGGTATCCACATTCTTTTCTTATGGAATCTCCAAATTCCATCTGTTCCTTGTTCTAATTCCTTAATCATACCTTTTAATTTTTCAGTATCATCCTTGATTACTGATTCTTGTACTTCTCTAATTTGTTCATTTTAATCTATCTGCAGATTTAATTTAAGAGAACGTACTCTTTTTGGCTTTTCATGATACTTTCGACTTAAAGCATCAGCTACTACGTTGGCCTTTCCTGCATGATACTGGATACTACAATCATAATCACTAAGAATTTTCATCCAGCGTCTTTGTCTCATATTCAACTCTTTTTGCCCAAAAACATATCTTAAACTCTTATGATCGGTGAAAATGGTACACTTACTACCGTAAAGATAATGTCTCCAAATTTTCAGGGCAAAAATTATGGCTCCTAATTCTAAATCATGGGTTGAATAATTCTCTTCATGATTCTTAAGTTGTCTAGAGGCATAGGCTATAATCTTTTGACGTTGCATCAACACATATCCATAACCTAACTTAGAAGCGTCACAATAGACTACAAAGTCTTCAGTTCCTTCTGGTAACGCTAGTATGGTGCGTTGGTTAATCTTTGCTTAAGGATTCTAAAGGCTTCTTCTTGTTTTGGTCCCCATTCTAACTTAACAGACTTACATGTTAGTTTTGTTAAGGGAATGGCTATTCTAGAAAAATCTCGGATAAATCGTCTATAATAACCAGCCAATCCTAGAAAACTTCTAACCTCTGTTGGCGACTCAGGAACTTTCCATTTAGTAATTGGCTCAATCTTTGTGGGATCCACATGAATTCCTTCATGATTAACTAAATGTCCAAGAAATTGCACTTCTTCTAACCAGAATTCACATTTTGAAAATTTAGCTTACAACTTTTATTTTCTTAGCAATTTTAGAAGTGCATGCAGATGCGCTGCATGTTCCTCTTTACTTTTAGAGTAAATGAGAATATCATCTATAAAGAAATTATGAATTTATCCAGATATGGTTTACATATCCTGTTCATCATGTCCATAAATGCGGCTGGGGCATTGGTTAGACCAAATGGCATGATAATAAATTCATAATGGCCATACCTTGTCCTGAAAGCGGTCTTAGGAATGTCCTCTTTCTGTACCTTTAATTGATGATATCCTGAGCATAAATCGATCTTAGAAAAGAATCGAGCTCCTTGCAGTTGATCAAACAGATCATTGATTCTCGGTAATGGGTACTGATTTTTAATCGTGACTTTGTTCAGTTCTCGGTAGTCAATGCACATACACATTGATCCGTCCTTCTTCTTGACAAACAAGATCGGTGCTCCCCATGGCGATGAGCTTGGCTGTATGAATCTGTTTTCCAATAGTTCGTCTAACTGTTTCTTTAACTCTTGCATTTCTGCGGGTGCTAAACGGTAAGGTGCTTTGGCAATTGGTGTTGTTCCTGGTAGTAAATGAATTCTGAATTCGACTTCTCTATTTGGCGGTAGTCCTGGTAGTTCTTCTGGAAATATGTCTGAAAATTGAGATACTACAGGGATATCTTTTAATTCCTTTCCTTTAGTGTTAATGATTATGGAAATCATATACACTAGTGACCCTTTTCTTGCACAGCTCGTTGTTTTCATCACAGAGATGAATTTTGTGGGTCTAGTTGGCTTATCTCCTTTAATTGTGACATTTTCACCTTTTGGTGAATTTACTTGTATTGACTTTTGATCACATATAATACTGGCTTTATTGAATATTAACCAATCCATTCCTAATACAATATCAAATCCTGCCAGATTCATTGGGTAAAGATTTGCAACAAACTTTTGCTTTAAAAATTCTATTCTTGCTCCCTGCAAGATTTCAGTAATCTTAATGGATTCTCCATTTGCTATTTCTGCTAGACATTCTTGTTGAAGTTTAGTTAATGGTTGATCGAGAAGTTTGCAAAATGAAGTATTAATAAAACTTTGGTTCGCACCAGAGTCAAATAATACTTTAGCAAAAACATCATTAACTAAAAACGTACCGACAATCACATCCAGTATCATCTTTGCTTCTTCGGCTGTTAAAACAAATGTCCTAGCATTCTTAGTATTCCTGTTGTTCATGGGTGGAGCTAGTTTCGGACAATTCGGTTTGATATGCCCTTTTTCTCCACAGTTGAAACATACTCCATTACTGGGTTTCTTCCTACAACCTTCTTCTTCTTTGTGTCCTGGTATTTTGCAGAAATTGCAGTAGGTGGAACATCTTCCTGAATGCTTTTTCTTACAGGCTTTACAGTAACGTGTAGAGGTAGAACCTATATTTTTCCCACGGTTGGAATTACCGTAGCGAAATTCCTGGGTAAGCCTTTGAGCTAGGTTCTTTCTTTGGTTTTCTTCTTGTGTACGTATCAGTTCATCAGTCAAGGTATTTGCTAGTTCTACAGCTTCTTCTATGGTTTGTGATCTAGCTGTCTTGACTACATGTCTAATTTCACTGATTAATCCCCAGATGTAACGGGAGATTAACACTGGTTCTGGTGATGCTAGGGTTGGCACTATTCTAGCATATTCAAAGAATGTAGTAGTGTAACCCTTGCTGTCTACTCCAGTCATTCTAAGGTTTAAGAATTTATTAGCTATATGTTCCTTTTCATTGGGAGGACAAAATTTCCTTTCTACCATATTCTTAAACTCATTCCATTCCATGCTATAGACCCTGTCACTTCCCCTAGTCTTGAGAATAGTGTTCCACCATTCCAGGGCTGCATTCTTAAATAAATTGGAAGTAAACATGATTTTATCTTCTTCTGCGCACTTGCTTATTTTTAAGACTGCCTCAGTCTTTTCTATCCAGCGTAGAGCTGCAATGGCTCCTTCATTGCCCGAGAATTCTATTGGTTTACAAGACCATAATTCTTTGTAAGAACAACCATAAGACATGGTTCTTCTTCTTTTTGCAATAGACAATTGGAGTAATGGCCCATTGTTCACGCTATGAATGGGTTCAGTACGTGATCGCTTACTTCCACTATTACTGTTATTATTTTCTGCTTCCCTAACGTTTTGGATGATAGCTGGCATAGCATCTCTAATTCCTTGGGTTACTATGTGTCGAATGGCACTGTTATTTATCTGGTTATCATTATTCTGGTTTTCCCGATTTACGTCGTTAGCCGTCTGGATTTACAAATCATTACCAAGTATTAATATCCCAGAATAATATTAAATGCAAACAATCTCACAACACAAACAGATTGATCAAAATCGTCTTACATTGCGACCTTTACTCTATTTTATATATTATGCATCTATTACAAACCACAACTGGAAATGAAAATACAATACTAGTATGCATCCGTAGCTATAAGATTATCTATTTTTGTTGATTTTTTTTTTCAAGTCACACACATATTTATATATATTTATATTATTATTATTATTACTACTTAGTGGGGATCCATCCAAAATTGCATATTACGCTCGTCATATTTCCAGACGAGTCTCTCCCCAATTTGTCTTATCCTTTCACTTTCATCTAACAACTCCTCACCAAACGTTCGGAGTTCCTGCACATTCTCTGTAGTCATGGGTGGGGCTGGTGCTGGTATCGGGTCTGGAAACTAGGGCATCGGTTCCTCCTGAGGGTATGGGTTCTCTAGAATCTCCCTGATATATTGGTCATTATCAAAATATGGGTCTAGAGGGTCCAAGTTAGGATAGGGTGCTACTAGGTTTTGCATGGGTTCCTCTATTGGGTAAAGTGGCTGGTAATCCCTGTGGTCGTCAAACCATGGGTCATAATCCGGGGGATGGGGTGCTGGGACTCTAGGAATTTCAGTTGGGTCAAAAGCAGGTACTGGAGGTTGGTCTACTGGGTTTAATTCAATTTTCATAGGTTGTGTGGGAAATAGTGGTAACGGCTGGGGTGCGATGAGTTGTTCTAGATTTGGGTCTGCAGCTGTGGTAGCTAATATATGAAAATTAGCTAATCTCCTATTGTGTATATCCTGAGTTTGAACATTCATTTCTCTATTGGCCGCTGCTAAGGCCCGCTGTTGTTGCAACTTTCTCATTCTTTTTCTACGCTCATGAGCTCCTCTGCTGAACCATCCTCTCTTCTTGGGAGGGAATGGCTCTTCAGATTGTGCTTTGAATACGAAAATCCCTTCTTCGGTGTCACCCGAGTACTTCGAGGGGGTAGGCTGGGAAGAAGTTCCTTCGTCCTTAGGTGAACTGGACAGTTGACAGAAAGCGTCCGAAGGTCCTTAATCACTCAAACTGTAAACTAACAAATTGTCAAATAACACAAAATAATAATCTACACATATGCACATAGTCTCATTGATTATTTCCTAACAAAAAATTTCAATGTCAGCAGAACACTTCTTTGACTGAAATTATTGGCTATACCTCTGATACCACCTTCTGTCGCAACCCCCGACCCCTGCCTCGAGAGGCGGGCGGCCGCAGCCGACTTAGAGATGGTGGTATCGGTGTTTATCATTATTTGGCAGCGGATATTTCATCAGGACCGTAGTTAGAAAATATTTTATCAGAGTAAAACACCACATTTTTATAATAATAAACATATTGGGATAAACCCAAGTTTTCATTACAAATGAGTTTTTAGGGGTAACCCTAAATTATTGAAATAAAACATCTTTAGGTAACTTTTATAGCCACATTTTTCCAAGCCTTCAGTGCTCTCCAGCTGGCTTCTATTTGGCTTTCACATTTTGTTACCTGAAACGCGTTTAAAAATATTTTGTCAGTGAGAAATACTGGTGAGTGAATCCCAATTTAATCAAGACAGATTTTATCCTTGTGCAGTATTGAGGGCAATCCAGCAATTACATTTGTTTACCATTCTACCTTAATTACTGTGACAACCCTCATAATTACATGTATCCGTACGATTAATTAATGTTAATTAAGTGCTTAATGACTGTGCTGAATTACTTAACTGCTTTCTGATTACTGCGTCATACTTACATGTGCCTTTTTTTAACATACTAGTCTTGTGCAGAAAATTGACTAAATGGCCCTGTATGCTTTCCTAAGTGTTGGGAATTTAACGTGTTACAAAAAGATACATAAAAGACACTATACGGAATACCTTAGCACTTTAACGAACCAGTATCTAACCGAACAACCGGACATTACCCGGAACACTAAAATATTGCAAGAAACATTGTTTTTAATTTTCGAGCTAGTTATGGTTCCCGAGCACTATAACACACTACATAATACATGGTACACACTAAACATTAGATTTTACATCTAACACCCTACTAATTACCATTTACCCATTTAAATTACAAATCACCCCCCCCCCCCCACATGTAAAGACGGTTCATTAGCCCCCCCCCCCCCCCCCCCCACACTTCAAGATTGTTTCAAATCTTTGTAAATACCCATGTGATCTCCTTGGGATTTGATGTAATCTTGTGTAGGATATGTTGGTACTTGTGAGAACATGCTAACCAATGGATAATAAGCTTTGGTGACTATAAGAACTATTACCCTTATCATTTTCATCACTTCACAAAACTTCTTCCTCCTCTACAAATAAGTTACGGCCAAACATAGTCCATCCATCACCAATTTTTTTGATCATCATTCAAATATTCCAAGAGTACTACAAGGTGTTAGAAGGTGATTAAGAAGGTGTGGAGCACTCGGATCTTGAAGGACCTCTACCACAAGCATTTATCCACCTTTTTTTCCCCATTGATCTTCCCTAGCTATAAGCTAGTTGTAAGCTTCTTGTTAATCCTTATTTACTTCATGTTTTTAGTGGTTAATAGTTAATAGATATAGTATGTTGAAATTTACAAGAACACTAAAAGACTTGAATCTTGAATCATGAAACATAAGCTTAAATAAGATGAAACATGATGAAATAATACTAGTATGATTGTTGTTTTGAGGATCTTTGATGTCCCTTGATGATTATAGTTGTTAACTGTTAAATCATAAGCTAGTGTCGAATGTTTGGTGTAATGGATTTGAGCATGTAGGATTTGGTACACAAAACAAATTAATGACAGTTATGGATGCAAAAACAAATATAGATGCCTGCTTCTTTTTGGATATTATATGAAAACTTGATTTACTTGCACTTTATGGCTTCTTGGGTTTTAAACTAAGGTTTAATAACTGAGTTGGTAGGAATAAGACTTAAAATGTATTTTATGATGAGCACAAATTGGTTCGATTATGTTTTAGGTGCATATATAATGAGTTACGAGTATTGGATTAGGGTGTTTATAATTTGCATGAATTATATTTGGTTAAAAAGCCTGCTATGATTTGATCACCACTAATAAAGCAATTTAGGAATTTGTGTTTGAAATAATTGTAATGTGTTTCGATTAATAAAATTTGACAAGAATACTAATTGGATAATTTGATAAGTCGCACACTTAAAATAAAATTTCACTTTAAAAAGGGGCCGCACACTCACTATGACCGCACACTACCCACCGGCCGCACACAGGGTAGTGGGCCGCACAGTCCCTTTGGGCCGTACCCGGTGTTGGGCCACACACTCTGGTGGGACGCACACCCAGAGACAGGACCGCACACCTTAAAATTGGACCGCACACCTTAAAATTGGACCGCACACTTAATACACACACTAATGGTCGCACACCTTAGAACCGCGCACTCCCTCGTATCCTACATGCATGACCGCACACTTGTCAGTGGTCGCACACTCCCATGTGGATCGCGCACTGACAAGTGGGCCGCACACTTCGACTTGGGCCTCATTCCTTAGTGGGCCGCACACTAGAATGGCCCAAAGTTTTTATAAGTGACACATAGCCCACTATTCCATATTATTTCTTGATCAACTGTTTTATACATGATTATTTATGGTTAAGGTGTTATACGATAATTGATGCTTGTACACTACTTGACAAATACGTGTTAGATACGTGTAGCTAATACGTGATTACTTGTATGCGGTCCTAACGAGTGGTAACCATAATAAGGTGTGGTTGACCAACTTAGGACAAGTGCTTTATCTAACCGAGCAAACCAAGGTGAGTTGACACACTCTTAAGGTATGGGATTCCCGGTGGGTTGGGAATGGGATTAAATAGCTATGACGGGACTTGTACTTTCACCACTACTAGACTACTTACCACCGTCCTCGGATTGGGAAGGACACCAGCGCTAAACCTACGTATTCTTATACGTACCTCTGTCCTCAGATTGGGAAGGACGCCAGCGCTAAATCTACGTATTCTTATACGTACCTCTATCCTCGGATTGGGAAGGGCACCTGCGCTAAACCTACGTATTCAATACGTACCTCTGTCCTCGGATTGGGAAGGGCACCTATATATATACATCTAGTCTAGTGGTTTACAACATGGGGTAGCCCCCACCGTTTATGGTTTGGAAAATAAGGAAAGTTGATTTAACCTATAGTTGCAAACAAACTCATAGTTCTTGAAAAACTACTTTATAACGAACACCTACTATGAACTCGCTCAACTTTGTTGTTGACTCGTTGTTACATGCCTTGCAGGTCGTTAGATACTTATGGAGCTTGCGCGAGGAGGAGGTCGTTGTGGGATATGGACTGTTATGTCCCGTTTTAAACATTTAAACTTTATGAACTTATTGAACTTATGTTTTGGTTCCACGTCTTATGCTTCCGCTGTTTAATTTAAACTTGGTTAACTAGTTTTGAAACACCAATTATATTGCGTGGTTGGATTTTATCTATTTTAAATACATTGTTCAATATGATTGGTGGCTGGATCCTGGTCATGTCACGCCTCCAAGCGGTGATACTCCGCATGTGGATTTTGGGGGTGTGACAATTACCACCCACGGTATTGTCAACCCGACTTGTGGTCATGTTACTACTCACAATGTAGTAACAAATTTTGTATACAAAACCCTAACAGACCGATGATAATTGTAGAATTTACAAATACTCAATTACTGTTCAATTATAATGTAAAGCATTGAGGTTTTGTAAAACAATTTGCAAAAAGGTTTATACAAAAAGGAGATTACTCACATTGTTATCTTAGATAATTTCCTGTGGCTTACTGGTTATAATCTATAAATTTTAAATAATGCACACGTGTTAGTATAATAACCCAATATTTACATTAGTTATACCCTCCCCAAGACAGAACTCCAACGACTACGTCGGGCAGAACCTCGGCGGCCGTTACGGAGCACTAGATCAATCGGGCAGCGTATCTAATACGTAACCAGGGGTTATGATACTTACAACGAGGCAGGGCTTCGCTATTAGGGGGTATTATGCCCGATATAATATTTTCTATGCAGAAAATTGAGAGAAAGATCGAGATTTGAACGATTTGACAACTTAAGCTGTGATCCTCTATTTATAGTGCCTGATCGGCACTTTGTCGTGCCCCGCGAAAGCTCAGTGGTGGTTTTACGCGGCCCGCGAACTAGGGTACTTAGGGCCTAGCTTTGTCGAATCACAAGTGTAGCTTGTCCGAGTGTTATGCCACGTGGCTGGCTAGGGTTTCGCCACACGTTACTCGGTCGCGGCCCGCATAAGCTTAAGGGTAGTCTGTCGCGCCCCGTGACAGACTTAAATAATTGTTTTTATTTTGTTTTTAATTATATAAAGGTATTTTGGGACCGGTTTTCGTATACGGGGTGTATTTTAAGGCGTATAGGGATGTTCTAAATATTTTAGGGGTATCGGAAATATTTTAGGAGGGTTGTTATAAGAAGCTTCAAGCATGAAGATATTTAGTCACAATTTTGTTTCCAAATTTTAAAATGGTAAGATAGTCAAACCATGTTAAGAATAATAAAGTTAATTCATATACTATTACATTACTTGCTATAATGTCAGAATTGGGCTATGTGGTTGTTTGCCCAAGTATTTTGGACTTTATACGTGTATGGGCTGGTTGTTTATATGTTCATATATGCAGTTTTATGGGCTCGGTTGTTGTAACAGATTCTGTGCCAAAGATGCGAACATGAGATAATATAAGGGCTTTAAGTGTAATATTTAGAGGGGTGCGATCATCTTGTGTCTATCTTGTGGACTTAAGTGTAAATTGCTGGATCTGAATATAAAAAAGGGAAGTACAGGTGTTAGGGTTTTACTTCTATCTTCTTTCCCAATTCACTCGTACACTATTCTTTCTGTCTCACTTGTCCTCTGGTTCTGAGTGTTAGTTTGTTGAAGATCTGCTTCGCACTAGTTCAGCCGCTCTCGTTCCAATTAATGATCGTTCAGTCTGCTGTTGATTTGATGAAGTGCTGTTGAAGATTTGTTCGTCTTTTGCTTCATTTGTATTGCCGATCCTGTGGATCTTTTTATACCAGGTTGTATCGTTTCATTTCTGTTGTATTGTTTCGATTAATCAACTGATTGTTATCAGTTGATTATGTACTTGGTATTGATCGATTTCTGATCTTACAGTTTAGTAAGATCTTGGGTGGTTTGGGTGTTTTTGGTTTGGGTTAATTAATAAAGTTTTACGTCACGTTTTGTCGCTTCTCTTGTGTTTTATGTTGTTCTTTGTGATTTGTATCGAATATTCATACCATTTTGACATGGTATCAGAGCTTTATGCTCAGATCTGTGTGTGTTTTTCCGCTTTGTGTTGTTCTTCGGTTCTGTTTTGAGTCGAAGGTCTTTAGATTTGGTGACTCTGCTCTTGAAATCTTCTGATCCGTTCATGAAATCCTTTCATGTGCCCTAATTTCTTCTTCAATCTCGTGGTTTTCGCTCTTTCATTCTCCATTTAGGGTTTCTGTTGAGATCTTTGGTATGAATTTAGGGTTGTTTTTTTGATGTATTTTGGAATTGTTGAAGATTTAGTGAAGGTTTACAAATCTAGATAGGTTTATGTTAAGTTATGGTGAAATCAGAACGGGTGAAAGTGAAACGGTGTAAGTTAGAGGAGGAAAATGGAGCTTGTTTTATTGAGTATGATGATAATGTTGTTAATGCTTGGTGTTCGTCTGCGAATTTGAAGTCGAATTCGTGTTCGGTTCATCTGGTTAAGTCTTCTCTGACTTGTTATGTCTTGGATTTTTCATCGGGTCCTTGGGGAAGGAGTATCGCCTTCAGCTGCCACCGATCTAATTGCAAGGTTAATTCCTTTGGAAGAACGTTCACGGGCTGTATCGTTTTTTATTTGGTGGTCTAAGTGTTGAAAGTGTCTTAGGGCTTTATTTGGCTCCACCCCTGATTGAATCTTTTGGCTGGGAATCTGTTTTCTACATGTTTGGCATTTTGGAATTGTGTGCATTTGGTTTTTTGTTAACAAGGATCTCTCACTTAAACTTCAAGGTAATCTGTGTTAGTTTTACTGTTTAGACCTGTTTAAGTTTTTTTTAATATCTAGTGAAAATAGTTGGTTTCACATACTGGACATGGGTTAAAATTTTATGATTAGATCTTTATTACGTTTGACAACCTCTAAATATAGTGTAAAAGAAATTGTTATGGAAGAGGTGTTGTAAAAGAATCTTGCGAAATTTTTGAAATTGTATACTTGTTTTTTATCAGTGGTTATAGTTGATAGTTTTTTTTTTTTTGTTAAAATATAGGCTCTAATCAAGTTTGTTAAATGCACTGTTTATTGTGTTCCCATTGCTAACTGTTGTTAACGGCTGACGGCTAGTTTTTTCTTTAAAATTAGTTGTTAGCTATGTAAACCGAGATTGTAATGTCATCTTGTTTGTGTTGATGTGTTTTTCAAGGATCATAGATTTATCTTAGTGGTTACATATATTTGGTTGTCTAAGTTTGTTGATTTCCCCATGTATTGTTAATAAAGTTGTCCAAAATATTTTTTTCTTCACATAATCATTTTTTCTATCTAATTCATTGGACAACTAGAGTTTTATCTAATTCTTGTATTGTAGCCGCTCTCTCATTCGTTCGAGGATTTGAACATTGGTTGTTCGTTTATCTGTTAGATCGTTCATTTGAGAATATAGATCATCATGTTTATAATCTAATAGATTAGTTGCGAGTGGTTTGTTGAGAGTTTTGTGTTTTTGTATATCTTCTCGTTGTCTTGATGAGAAAATTGTTTGTACAAGCTATGTTCTTGTGTTTAGATTAGTTGTTTGTTTTCTTCTTCTCGTATGTTCTGTTTTGTTTTTTTTTAAGTGGTTGCAGGTATAGATCTTGTAAGAACTGTTTGGATATTGTCTGGTTGGTGTTTGGATATTGCAAGATCTGCAAGATCTTGTAACATCAGTTTGATGTTGAAGAAGGAGGTCTTCTGTCGATTGCTTATTGAAGGCCTGTGTTGGTCTCAAAAACTCTTGAAGGTTTTAGGGCAAACCAACCAGGTATATTTTGCTGTGGCTTGGTCAGTTTTTTGTAGTTCTTGAAAACTACAGTTCTGATCTCTGTTGATATTATACGCACCCTTTGTAAGACCTTTCCTCTCTTGTCTCTGTTTTATTTTTTTTGTTGTTGTTGGTTAGTTGAAGTCGGGGTAGTGAGGACCGGCATTGTTGGTTGTTTGTTATAGTTGATTACTAGACTATTCTGTGTTTTAGATTGTGGCTCCTGTATTAAGACCTGTCTAGGCACTATAAGTGATGAACCTGGAATCTGGAAACTGATGCAGCTTCGCCCTAGGGTTTTACATCTATTTTTTTTGTCTATTTGTGTTTTTTTGTTTCTTGTCTGATTTATTGTTTGATTCTGTTTCCCTATGTGTTTCAATTGTGTCTTGTTTTTCAATCTAGGACATTGTTATGTCTCTTGAATCTTGTATGATAATTGAATGGTCATGTATTTTCAATCATGACTGGCTGAGTGTTCATTGCATGATCTCGTTGTTTCATTCATGATTGGATGTTTGATTGTCATGTAATGTCCTATGTTTGTGGTTATACGATCTTGTATTTGCTGTCTAAATGTAGTTTAGATTGAAATGCTGTTTCTGTTGTTGATTTGTGTGTTCTGAATCTTTATCATGGATCTTGTGATTTGATTTTGTCTTGATCTGTCATTGTGTTTTTCGCACGTAGTCTGTATGTCTTGTTGTCTTTAGTTGTGTGGTTCGAGTGTTTCTAACCAGCTGTGTTGTCAAGAGTGTTCTTGAATATGTTTTACAGCCTTGTTTGCAGTTTATTTTGTCGTTTGTCTTGAATACTGCTAAAATGCTGTTTGTTCTTGATGTCTGTGTCTGCCTAGCTATGAGATCTATATGTTGAGGATCATTGTTTTGAATGTTGTTAAATGTCTTGTATTCGTAGTCTTGATGTCTACTTGTCCATGATCTTGTTTGTATGATTAGTTTGAGCTGTATGGTTCATGTTTAACCGATGGTATTGTCAAAGATTATTCTGTATATGTGATAGCCTTGTATGTAATCTCGTGTGAGATGTTTTCGGTTGCAAATTATGTGATTTGGCTGTGTCTTATTGTCTTGTTATTCTTTGTCTTGTGTGTGAGATATTAAATCATGTGATTTTGTATTTCATGTTTGTTTAGGCTGAAATTGTTGTCTAATATAGAAATGTGTACTTCTTGTTTGTCAGTCTTGGTATGATTCTTGTGGTTCAGTATTTCGTGAAAAGTTTTTCAAATCTAGTCAAATTAGACTTTGAGTTCTTCACAAGTATTGTCTTTCGGTCTTGGTCTCATATTCTTAAAAATCGTGTGATTTTTAGTTTAAATGATATAACTGTGCTATTGTTGATGGACTGTGTGGTTCATTGTTCAATTAGAACATGCTTTCTAGTTGTTTGTTATAGAGAGTTCTTTGGTTTGTCGTTGGTATGTGTGTTTTCTTCAAAGAATCTCCTGTCTGGTCTTGAAATTTGTCTGAATTCTTAGTATGTCTGTGATAGCATATTGGTTATAGAAACACTATATTTTTTGATTTGTTTCTCTATGATGTTGTATATATGGTACTGTTACAGGTGGATCAGTTTTTATTGTGGTTTGTATAGTTTTGATAAATACAAGGTGCTATCGTGTTGAAACAAATCTGCATCTTGAGAAAGGAAATTTGTGTTTGGTATTGTTGAACCTGAAATGGTTCATACAAATGTTCATGTTGTGGAGTTTTTGCATAGGGATTAGGTATTTACCAACATCAGTCTCTTTGGGAGGAAATTTGTAGTTTCGAGATGTTTGCCACCTGAATGAAGGGGGCACGTTTAAAATAATATTCTCAATTGTCACCCAGGTTGCTACATGGTCTTATGTGTGATAAGTTGGGCCCTTATATTAACATATATAGTATATGAATGATGGGGGAATGTTAAGAATAATAAAGTTAATTCATATACTATCACATTACTTGTTATAATGTCAGAATTGGGCTATGTGGTTGTTTGCCCAAGTATTTTGGACTTTATACGTGTATGGGCTGGTTATTTATATGTTCATATATGCAGTTTTATGGGCTCGGTTGTTGTAACAGATTCTGTGCCAAAGATGCGAACATGAGATAATATAAGGGCTTTAAGTGTAATATTTAGAGGGGTGCGATCATCTTGTGTCTATCTTGTGGACTTAAGTGTAAATTGTTGGATCTGAATATAAAAAAGGGAAGTACAGGTGTTAGGATTTTAATTCTATCTTCTTTCCCAATTCACTCGTACACTATTCTCTCTGTCTCACTTGTCCTCTGGTTCTGAGTGTTAGTTTGTTGAAGATCTGCTTCGCACTAGTTCAGCCGCTCTCGTTCCAATTAATGATCGTTTAGTCTGCTGTTGATTTGATGAAGTGCTGTTGAAGATTTGTTCGTCTTTTGCTTCATTTGTATTGCAGATCCTGCGGATCTTTTTATACCAGGTTGTATCGTTTCATTTCTGTTGTATTGTTTCGATTAATCAACTGATTGTTATCAGTTGATTATGTACTTGGTATTGATCGATTTCTGATCTTACAGTTTAGTAAGATCTTGGGTGGTTTGGGTGTTTTTGGTTTGGGTTAATTAATAAAGTTTTACGTCACGTTTTGTCGCTTCTCTTGTGTTTTATGTTGTTCTTTGTGATTTGTATCGAATATTCATACCATTTTAACAAACCATAATAAGTTAATTACATACTGCCTTTGAACTTGATGAATTTACCAAAACCCTAACTCTGATTCATCTTACTTCAAATTTCCTTAAATTCAACTTTAAGGTTCGGTTGTGTTCTTGTAAACAAAATCAGGTAAGCATACCATCCATGTATATGTATGTTCATTTTTTTACAAACATTCTTGAAATCCACACTCACCTTCCACCACCTAGCAACTGCAAAACCGACAACAAAGGTGTGGAGGCGTTGGTCAGTTGGTGGATTCGGACGGTGGCGCGATGGCGGAGAGGGTGTAAGTCATGCTTTGTTTAGGGGAGTGTAACCAGCGTGTGGCAATGGAGGAAGGGTGTGGAGCGTTGGTGGATTTGGACGGTGGAGCGGTGGCGGAGAGGGTGACGACAGCATTGAAATTGTTGTCTACGGTGGCAGAGGGGCAGCGGAGCTTAGGGCTCACGCACTGGTAAGGCCATGATGGTGGCAGTGGTGAGGAGGGTGGAGACCCTAGACGTAGAGAGAACGCGATTGGGATGTTGGAGACGATTTACGGTTGTGCTGGTAGGGATGTTGTGGTGATGCCGGCGATGGAAGGGGAAAAGGAAAAGCTAAGTTGAAGACATTTCACGAGAATTAACGGTTGGATTTGACTCAAGAGGTTATATGAATGGTTGTGATTTTTTCTGGAGTTGATATAGTGAAAGAATGGGTCAAATTTCAAAGTCCGATTTAAATCATGGCTGGGAAGGTAAAATGACAATAATGTCCTCATGTGCAAAACACATGACCATACTTAACCAAAAAAATCTAACTGGGTTAGGGCTAAAGGACATAACATGCAAGATTTTGAAACATTAAGTACAAAACTCGTCAATTTTTGCGCTAAAAAACACCGCCTGAAAAAAGGTGTTAACATGACAAAACTTGTAATTTACTATTTATTTTATCTTCTAATCCTATATAGTTTACCTAAATAGCATATAAACTATCCTATGTGGTACTTATTACTTTCTATAATTAAAATTTTTACCATCACCTAACTATTTTTTGAAATTTTATGAAAGTTTTGATAATTTAAAAAAAAAGTGCTGATTTTTTTTTGCCATTTTTTAAATGTTTTCATAATTTAAAAACAAAACTATAATTAAGCTCCCTCGCGTTGTGGCAAGGGCGTAAAACCGTACCAAATAGCACAATTGCCATACCATCGCCATCGACCATCAACACTAAAGTTGCGACATGTTAATGCGAAAAAAATTAAACCGACACGTAAAATATAGAAAAGAATAACTAAGTCAATTTAGGATCCACATGTTGCGACGAACCTGTCAAACTGAAAAAATAGACGCAAACACGTTGAACAACACATGCACGTTGCGTCGTGTTAACTCGCAAAGTTTTGAATGAAATGTAAAGCGAAACGTGAAAACATTGAACCACACATGCACGTTGCACCTTATAACTCGCAAGATTACAGATGAAACATAAAAACGTTGAACCTTACACGATGTTGCGTCGTGTTAACTCGTAAAATTTAGAACGAAATGTAAAATGAAAATTTATGAAAGATGAAAAATATAGGGGACCAAAGTTAAAAGTAAGAAAAGTTACGAGGTTAAAATGCAAATAATGAAAAGTTTTGGATTAAAAGTAAAAAAAAACAAATTCTGTGAGGTTAAAATTGCTAAAGATGAAAACTTTTGATTAAAAGTTAAAGATTAAAACCTTTTTGGAAAACCCCAAAGCTTAATGTATAAGATCATCATGCTTAAAAAGTTGCTAATTAATATTTTTTTTAAAATATTTGACATTTCTTTTTATAAAATTCCATGTTGGCATGTGAACATATTTATTAAAACAAAAACCCAAATTTGTGATGTAGGATGGATAAACTTCTATTTAGGTAAAAAAAATATATAGGGTTGGAACATCAAAGCAAACTTGACTGACTCGATTAGAATAATTCTGAAACTTTGTTACTATTTAACAAAGTTACCCCTATATATAAAATTCAAAACGTTCAATGACCTAGAGTTTTGTTGTTATATATTTAAAGTCGAGTTCAATAAAAACATAACCTAATCAAACCCTAATCAAGTTCACATAGTTAGAGCACTCACAATGGAGTCATCCGTTTCCCCATACCCAAATTAGAGCATTCACATCCAATCGCTCATCCTCAACCATATAATTTAACTAAAATCATATTTTTTTTCAAATTTGTTTCCCAGTTTTAGAAACCTCCTACATCTTATTTCCCATATTTATCTCTATTCAATCAAACAATATTACATTATTCTTCTTTTTGTTATTTTTCTTTTTCTTCCACTCATATTTACCCAAATAAATCAACAACAACAACAGCAAAATACAGGAAATGAATAGTGTGAAACAAATTTGGGAGAATGTTTTGTCTTCCCTTAAAAGTATGGGGATGGGGATGCAGATGGAGATGGAGATGGAGATGGGGATGGGGATGGAATGTAGTGGTGTTTCCTATGTTTTTTTTATCTCTTAGATTTAAGAATGCAAACGCCCCGCTTGCGGTATGCGCATATAATGTATATATGTGTGGGCCATCGGGGGCAAAAGTGAAAGTGCACTAATTTTAACGTTATTTTACTAATTTTGTGAAAATAACGTTAAAAGCTGAGGACGGTTAATCATGCATCATGTGGTGGCGTTGATAGCTGAAAGACAAAAGGGTACATGCACTAATCGGTCTTTGTCCCGATTGCTGAGTGTTATGTGCCTTATGTCCAAGGCTTGATGCAAAACTACTATCGAGCCGGGGGTCTCACTGGAAGCAGCCTCTCTATTCCTACGGGGGTAGAGGTAAGGCTATCTACATCTTACCCTCCTCAGACCCTACCTTTGCTTTGCTATTGGTGGGATTTACTGAGTATGATGATGATGATGAGATTTAAGAATGCAGTTAAGAATGAGAGTTGGGATGTGAATACATTAAGGAAAACAACAAATTTTGTTCATTTTCACTTCTACAATAGAATCCTTATCCGTATCCCCATACCACATACCCTAAATTATATGAAAAAACTAAAGTAAACCATCATATTTAGAGGTTCGCTATCTATCTTATATCCTATATTTCAAAGTGGTTATCAGTGAAAAAAAAAATGTATTCTTTAATTAATTATGAATGTATGTGAGGAATTAGATGTAAGGGGTTTCATCAAGTGAATACATTTTATGAACAAATATGTATTTTAGTGGAATTTTATCAAGGGGGATAAGAATTTTATTGTGAACACTCTTAGATCTTAATATATGCACTGGCCATGCAATCTTTCGTGTGTTTTCATACTTTAAGCAAACAAAAAGTCTCGGATTGTGTGAAAGTATTCTAAATTTATTGTTATTTTTTTGACAATTGATTACTTTTAAAATATTTATTATTGTTATTTTTAACTACTGATTATTAATTTTAAAATAGAAGTCATCAAAATAAAATGCATTGTCACATATGGTGTCAAGTGTTACTAACCCAAACCTCATAGTTGGACATGGGGTCTGGTAACAATGCGAGAACAAGAGTTACTCACTTCTATGATGTTCTTGGTGACCAAACTGACTTTGGGTGTCAACATTAAAATAGAGTGTTAGAAGATCAAGGTCTGCTCGTTGGTGAAGAAGAACAATACGGGTTATATATAATCGCAAACATGAGCAAGACGATAACACCGATGGGTAAACAACAGTCGATAGGGAAAAATACAATGTTCCCATAATTAAGGTTATATATATAGACAAGGAAAAATTACAAGTTTTGTCCTTTATCTTAATACCACTTATCAGGCGGTGTCTTTTTTAACGAATTTCGACAAGTTTTGCCCTTTACAAGGAATTTTGTTGCACGTTTTGCCCTTTAGGCTTAACCCAGTTAGTTTTTCTTTTTAAATCTTGTCACCCAAGGGTATTTTAGTCTTTTTACCCATTTATTTAAAGAGTCAACCCTAAAATATTAAATAAATGGGTAAAAAGACTAAAATACCCTTGGGTGACAAGATCTAACAAGAAAATCTAACCGGGTTAAGCCTAAAGGACAAAACGTGCAACAAAATTCCTTGTAAAGAGCAAAATTTGTCAAAATTCGTTAAAAAGGACACCGCCTGATAAGTGGTATTAAGATAAAGGACAAAACTTGTAATTTTTCCTATAGACAAAAGATCAAATACAAATAACTTTAACGTATAAAACGTACGACTGAATGTTTTGCTGAAAAAACGCGGTGTCATTTTCATAACTATTAGTAATTATCAAAATTACTCTACAAATGATCTTGTAGAGTAATTTTGATGTTTGTAGTGTAATTTTTTAAAATGTTCTTAGGGCAGTGGGGGTGGAGAACTGGAGATAAATCTCTCCGTAATAAACTTTCTTCACGCGTGGAATTTTGGAACATACCACCGCCACTCAATTCTTCACGAGTGATAGGAAAATGTCCGTGAATTTTTTCACGCGTTATGGACCTGTGAGTGATGGAACAAGTGAGGGGGTGTGAGGGTTTATTGTGTGTGTTGTGAGTGATGACCATTGCAACTAAAAAAAGGTTGTGAGTGATGGAAAAATGGTTGATGACATGGCAGAACTTGATTGGGTGTTGTGACTGATGAGTGATGACCACCCCCACCCCCCTTATAGAGTAATTTTGATCTTGTAGAGTAATCATAAAAAAACTGAATCACAAATACAATTTGTCCACAATCAATTTGATAGATTGGCTTCACAAGATATAAGAAATGGTGGGGGCATAAACGTATCCTTGTTCCCGTTATCAATTACTTTTTATCTAGATATTTTTTGTCATCTTAAAAAAGTAAAAACCATATTGTTGTTTTGTGTGTTTTAAGTTTACATAAAAGGTTATAAAAAATATCATAACTGAATAACTCAATTATTTGCACTAAAGACCCACTTTTCATTTCTAAAAGTTAATGGAGTGGATATAAAACGTTCTGTTCAAAATTCATACTTGTGTTTGCTTTATCAGAAACGTGTGCATGAGACCGAGAGTTATCTACCAAAAGAAAAATATTCTGACTGTTTTGATTATATGATGATACTAGTATATATATAAACGACAGGGAGATGGGTAATTATAGAGAGAAATTTCTATTGAGTTAAGAAAATCAAACAAATTTAAATGGACGGAGACAAACATGTCACGTGTTAATTTTTTCTGACACTGTTTATTTTTGTAACTTCACAAGTTACACTTTTTATGGGTTCTAATAGCAGTTTTTTAGAAATAATTACAAAGTGTTAAAATTTTAGAACTTATAATTTACGAAGTTTTAATTTTTATAGTACAAGTAAGAAATATGTTATATTTTCTATAGGAAGATATATGTGTAACAATTAGAATTGGTACACCTTTTTGTGTCAGAGAAGAAAGGAGATATAAAGTGTAAAAGTTGATTACATATTTTTGTCAGTCTATTACAATTTCTGAAAAATAATATGTTGTACTTGGTCAATTTCCACCATAGATTAGTTGGATGGATAGCAGATATGAGGTTCCTTGGTTTTCCTTTAACATACCAAGATTTTTGCTATATCCTTCCCGATATACATAATCATTTCTAATGTAAGTATCTATAGAAAACCCATTTTTATTTAGAAAACTTGGAAAACTCTAACCTCCCGATGTTTTTTTTTTAAAAAAAATTTACACATGTTATATACATGTTTTTAAGGGTTTTGGGCAAAAAAAATCAAAAAAGCGCCGAGTAGATATTTAAAAAAAAAATAAACAAGTTTTGGTGTGACACATGTTACAAATATGTCAGATGAATGTAACATATGTTACACCAAAACTTGTTTATTTTTTTTTAAATATCTACTCGGCGCTTTTTTGATTTTTTTTTTTTGCCCTAAACCCTTAAAAACATGTATATAACATGTATAAATTTTTTCAAAAAAAAAAACATCGGGAGCTTTGAATTTCCCGAGTTTTCTAAATTAAAGTGGGTTTTCTATACATCCTTCCCCATCATTTCTATTCTATATATCGTAGGTGGTAACCAGAGTCTAAGATTTTTTTTCTATTCTATATATACATAATAAATAATAATTGATTGTGTCACGTGTCACACTATCGTGAGCCTAAGATTTTTTTCACTTCTCTTATTTTCATCCATATTCTATTTCTTAATTAAAATATATACTTATAATCATATCTTATCTAAAAAAAACATAAATAACGTTTTATGTAAATAAATCTTCATTACTAGCTATTTAATATCTTTTTTATTCAAATCTTCTAGTATACAAGTCTCTAACCTATATAGTATATAATCATACTAGCATTAAGCCCCTGTATTGCAGTGATTGTCATAAAACTGTGTTAAGTAGTAGCAATACTATACCATTGTTAGCGACCATCAACACTGGAAAAACTTGTAAAAACAAAATAAATAAAAACGGGAAAAAAATAACACCGAGCGAAAAGCATACATAAAATCTTTGAATCACGCACGCTCGTTGCTGAGAAACTAAACCGAAACGTAAAACATAGAAAAAAAAATAACTAAGTCCATCCAAAACCCGCGTGTTGGACAAACTTGTCAAACGCATAAAAATAGATGTGACGCGACAGGGCAGTCAAACGGGAAAAAAATATACGAAAAAATGTTGAATCCCACATGCACGTTGCAGTGCGTTAACTCATTAAATTTAGAACGAAACGAAAAACTTGGGAAAGATGAAAAGTATGGTGGACCAAAATTGAAAATAAAAAAGACATGGGATTAAATTGCAAAAGATGAAAAACTTTGGGTTATAAGTAAAAAAACAAAGGGTCTAAATTTCAAAATTAAAGTTATTTATTAATTTTAGATAAAGATAAGGATAAAAATAAGTGATATCTATATATTGGTTATTAATTAATATTAATATTAAAAGAAATTTATTAAACAATATAAATAAAATTTATGAGGTTGAAGGAGAAAATGTCATATGACATTATTTGGAGTTTTTTTTTTATTATAAGTTAGACTAGATGTTATCAGAGTTAGAAACACGGTTAGTAACCCTTTTATATATTGTATTTAAAGGAGTAAATTATCGCATGTCACTTATGTATGTCACTTATTGCAAACCGTGTCCTTTATCTTCAATAATTACAGAAAACGTAGTCAATGTTTGCAAACCCTTACAAGTTATATCCTTTAGCCCTAACTCAGGTGATTTTTTGTGGTTAAATCTAACCAAATGAACCCCACATGAGAGTATTTTGGTCATTTTACTATCATGTGGGGTCCATTTTTTCATATTTAACCACAAAAATACCCTTATGTGGGGTCTATTTGGTCAGATTTAACCACAAAAATTAACTGAGCTAGGGCTAAAGGACATAACTTGCAAGGGTTTGCAAACATCGAGTACGTTTTCTGTAATTATTGAAGACAAATGACACAATTTGTAATAAGTGACATACATAAAGGACGATTTTTGTAATTTACTCTAGACTATATATTATATTTAGAGGTATAAGTATACAAAATCCTTACAAAAAATATAATTGTAATATTTTAACAACTTTCATCTTATATAAAAACATTTTAACAGAATCTCAATTCCTCTAAATATAGAACTATACTTAATTTTTTAAATTTTATTTGTTTCTTCAACTATTTATATATTGAATTTACCTTCTAGATACTTAATAATTGAGTTATCCCGTGCATTGTGGCATAAATTCAGTCGATATATGTTCTCTTCAATTCCACACATGTATGGCACCAACACCAAAAAATTAAAGTTGTAATATGCTCAAAAGGATATCAACAATTTTTCTACATCGACCAAAAACCATTAATACGTATATCGTAATGGTTTCAATAGTACCGATAACCGATTTTGTTCGGTCGAATTGACGTTGTACCGATATTGTTTTGGGACGGTAGACGTTCAGTTTATCACGATACTGGAACCCGCCTTACGATACAACAAAGATACTCTTATGAATACAACTTCGTTCTTAACAAAATTTATATCGGAAACCTTTAAAAAACTAGTACCGCCATCGAGGTTGTTCGGATAGTATCCGTTCGTTCGTCACTTTAAAGAACAATTAATTATATTTGACTCGTAGGATCTTGAACAAAACTTTTATTGCAACTTAGATAACAATAAGCAAGTCGCAACATTATATTCGAAATTTTATATTATTAGAATAACGAAAATGGTAAGCAACGTCGATTTATAACAAATAAAAAACAAAATGTGAGGTAACTTTAGTAACATGCACATTTGTGTTTTGTTCACTTGTACATTACTATTCACAACTATCTAACAAACACACTTAATATTGAAACCTAGATAATAGGCACGTCACAACGACATACTCAAAACTTTATAAAAATCGTATATTAAAAGTTATAAGATGTGTTTAAAATTAATTATAATAATAAAATAATAAAAAATTACGTTAAAGAAAATGAATATAAAACCATGAAAAGTACTGTTTAAATTCTCAAATTTGTATAAATTGTATATTGGGATTTCTCATGTGCTCCGGGCATTCAGATAGTATCGATTTTGTTCGTTACGGTATCACACCCTCCATAATGACCGAGTAACGGCACCAGTTCTATTAATATTTATACCAGGATCGATGTTGTTCGGTCGGAATTGTACTGATACAGTAACGACACTCATATATCTTATGGTACCTAAATAACTTTTTCTACTCAACTCCGTTTTCTAAAAAGTTTATACCAAGATGTCGAGAAAAATTTTACGCAACCTGGTCTTCAGTTTTGTATCCCTTTTGAATCGTTACTGTAACACCCCGAAAACGGGTTTGATAGTCAAACCACGTTAACATTAATGAACAGGTAAAATACCGTTAGTGGTAAAATTAACTCGGTGAATATTAGGATTTAAATAATTAAACCTAATATTAAATAAAAGGAGAATAAAAGTTTTTGAGGAAATAAGGTTCATAAGAGGCCCGAGTTAACGAGACTTAAAATAAAACGGGTGGTAATCTCCCAGAACCCACTAAGTTAACTAGGAGTGTTTAACCTAGTTAATTAAAGGAAAATATTTCTAGAAATAAATAGGTTAAAGCCTACTTAATAAGTAACCAAAACAAGAGGGACTAAAGTGGGTAAGATTGAAACTTATGTTATAAAAATAAAACATAAAACACAACACACACATAGAGTGTGTGAGTGTGTGTGCATGAGGAACGACCAGAGCAGGGAGAAAAGGGGTAAACCCTAAACTCAACAAAATCTTCCAATTGAAGGTGCAATTGAAGACCAAACTCGGATTTGAATACATATAAACGATCACCAAGTTAAGGGGATCGTAAGGTATGTCGAAATTTATAGTTTGGTGATATTTTGAAATTGTGATAATCATGCATGAATGAAATTTTAGTATGAATCGTTGAAGCTAGGGCCGAATTAGCGATGTATATTTTCTTAGGAACAAAACCCTAAGTGAAAAGTCTACATAGGTTGCTATGATTTGAATAATTTGATGATTTACCACACTTAAACAAGTGGGTTTTGATTATGTAGTGAAGATGATGATATACACATGTTTAAGATCATCATATTGAATAGTAGAAGCAAGGTACTTGAACAAATTATAAGTTGAGTGTATGCTCATACAAGAATTAAAATGGGTTTTTATATGTTATGATGAAATCGGTAATTTCATCCATGTAAATAGATGTATATAATTGTGTTATACACTAGTTCATATGAAGAACTTGATTAGATAAGGTGTTCGAATGAACGCTAGTGGTATAATTGTAACGACCGCTTTTCCGACTTTATAAAATAACTTACAAAGGTAATTTAAAGACTTCAAAATGACAACTTTAATACATAAATTTTTTAAAATTTGGGCATGACCCGTCGGTTTAACGAGTATACCCCTGTTTTAGTCCACAATCAAGACAATACCATTCTACAAGATACTACTTAAAACCAAAACATCAAATACTAAAAGGTGTGTTTACCAACAAATTGTACAAAAAGTATTTTGACCCAAAACATTAACATAAGTTAGCGGAAGCGCTTGGTAAGACATATTTTGATCACGTGCTCGCTCCAATTCGCCGAGTCGCCTAAATTGAGGATTTACCTACATTTAACAACAACTTTTAAAAAAAGTTAGTCATAATACTTATTTCACTTATTACACCAACCTTTTATTTTTAATTATTTGCATTCCTTTATATACATTCACTAGTTTAAGAACCCGCGAGGTTCGCGGGTGGACTAAAACACAAATGAATAACTTTAATTTATTGAAGTAATCGTTTGAATTAAATAAACGTTCAAGTAATAATAAATTAGTAAACTACAATGAGACAAATAATGTAATATCTCGAGATACATGATGATGCAAATTTGTTTAATATTGTGTGTATGGAACATAATAATGTTATTATGATTTTTATGGAACAGTTACACGGAATGTAAGATCGTTTGATGAATGAGTACATGGAGATCACAAGTCACGAAATACTTCTTTGTAAACTACATTTGTCGTTTTATTAGTAGGTTTGCCGTCATTGTCCAAAATCAGAAGTTTAACTCCTTGTCTGGTTTTAACTCTTGATAAAGCAACATACAGCTGACCATGGGTGAAAACTGGTTGCTTCAGATACAGACCAACTCTAGACAGTGATTGTCCCTGACTCTTGTTAATAGTCATTGCGAAACAAACAGCCAACGGAAATTGTCTCCTTTGAAACTCAAAAGGAATTTTTTTATTAGAAGGTATCAAACTAATCCTTGGTATATAAGTGCGTGTGCCTATGTTCCCTCCGGATATTATCTCGGCTTCTATTACACGGTTATACATTTTTTTGACTTGTAG
This sequence comes from Helianthus tuberosus, assembly GCA_030545235.1. Classification (NCBI taxonomy): domain Eukaryota; kingdom Viridiplantae; phylum Streptophyta; class Magnoliopsida; order Asterales; family Asteraceae; genus Helianthus; species Helianthus tuberosus. The sequence goes on along the minus strand of CM060395.1, from coordinate 198,593,040 downwards.
TCGTGTACCATTGCAAAGCCCATTTTGTTGGTCAATGTTACGTAATAGCATCACCGGCACGCCTACTTTTAGTGCTAGCCTATGATTAGGTAAGCCGGATACTTTAAGACCGTTAAGCACATCAGGAGAGTATAGTTTTTGTAATAATAAATTAATAAAATACAATGAGACAAATAATTTAATATCTCGAGATACATGATGATGCAAATTTGTTTAATACTGTGTTTATGGAAGATAATGGATAGCGAATTATAAGTCAACGTACTGTTTCTTTATGTAGAAGTTTAGGTTAATATTTAAGTGTGTGTATGAGTATACATGTTTTGTATTACGTTAACAAAATTCATTAAAAAACAACAAAAAATAAACATTAAATGACTTCAAAAAAATGTTATGGATCATTTTAGAGAACAGTTACATGGAATGAATGATCGAACGATGAATGAGTACATGGAGATCACAAGTCACGAAATACTTCTTTGTAAAATAGTTACTCATTTAGACCAATTACCCGACCCCTCAATTTTGTCATTTGTATATGGATTGAAACATGTAATTGTTAAAACTCTATTTGACCCATTACCTGACCAAACTTGCCCACCCTCTTTGCCGACACCCTTTTGGGAAGCCGAGCTCTCTTGCTTGCATATTGCTTGACTATGGAATGAGAGAGTTCATTTGTTTCACTCACGCACCTTAATCTTCTCAACTTCTCTTTTTAGTGGTTTATCCAACAAAGCATCACGATTCCCACCTAATTTCAAGACACCACAAAAATCTTAATAAAAACAAAAAAAAGGAAAAGAAAATACTCCAATAACCGCAAAATATTAAGACCAATCGTAGAAAAAGTTAGATGAATTGTTCACGAAAGAAAAATATCATTAGAAGGTAATATACTTTTGATGATGCTTCATTTTGTTAAGGTAGTATATTTTTAGCGCAGCCATGAAAATTTACCATTTTAGAAACAAAAATTATAGAATTCTATAAAATAATGTAAATAGTAAATAGTGTGATTTGAAAAGTAAAGAATTAGCATGAAATTTACATACATATATTTCTAATCTATTGGTCTTAGAAATATATAATTCAACCAATACAAATATAGAATTGTTCAAGTAATACTTTAAGCATGAACCATGCATAGGGATCTCTTGTAAGTGTTCCAAGCACCCTACAACCTACCTGAGCACAAAATTTTCTAAACAACGTTAGTATCACAAAGCATAAAGTTAAATGAAGCAAGTCTAGCAAACAATAATATAAAGCATCAAAAGAATTAGCTCCAATTGCACTTTGAGAAAGAAAAAAGTCTCAAATTCCCTACCACTTATGTACTGAATGATGCATGAGCTTCATCTTTATCTTAATTATTGTATTTTAACAATTTATTAAGCATGAGGTTTGTTTGGTTTAGATAATCCAAAAGGCTTTTAAGTTCATGCAATATAAAAAGTTCGAACAACATAAATTAAAAATAGATCATATAAAATTTACATATAATCTATATAGTTTTAGTGTGATTTACATACATATATTTCTAATCTATTGGTCTTAGAAATATATAATTCAACCAATACAAATATAGAATTGTTCAAGTAATACTTTAAGCATGAACCATGCATAGGGATCTCTTGTAAGTGTTCCAAGCACCCTACAACCTACCTGAGCACAAAATTTTCTAAACAACGTTAGTATCACAAAGCATAAAGTTAAATGAAGCAAGTCTAGCAAACAATAATATAAAGCATCAAAAGAATTAGCTCCAATTGCACTTTGAGAAAGAAAAAAGTCTCAAATTCCCTACCACTTATGTACTGAATGATGCATGAGCTTCATCTTTATCTTAATTATTGTATTTTAACAATTTATTAAGCATGAGGTTTGTTTGGTTTAGATAATCCAAAAGGCTTTTAAGTTCATGCAATACAAAAAGTTCGAACAACATAAATTAAAAATAGATCATATAAAATTTACATATAATCTATTATCCACATAAAACTTTCAAAAAGGCAACACTCATGAATGGGAGCATGTGAATTTACATGCGTACCTGTTGTAGCATAATGAAGGATATATTATTGGAAGTTGAAAGTGACTCTAATTTGCTTAGAAACTCAAACTAATATGTTTAACATCATGGAATTCAAAATCTGCATCTACAATAAAAAGCTCAATTAAATCGGTTCAAATTCATCATTAGGCGAATCCAATTTTGGTTAGAGTCCTTAAAATCTGGGTTAAACACACCTTTATACGACATGCCAGTCCGTAATTGCAATTGTTGCTTCACTATATCCATGAGCCGATCGCCCCAATTCCATGGTAATGTACAACAACCGTCGGATTGTTGACTGAAGAGCTTGCTACAGCCCTGCAGAACTGAAACTGTAACTATTAAAAACGATTTCTTTACAAACTAAATGATTAAAACATGATTACCTCTTCCTTAGCTGCTCCCTCTCATTTTCGTCATGTCTTTCTCTGGCGGCAGAGGTTCGAAGTTTCATATAATTTAGAGATGCATGAAGTAACTGTACTAAACAAACCCGAGGACCCTAAGCTAAATATAACCATGGAATAAAATCCTCCACTTACTTCTATCAACTTTTTATAGTCTTGAATTATGTTTAACTCCTGATGTAACAACTAACACACAACTTAGAAAAAAAGGTTATCATTATAAAAAAAAGGAATATTGCAAAGGACTGATTATGAGATCTAGCAACTATAATTGGTATATGTTAAATCTTATAAGCAGAAACCAATAATCAACCCAATGAAAGCAACTTATTTCACCATGCAACTCGGATAAGGAGTATTACACGGGTTAGATACACAACCAACGGTTCATAGCTCAAATACTAAGCTCGATTCAGAATTCAAGCCAAGCTCAAGGCTCAGGCAAATGATTGATGGCTGGCCTTCAAATAATATGTATAAATATATCTGAGCAATTGAGCTAAAGCGAGCAGAGCCAACTTGACTCGGTTTGTAAAGAAGCTGAGCTAAGCTGAGCTGCAAGCCACCTTGGTTGAAAATTCGAACCAAGCTTAAGCTCACCTGACTCGAGCTCAGCTCGTGAACAACCTGAGTTAGAAAACAGAAAGTATCAATCGTTTGATGCGCGAAGTGTCAAATAACCTAATACGCAAGGAAGCGCGAGGTGTCAAATAACCTAATAAGCAAGACATACCAATATATAGTGGAGCTGATTTGCACTATTGTTTAGAAATTTCTTGACCAGTTCCCCTAAAAGAAAAAAAGCACCTTATTTTTAAGCTTTAAGGAGACGTGAACATTTGAGGATTGGATAATGTTCCTGACCAGTTCCCCCCTAATAGAACAAAAAGCACCTAATTTAAAACATAACCCGACTCGGCCCATTTGAAACAAAATGGGCTGCTATTGCTGATACCCACACAACCGTTTCCCAACCAAAAGTTAAAAAAAATGGACAATAAGTATTAAGAATAAGATGCCACAATTAACTAAAGAATTACATAACCACTGGCTCTAGCCCAGTGGCCAGGAAGCAGTGATGATTCGGACACATCCCAACAGGCGTGGGTTCGAATCTGAGCAACCGCCCGAGTTTTCGAGTAACCGCGCTCAGCCCCCGGCTGGGCAACCCACACCTATACGGATGTGGGGTGGTGAAGTTTCTCGGGGAAAGCCGAGTCAAACGGCACAGGGTCCTCTGCATGCAAGACCCTGGAGTTCGTGGGGCGGTTGGGGCTCCCGACTTGGGGGCTGTGGATTCGTTCACAACCTAGATCGAAATTCACCTTTCAAAAAAAAAAAACTAAAGAATTTACATATCACTTGGCTCCATGGTGTCAAGAATCATCATCATTACAAGAAGCAAAGACGGAAAAGGTCTAAAAGTGAGGTGATTAGAAGTGATATGGAAATTGAAAAGTGCTACGCCTATTATTTTAATATATACAGATAAAGAAAAAAAAAAGAAAATAAAGTTATGTAATAATTTGTCATTTACCATAATAAATTCGTCTGCTTTATTCATGTGCCTACAAAAACTGGGTAGTCTGAAAATGATTTATAGATTACGATGTTAATCAAGTGTAACATGTAAAGGTTATCATGAGAAATAAAAAATGCAAACAAAAGAGAGATTATACAAATGTAATACCTTGATGAACTTTCAGCCATAGATTAAACCTACAATAAGAGGTTACATAAACTTAGCACGTCAGATGATTTTTTTTTTTTAAAATTAAACATTTATGATAGATCATAATATTTATGATTTATGATACATCATAATAAAAAACATGGTTACATTTATAAATGTCTAAGTGCATATATACATGCTTTTCCTTATAAATGTGTAATTGCATATATACAGTATACAAAACAGTAATTAATTAAGAACAAATATATACTGCTACATGATGTAATCAGTATGGTCCATGTTCCGTTACAGTTTCAAACATTCATAAGGCAAGATGTCTGTATTAGACTCCAATTTTTTAATGAATAATAAGTATACAGGCCTACATGATTCAATAAATATGTTGATCGTTGACATACAGTTTCAATAAATCATTAGGCAATATGAGCAATGTTTAGAAGTAAGTTTTTTTGTATAAATGTATTATTTCTACTATACAAATATGTTCATCGTTGGGATCGGTGTAATATAACTCATTGAATATATAGGTGGACGATTAAAAAAGATTCAGTTAAACTATTATACAAAAAAAATTTAAATCCCTAACAATTTAGAGTCAAAAATTTGCAGATCTTAATTCAACATTAAGTAAACCTATAAAATTAAGAACAGAGGAATAACATATTAACAAATAAGTCCTAAGAATTTATACAACTTATTAATTTGATAAATATCAAAAGCGACACAAAAAACAGAGATATTCAAATCAGTATATAAGCCAATAAAACTGTAATAATCTGTAGATCTGATTTCAACATAAAAAAAGCCTAAAATCAAATATTGAGAGCAAATCAATCCATAATCTGCAGATCTGATTTCAACATAAAGAAAACCTAAAATCAAATATTGAGGGCAAATCAATCCATAATCAATAACGTAAGGTTACTTATGATATTCAGATCAGATCAACACGATATCGAATATTGAATCAAATGACGTATTAAAAAAACCCTAAAATTCGCAACAGATGAAGTTCCATATAAAATAAGCATACCAGTGACAAATAATCGTACCTTCAATAAGTGTTGACAGATCGTTTGAATAACAAATCCTTGTGAACAAACAGATATGATTGACAAATAGTTTGCCCTAACAATCGATGAATAGAGACACCAGAAATGATATGGTTTTATAGATTTAGGGATATTGAGATGAAAGATAATTAAACATGGGAATTGAAACATATTTTGGAAGATGATTCGAACCAAAATATGGAAAGTTGAATTCTCTTTCTAATCGTAATCAATTGAAAGGCGGTACAAATCAAAGAGATATTGGGAAGCGAATGGATGGATTGCCGCCTAAAGCAAAACTTTGTGCAATATCTAGTTGACAGGTGGAAAATAGAGGTTTAAGTAAATGACAAGTGGCCAAAATTGTTTTGTTTTAATATAAGTAATAGATTACTCTTACGCATTCGGTCACCCAATTAAATGGGTATGGCATATACTCTCGTAATGAGATTCAAGCATACCTCTTACGACCCGGTACCATCGGTTAATAGCTTACAACATAAACATTTCGTTCCATCCGTATAACGGATCGAACTTCATACATCCCTTATTGCATTCATGACCACCCGTTCTAAACGGATGGTACCATATTCTTACTCGACCTAGTTCAACTCGAACCGGTCAACTTGCATAACTTAATGTAACCTTCATTAGCATAACCAAATCCGCAAGGGATTTGTTATCTTCTTACTAATCACTATAATCATTGTAACAAGGGTTGTTTTTCATAATATAAACAAATTTAAATAAGGTTTTGTATGCAATGGAACATACCTCGATCCTGTGAGCCTTCCGATTTCTTAGTACTTGAATCTTCTTCCTTCACGCCTATATCAACACATCCATTCGTTCGTTTAGTACCCCAAATTTCGTTCCATTATTATCCAAGTTACACATAATTGTTCTTTCAAGCATTTCATCAAACACTTGGCGGGTTTCGCATTTTCGGGACATTTACTTAACTAACTAAAACATGTTTTTAAGCTAGTTCCTTTAATCATTCAACAACAATCGACCAAGCTTTATCCTATATCAGTTTATCTAGTGTTTATACATCATAGACAAGGTTATTCATCAACAAATCACACATATATCAATACTTGATCATTCTACCCCTAGCAATTTCTTTGTCAAATGGGTCTTGGCTATCAATCATACAAAATTGCTAGTAATCAGACATTGTTCTAATCCTATATCATAATCTTAACTTAATTTCATAAATTTTCATGACATGCAATCAAGATTTGATCAAAACCCATTTCCTGAAATTTATTAAATCATAAAATTGAACTTACTCTTTCAATGAACAAGTTAGGAGCTTGAAAATTCCTGATTGTGCTTTCAATTTCTATGGATCTCTACTGATTTCTTTGTGGAATTGGTGAAGCTAGGGTTTTCCCCTGGCTCTTGTTCGATCGACCAGACCCCCACACACGTACTGTGTGTGGGTTTTTCATATTTTAACTTTTTATTATACTTAGTTTTAGGTAATTGCATCTTTAGTCCCTCTATTTCGATTACTTATTTAATTTAAACACTACCTTTTTATTATTACATTTTAACTTATGCCTAATAAATATTTTTGGGGTGTTACAAGTCTACCCCCTTAAAAGAGGTTTCGTCCCCGAAACCTTTCTCATTCCTACTAGACCAATTCTACTCCTACTTTTTCATCTTTTCATTCACGATGCTTACTACAACATAGATGCATTCGAGATCTTGGCAAGAGTTTCATTCATGCATAAACGTCTTTGTACGCATTGTCCCTCCATTCTTAAATCAAGTAAATTACTTTCATAATCACCTATAGGTCAGAATCTGATCCAGGGCTCTTATTAGTGTCGTTTTCACTTTATAATGCTAGTTCCTAGCAACATCATCGCTAGCGATTCGTTCATTGGAATTTATTCCAATGTATATTATTGGTCGTACAAGCTTATGCTTACGGCTTGTTTCTATCTTTCTAATTAAGCGTAACATATTCATACATTTACTAATATAAATAAATCGATTTATTTTATTCCGCACACGAATCATGCACGACATAATTCATTGTTGTAATTATAAGCAACCCCATCATCCTATTACTAACGTTCTTCCAATTACTTTCTTGCTCATATGAGGGCTTAGCACAACATTATACGTATACTATAGACATTTAATGACTTAGTGGTACTAATACAAAGCTTCCCACTTCCTAATTACTTTTTCATACTTAATACGGGTATAAGGCATCATTCCACTGTTACCACCGTTACTTGAACTAATTACCAGTTTGAGTTTAGCCTTGAATTTAATCCTTCGCACACTTTATCATTAGCTCCTTGCATGAACTACTTATGATAACAACTAGGTATGTTGTGTACGAGCACCATACTAGCGTTTAACCAATTCAGCTCAAACTTTCATTTAAGGCCTTTAATTCTCCATCTTAATGACGTTCATACCTTCTCACACTGACCATTATAGGTCGATCACTGTATAGCATACCATAATTATTCTACCATTCGTTTTGTTCATACTTACAAATAAATCTACGGATTCTTAATCATTAACTAAGAATTAAACATTTTACTAACCTCGCTTTCAATGTATAAGTCGGTTATCCGTGTGCCAGATCGATCCGCTTCTTTATATGTACCTTCCGTACCAGAATTTGTCTCATTCATTCATGAAATATGCTCCCACTCGTGGGCATCCTTCCACTAGCTTCAATACTATCATTTCACTAAGAATTCCATCATTTTTATCTATAAATAAATAGTTAGCACATAACCTTTCATAATTATGTCCTACAGGGTGTTTGTTCGCCTATTGTCTCTTTCATAATTTTCTTACGTATATGCTAAAACATATCATACATTCTATTTCTTACATACAATCCTTTCTTTTTATTGGTTATTTCGCCAACTTTCACAGTTTGACCTTTCAAGGTCAGACTAACACCCCTTTACCTATTGTGGTTGCATCGAGGTACACGTTCGTACCTTATACTTGCATATTTGCAAGGACTTCATTTATTTCGTTTGACTTTTCGGAAGTCTAATTGTAAATACATTCTTACATATGGGTATTAGTTATCCTATTCTGACACATCATTCTCTAGTCGAGCCCTAAGCTCCTATTAAAAATATTTTTTTATACGTACCCGGCGCGGGTCAAAAACCTTGACTCGTTATTCATACTTTGCGACGGTTAATGCTTTCCAAACTGTGACAATGCATGCCCGTACATTATGCTCACCTATAAGTAACAAACTTGACAAACCGAACATTAAATACCGGGTTCAAATGGCGATCGCCATTTGACCCGTATGACTTATTTGAGTTTGGTACTTAGTTTTTATTCTTACTTGTTTAATCCGTCTTCACTTACGGATTCGAACTTTTAATTTATTACCTTTCATTCTTACTGGTTTGAATCCATTTCTCAGATTCAAACATTTTCATCCGTACCTTTCGTATTAATCTTCTACCTTCAACTTCAAGTGTTGGGTCCTAGCACTTAATTCCATGTCCTAATTCATCTAGCGCGTCTCAACGCAACACTCTACATCCTATTTCTAGTGGTGTTCCCACCCTTCTTTCTTGAGTTTGTTTTACATTCAATCGTAAACTTAAACTTTTCATTCTTATATTTCCTTCTTATATTGACCCGATCCCTTAAGAATCGTTAGACCCCTTTTTACTAGCTTGACCGGACATAAGTGAGATGATTCTCGTGTTTTTCTCGAGCTTCGCTCAATACATGACCATCCCTTAATATACCATTTCCATTTGTTCGTTCACCGTATTTGGTGTTAATTCACCTACGTTCTCTAACATGTCTCTTACTAATGAGTATCCTACACATTGTATTTCTTACGTAATACTTCCAGCATTTGTAAGTAATTATTATTTACTGTCTTCTACAATATAACCTTATAAGGTCAACCACCACCCAGTACTTTTTGTATATAAGTATTGCAGTACGTGTTGTACTTACTTTCAATTCGAACATCCTTACAAAACGTCTTTAGCTATCATCTGAACAACATCCTTTCCATACCTTTCATTAACATTACCAAGTTCTCATTTATTTATGCGTTCCACTAAATTTCAAATATTCAAACACGTATACAACTTCATGTAAATAAATTCGAAGTGATTGCGAATTCACCTTCCTTTAGCGTCCATGTTCATGCTTACCTTATTACTTCCTCTTAATCCTTTTTGCCATCCATGCTCAAGTCAATTAACAAGATTTCCATCCTTACATATCATTACGTTCGTAGTATCATTAGCTTATGTGAGCATACATACGACTGTTCACTTTCTTTCTATTCATACGTTAATTGACTTTCGTTAGTAGAATTTCGTATAAATGAGACATTCATTAATAGTTATCTCATTTCAAATCCATACAACTAATATATCATCAAGCATAACACGTAAATCACTTAATACATAATACATTAACTCTTTACTTTAGCATTTGTGTCTAACGACCATTTCATGATATCCCTATACTGTTGACTTTTAGATAGTCAACTGTCTTGCTTACACACTTCAAACTTTTGAACATGTAATCATCTAATGGGCATTTGACTTTTTAAAAGTCAAAACGACCTACAATACGATGAATAATAAATTTTATATGAAATACGTAAGGTGGAATAGTCATAATTGATAATGACTAATCTAACCACCTTGTGAATATTGAATAATAGTTTGGCGGTTAACAAGCGAGGTGGAAGCTTGGGGAGAAAGCGGGTCAAACGAAACGAGAAAGAAGGAAAAGGCGTAACTTGGATACAAGGTAAGTGAAACTTACACCTCTTAGTAGAATACGTGTTTATTCTATAAGTTGGAAATATGATAAGGATGAAATTCAAGATTTGGATTCCGACATCAAATAATACGGGTCGGAACTAATATAAAGGATAAAAACCATGTCTAATGGTAAATAGAGGTAAGACGGTAAATTAGCCATGAAATAAGGCTAAGGTAAAAATGAATTTTTGAAAGGCTACTTTGTAAGTAAGCCTAAACGAATAAAAAAAAGTGTAGAATGGTGATTTACTCAAGTATAAATGAATCAAAGTCAATATTTCAAAACGGCACCAAATGGCATAAGCCATGTTGGGTAAACGTGTAAGAGATGGATTTAAGAAATTTAATCAAATTGGTAAAAATATGAAATGAGTTACTTAATGAAATGGTAAGTAAATGCCATTCGATTTTAAGTGCAAAATATTTGGTCATTTAGATCAAACGGGTCAAATGGTAACGTTGATACCATTTGACAATTAACGACTAATAAGCGTTTGTTGAGACATATGCTCAAAGGATAAGACGACTCATGGATTAGTGATGCTATGGATTAGCAATTTTGAGACAAGGTATTAAAACGGGTCAATATGTTGACCCGAGCCAGGTATGCATAAATAGAGTTATAGTTAATAGTGATATTTTGGTCAAATAATTAGTGAAAGTCCTTTGCAGTAAAATAAGGGACTAATATTGACCAAAAAGCCCTCGATGGGTAAACCGGGCAAACGACCCTTAGAGGTTGTTTAAGAACATGTAACATGACCCAGTAGAAGGTAGATAAGCATAAAAGTGATAGGCATAAGCCTCTCGTGGGTTAAATACCTAAGAATGGGCCATTTACGTAAATGACCATCCGATGGATGAAAATTGAGATGTTGGGTTCCTTATGTTAAATCCACCACAAATAGAGTAGTGGTGGATTATAAATAGTTATTCAGTTATGGGAATGCGAAGTGTAAAGGGGGAAGAGCGAGTAAATTCTTAAAAGTCCACTAAACGGGTCAAAATAAATTAAGAAGTTAAATGTGGATTAAGTGATTAGAAGTATACATATGAATTGGTGAATGTAAATGCGTACACGAACCCCGTAATGGGAGTGGAAACGCTAATGTTTGCTAAGCCCGGGATGGGTATGAAATGTTAAAGACGATTCTGATAGAATTCTTGCAATGCAACTTAAACTAAACGGGTCGAATAATAGAAAAATGGATTTATATACTATGTGCCTATAAATTGGATTTTAATACGAACACATAGGAAAAAGAATCACACAAAACAGAGGTCTATATCAAAAGTTATGCTAATTTGAAGTTGGATGTTAGTTAAAAACATAGCTGGGCAAATATGCAGCAACAGGAAACAACCTTCTGTCGATATGAGGTCGTCGCGCCCCGTGCAGAGATATTAAGTTATCAAAACTAACTTTTTAGTTGGTTTTGATCATAGGTGAACTTCATGAATGCCCAGATGAAGATCAAGCGACGAAAAGGACAGAACACACGTCATTTGAAGCTTCCGCTAAGAGATCGTTATGTTTTGTTTAAAATGATCTATGTACACAATTGTTACTTTAATTTGAATACTCTAATTTTGTATGAACGTTAACTTGTTAAAGTTTTTGAAAGGTCGCATTTTTATATAAAATGCGTATTTAATATTATAATTATATTATAAAGAGACTGGTGTTACAAGTTGGTAATCAGAGCTCAAGGTTAAAAGAATAAAGTGTTCGGTTAGAGGCTTGATTGAAAATCCGGTAAGTACATGCATATTAATGGTTTAGTATGATTAAAGTGTTGAGAACAACACATAGGGTTATCGTGTAATACACATTACACAAATCAAATCGATAAAGGATAGATATAGTCAACGAAATTACGTGTGTTGACACGTATAGTGGAAAAGCCTTGTATTATAATACGGGCGATTATTGATGTAGACATTACTAACTTTTGTGAATGTTTTAATTGAAGGACACTCGCATCTGAAGATGACGAGAGTTGAACGAAATGCGGATATGACGATGGAACGGTCCGAGGTATGACGAGCAGAGCATACTCATCAAGGACCTAAATCGCGTAGTGATCGCGAACAAGGATAAAGGCATGTAAAGCCCGTTAGGGCAAGCATTACCAGGTGCACGTTTTAAATTTAATCGCACAAATAGAAATATGCAACAAACACGTAAAGAATGATTGTTGCATACATAGAATAAAACTTGGAAAACCTGAATAAGACACCTATTCAGGATGATGTTTCCAAGAGAAAAATTTAGTAGGAATATGCGTTATTCACGATTGTGAATAACGAGACAATAGTGGAATTTGTTTATGTGGAAACTTGGACGGGAGTAATTATCCAAGTGAATAATTCTCAATATCATATTATTGAGAAAAGTAACGATCACATTACGAATGTGATTATATAATAGTTCGATAAAAAGGAAAACATTTTTATATGTTCAAGGGCAAAACAAGTAAAACTAATAATTGTCGTTTAGCAATTAAATAAAGTTTTACGGAATGAAATCAAAGATATAAAAATAAACAGAGACATTACTTACATAGGGTGTAATGTGAAAATTATAAAAAGGTCATGTGTGTCATGTGTTGATCGCTCACTCTGGCCAAGTAAGTAGTGAACACATGATGTCATGAACTTCTTATAATGGACACATTTACGTCCGATGTAGTAAGGACGGGTGAATGGGACGAACTAAAAAGGAGCCCAAATGAGTCAAATACGCAAGATGTTTAATAATAAACGTAAATGCAAGCCTGATGACGGAAGCGTATTACGTTAGAATAACGAGCCCGAGAGAAGGGACAAAGATTAAAGTAAATGAAAATACAAACCAACTAATTAGAATGCTAAGACATAGAGAATAAAGTTTGACTGTCATAAGTGATGAAATCCACACAGACAAGTAAAAGGGGAAGAATAAATAAGAAAAGAATTGGTCGAATAAAAGCAATGAAATTCGCTAAGACGACCAAATAAATCAAAGCGAAGTCTTAATGCATACCGGAAGGGTTGCAATAATAGTGACTTCGGTAAAATACCCGATTGATGGGTAGGGATGCAGAAGTATGCGTAAACCAAGAGACGGGAACGCGAACTAAAAGTCAAAAGACTCGGATTGAGAGTTATGACTAAAAGACGACAAGATTTTGCAAACATAAATTTTGAAAATTCCGTTCGACTGTTTCAAAGTTGAACGGGTAGAATAAAGAATGAAGTTTGACATTTATAAGTGAGGAAATTTCACACGAACAAGTCAAACGAGTTAAATAAAGAATAACGTTTGTTAATGTAAGTAAGTGCGAACCGAATAAATAAAAGCGCGGAATATTAAGATAAAAGAACCCGGGTAATGGGTTGTAAATAAATATAGGAATAAATCGGATAGTGATAATAGGCGGAAAACAAACCGACGTGTAATGACATAAGAAGTCATAGAGTCGGAAGATTAGTTTAAATGGAAACGGATGTAGTCTTAGACTACGATCAAGGTCCATAGAACTCAAGAATGAAAATGAACGACTTCTAAACTTAAAAAGGGTGCGTTGACAACGGAAGTATATTTTTACAACGACATAAGTAAAAGGTGATCTACGGGACCATCATAACCCTTGGGATAGTAAGAGGTGATGAGGTCTACGGGACCAAAAAGACCCTTGGAGTCTCACCTTAAAAAGGTGGAAATCTAAAGAAATAGCCTACGAGGCTAAGTAAAAGAACCTACGTGTCACTTAGGTAAAACGTGGAAAACTGGTTACAATTCTTCATGTAAAAATAATAACGGTCAGGAGTAAACTTAGAACGGAAATTCCTAGACATGAGAAAAAAACGTAAGACCAAGAGAAAACGTAAACTAAAAATTTAGTTTTTAGTTAAAAGCAATGTTTTAACAAACATAAGTAGCATGAGGTGGTTTAGAAAATCTTAAACGCACATAAGGCCGGAGATGGCAAAACAGTATACCCGGGTGACGGGGTATGAAGTGACGGCGACTAATTCGTCTAGCCGGTAAAACTATCCAAAGTCAAGATAATAGCATGACAAATACAAAGCTCTTGTTAATATAAGACAAGCACGGAATAAACATGTTAACAAATTAACGGGACTGAGTGGTCAAGTGACAACTCGGTCAAATAGGTGACAAAGATAAGAAATATAAGATGAAAGTTACGGTTCGTAAGGACTTACACATGAAAGACACACATGTCAATACGAATGATAAATATTGACCAAAAAGAATGAATGCTTTAAAAAAAATGAAACCAAGTTCGTTAAGTCTAATTTAATGAATCACATAAAGAAGGTTTCGGGGACGAAACCTATTTAAGGGGGGTAGACTTGTAACACCCCGAAAACGGGTTTGATAGTCAAACCACGTTAGCATTAATGAACGGGTAAAATACCGTTAGTGGTAAAATTAACTCGATAAATATTAGGATTTAAATAATTAAACCTAATATTAAATAAAAAGAGAATAAAAGTTTTTGAGGAAATAAGGTTCATAAGAGGCACGAGTTAATGTGACTTAAAATAAAACGGGTGGTAATCTCCCAGAACCCACTAAGTTAACTAGAAGTGTTTAACCTAGTTAATTAAAGGAAAATATTTCTAGAAATAAATAGGTTAAAGCCTACTTAATAACTAACCAAAACAAGAGGGACTAAAGTGGGTAAGGTTGAAACTTATGTTATAAAAATAAAACATAAAACACAACACACAACACACACATAGAGTGTGTGTATGTGTGTGTGTGTGTGTGTGCGTGGGGAACGACCAGAGCAGGGAGAAAAGGGGTAAAACCCTAAACTCAACAAAATCTTCCAATTGAAGGTGCAATTGAAGACCAAACTCGGATTTGAATACATATAAACGATCACCAAGTTAAGGGGATCGTAAGGTATGTCAAAATTTATAGTTTGGTGATATTTTAAAATTGCGATAATCATGCGTGAATGAAATTTTAGTATGAATCGTTGAAGCTAGGGTCGAATTAGCGATGTATACTTGCTTAGGAACAAAACCCTAAGTGAAAAGTCTACATAGGTTGCTATGATTTGAATAATTTGATGATTTACCACACTTAGACAAGTGGGTTTTGATTATGTAGTGAAGATGATGATATACACATGTTTAAGATCATCATATTGAATAGTAGAAGCAAGGTACTTGAATAAATTATAAGTTGAGTGTATGCTCATACAAGAATTGAAATGGGTTTTTATATGTTATGATGAAATCGGTAATTTCATCCATGTAAATAGATGTATGTAATTGTGTTACACACTAGTTCATATGAAGAACTTGATTAGATAAGGTGTTCGAATGAACGCTAGTGGTATAATGAAACGGGTCTCACTTATAGAAGAGAACCCTTAGTTCTTGCGAAAATAAATAAATAAGTTAGATTTAATAATCGCTTGAACTAGTTGAGTTATTGAAAATATAATGAACCAGGTTAAAAGATTTGTTAGACGGTAGCTTAAAAGAACGCCTACCGGGTGATTAGAGAAAATGCCTGAACTAGTTGATAAACTTGAATGCGCATTTTATATACTAATGGGCATTTGACTTTTTAAAAGTCAAAACGACCTATAATACGATGAATAATAAATTTTATATGAGATACGTAAGGTGGAATAGTCATATTTGGTAATGACTAATCTAACCACCTTGTGAATATTGAATAATAGTTTGGCGCTTAACAAGCTAGGTGGAAGCTTAGGGAGAAAACGGGTAAAACAAAACGAGAAAGAAGGAAAAGGCGTAACTTGGATACAAGGTAAGTGAAACTTACACCTCTTAGTAGAATATGTGTTTACTCTATAAGTTGCAAATATGATAAGGATGAAATTCAAGATATGGTTTCCGACACGAAATAATACGGGTCGGAACTAATATAAAGGATAAAACCCATGTCTAATGGTAAATAGAGGTAAGACGGTAAATTAGCCATGAAATAAGGCTAAGGTAAAAATGAGTTTTTGAAAGGCTACTTTGTAAGTAAGCTTAAACAAATAAAAAAAAAGTGTAGAATGATGATTTAGTCAAGTAAAAATGAATCAAAGTCAATATTTCAAAACGGCACCAAATGGCATAAGCCATATTGGGTAAACGTGTAAGAGATGGATTTAAGAAATTTAATCAAATTGCTAAAAATCTGAAATGAGTTACTTAATGAAATGGTAAGTAAATGCCATTCGATTTTAAGTGCAAAATATTTGGTCATTTAGATCAAACGGGTCAAATGGTAACGTTGATATCATTTGACAATTAACGACTAATAAGCGTCTGTTGAGAGATACGCTCACAGGATAAGACGGCTCATGGATTAGTGATGCTATGGATAAGCAATTTTGAGACAAGGTATTAAAACGGGTCAATATGTTGACCCAATCCAGGTACGCATAAATAGAGTTATAGTTAATTGTGATATTTTGGTCAAATAATTAGTGAAAGTCCTTTGCAGTAAAATAAGGGACTAAAATTGACCAAAAAGCCCTCGATGGGTAAACCGGGCAAACGACCCTTAGATGTTGTTTAAGAACATGTAACATGACCAAGTAGAAGGTAGATAAGCATAAAAGTTATAGGCATAAGCCTCTCGTGGGTTAAATGCCTAAGAATGGGTCATTTACGTAAATGACTAACCGATGGATGAAAATTGGGATTTTGGGTTACTTATGTTAAATCCACCACAAATAGAGTAGTGGTGGATTATAAATAGTTATTCAGTTATGGGAATGCGAAGTGTAAAGGGGGAAGAGCGAGTAAATGCTTAAAAGTCCACTAAACGGGTCAAAATAAATTAAGAAGTTAAATGTGGATTAAGTGATTAGAAGGATACATATGAATCGGTGAATGTAAATGCGTACGCGAACCCCGTAATGGGAGTGGAAACGCTAATGTTTGTTAAGCCCGGAATGGGTATGAAATGTTAAAGACGACTCTTGATAACATTATTGCAATGTAACTTAAACTAAACGGGTCGAATAATAGAAAAAAAGATTTATAGACTATGTGCCTATAAACTGGATTTTAATACGAACAATGATGGTAAACGGGTCCGTATTTTAATTACGGACGCATAGGAAAAAAGAATCACACAAAATGGAGGTCTAGATCAAAAGTTATGCTAATTTGAAGTTGGATATTAGTTAAAAACATAGCTGGGCAAATATGCAGCAACATGAAACAACCTTCTGTCGATATGAGGCCGTCGCGCCCCACGACAGAGATATATTAGGTGGTCGTGCCCCGCCACGGGTTGTGGCGCCCCGCGAATGCCGAAGCCAAGTCTGTCGCGGGCCGCGACAGACTAATGAACTGGCAAAAATTTTATATTTCGTTATTTTGTGTTCCGGACTCGTTTAAACTTGTTTCTAAGTTATCAAAACTAACTTTTTAGTTGGTTTTGATCATAGGTGAACTTCATGAATGCCCTGATGAAGATCAAGCGACGAAAAGGACCGAACATACGTCATTTGAAGCTTCCGCTAAGAGATCGTTATGTTTTGTTTAAAATGATCTATGTACACAATTGTTACTTTAATTTGAATACTCTAATTTTGTATGAACGTTAATTTGTTAAAGTTTTTGAAAGGTCGCATTTTTACACAAAATGCGTATTTAATATTATAATTATATTATAAAGAGACAGGTGTTACAGTTACGTAACCGACACTCGCTATAGTAACCTAAAAAAACCGTTATATGCCAAAAAAAATCAATATCTCACTTTACATGGATCAAAAACAATAAATGCATATACCAGTACCAGTTCCAATAATGCCGACACCGGTACCAATATGTTCGGTCGAAACCGCTTTGATTTGTCACAATATTGGCACTCATATAACTTACGATACAAAAAAAAAAAGGAAACTTTTTTTTCTAGAATACAATTCCGTCAAAAAAAAAATTATATAAGAGTGTGAAGAAAGAAATTAATACAACCGAGTACGCAATTTAAAAAAAACTAATGAACACAAGTTAATAGAGAAAATCAAAGTAGTAAAAAATTAAATACATTAAAAATGTATATTATATGAATTATAAATAGTGAAAACTAGAAACTAAAAATATAAGAATTATATTACTGGTTCTTTATTTGCAAATTGTTATATAACGAGTTGATATAAATCTGTATGTTGCGACGGGATGTGAATTATAAATGACTTTAGTGTCACTGTATGAGATTCATATGCCAAAACATACTTTTCATTTCACAATAAAACGTTTTACTTAAAAAGAGAGAAAGTGTTTTGAGGATATGCTTGCAACTTTATAGTCACGCTTCCTTTCGATTTCAAATCAACTAAACTTTGGCTTATTGTCATAGTTTGCAGACGTGACTCAAATTGCTTCATAAACACAAAATCATATTAAAATTGAATTCTGATTTAAAAACAATATTTCGTATTCGTGGGATTTATATGGAGTAGGAATTTGACGGTGGGGGTGGAGGTGGGTGGTGGTGATGGGTGGTGGTGGCGGGCAGGGGCGGAGCTACCTTATGCCGGGGGGCAACGCCCGCTACGGCTTGGCTCGGAAAAATTTGGAAAAATTAGTGTAAATTTTGGAAAAATTTGAGGTTTTTCGATTTCGTTACGGCTTTGCGGATTTTCTAGATCCGCCACTGGTGGCGGGTGACGACAGGGGCGGAGGTGGGTGGTGGTGGCGAGTGATGGCGATGGTGGTGGTGGTGGGTGGTGGTGGCGGGGGCAGAGGAAGGTGGCGGTGGGGCTAACGACTAGGGATGAGAATTTGGTATCGGGTATCGGGTACCGGTACCGAACCGTACCGGGTATATTCGGTACCGGTTCCCATTTCCTCGTTTTCCAGCACCAGTACCGGTACGGTTCCAGTATTTATGGTAAAACATTGGTAAATACCGGTACCGGTACCGAACCGGTATATTCGGTACTGGTACCAGTTTTCCACGTTTTTTGGTACTGGTTCAGTACTAAATGGGTGTCGTGCTCATCCTTACTGACGACGGTGGCGGTGGTGGTGTAGGCGGTGGGTAACGGACTAACGGTGGGTGGCGGGTAGCGGCGGAGGCGCGTGGCAGTCGCAAATCCGGCAACGTGGGCGGGCATCGCTAGCAATGATGGCGGGTGGTGGCGACGGTGGTGGGTTGTGGTTTTGTTAAGGAAGGGTGAATGGGAGGATGGTATGAAAAAAAACAGGAGGGGGATGAATGATTTTGAGGGAATGAAATGACTTATATAATTAATGACATCGATCAACCAAACACCTTTTCTTCATTCTCTCACAATACTCCATATTCATTACAACTCTTATTTCTGCATACTAAACACTACTTTACCTCGTGCATTTTATTCTTTCATCTATTCTATTACCTAATACCAACAATTAGACCCTAATTGTTTTTTATTTGACTCAAACGATTTCTATGATACAAAAAGGGCCTACTTAATCATTTTAAGGCCTTAGGCGAAAAGTAAACCAAAAACCTTTTCTACATGTCTTTATTTTTCTAATAAAATAATTAGAATTTTAAAATGTAGTTACACATTATGATTTTCTCTTAATAGATTAGTTATTGGTTTTTTTTTTTTCAAAAATATTGATTATACTAAAGTCTGGCTTTTTAAGATAACAAGATTTGTTCAAAATTAGAAGATTACTCATCAAAATTCACTAATTTCCTTGATATAATTTAATTTTGAACAAATCTTGTTATCTTAACATTTCTGGCTGGATCATTGGTTGAAGCTGGAACCCTTAAAAATCTGTTTCGGCTCGAGACTGAGAAGAAATGTAGGGTGCGGGAACGGGTGGTCAGACCGGTCTCTAACCCGGGGGCTTCGTGGAAATGGCGGACTCCTCCGGCGACGAACACGGAGCTTGCTGAGTTGGCCATCTTGTGTTCTTTAATGCGAGAAGTTATGCTAGAAGCTAAAGGAGATAGGTGGAGTTGGCTTGGGGACAATAAAGGTGAGTTCAACGTTGGGTCGTCAAAAAGACTTCTCGAATCCGACATCAATTATAGCTTCAGGTTCGTGTGGGAATGGTGCAAGTGGATTCCGCTGAAGTATAACCTTTTTGCGTGGAGGGCCGAGATTGACAGAATCCCTTCGAAAGATGTGTTAATTAAGAGAGGTATTCCGGTTGTTGATGATCAATGCCCTCTGTGCGGCACGGAGACGGAATCAGTTACTCATATATTCACTGCATGTTACATGGCATAGATCTTTGGCAAAAAATTAGTACGTGGTGCAAAACTTCTTTTCTCTATGCTTTTTCCTTTCGGGATATTTTGGAGAATTACAACCATTGTGGATTGGCGAGCAAGGAAAAGGAAGCGTATCAGGGGATTGTGATTATTGCTTGTTGAAGGCTTTGGAAAGCTAAGAATGAGAAGGTTTTCTCGAACATTGCGGTGAAAGTTGAAGATATTTATAGCGATATTAAGGTTGTGAGCTTTCTTTGGTTCAAAAATAAATCCAAGCATAAATTTGTAAATTGGGAGAAGTGGTGTAAATTTGTAATTATGTAGTCTGTTGTTGTTGTCGTCCATTTTTTTGGGCTGTGCATTTTTAATGAAGTTCACTTTAAAAAAAAAAAAGAGTTGTATAGAAAACTTGCGTTAAAATTCGAAGCCCCCAAGTTTTTTGGAGGCCCTAGGCATTGAATGGCCTTGTTTCATTAGACCATAGGTCCAACCCAGGCTATAAAGACATAAGGTGTTTGATATTAATCTAGGGTGAGGGTATTGACACACTCCTACTTTTTGAGTGCACACTTCCCCCAGAGGTGGCATATAGGGTAATAAGGGGAGTATATAGTGTGAAAGCAATTAATGTGCCAGAAAAAAGGTTTTGATAAGCCTCTCATTGCCCTATGAGAGGCGTATAAGGTTGTGGTAGTTGGAGCATTAAACCCTATACGCCTCTCATTGAGCAATGAGAGGCTTATCGGCACGACTTTTGATGAATTTAAGGTATAATTACTGACATGAAAGGAGTTCAGTCTGAAAAAGCGTGAAAGTGACCCATATGACCCTTATCGACCTATACAACCCTTATCGAGCAAAAATGTTTGTTTACCCAAGCATTCAGGATTTATGGCTTTCAAAATTTTTCAAACTCACAAAATTCCGACTGAACTCCTGAAGATTCTTAACTAAAAAATTTGGTTGAGACCGTGAAGCATAAAGATGTCGTTTTGGGACATTGGTAATATTTTTGGCGAAGATTCGAACCAGTCGTACGTCTCCGAAAGCGTTTGGTTATCCGGCGTTGATCGAGGTGAGGAGGAGGTTGTGTCCGTGCCTCGTTGTGATGACGGGGGTGTGCGACCCACGTTGCCTGACTTGAACCAGGTGTTTGTAGATGAGGGGGAACCATCTTACATTGCCCAAAGTTATCCGCGACACGAATACGGGACTTACCATTCGTATACGGAAAACAAACACAAGTTAGAGTATGAGGAAGGTGCTAAGGAGTATGAGAAAAATGATAACAAAGTCGAAGAAGGTGCTAACGACTTTGAGGAAAATGATAACGAAGTCGAGGAATGTGCTAAGGACTTTGAGGAAAATGATAACGAAATCGAGGAAGGTGTAATGCACTTTGAGGAGGGTGTTGACGACGACGAAGCTGCTAACGAGGAAGGTGTTCACGACGACGAGCGTGCTAACGAGGAACCTGCGAACGAGGAAGGTGCTAATGACGAGAAAAAAACAAAAAAGGTATGACATAACCGCCAATTACGTGTTATTCGTGTTACATAATGTTGATATAATTTTAGAGTGGATAAAATGATTTTGTATACGTGTTATTCGTATGTATATAATTTTTATTAGGTAGGAGAAATCTAGAAAATGTTTGACCCATCTCGACCTTAACCCGAACCCGACCCGAAATTGTGTCATACATATTAACCCAATTTCATTATCATTTTGGTGAAATATTATATATGTTCTGGTGAAATATTTTGTTAAAAATAGATTACTTAGGCTTGTAAATGAACCGAACGAACACGAACGAGACATGTATACTGATTAAAAATAGAAAATGTATGACACGAAATTTCATACAAACCCTAAAATGTGTCATACATATTAACCCGAACCCGATGTTGAACCCGAGTTTTTTTATTGTTTTTTCGACAAATTAATATATTAATTTTATTTATGTAGATTTCTAATGAACCTTTTTTTCTTGAGGTATTTGGGTCACTTGAAGAATTGAAGAATTGGGTATACAGAAGAGAAGTTGCGAAAGGTTACGTCATTGTCACCCAACGAA